>CM076575.1:1089906706-1090582062 GCA_034641835.2 Pinus albicaulis
GTTACACAACAATTTGTCACCGTCCCCTCGCACTCCCCCATCCCTGACATTTGAGGGCTCATTCGGTGACCCGAGAGGAGTGACATAACTTGAAAACACTTTCATGGCATTCCCCTCAAACATGTACTTTCATTGCTCAAGACAACTTTGTGAAAAACCCTAAAACACCCCTTTGCACGGCGCGGGGAAATCCGCTCAAGACCATGACCAATGGGGGAAATCCTTCAAAGAGGGCACGCCAATTGGTGCTCTGCCCCGCAGTCGCACTCGCGCCAACCATTTTAAGGAGTTTTTTTTTTAAATAAATGGCGGAAGTTTCATCCTAACCAATCCATAAACTGGTATGTAATTTGAGTTGGGAGGTTTGGCTCCGGATCTCCATGTAGAGGAAGTGGTTTGCCACCTCTCATGGAAGCTTCCTTGAGGATAGGGCCAATCCCATGATTATAGGGATCCCAACTCCCCTTCCTCCATCTATAAAAGCTTGCTCATATCCTTTGCAAGCTAGTCTCCAAGTTCCCAAGATCCATTAGAGCCTTATGCTGTAAGAGCCTTGATTCATTCCCTTAAGGCCAAATCCAAGCAAGGAGATCATTGTCGAGACATCCGAAGAGAGAGGTTTGTCCCATCCCCGACAGGCTTTTTCGAGACGTGTTCCACTGGCGACCCTCCGAAGGAGAATTCAGCGTCAGGGCTATGGTTGTATTCTTCTTTGATTGATTAATGATAAGCGACTATTGGTTATGGTTCCACTTCTGTTGTTGATTATGATGATGAGTTATGTCTTCTCTGACTGACATATAGTTGCATATACTGGATTTTACGCTTGCGTTTGTTTTGTTTCTTGCATGTGCAGGTGTCCGATCATGGAGATTGTGAGGATTGTGATCTGCCAGAGCTAAGGAACGGGAGTGCTACTTTCTCTACAAGCGATAGCGTTGGATTCCAGGTAAGCCTTCGTCGCTAGTTGGTTTATTTGCAATTAGGAACCTGCACTATAGCGTGAACGATTGTTGCTAGACCCGGTCTGGGCTAGTAGGGATCGCCTTATCCGTTGTGAGGGGGATTTACCTCCACAATAAAGCAGATAAAATTCCAGTCTAGCACATGGTTTGCAATGCTATCTACGTAGTGATTTTTTCCTCGAGGTACATGATTGAAAGTAATGAATCTAAATTCATGTATCAAAAGTTGCACTCGTAAATATCATCTAAACAAGATAGGGTTATGCACACAATAGACACCATTGATTTGTAAGACAAGAAGCAGGGAACCTAAACGACCGTGCAGATGGAGGATGCGATGAGAGAGGGAATCGGCTAAGAGGCCACGTACTGCATCATATTCGGCCTGATTATTGGTGGCACTGCCAATGCAAACCCCATTAGAAAGAACGAGGGTATGCAAGGGGGTAAATATGGCCCAAGATGTCGAGGCTAGATTCCGGGAATAGCAACTTGCCCCATCAGCATATCCAATATAATGTGTGGATGGGAGGTCCTGCGAAATAGTGTCACAAGACAAGAAATGGGAGGAGGAAGAATAATGATGGCAGCGTGAGTGTAGGGTAGACATCAAATGACAACTATGGGAGGGAGTAGTCTGGGTAGGGTGGCTATGACCCATAGACCGACTAGAGGGTGATGTATGAGGGCTATGGGAGGAATAGTTGGAGCTCATGCTGTGGAGAACATCATAGATATGGATGGTATCATCCTGGTTATGGGTGGGAAAGAAAGGGTCGGGGAAACCACATGACGCTGCAAAGCTACCTAAATCATCAGCATGGGAAGAAAGGCTCACATACGAATCATCATGGGGGATGACAAAAGAACAAGTAAAAATATGGTCAAATGATGTGGAGCCCAAGAATGTTGCTGAAGGGAGATCAAGAAAAACTGACGGAGGGGATTCAGAGGGAATGTACTTCGAGGGTCGCATGAATGATGATAGGTATAGGAGGGGAGCGGTAGGTTCCGTCATCTCAACATCAGGGGGAGGAATGTCAATGGTAGTTGGGGGATCCTCGAGTTGGCCTGATGCATACTGCGCGAGGATGGGAGAGGCGGATTGATTTTGTTCAAATTCGTACTCGCGAATGACCTCTAAAGAGGCTCGGTAATGCATGAGGTGAGGAAAATGGTGAGAATAATGGCCATTGACACCACACAGAGCACAGGGTTTGTTGGTGCGAAGATTCTTTGAGTTCTTGGCTGCGAACAAGGAAGAAACAGAGGATTCAGGGACCGTAGACTCAGGGAACGCGACTTTAACCATGGGTTTGATACGGCGCAACTCGGGACAAGTATGGCTGGCATGACCGAGACCATCACACAAGGCACAAGGCTTGGCGGGTGGAGGAGGGGTAGGGTCAGTCGGGGTGGCCTTTTCTTTGGATGCCCCCTTGCAAGCTTTTCCTTTCTTTCCCATAGCTGTCACAATATGAGAATGGTCTTGTTGAGGTGCTGGTGGCACTGTAGCGATGGAAGAAGCTAAGGGAATCGGTTGAACCAGTGTCAAAGTAAGGTATGGTTTGGGGTGCCCTGGTGGGGTCTCGGCTGGAGGATTAAGATACCAGACAGGTATTCCCAGAGTCAAATTAGGGAGGGAAAGGGTTGCCATGATGGGGACCGAATAGACTCCGGGAGGGGGATCAAGGAAAGGTATCTGACCGGCGAGGTAATGGCCAGGAGGGATGGCTCCCAGATTGTTGAGACCTAGGGGAACCGACCCAGGAGGGTAGAGAGGTTCATGGGTACTAGCTGGATGAGAAGGTCCAGAAGGAAGAGGTTCGACCAGCTGAGGCGAAGGGCTAGGAGTGGGTTGCGACGGGCAAGGTTGAGGTTGCTGACTAGCCGAAGCAGGTCACTTAACGTCAGCCCGAGACGATTGCATCATGAAAACATTCATTAAGTTGGGATCAGAGACAGAAGGGGCAGGAAGACCAAGGAAGGTTCCAAGCAAGGAGGAGTCTTTGTAGACGTCAGGGGAAACACTACTCAAAGAATCAACGGTTTGCTTATTGGCTATAGAAGAGATGGTTGACTCAGGGGATGTCTAAGATTGTGGCTCATGATATGTCAACTGGTCAATGGTGACTATCTTTCCATTGTGAGGGAAAAACATCTTGCGGTGGACTGCGGATGGGACAGCAGACATGGCATAGGTGTAGCTACGTCCCAAAAGAATGTTATAGTCAATAGGGGCGTCGATGACTTCAATGTCAACGCAAACAGTCTTGCCCACAAGAGTGATAGGACAATTACGGAGTAGGCCAATGGGCTAGGAGGCGTGGCCATCCCACACACGAAGGGTGATTGTGGAAGGGGCCAGCTCAGGAGATCTGAGTTGTTTCCAAACTGAAGCAGACATCACACATGTAGATGCTCACTCATCAATAATACATTGAGATAGATTAGCGTTCCGGATTTTGACTGGGATTTGGAAAGCAATGGAAGTAGGAAGGGGAGGATGATCTGACTGATGGGCGTCGAAAACAATGAATTGGTCATCAGCAGGATCTACAACGCCCATGGCAGATAATAGAGCCTTCCTTTTAGAAGGACACGATTGGAGGAGTTCCAGTGTTGAAATGGCAGCAGGAGACTGTGCCAAATAATCTACTATGCTATACGAATGAGAAACTCGACTGGAAGCAACATTTTGGCGTAATGGGCCCTTAGGAACCTTGTTAGGAACCTCAACTTTGGGTTGAGGGATCTGAAAAGGACCATTGGGTGTCGAAAGAGGCTCTGTAGGACCTGAAGAAAGTGACTTGGGGACAGATGGAGCGGGAGGCTTGGGGTACTGACGAGACCGAGTTTGAAGGTTAAGGTCGACGGTGAGAGGTTGGTCAGAAGTCATCATGAGAATCTGGTAATCAGAGGAACCAGAAGGGGAAGGTTGAGTGGTTACCGGGGCATGAGGTGGTTGAGTAGCCACGAATCCTTGCTAAGGGAAACAATCGGTAAACACGGCTGGTTGAGAAGTAGCCGCATTGGGGGGAACAATAGGGGAGGCATGTTGTCCACGCAATGTAGCCTGAGACTCCCACATCTGCAGCATCTGTGGTAATAGTGGACAATCATGAGTGTAATGACCGTAAACAATGCAACATGAACAAGGCTTATTGGTGCGAAGAGGCTTGTCCGGCTTGGGCTGAGAGCCCTATGGCTGGTTAGCAATGTTAGAATCAATACTTGAAGGATTGGATCCACGATTACTAGGGGCAGATTGATTTTGATTGCCTTTCCTCTTTCTTTGATAAGAAGGAGGATTAGTCGCGCTCTGCTGTGCAAATACTTGCCCTAGAGGGGGTAGTTGTTGTTGTTGCGGGGGTTGAGAAGGCAAGGGAGGTGGAGGTCCAAATGCTGGAGGAGCTGGGACACCAGGCTGTGGGTAAGGATAATGGTTTGGATGGGCAACATTGAGGTAAGCAGGAGGGTGGGCAAAAGGAGGAGGCATGCCATATCCTGGATACATGCTACCTGGAGGGGGAAAAGTGCTGGAGGTTCTGGCCCCTCCCGGAGGGAAACCATAGCCCATAAGAGGTTGAGCGTAGGTATGCAAAAGAGCTCCAACGATACCGTCGGCAGAGTGAGATGCCCTCGGGGCATTAGTGCCACCGAGTCTGGGGAGGTCACGAAGGATGGTATAAACATAACCAGATTGAGCATAGATGAGGTCATATTTCAAGGCTATTTGGAGGGCAGCTTCTTCAGTTTGAGGGAACTGGGATGCGACATCTTTTCCGATGGCAGGTAAGAGAGAGCAAAGGAACCAATCCATGTAGACCCGATCTTCAAAGGTGGGAGCTCGACATAGGCTCCTTCTTCTCCGCCATTCCTGGACATGAGAGGAAAGGCGGGTCGAAGATGATTGACGGAAATAATTCAAGAGTTCGGTACCAGTGTCGTATCGGAGAGGGACCTGGAAATAAGATAAGAAGGCTTGGGAAATGGTCGCAAAGGTGGTATGGGAAGAGGCGGTCTGATAACCATACCATTTAGAAGCTTCGCCTGTAAGCGTGCGTTGGAACAATATAAGATGGATGGAATCATCAGTAATGGAATTGGATGAACACCACATGCGGAAAGATCAAATATGGTTGGATGGATCTTCACTAGCAAGGCCTTCGAACTTGGGAATGTTGGAGGGGAGCTTGGTTGGCATAGCAGGCCAACTAACATCGTGGAGGATAGGATCGTTGATTAACTGATTGAAATCGGGGAGACTGAGACCTGCCATATAAGGGAGCAAAGGGACAGTCGAGGTAGTTCCCGTGGTGGTTCCACTAGTAACAGACCCAGTAGTAGGATCGGGGTTGCTGCTAGCGTTAGGCCTTGAACTAGACATGGGGAAGGTAACAGGGGGAGAACCCAAAGAATCAGAAGAAGAGTCGGAGTGCGGACTTGGGGGAGTACTAACTCGACGACGGCGGGAAGCAGTAAGTCGACCAACCGAAAACTGAGGGTGAAGGCCAAGAAGTCTCCGGGATAAATGCCTTGGAGGCGCAATGATGACGACACAAAGGGAAGAAGAAGGACCAACAAAGGCAGGGGGTGCAGTGTCAATTGATTTTAAAGTCTTTGCCTGGCAGTGTTAACCAAGCTCTTCTTCGCTTAGGGTCAGTGTGTGGCGTGTTTTAATTTTAATTTTTAAACCCAGACATTTTGAGAGTAAAAGAAAAAGTGTGTTGCGTAACTGAAAACAAATCTGCAGAGAACAGTAAATAAGGCTGAAATAACAGAAAATTAACAGCTAAAAATGCAAGGATATAACCCAAGAAGGTGGGTCTCTCAAAACTAGTCTAAAAGAGGGAAAAAAATATAATCAAAACACACTAAAAAGAGGCCGATAGATCTAAGGTCGGGAGGGATAGGGATCTAAAGGAGAAACCTGCTGAAAAGAGGTGCAGAAAAGAGAAAAAAGGCAGAGGCAAGGTTGTTGCAACAAAGGAGGAAATCAGCTAAAGGTAGAAGGGACAAGGAGGTGGCCCTAGAGGCAAACCCAAAAAAAACTATATGAGGTGATTTGAAAGGGAGAAGAGATGATCTAAAAGGGATCTAAAAATGAGGTATCATATCTGAAAAGAAGAAGGCTGAAACTCTGAAAATTCAGACGTCTAAAACAGCTAAAACTCGTCCACAAAAATTGGAGGGTACTAAAGCCCTAAGGGGTGAGATTCCCACTTAGTTTAGTAAAACAAATCAGAAACAGGTCTAAACGGGTGGAGACAGAGGCTGGAAAACCCTGACAGAAGATTCAGACAAACCCAGAAAAATTGTTGGAAAAGTGCAAAAAAAAGTGCAGGTCACAGGTTCTGACCTATTTTCAGTCCAAGTCGCAGTTTTGGGGCAGAAAAGTGCGTCCTCCAGGCCAAGTCGCAGGTTTTGGGCTGATAAGTGCAACCTGCAGATCCGGGTCTCTCGACGGAAAATTTCAGAAAAAGTTATTGTCTCAGCTGCGGCTGATTTCTGTCACCTACGCAATAGGGCCAGAAACACACAGAAGTTAAAAATTTTAATGTTTGAGGAATTTTGAGGTGAAAAACACCATAAAAATAGGAAAAACAAAAACTGAAGAGAAACCCTAGGTTCTGAAATAGCTAGATATGCAGGAATATATAAAACGACAGCGGTCGCAAAAGAAAACCTGTGTGGAGTCGCCAATTGTTAGTATGAATATTTTGTCAGAAAAAGACCACTTTAGCTACGCATAACATATAGCCCTAACATCAATTATGGCTGCTAATATCTTCAAATCTGTAGTTAGTTGATCAAGACAAAGCTGCACAAATCCAAATCTATGCATAAAAATACATTAAGTTGTAAAAATGAAGTTTTGCTCCATGCATCCAATAGACAAGACAAGAACAATATTTTTGAAAGAATTTTTTATATTAAAGGGCACCTGAGAGGAAAACAAGAAAGGTGTCTCCAATTCTCCTCAATGGGATGGGTTCTTGAAAGTCCTCAGCACTTCAGATCTAGAATTTCTCTCTCTTGCTGGTGTAGAAAATCGAGACAAACATAGAACTCAAAGGGAGCTCACAAAGAAAATAATGGAGAATGTGACAATGATAATGGCTCAAAGTCAGACCAAGAGTATAGATCCAGAGTGATCTAATATGCAATGAAAGGTCACTAATGAATGGGAAAACCCTTCTATTTATAACAAAATATTAGGGCGGTCTAGAACTTGGTGCATGAATAAAATATTATTAACCAAATTCTAGAACCACCTTTAGGAATATTTTATTATATTTGTTGGAGGGGAAAGGATTTTTGACTTGGGTCAATTCCTTTATTTATAAATAATAAATAAATAAATGATTTATTTATTATTTTTAAGGAAATGGTGGAAATATAATTAAATAAATAATGATTTATTTAATTATTTATAAATGATTTGGTCAAATTTAACTAGGAATATTATTTAAATAAGGATTAAATAACTTATTCCTAGGAAATAATCAAATAAATAAGGATTTATTTATTTGATTTCCTTGTTTTGGGTTAAATATGACCAGGAATAATAATTAAATTGATGTTTAACTAATTATTCCTTGAGGAAATATAAACAAATATAGATTTGTTTATTATTTCCTTTTGGGGTTTCCTGTTTAGACCATAAACAACTAAATAAAGGTGTTTTACTAAGTTATTTCACATAGTGAAAGCAATTTTACTTAGGGTAAAATTGGTCTTACATGGTGTACTTGGGTCCATCTAATGATAATAGGTTAGATGACCAAAAAATGGTGTAACAATAAACAACATAAAGGCAGTAATATCCCATTTTATATGGGCAGGGGCATCTAAGGCAAAGAAATTCCATCTGTGCAAACTTAGTGATATTTTGCTGTCGAAATTTTTTGGAGGTTGGGGTCTGCTCGAGCATAGAACCTTTTCACAAGCTCTCCTCATCAAATCGTTATGGAGAGCTCTTAACGGGGAGGGTATTTGGGTTCAGGTGATAAGGACTAAGTATCTACAAGGATTCCAGACGAGTCAGATCTACAGGAACACATTTCTGCCCAAAAAGTGGGGATCGACCATATGGATGGGCTTTCATAAGGTCATAGACAAGCTAGGGGAGAATTTATTCTGGAACTTTGGAAATGGACATGATATATTATTGGGGTACGACAAGATTCTTGGTGTTGACCATGAAACCAATTGGCAATAGGGCTACCCTACATGGCAAACTACGGCCTCGTTGGGGCTGATAGTGGTGGATGCATATAGCTGGAAGAATTATGTTAAAATATTACAAGGGGCAGGGTTATGATACAATTAGAAGGGTGATAAAATTGTTTTGGATGGTAAGAAAAAGGGTCCTTCTATTGAAGTGGCAGGCACATATTGGGGCATTATCTAAGGTACGGTGGAGGGTAAATCAACATCGCCTTTTTTTAAATGATGGAAGCTTGGGGTTCCAATCAAAATATTGGTGTTTGGATTGTTGGTTTGGATGAACAAAGTACTCACATGGGAAAATCTAATGCGAAATTTTTTTCAAGGACCCAGATGGTGTTGTTTTTGTAGGGATCAGAATGAAATTGCCCAACACAATTTCTTTTCCTGTCCATTCATCTTAAGACTGTGGGGTTTATTCTCTATCCATTTATTTCCATTGGGATGGAGACCTCTCTCCTTCATGGATACTGTTAATGTGTGGGGTGTTGTCCCATCCACTTTCCACGCATTACCTTTCTATCTCATGTGGGAAACATGGAGGGCTCGCAATCACTTCATGTTTGAAGGATGCCTGATTGACTTGACATTCATGTATGGAGCCACAAGGGCATGGATGATGGGCACTCATTATCCAACAACCTCATCAGTTCCTATCAGGGATCTATCTAGGTGCATCAGGCCTCATCTGGTGTCCTACCCTGCTGCATTTTTTGATGGAGCACAACAAAACAGGATCCGTGGATGTGGGGGTTGGTTGAGGCTCCAAAATGGGAATCATTTTTCTGTGCATTGGAATGGGGGTCGGGGGAAAAACATCAAAGTGGAGCTGATGGCCATGTGGAGCGTTCTGTGGATTGCTCATAACCTTCAACTGAAGGATCTTACTATTTTTGGGGATGCAAAGGTGGTGATAGAAGGAATCAAAGGCTCTATTGTTTTTTGTCCTGTGGGCATGGAATGCTGGATCATGTGTATCAAGACTCTCATACAAGATATGGATGTGCTGGCTCTTCATCATATATTCCGTGAAGCTAATACCAGGGCTGATCACCTCTTGAAAATGGGCTTGATGGACCAGGAGGGGCTTATATTTGTCTCTCTATAAAAGGGCTCGGTGCTAGAATGCAAATATTGGATTCCGCTCCCATAATTTGTGATATTCGTTGTCCACTTACAGGGATTGGAAGGTGTCTTTGTGAATGTCTCTTTCGGGCTCAATATCTTTTTTCTACTGTTTTTTTCTACTTCTTTTTGCTGAATCTAAATTTGTTTATGATGTCATGGACCATAGTTATATTATGACAGGCTCAAACAAAGATACTCTGAACATAAGGACTGTATTTTCTCTTTTTGTTTTTTTTTGGCTCCAGTATTATATGTACATGGGGCTTCATCTAGTGAATATTCATGGACTCTATCAACTTCGATTGCTTATATGCTATGATGTGACGTACCTTCTTATTATCATTAATAGAAAGGCGTTTTTTCGACTCTAAAAAAATAAATCTCATCATATTATGAACATTTTGATAATATAGGTAGCCACTTTTAAATAAATTCATATTAAATTGTTCTGTAAATTTAATTAATTTAATTATTATATATACAAATTGGCAGATAAAATGAATCTAAATTGGTTAAAGATTCATTGGTTAAGTTATAAACATTTTTATGAGTTGAAATACATTACATTGGTTAAATTGGTTAAATTACATTTCTATGAATTGAAGTACATTATAGATATAAAATAGATGTAACTAAAATTACATTGGTAAGAAAATGCAATTGAAGACAATATGGATGGTTGTTTCTATCACTTTGACAAAGAAAAATATCAAGATTATCTATATTTAAGTCATATATCAAAATGGATCAATGCCTTAATTGAGTTGCAAGTGTCATTTTCATATAAATTTTTTATTCCCTTCACATAAACTAGTACAACTACTATTTTGAGGCTTTTATTTTGTAGCTTTCTAATAGTACATTTCTCTATGGGAGCACCCACAACTTCCCAATGGGTCCCAATGGGCTTGAAGCTATATATTTCTATATAAAATTATATGCATATAATATAATATATTATATAGTATTTATATATATTATATACATATATGTAATATATTTGGTTGAGCATGTTTTTATATATATGCCATGTATATATAGTGCACATAGCAAAGTTGTTTATATATTTTTTCATTGGCGATGAAATATAAGTCCTTTCTTGTAAGAGTATACATGTTCATTTTTATATGATTCAGAGTGTGTGTATGCATTTCTTTATCAGTGTGAGAATCTTGAAGTGTGCGTTAATATTCTTTTCGATATATTTTCATTGTTGGATTTTAATTCTCCACAATGTTTGGCTTTATTTGATTGTTAACATTTATCTTACACAAAATGTAGAGCTTGATTAATATTTTTATTTAATGAAATATATTATTTGATTAATATATTTATTTAATGAAATATATATTTATTTTCATGCTAGATTTAACTAACAAAAATATTATAGGAAGAGTTTATGAATTTGGTAATTGATGAAACCCCAGAAACCCAAAACTTGCAAAGTTTGACTAAGAGATAGAACTTGATAAAATTTGGAGACGAAATATGACATAAACGAGAGGCTCTCTATGTAAGTCACGTGGAGAATGCCAAAGCACTCAACACACACACTCACTATATTCATTCAATCAAAGTCTCATACATAAAAACTTACACAGTAACTCGGTGATTTGAACTACTCCCTAAATAATAGGGTGTTGTACCTAAATAGAATATCTCCATCCTAAAAACAAACAACCAAATACATTAATAGATTTCTCCATTAATTTCAACACAACTATCTCGTCACATTTTACATTCCATTAACATTTCCAAAAGCCAATAAACCCAAAAGCAAAAATAGAAACCATATTTACATTTCGAAAAACCAACAAGCCTCAAAAGAAAAAACAAGAACCACATGAACAATAACATTACCACCAAATGACCCTTATTTTTAAATTAATATACAAATAAAATAACACAATATAACTTTTCTTTTCCACCTTATTGTAATGTAAATATGTAATCATAACATTGTTTAGAAAATTCTTAATATCAAAATCCTAACAAAGAAGATCTAGCTATAGCTATATTGTGTATTAATAATTATAAATTAATACAAATAAACATATTGATATTATTATAACTCCTACTAAAATCTCTCACGGTGTATGCAATGTAATCATAACACTATTTATAGAGTTCATATGATAAAAATCTTAACAAAGAGGATCTAGCTATCATGTGTATTAATAATTATAAATCAATATATTGATATTATTTCTAACGAAAGAAATCAAATATATAAAATATATATTTTGTTTATGTTTATTAATTTTTTAAAAATATCTCATAATTTACAATTGATATATACTTATTTTTTAATGTGCAGTTTATATATATATATATATATATATATATATATATATATATATATATATATACACGTTTGTTAATTTTAATTAAATTTTATAAAAATTTCTAAAATCAAGAATTAAAATTATTGTTGAAGCTATAGAATCATAATAGCATTTTCCTCTTGAAATTTATAGAATTGTTTATTTTTATTCTATAGTGAATTTCCACTTGAAAAAGGTGTCAAATTTGGTGATGACAAAAGACGCTATCCCCAACACATTTAGAGACGTCAAAAGACACTATCTTCAGAAAGGTGCTAGATTTAGGGAAGATGAATATCTACACGTTAAAACATCTATTTCCCATTTTGTCTTCCTTTGAAGACAACTGTGAAAAGTTGTGTTAAGTTAACAATATAATTTTGTGAATGTGATAGTTGAAATATTTGATTTTAAATTATTTAAAATATTTCAATAAATTATTATTTCATTATTAAAAAAACTGCAATCAAAAGATTTTCCAAAACCATGTGGTCAAAAATCTACCTAAAAATAAAGCACCGGGTAAAGATGGATTTACAGCAGAGTTTTATCGAGCGACATGGCACTTTATGGGGCAAGAGATTTGGGAAATGGTAGAGGAATCCAGGAGAACAAGAAATATGTACCCTACACTGAATGCTACATTTATCTCACTCATCCCTAAGAAAGCTAACTCTGACACTCCGACAGGGTTCAGACCAATAACACTATTTAATGTAATTTACAAGATTTTGTCTACAATAATGGTAAACCGCCTAAAACCAATTCTCCTCAACATCATATCCATGGAGCAAACAGGCTTTGTGAAGGGGAGTTAGATCCTGGATGGGATAGTGACGGTACAGGAAGCAATGCACACACTCAGAACCCAAAAAATGAAAGGTATGCTCATCAAATTGGACTTATCAAAAGCATATGATCACTTAAAATGGTCCTATTTGAAGGCATTACTCTCAGCTTTTGGATTCAACGATAGATGGATACAATGGTTGATGTCATGCATCTCTTCCCATAATTATTCAATCCTACTTAATGGAGCTCCTTCTCAGTCCTTCAATGCAACTAGAGGACTGTGTCAAGGAGACCCTATTTCACCTTTCTTGTTCATAATAGCAGCAGAAGGTCTCGACCGCCTCATCAAATCCAATATAGCAGAAGAGCGCCTAAAAGGTTTGAATCTATGGGGACCCAACCTCACTCTTTCACACCAGTAGTTCATAGATGATATTATGCTATTTTTCCAAACGACGTTAAGGGAAGCAAAAGGGATTCTGGACATTCTTAAAATTTTCATGGATGCATCAGGTACAACGATAAACAATGAAAAGTCTAATGTGTATTTCTTCAATGCTAATAATGCGACCCAATGATTTATAGCCAGATCTTTGGGGTTTAAAATAGGGATATTCCCCATGAAATACTTAGGATTTCCATTAAACCTATCATCCCTTAGGATAGCAAGATGGAGAGATCTTATGGCCAATCTCCAGAAAAGATTCCAGAACTGGAAATTCCAATCATTGAACACACCAAGCAGGACAGTCCTTCTCAGATCAGTTCTCCAATCCATACCCATATATCAATTGTTAGGAAGAGCGGCGCCAAAAACAGTTTGTAATAACATGGTAAAGATCTTCAAGAAATTCCTTTGGCAAGGAGTACAAGAGAGCAGAAAATGGGCTCCCCTATCATGGGAGAAACTCATTAAAACAAAAAAAACGGGCGGCTTGGGCTTGAGAGATCCATATGTATTAAATCAGGTCATGGGCGCTAAGCTATGGTGGTGATGGATACAGGGCGGAACCGATTTATGGAAAGCTATATGGGAAATAAAATATTAAATTCCCACCACAATCAAAGGGAAACTGAAAATTGATGTATTCCCAAAAGGATCAAACATATGGAATCTAGCAGCAATCAACAGAGGCTTAATAAGACAACATATTTTTTGGGAAGTACGAGGAGGAGGAACAGCTCTTTTTTGGGAAGATTCATGGTAGCAGAGAGAGAAACTATTTAACCTCTTGGATATGGGAGAAATTTTTCTTTTTACAAATTTACCTCACCAAAGAACAGTAGCCACATACTGGTGCCATGAAGAGGATAGCCAATGGTGGAAATGGAAAGGAAAAGAGCAATGGAGAAACGCCCCAGGAACAACTCAATGGAATAACTTTGAGAAGGAAATGAAAACTAGGAAACTAACTTCAGTAAACAGGGAAGATATTCTGAGATGGGGCTATCGAAACAAATGCATGTTCACCATAGAAGAAGGGTATTATCTTAAATGAAATAACCATCAGAGTATAACAATACCAATATGGAAAAAGTATGGGGAGCAAACTACTGGCCAAAAGTAGAACATTTCCTATGGCTCTCAAGCCACCGAAAGACCTTGACTTGGGATCAATTGCAACACAGAGGCATACAAGGCCCATCAATTTGTAAAATGTGTAAGAGGGAGGAGGAAAACATAGAACACTTATTTAACACCTGCTCTCTGGAAATGACTCTGTGGCAGAAAAATGCGGCGATCTTTCAAAAAAAAGACAGAGATATGACAAGTATTAATGAGACTATTAGGAAATGGCAAAAAGGGTGATACAACAACGAAGTTTTGAATAGAGCATGGAGGCTATCAATGGGATTTATTCTGTGGGGAATATGGAAGGAAAGAAACCACTGTATTTTTAGAGAGGAAGAGAAGGAAACAAGATAGGTATGGAAGGTGATACCGGAAAATATCCGGGAAACAGTCTTATCAGAACATTGGTGTGATGAATATTGGAAGGCAACAGAGAATGAGAGAATAATTCTGGCTAGACTCAACTTAAAACCAGAAATGCTAGAAAAATCGCTATGGAAGTTTAAACCCCAAAAGGAAAAATCATTCTGACATCTTTCAGCTCCCACAAGTGGGTTTTTTGAAAATAAATTATGATGGAGCTTCCAAAGGAAACCCGGGGCAGGTAAGAATAAGGGGCATATTTAGAAATTCTTGAGGAGAAGTATGCAGGGTGTTTGCAATGGAGGTTGGATTTTCTATAATGAAGCGAAACTAATGGCAATGAAACTAGGATTAACAATTGCAGTCTGGGAAAATTACCAAAGAGTTATCGTCGAAGGCGACTCAGCAATGGTAACATGGATATTACACAAGCTGCAACAAGGAACTCCATGGGATAAGATAAGTAAGAGTTAGCGAACAAAAATATTAATTCAGGAGATTGGCCAAGTCATCCAACAAACAGGCTATATGATCCCCATGCATGTCCGTAGAGGAGGAAATGAAGCTGTATATTACTTAGCTAACTGTAGCTGCAAGAATGAAGGAAGAAAACTGGACATAAATCAAAACCATCCGACATGGAATGTGGAGCTGCAATCGCTACAGATTATCCTTGAAAGAGATAAAGAAAATGTGCTCAACCTCGATCGGGGTGTGAGGCAGATGAATGGAAGGGAGGTTGGTGCCACGCGGGGTGACCAACCATCCTAACCAGGAAGAAGAAAGCACAATGCTGATACTCGGCACACTTGGAGATGAGGGGCGTCATGACGGTGACAACGCCACGTGGATGGAAAGGTCTGATGGCCAGCAAGAGGTAAGATCATGGAAGGGTGAAGATGATCTTAGCCACGAACACCATTAATGATAATGAAGGAAGTCGTTCTAAGTCATAAAAGCATGTCAGAAGTTGTGAATGTACGCCGACAGTAGGGAAAAGAAATTAAAATGGTAATTTGCTATTGCTATGAGGATATAGCTCAACCAGGAGATGATATTCAAATGAAAGCAGCGACGGAAGGTCTGCAGGGGGAAGGAATTAAACTGAGCAGGTGGATGATCATTTGGTATGTAATGGATTTTGTCACTCTTACTTTGCAATTCGTTTTACCTGTTATCATTCCAGATATGAAAGACAAAGAGTTTATAGGGGTTTATGCAATGTTCTCTGTCTTCCATAAACGAAATTGGCCACACTCTATATTTATTTTGTCATCTGGTTTTTATGCATTAGTAGAGGTGTTTTGTATGGATATTAAACCATGCTTCCGTAGCCCCCCCTCCCCTTTTTTCCACAGACCCAACACTGTTAATTTTCTTTGGTTAAATCTGTGTTTTTTATAGTCGTTTCTAAGTATGATAAGGATTTTCTCATGTAAAGTCATGAAAGGTCAGTTAACGGTTCTTCAAACCCTTTAAAAGCATCAGAGTCGAGAGACCTGTTTGCATTCTAGGACGTATAGGAGGTTAAGCTGCATGCATTACTGTGCCGACAGTCCAACTAGGTTTTCCCTAAAATACCTATGCGCCCTTGGCGGGATTGGGAAATCAAATCAAGGTTGTGTTTATTCTCTACTTTTGTTTCAATACTAATGGGTTAATACTTCTAATTGGGGCTTTACTTCTCATCTGGTTGCTATGGAAATAGGTTTTCCACTCTAATTGTACGGACATATTTGTATTTCCCTTAAGTTACTCTTTTCGTAAAATCAAGAATGGAGAAACTTAGTCCATGTTGATAACCACGATTCCGGCAAGCAATATTTCGTTGCCCAGATAATGATGATTCCAATGACACTTCATACTAACTCTACGCTTCATGTAACTGATTCCTTTTGCTCTACAAGACCGTTGCTCTTGTCCATACAAAATTTTCTTGTCAGTCCAGAATGGCAGAAGGTCAAACTGGCAATAAAAAAAAATAGGGAGAGGCAGGAAGCTTCAAGAAATTTAGACAATAGGCCCAAGTAAAAGAGGCAGAAAGAGTAATAAGAAACTTCTCGAAAATATTGCAGATCTATATGATTCAGGGAATCCAGCTCATATTCGAAAGACTATTCAGGGATGGGAAAGGAAAAGTGACGTTGAAAACGAAGATCACAAAGGGAAAAAGGCTAGAATGGATTTTATTTCTGACCCAGGATATACAAGAGGTAGGGTCTCTCTCTTTTAGCAGTTAGTCAAAACATATTGGAAATTGAAATGTGTATTAGCAAAGGAAATGGCAAGCATGCAAGAAAAGAAATCCAGTTCCTCAGTGCTCTTTGAACTCCAACAGATAAAGCAGGATATTCAGGAGATGGCTAAGGCACAGATCCAGGAAACTGATCGCATTGGGAGGATTGAGCAGCAGATCCAAAGAATGCAGCAAGAAGAAATACCAGGATCCAATGCAAGGGACCCAACACCTGTGGATTCTTCTGATGGATAACATCTTTCTGGTTATAGTTTGTTATGGTTTTGGTAGATAATACTTATAGTATCTGTTTCATTTGCAAATTTTATGGACATAGTAAAGTGGTTAAATCTGTAAGTAGAAGGAAAATACAATACCAATTTTGGTTGGATTTTAACTCTTTGAGGTGGCCAACAAACCTGGTTTCCTTCGGGTAGGTTGAGGCAACCGTAAACAGTAGAAAATGTATAGCAACTTGCTCTTTTAAAAATAGAAAATAGAAAGGCACTATGAAATTTCCAGAAAAAAAAAAATCCTATAACCCAATTTAGTCCTTCAAATTAGTTTTTATAAACCTTTGCTCATAAAAATAATCAATTGCAACCATGATGAAGTAAAGAAATCCATTATTGTAAGCCGCAAAAATAGAAGGAATTTGGAGTGACAACACCCTGTTTTATTAAAGTGTGATATAGAGAAAGGAAGAAAGGAAGGATCCATGAGGATGATAGATATCAATTTCAACAAGCTATTCTCTAGTCTCTTTTCCAGTACAAGGTAACATAAATCGGCACTAGAGCTTGTAAAGCAGGGATTCACATCAATTTCATCAAAGACTTGATCCACTATCACATAGCACATAACACAATTTTCTTTTTAAATATTTCATTTAATAAACCACATAGGAGCAATGATTCTTCATCAAATTTTTCAACACATACCTCAACAACACCCACATTATGAAGGTTTTTAAAATGGTGTTGTAAATGGAGTTGTCTATTTGACGAAATGGAGTCTGTCGACAGACTGAATCCGGTGATGGGACATCGACTTCGTTGACGTCGTTTGCAAAGCTTATTTTCTAGGCTATCCGCCATTTAATGCGGTTTGGCACATACTACCCACCATTAGATTTAAATTCATTTAAATATAATTGTGGGTAGTATATGCCACACCGCATTAAATGGCGAATAGCCCATAAATAAGGGTTTCCCAGAAAATAAGCTTTGCTAGGGGAGCGACCCTTATTTTCTGGGCTATCTACCATTTAATATGGTGTGGAATATACTACCTACCGTTAGATTTAAACGAATTTAACTCTAATGGTGGACAGTATATGCCACACCGCATTAAATGGCAGATACCCAAAAAATAGGCAAAGCTTATTTTCTGGGCTATCCACCATTTAATGCGGTGTGTAATATACTGGCCACTATTAGATTTAAATTCGTTTAAATATAAAGATGGGCAGTATATGCCACACTGCATTAAATGGTGGATAGCCTAGAAAATAAGGATTGTTGTTACTTGGCAAAGCTTATTTTCTGGGCTATCCGCCATTTAATGCAATGTGGCATATACTGCCCACCGTTAGATTTAAATTCGTTTAAATCTAACGGTGGGCTATATATGCCACACCACATTAAATGGCGGATAGCCCAGAAAATAAGGGTCGCCCCTGTTCCCTGCCTTTGGTAAACGGTGATGGGATGTCAACTCAGTAAACGACTTCTGGTAAATTAATTTTGTTGCTTCGGCGACCCCCCCCGTCCGTCCACCTTCGCCACCCCGCAACTCCTCCACCGACCCCCTTAACTCCTCCCGCTCCTTCCCGTTTTTAAATTCATTCCAAAACACTTTTGTTTTTGGCCCGCAAGATTGCTAGCTCCATACTATTACCTCCAGTATCGAACACATAACAATGGCAATCCGTGGCGCTAGAACTCGATGAGTGGCAAACTCATAATCATTTGAAGGTGATTTCTTACCAATCCTTTGCACTGCATTTTTCCATCCGTGTCATTCCACCGCTGAGTAATCTGATGTTTCCGTAAAATAATTTTGAAATGATGGTTCTATGTTTTATTTTATTTTTTGGGAGTCAAATTCGTCCCTTGTGGGTTATGGAATTGCAGCCCGGTTATATTCTCTCTGGTTCCTCAGATTTTGTTTTTGCAATGGTGAAGAAATTCAAAATTTATTAAAATTGAAAGTTCAAAATTAAGGTAGTAATCATGTAATATTCTAATAAAATACATATAATTAGTGTTCTTAGGGCCTACTTCTATTCAGTTTCTTGACGTGGCAAACACTCTTTCATGAACTAGGCATTGCATTTTGGTTCGTAGACTTGGACACCTCTATTTTTGAAATCTCTCTCTCTCTCTCTCTCTCTCTCTCTCTCTATATATATATATATATATATATATATATATATATATATATATATATATATATTCACTCCAAACCAATCTCTCAAAGCTTCTTGAATCTCAGAGTTTGTTTAGTGTAGAAATCATCCAACGAGATTCAATCTAACTTGTAATTTACTTAAACAAAAACACTGAATCCTTTTACAATTTTTGGAAACCAAATTCGATCGTACAATCACATAGCAAGAGAAAGAAATAATCAATCGCACAACACAAGATGTATATGGGGAGAGCAACTGCTCAAATCTCGCTATTTGTATATTGCATCAGTTCAAGACAATGAAACAATACAATGTTATTTCCCTCAATGAGAAACCTTTGCACTCTGTTGACTGTCTCACTCTGATCTTGCTCAAATATGGCACTGATCTAAGAAATTTTGGTCCAATATTTAACCTCTTTCTTGCCTCTGCGTGCCCAACCTTGCTTACGCATTGGGCTAATTGAGCCCCTATTAAGTAGGAAATTCTCAATTAATGATTGTGCAATACCTTCAAGGCTTCCCGATGACCTCATGCATGACCTGCATGATTTTATAATTATACAACTGATAGTTATCTTCCCTTTAACCTAAATCTCAACTAGGCCTTCCTTAGAAATGACATACAACAATGATTTATACTGAATTATCAGTTAAATGATTGACCACTATTTGCGAATTAAATTAGATTTAATTCACTGAACCTATCACTAGCTCATCTCTCAGTTAGAATAGTTAAATTGATTTTAACTCAACTAACTGACTTAACTAATTACAACTCACAAATAATTGTAAATGGACTCCCTAAGATCATTTGAGATCTCTACATACCTCCTCTTTCACTCTCAACTCGAATTTACTACGCTAACTATGTCTCCTTGGCAAAGTTAACTAATACAAGTTGTCATGACATGTGGAATTACAATTTATTTCTAATTTAATTAAGGGAAAATTAAATCAGAAGCCCCCTTTGGTGCCATTTCTGGGTGTCATTTTCAATATTTCTTGTTGCCATTTCTCTAGTGTTTTTTTCTCCTGCTACTCCTGAAACTACAAAAAAATAAAATAAATAAATAAATAAATAAAAATAAAACTAATTGAATCAGTATGACGCATCTGTCTCGAGACTATATGACTGTTGCTAGCTACTGCACTATCTACTGAAAATTTTGTGTTTTTGCTGACTCTGCATGTGTTCCATATGCACTACTACCAACTTTGATCTGTGCTCCAGTATCTGAAATTTGTCACTCTGATATCTAACTGCATCAATCCTACTGATCCGTCAGACTACTATGTACTATGGGCCCCTTGTAGCTAGGTCTGATCCATGAGACACGCCATCTCAATGGACCCTTCCCAAATTATTTCTCTTGGGATTATGACTTCACATTGCCCCACCTCTCAGCTGGAAGTATGGTTGCATGTGTTCCATATACACATATGGCTTGATATTCCACCCCACTGGAGGTCTCTGGTTGAGTGGATGCCTCCACTCGATTTCCTCTCTGCTTCTCCAATTATGGCTGCTCCACAACTTTTTGAGATTACTTACGAGGCTGCATGTTGAGAGGTAATTTATGCTTCCTCTCAACCACCAAGTCTTTAACCTCTTCTTTGCTCCTCAAATATTTTCATGCATCTCTGACCTCGAGAGAATACAAGTTCTTGACTCGTACAACGATCTGTTTCACCCATCGCGTGGTGATGTGTCTAAGGGAAACCTTTCCTTTTTCTAAATATCACATCATAGCCACAATATTTTAATACTGCTAGTCAAACACGATTCCTTTTTAGTCCCGGAACAAACAAAACATCTTTGAGTTTGAGAGGGGAGCTAGTATCCCACTAAAAGGTAATTGTACCTATGTCGGTCGTGTTATACCTCTCGTCGTCTCCAAAATCTATGTTCTATTGGAGGTCCTTCTCCTCCAAGTCACTGAAAAAATCTCTATTCCTCGTCATATGGAACGAGGCACCGCTGTCAAGATACCACATGCCTCCCATTACAGTTTTTTCCATGCATGCAATGAGAGTAAAATCAAGCTTGAACTATGAAGTTAACGCTTCACCCACTGCTACAACTGCGGGCTCCTTCTTGCTTGAATTCTGTAGACATTTCATGACATAGTTCCCATACTTGTGATAATGAAAACACTTGCTCTTGGACAAGTCTCTCTTTCCCTCTTCACCTTGGGACTTTTTTCCCTTGTCTTTCTTTCCTTTTATGACTAATGCAATATATTCTTCTGTGTCATTGTAGGAGGCCCCATCTCTGGTGCTTTTCCTTATCTCTTCTTGTACCAAGTCGAACCACAATCTCTTCCATTCTGGTAGCTTCTCCCTCCCATTCACAAATTCCTGGCAGCTATGTCAGCTTTTGGGAAGGCCTAGAACTGCTAGGTTCGACAAATCATCCTGGGCTACTATCACACCAACACTTCCAAGCTCATATCAACATTGAGTGAACTTCGTCAAGTATTTTAGTATCGTCTCTCCCTCCTCCATCTTGATCTTTCTGAGCTTGTCTTTCAACGCCAACTTCCCATGGCTGTTGATATTCTGAAACAGATCTGTTAATTCCTTCCACATAGCATATGAAGTTTCTTTTCCACGAAGACTCGAGACAATATGACCTCGAGCTCCCTTTAACAAGATCATTTTTTCCTTTGCTACATTATTATTCCATTCATCACTAAGTTGAGAATCTGCTGTTGTGCATTGGGGAATACCACTGCCAATGAATGCCTTTAGTCCATTGTCCTCTAACACTACCTCCATCCTGTCCTTCCATGCTATGTATTTAGAATTTACCTCAAGGGAGTATTTGAGTCTCAATCCCTTGAAAGACATCTTGATCTGCTGCTGGTCTTGAAGAATAAATTTGCAAATTCGATGTACATGTTTAAGAAAAAATTTTGTTCTTCTCTTCTATTGTGATTCCTGGTGCTCTGATACCATATAGAAATTATCCAAAGGGATTCAATCTGATCTTGTAATGTACTAAAACAAAATATTGAATCCTTCTACAATTTGCGGAAACCAAATTCGATCGAACAATCAAATAAGAAGAAAGAGAAATAAATAATCAATCGCACAACACAACATATATTTGGAGAAATTTGTATATTTCATAAAGTTAATACCATGAAACAATACAATGTTTTTTCCCTCACTGAGAAAACTTTGCACTCTACTAACTGTCTCACTTTGATCTTGCTCGAATCTGGCACTGATCTAAGCAATTTTGGTCCAATATTTAACCTCTTTCTTACCTCTTCTTGCCCAGCCTAGCTTACACATTCCTAGGCTAATTGAGCCCTTGTTAATTAGGAAATTCCAAACTAATGATTGTACAATACCTTCAAGGTTTTCCGATGAACTCATGCATGACATGTACAATTTTCTAGTTATACAACTGATAATTATCTTCCCTTTAACATCAATCTCAACTACGCCTTCCTTATAACTGAAATGCAACAACTATTTATAGAGAATTATCAGTTAAATGATTGACCACTACTTGTGAATTAAATTAGATTTAATTCATTGGACCTATTACTAGCTCATCTTTGAGTTAGAACAAGTTAAACTAATTTTAACTCAATTAATTGAGTTAACTAATTACAACTCACAAATATTAATAGATTTTTGGCTTCTGTGAACCATCAATAAATATGAAGAAATATTTCGGTAATAATCACATTATCATGAAAAAATTTGACGTGTTTCAAACCAACCAGTGTGGTTCATCATCAGGACTAGGATCAAATTTGTTCATGATAATGTGATTATTACCGAAAGATTTCTTCATATTTAACTCACAAATAACTGTAACTGGACTCCCTTAAATCATGGGATAAATCTACATGCCTCCTCTTTAACCCTCAACTTGAATTTACTAAGCTAACTAGGTCCTCCCGACTCAGTTAACTAATATAAGTTGTCATGACATGTGTAATTACAATTTATTTCTAATTTAATTAAGGGAAAAATAAATCAGAAATCCCCTTTGGTGCCATTTCTGGGTGCCATTTTTAATATTTTTTGTTTCCATTTTCAACATTTGTAAGCCCTTTGGTCAGGCTTGATTTTTCTACATTGAACATGTATTGTTTTACCAGCTTCTTTAAAGGGAAACCATTTTCCACGATTTGTATGAAGCTCATATCCATTACTAGATTATGTTGTTTGGGCATTTACAGTAGTATTGGATACCTCCTTTCTATAATCGATTATTCTGTTTCTGGATTATGCAGGTGCCAGAGAATGATTTTGTAGCGCTTCCTATAGGCATTGGAAAATAATTTTCCAACACTTTGCTGAGGTAAATTTTCAAGGATTAGGGAAAGAAAACTAAGTTAGTGTTGACATTTCCAACAAGATAGATGATTATTCATGATAAAGATTAAAACTATTCATTCAAGAAAAACCACACGATCTCTACTCACCATTATACAAATTTGCACCATGTTTGTAATAGTATAAAGGAATCTATTTACATTGAAATAATGTACCTAGGCATAGGTTCCATCAATGCCAAAATTTTAAATACGTACTTTCTAAACATGCATGCTTAGAAGCCAGTGTCAAGTTATAATCAAATCCTCCAAAAAAGTGGTTTTACTTGTCCTACTTCAACTACTACAATCCAAAATGAGATGAAAATATATGTGCTTGATTATATAGGAATATGACATATGAAATATAATAAAATCCTTACAATGACTCCAAAATCTCTTCAGATCCACTGACAGTGAATGCACCACCCTCATCCAACTTCAAAAATTTGACAATCCCATCTTCAACAACTAAGGAATAACCCTTCGATTGAAAATAGTACACGATTCATCACTGAAATTTAAATCCACACCCATTACCTTGGAGAAATACCCATTTCCATCAACAAGCAAGAGAAACATATCATCCACATTGAGGTTCTCCCCCCAAGCCTTCATTACAAAAGCGCCATTGACAAAAACAAATGCAATGGTGTCGATTCCTTTGCTCTTTAGTTCATCTGGCCTCTATACAAATCCAAGGAGGTGATTCTATGAGCAAGTGGGAGTAAAGGAACCAAGAACATCTAGGAGGAACAGTTTCTTTCCTCTAGTTAAATCATAATCTATGATTTTCAAGAGATTGTCCTCTTTATCAATGTAGGAAAATGTAGCCTCCGAAAGCTTGTCACCTACAAAAATTTCAGATTTGATGCCTTTCTGAGGTTTAGGAGTTCTTGTTCTATTAGGATTTAAGGTAGGGTTTAAGGATTTGGTTTTTGGCTATGGACCTCCATAAAGACCCACAAATACAAACTTCAAATAACGAGGCAATGTTCCTTATGGGTTCCATGTCATTGATGGAGATGAGCGTGTACCACTTGACATGCAAGCAATGGTCATAGGCAGAGAAATGGAAGTATGTTTTGATGAGGATGAAGGGTTTGCTTAAATTTTGCATGAAGAGAAAGTTTCTTCGATGTTTTTAACAAATGTGGCCATTTATGAAATGAAATAGGCCCGCGACTCTATTAACAATCCTACAGACAGAAATGCTAAAAATCAAAGATAAGAAGCTACCAATGTCCAATGTAGTAGATTTGTTTCAAGGAAAAATAAAACAAAGGACATATAGGAAAACATAACTGATTGAATGCTAATTTATGTTTCTAAGGATAATATAAGACATATTTGTTTGGATGTTTTAATGTAGAAGCCAGATAAATGCCTACTTGTCTAATATGAATTTATTGTTTTTTTATTTTCTAGGTATTCTAAGTGTAGATAATGGTGGAAAAGTGGACGTTGTGCATAAAAGTGTCTTGACGTCCAAATCTAGGACAACACATTGTTAAATATGTGCTTCATAATGTGGAAATAAATCGTGTGGTGCGTAGAAATATAGAAGTACATGGGAGGGAAATTAATAATGAAGCCTACTATATTGCCATTGTTGAGGGCTTAAAGGAGGCAAAAAATAATGTTGTCAATGATATTGTAGTTTTCACGAACTCGTAACTCAGTATGCAATCACATAAATGACATCTATGAAGTTTGAAAATCTAATTTAAAACTGGTTTACAAGGAAGCAATAATGTGGAGCTCTTAGTTTCAATATTTCAGCATACAATACCTTGGAGACATTCATACAATGTCCATTGATATAATGGTGGAAGGAATGTCAAGTGTATATGTAGGTGTTAGAGATGACAAGAGAAGTCATTAATTAACATCCTCATAAGTCTCTAATATGTGAATGTGTTATTCTTATTATTTTCCTTGAATCTATCATGGCATGGTTCTTTCACTAGAGAAGAACCCATTGATATGTTATTTTTTTGAAACCTGCAATACTTGGGTGTCTTGTATGGGTGACAAGTTTATGGAAAAATGTGATATATTCCACGTATATGAACATATGTAATATTTGCATGGTTCGCGATATAATAGATGAATTCTTTTAAGGTTATAATTATTTTCTATTGTGTTATTTTACCATGTCTCATGAACCTTTTCAACCACCAATTCATTATTGTTGTTCAAAGGAGAAATATTTGCCACTAGGCATTTCATTATTCAATGTTGTCATAATGACCATGGAGGCAGTAAACCTTTATTTTTGTGCATTGCTATTTGGTTTTATTTTTAATAGCCTGGGTTTTAATACATCCAAGATTAACATGGATATTTTTGGCAATAGTTAAAAAAAAAATTGGCAAGATATTACTTATAACCTTCACCACCTTTCTTAACTTGCATTTTATTATTTTCATAACCATGATCATATTATTTCATTATGTTCTTGCATTTCATCTGAAATGCTTCAAAATTAGAATATACATCCAATGACCAAAGGCTTCTTTAAATAAGCCATATGGGTTACAATATATATCACATAACAATCAAAATTATACAAGCAACCATTTTACCATCTCTAGCCCTTAGTTCACTAATTTCATATCGGCTTCTCATAAAATTCTCTTCACTTTTCATAATCCTGAAAAAGTATTTATTAGGAATTAATGGAAAAGTCTAATGTATAATCTTGACACTCTATAGTAGGAATGATTATACACCCCGATTCTCAAATATTACTGTAAAATCTTGACAGTCTATAGTAGGAATGATTATACACCCTGATACGCAATTGGGAAAATATGTGTTTTCATTTTGATTTTATTTTTCAGATAGAAAATATTAGGGATTGAACATAACGCTATGCCTATTTAACTTCCATGTTATCATCATCAATATCTGCAGATAAGTCCATGATTTAGGGAGAAATGCAAGCCTTTCTTTTGTAAGTGCTAAATATATAAGAGACTATTAAAACTACACCAAATTATGCTCTACCACTTCTGGGGCTTTCACCTTTTAATTTATGATACGGATTTTCATCCTTCAACATTTCAACTACATTTCTCATGGCAAGCATGTTCCCTGACAAGGAAATGATACAATGCAAAGCAATTTGGAGCGCATGATGCATTCAATCTTCATAATGCTTAGAAATATTCATATTCAAGAACTCTTTCCAGCCATTTTATTTCTCAACCATTCTGCCAACCCATTTAACAATATTGATGACCTCTCCATATGATGGATCAAATGGCTACTTACTAGTCACCAGTTCTAACAACACCACTCCAAAGCTATAGACATCATTCTTCTGTGTAACTTTTAGTGTGTAACAAAACTCTGCAAAAAATGGGGTGTAACAGGATACAAATTTTAACATCATGGACATAAAATTAGATCTATGGAGAACACATAAATTGAATGGGATGTTTAATGGTGTGGAAGATGATGAATTCTCCTAATAGACACTTTTTTTTTATTAAGTCTCTTTAACTAAATATGTAGAAACTTGACAGAGCATTGGTTCATTAATGAGGTTGATGGAGGGATTTTTTTCCCATCATGAACGACCTGTCCCACTTGTATAACATATTTAAATAGGAACAAGACATGGTTCTACAATATATACAAGATCTATGTTCCTAAAGCTGAAATATTGTGGTTTATTATAGATACTCACACTTCTAAGGGTGAAAGTTATGGGTGACATTGGTAGAAACAAATAACCTTGAACATAACATCTAAGATGAAATAATTCCATCCTTTGTATCTAGGGCATGCTTCTTCCAACATTGAAATGAAATGGTGGTTGCAAAATTTTAGAGTCTTCAGAAAAATCTATAGCTTACTAAGGGCATCCTACTCTAAAACATGAAGGAAACCCTGTTCTTTTGAATAACTGCTATTAATACAAGAAGAGCTTGATGAAACTTATTTCCTTCTTTATTTTTAGTTTCCCAGGCAACCTTAGCTAGAGGTTTGAAATCATGCTTTGTACTTCAAAGGAATATTGGTATGCATCAAACGTGTGAGAATATTTAAGAAAGAATAAGAAAAATGATATGTTTGGGTTACCTGGTGCAATGTACCCATAAGACCCTGCAACTGTGGACATGGTGTCCTATCCCTTTTCACATTTTCCTAATATCTTTGCAAGGCCAAAATCATCCAGCAATATATTGTTTGACTTGATATCGCGATGAAAAATTGGTGGAATGCAGTCATGGTGAAGATAAGAAAGGCCTTGAGTTGAATATAAAGCAATTATGTGCCTTGTAGGCCAGTCCAACATGCTAGCTTTAGGCCCATGAAGGATATCCCCTAACTTAGATTATTTATTCCATTTCATCATGGCTAATCATCTATCTTGTTGGCAATGTTAGCCCAAAATCATGTTTTCTTTCCCTAAGCCTTGCAAATCTACCTCAGAAAAGCATTGGAAAATTTGAAAATGCACTCTAACATGTATGAGTAAGAAGACTCATACATCAACTATCAATTTTCTTTCATTCACAAAAAAATTATTTGTTCAAATTGTAAAATGATTGTCACATAAGAGATCTCAACTAAGTTGAGTACATGGGTCTAGCACACAATCATATAGGAATACACTATTGCTGTAACATAGTCATAAAACATACATCCAGTCACTTCTCAAATTCTACAACTATTGTTTATATTGCTGCAGAAAAACAAGTTAATGTATAAATAACAAGAAAAACATCAAACATCACAAGGTATTCACAATAATTTAGACAGTCTCAATTTTAGACAGTCTGTTTATGGTATACATAATTCACAGAACCAGGTTACTAGGAGAATGATTGAGAATCAAGTTTGGTAATTGCAATATAATTGGATCTCTTTTAGGTGACTTGTTCAAGTCTTAAAGCTGTTGACAAGTCAGAATGTATGCTTCAAAGGAATCATACCCATTTTTTCACAACATGTGAATGAAAATATTAGGTCCATCCTTTTCCATATCTAGGGCTTATTCATGAAGATAAAATACCATTGTTAAGGGCATGTTCATCAAAATTTTCAAATGGTGGAAATCCACAATTGCTTTTTTTTTAGGATTTTGGTTCCATTTGTGTGGAGATGCACTAGCATGGGGGTGATATTTGTTATTACTAATAGGTAAATTAAGGTGTACCCCTTGTAAAGAGGTGATAAATGAAACAATATCATACTTATCCTTTTCTAACAATTATAAGGCACATGCATGTAGTAGAGTTGCCTTATATTTTCTATTTTTCATGAGTCTGCACTCCCACGCTGAAGTGTTTTGGTTACTTTTGGCATATAGAAATACTTGGGATTGAAGCACCGATGTTAGAGGTTACCTCACTATTTTGGAATATGGAGAGTTTATAGCTACTAGGAAATGGAACATGCATGCATGGAACTCTTAGCAAGTGATCCATATTGGTATCTATTTCTAGTATGTGTTGGTTATGAATTGGAACAAAGGGATAAATCACCTTGGTAGTTCGTTCTTTTTTGTGTTTGGTTTTTACTACAAAAAAGAGGGCACACTCCATGAAGACCCTTAGATCTATTTGTGCACCAACTTATCAACAGTTATGGACATTATTTTTGGAATTCAAAAGGGCACACTACTTTGCACTGGAAGAGTTATTGGTATACTTCATGCCACAATGAAGACACATTCAACTGAAAATAATTTCATGTTTGTTTTTTTTAGCACATCAAAGTACGTGTTGCCACCCTATTCTTAGAATTATTCATGTGTTGAGCTTACAACATGTGTGAATACAAGTCAACTAGGGAGGTTGATCATCATTTTAGCACCTAAATGGAGGCACACTTCAAGCCTACATCCAGATCCATGCATATACATTTTTAGTAGCTAGCACTACAAGGAAAAGACCCTCTAGCGGATTTTTTTGAGGAACCTCTTATAAAAATACCCCAAACATCTGTTTGTAGTGGAGGTTATTAGAGGAGGTTTTGTGGATTTTTTTCTTCTGGTGCGCTTATCATCCTAAACTGCACCAGTGTGTTCAACTAGAGAAAGCACCGGTGTGCACAAAACATTGGCACACTGAGAAATGTGCGCTCCATACAAACTTGCTCGGTGCTTCTCATTAGTGTAGCACACTAGTTCTTTACAAAGATTCTGCATTGGTGCATCCTAAAAACCCACGCCAAAATTGAAACAACCCGGTGCGGTCTTAAGAAACCACACCGGTGCGCCTATAAAAACCCACACACAAGAACAAGGTTAAATAAAAAAAATTACGGCCAAAAATATGCATTTTTCACTTTTCAGTGCTCCAGAGCTCTCAAGCACTGATGCAACTTTACCTTGTGTGAGGCGCCCTGTCATCAGTGCTCCCATTGCACACACTGCTATTGTCCATTGCCCACCATGTCCATTTTGAATTTTGCAAAACGGTGGGAAAATTTAGTTTTTCAAATTCTACAGCTAATATGCCTCATCGATGGCCAAATGTACAAGTATTTTCCTTGTTTTTCCATAATTAAACCTTTTAGCTGATTATTTTGTAAATTAGCTTAAAATTGACCGTTTAAAAAAAAAAAAAATTCCAGCGCGATGCGTTCGAGCCGTTCGGCTCGCACCGACTTGCGATGCTAATGGTATCTGCACCAGTTTCAGGGCGGTATTGAATGGTGCACCATGATTTTTTAAAATTTAAAAAAAGTGCAGTGGGGTCGGTTACCCGGTTGCACCGTTGACCTTGTGGAATAGCGGACATGTGGTGCGTTGATGGAAATATCCACCTTAGAGTGGGTAATTTTGTCAGCACACCACATTCTGGAATTTCAACATGGTCAATGGTGCGGTCTGGTAAAAGACCGAACCATCGACTATGTACTGATGTCAGGAGGGCAATGCATTGACCAAACTATACGCCCCGGGGCGTATAGTTTTGTCAACGCACCACCCTCTCGACACTAGGCCATAGTCAATGGTGCTATTTGTTATACCACATCACTGTTGAATTTGGAATTGTTGAGATTGCAACAAGATGATGAGCTTAGTGGAAAGAAGTCGCCTTCACTAAGTGGGCCTGCAGGCTATTTTTGGCACAAAGTCTATTTTTAGACATGTCGATCATATTCTATGAGTTGCAGGATGCTATTTGTGGATGGTTCGTCAAGTTGTAAAAACAGATGGACTTCTATTTTTATACATATTGGGAAGAATCTATTTTTAGATTGCCAGTCTAAAAATAGATGTGTTGAATATTATTAGCTCTTAATAATATTTGGACTATAAACATTATCTTATTATCTTGGAGCACTTCAGTTAAGTGCACAGATGTGGCACAGGAGCTGACAGAAGGAATTAAGCTATTCCTAAGGGTCAAGTGGAGCTATTGCATGGATACTTCAGTTAGAACTCATGTGAGAGAGTTTGGTGGAGTTGATTGAGGAAGTTAATGGAGTTGTGTTCAATTTAACTGAGTTAAACATAGTTGAGCTAGTTGTATCTAGTCTAACTGATTGATACACTAGTGAGAGTGGTGTGAATTAATTATTAATTAACTCACTAATTATAAACTCAATAATCAACTAAAGAATACATCAGTTAACTTCAGTGCATGGATAGTTTCAGTGGAGACCAGTGAAGAGGTAGGTGAAAGAGCAGTGTGACTATCAGTTGTGACTATACTGGTGCATGAGTTTGCACCACACATTGATGGAGATGCCAATGAGGATTGTGCAGTACAAGCTAGGTGGTTTGAAGTTAATTATGAGCCATTCTTCAGGAGTGATTGCACAGTAGAGGAAGGCTATCAGGTTGCAGAGATTGGATCATTTGATTTACTATATCGGGCTTGATTAGTGTGTAGCAATTGGAGATTGTACTGAGAGCTCGTGAGGAGCTTTGTATGATTATTGTTACATGATATCTATGAAATATAATATACAGATAGTTGGGGGTTTTCAGCTTTAAGCTTTCCCATAAAATATTGTGTTCATATGTGTGATTGTTTATGGTTTTAATGTGCGCATGCGATTGTTTTTATTTCCGCAATTAATGATCAAAGGTAGAAGAGATTCTGTATTGTGCATGAAGTTAAAATAGTGTGTGATCAGAAGAATCTCAGTGTATAACATATCAGTTATAAAATTTCTACATGGTATTAGAGCGATATTAATCATTGGAGCAATTGCAAAACATTGAAGCGGTTGAGTTTTGAGCTGGTGGAATTCGAATTTGCAGCAGTGTTTTCTTAGTGTCGAAGTTGAGATGTCTTTCAACGGATTGTGATTGGAGTATGCCCTTGAGGGCAGATCAAATTATATTGCATGGAAGGACAAGATGGAGGCAGTGCTGGATGACAATGGGTTGAAGGAGTTCATAGATGAAGAAATTCCAAAACCTGCTTCTAGCGATGCTACCGTACTTGACGCATGGCAAAAGAAGACAGAAAAGTGTCAAAGGATTCTATCCAAGAAGGGGAAGAGCAAGAAGAATGCTTCTCAATCTGGTGTGAAAGGCAAGAAGCAGGACATGTCCAAGGTGAAGTGCTTTCACTATCACCAACACGGACATTACGCCACTAATTGTCCACAGAAGAAGAAAAATAAGAAGGTTGCTGGATCTACAGCTGGAAAGGCCTTAGCCTCACAGTTTGAGCTGAATTTTTCACTGATCGCATGCTTGGTCTCAAGTGTGATGGGTTCAGTGTGGTTTCTTGACAGTGGTGCATATTTTCATATGATCGGAGACAAATATTTGTTTACTGATCTGGACGAGAAAGATCTTGGAGTGCACATCGAGATGGGCAATGATGGTAGATACAGTGCGACCGGTATCGGTACCATTTCCTTTGAGAGGGAGTCTGGTAAACCCTTTGTATTGAAGGAAGTGATGCATTTTCCAGGATTGAAGAAGAATCTTATCGTTGTGGCCATGTTAGAAGACAAGGGATATGATGTTGTCTTTAGCGAGGGAAAGGCTTTCCTGCGCAGTAAGGAAACTGGTGAAACTCGAAGGATAGGGGTTCGAGTTAAGAACCTTTATCATTTGCAGGTAGATGGCTGCGCAAAAATGGTAGGCAAGGCAGAAGGAGTGGTGAGCTGGGATGATGGCGAGCTGTGGCACAGGAGATTGGGCCACCTTCACCATGGAGCTTTGAAAATTTTGTAGCAGATTTATACCGGGCTTCCCAAAGGTACACTTGCGCAGTCAGATTAGTTCAAGGGATGTACTTTGGGAAAATTTGTGAAAGCCACCTTTCACGAGAAGGATAATCGCACCATGAAAATCCTTGAGAGAATTCACACAGACGTGTGTGGACCTTTCTCAGTAGCTTCGACAAAAAAGGACAGGTACTATGTGATATTTGTTGATGATTTTTCTCGTAAGTGTTGGATCTTCTTCATGCAGAAGAAGAGCGAGACATACTCAAAGTTCTGTGAGTTTAAGACACTGGTTGAGAAAGAATCGGGGAAGCAGGTGAAGGCTCTTAGGAGCAACAATGGTGGTGAATTCATCTCTGGAAAATTCAAGGACTTTTGCAGCGCAAAAGGAATTCGAAGAGAGCTCATAGCGCCTCATAACCCACAGCATAATGGGGTTGGTGAGCGGAAGAACATAATGATCGTGGGTTCTACATGGGCAATGTTGCATGATCAGGGCCTTCCCATAAACTTGTGGGCTGAGGCATGCAACACTGCGGTTTATGTGCAAAATCATTATCCTCACAGGATACTTGGCATGAGTACACCCGAGGAGGCGTTTTCTGGTAAGAGGCTTGATATTTCCCATTTGAGGATTTTTGGTTCACCTGTTTAAATTCATGTGATGAAGAATGCCAGGAAGAAGATGGAGCCGACTACAGAGGTTGAGATATTTGTGGGGTACACTGATACGCCCCACAACTATCGTGTGTATTTTCCAGACAGTCGCAAGACTGTTGTGCGACGAGATATCAAATTTCATGAGGAGAAAGCCATGAAGTGTTCGCTTGAGAGGGAGCCACACTTGCATGCAGATGAGGAGCTATTAGTTCCTAAGGATGAGCCTCAGGATTTGGATGAGCCACAAGAGGAGGTTCATGGAGTGGAAGAGACCACTCATGCAGCGCTAACCATCAGAGGGCGGAAGCGCACTATAGAAGCTAAGCAACTAGCTCAAGATGCAAAGAGGATTGTAGGAGCACCTACATCACAACGCAGACAGAGATAGTCACCTGACTGATATACTAGATACATGGCTCTTATGAGCAAGTGTATCATGACAGAGCCATCCTCTTTTGAGGAAGATGTGGAGGATCTCGCATGGGTAGATGCCATGGTGGAAGAGTATGATTCAATTGTAAGAAACAGTGCATGGGAGATTATCCCAAGGCTAGAAGGGAAATCAGTGGTAGGTTCGAGATGGATCTACAAAGTGAAGCAAGCAGCTGACGAGAGTGTGGAGAAGTACAAGGAAATATTTGTTTCCCGAGGCTTCTCACAGATTGAGGGGATCGATTATGAGGAAACCTTTGCACCTGTCACAAGGTATTCTTCCATACGGACGATTCTTGCTCTCTCAGCGCAGATGGGTTGGCACATTCATCAGATGGATGTGAAGACTGTGTTCCTCAATGGAGTGATTGAGGAGGAGGTGTACATAGAGCAGCCCGAAGGTTTTGAGATTTTCGGCAGCGAGTCGCATGTGTGCAGGCTCAAGAGAGCGTTGTATGGGTTGAAACAAGCACCTCATGCTTGTTACACACGGATAGACATTTATTTCACTGGACTTGGATTCTCCAAGAGTGAGGCGGATCCGAACTTATACCAGATTGTGGTGGAGGGTAAGTTGCTGATCATTGTACTTTATGTAGATGATTTGATTTTGACGGGTGATGAACTGTTGATACACTCATGCAAGGCTGATCTTGCAAAGGAGTTTGAGATGAAAGATTTGGGACTCCTTCATTATTTCCTGGGATTGGAAATTTGGCAGCGCAGTGATGGACTGTTTGTGCCTCAAGGCAAGTATGCCCGGGAGATACTGGAGAAGTTCAACATGCATGGCTGCAAGCCTATCGACACTCCTCTTCCTGGTGGTTGGAGGAAAGAGGATGCTACATCAGCAGAGGTAGTGGATGCCACTGTTTATCGACTGTTGGTGGGGTCGCTTATGTATCTGGTCAATACATGACCCGACATATGTTATGGTATTGACCAGCTTTCACAAGCTATGGTTAAGCCTACCAAGCTCTTTTAGAAGGCAGGCAAGCATGTATTGAGATATATCAGAGGCACATTGGGATATGGATTATGGTACATACAGTCGGATGAGGTGAAGCTGTGTGGCTTCATGGATGCAGATTGGGCAGGGAGCCCAATGGACAGAAAGAGCACATCTGGAGGGATTTTCAGTATCGGGTCGACAACAGTTTCTTGGTACAGCAGGAAGCAGAGATCCGTGGCACTCAGTTTAGCAGAGGCTGAGTATATGGCAGCGAGTTTGGCTGCATGCGAGGCTATATGGATGAGGAATATCCTGGTTGGGTTGTTCGGTTCACACTTAGATCCTACTGTGATATATTGTCATAATCAGAGTTGCATCAAACTCTCGGTTAATCTAGTATTTCATGATAGATCTAAACACATTGACATTCGATATCATCATATTAGAGATTGTGTGCAGCGAAAGATCATGTTACTTTCATACATTCCCACAGAGGATCAGGATGCTGATATCTTAACGAAGGCGCTCACCAGGAGCAAATTCGAATACCACAGAGGCAGGATCGGGGTGGCAGATAATCCCTATCTTGTTGAGAGGGAGTGTTGAGATTGCAACAAGATGATGAGCTTAATGGAAAGAAGTCGCCTTCACTAAGTGGGCCCGCAGGCTATTTTTGGCGCAAAGTCTATTTTTAGACATGTCGATCATATTCTATGAGTTGCAGGATGCTATTTGTGGATGGTTGGTCAAGTTGGAAAAATAGATGGACTTCTATTTTAGAAATATTGGGTGGAATCTGTTTTTAGATTACCAGTCTAAAAATAGATATGTCGAATATTATTAGCTCTTAATAATATTTGGACTATAAACATTATCTTATTCTCTTGGAGCACTTCAGTTAAGTACACAGATGTGGCACAGGAGCTGACAGAAGGAATTACGCTATTCCTAAGGGTCAAGTGGAGCTATTGCATGGAGACTTTAGTTAGAACTCATGTGAGAGAGTTTGGTGGAGTTGATTGAGGAAGTTAATGGAGTTGTGTTCAATTTAACTGAGTTAAACATAGTTGATCTAGTTGTATCTAGTCTAACTAATTGATACACTAGTGAGAGTGGTGTGAATTAATTATTAATTAATTCACTAATTATAAACTCATTAATCAACTAAAGAATACATCAGTTAACTTCAGTGCATGGATAGTTTCAGTGGAGACCAGTGAAGAGGTAGGTGAAAGAGCAGTGTGACTATCAGTTGTGGCTATACTGGTGCATGAGTTTGCACCACACATTGATGGAGATGCCAATGAGGATTGTGTAGTAAAATCCAGGTGGTTTGAAGTTAATTATGAGCCATTCTTCAGCAGTGATTGCGTAGTATAGGTAGGCTATCAGGTGGTAGAGATTGGAGCATGTCATTTGCTAGATCGAGCTTGATTAGTGTGTAGCAATTGGAAATTGTACTGAGAGCTTGTGAGCAGCTTTGTATGATAATTGTTACATGATCTCTATGAAATATAATATACAGATAGTTGGGGGTTTTCAGCTTTAAGCTTTCCCATAAAATATTGTGTTCATATGTGTGATTGTTTATGGTTTTAATGTGCGCATGCGATTGTTTTTATTTCCGCAATTAATGATCAATGGTAGAAGAGATTATGTATTGTGCATGAAGTTAAAATAGTGTGTGATCAGGAGAATCTAGGTGTATAACATATCAGTTATCAAATTTCTACAGGAATAATTCCAGGAGGGCGGTGCGCTGAAAATTTGCAGGTGCACTGGCTCTGGTGCACTGCAAATTTTATGGTGCACTCCCTCCGGTGCATGACAAAAAAAGATGCACCATTACTAGTGCATGCCTGTTTTTTGTGGCACACCGACTATTTTTTTTTTTCAAAAAAAATTATATATGTATATTCATAAATACTTGTCTTATTTAATAAAAAAATGTATTTAATATGTCAATCATTCAGGGACGTGAAACGAGAGAAGAGAGGGAACACCATCAACAACAGGTATACCAATATAACATGGTTCACCTATGGGCGACACGAGAGAAGGAGAGAGATGCATACCCTCGCCCTATTACAATAGATACCTTGGGGATCCTAAGGCAGGTAGGCCACCTCAAGTTCTATGAGGAGGCTACTTCCCTAAAGGGCCATGGTGTGTTTTTGCGACATCTTATCCATAGGTGGAATGCCCACCTACAGGATTTCCGGGATGGTCCTAACAAGTGGTATGTGCCCACTAAGGAGGAAATATATTTCATTACTGAGCTATTGAGGAGAGGGGTGGATTTTCCCTCGTTCCCAGAGGTTCCAGTTGGCTATGCAATAGGGAATGAGTTGGTGTACTCCTAGAGATACGTTAGCACAGATATATTGTCTCCTTCATATTTTCATGTCTCTGGAGGTCAGTTACGTATTGTTGCATTTGGTAGTGAGGAGGTGAGGTGCCTCTCACTTCTAATTTCAACTATTTCACACAACACCATCGACGGTAAACACATTAGTTTCCCACTTCTATATTATGTTGATTCTTTAATACAGGAGCCACGACTTGTAAGGTGGTCTGCCATTTTTTTGCGGTAGTTCCGTACAACCTTAGATAGATGTTGTGCTCATGCACAAGGGAGGGTCAAATTCCCTTTTTCTTCAGAGCTTTTTTGTTTATTTTTTGAGAGGTTTCCAGAGACAAGGTCTACTTTTGTTCAGTAGCCTCGTAGGACGATGGTGGATGCACGGATGCACATGTGGGGACAGATGATGCCCAAGAGGGGCGAGACTGAGTTTTCTGCGAGGATATCACATGATGCACTGGAGTTTCTAGCCAATGTTGACGAGCATCCCTTCGTTATGGTCCCCTATCCTTATGCTGGTTTGGATTGGCGAGAGTGTGCCAACATCCTCTTCACAGATGATGAGTTGTTGGATGATAGAGGTAATATTACTGTTTTATTTAAATTTCTTCTAACATATTCTTTAACTTGTTTTTATTAAACTGTTTAATGAAATTGTCTAATTATTTTTATGTACTTATACATATTTTGTAGACATTGGGTCTTTTGATGGTGATGAGATGCCAGTGCCACCAAATGATCAAAGTGTGGATCCTGATGACGATCAAGATATGGCAGATGCTAAGGATCATGGGGCTAGTGCAAATAGACCTGCTCCTACTAATGCGTCGGTACTGCCTTTTTCTAGGCGCGGTAGGCTTGATAGTAGTTTGAGGATGGAGTTGGGCGACCAACTCTATGCATTGTTTGTTGAGGTGGGAGTCAGGCCTGCCACTATGAGAGATATATAGGCTGATGGTAGGCTGGTACATATATGGAGAGGCATGTTGCGTGACATGTACATCTTGATTCCTCATGTCGTAGGGGCTATGACTTTAGTTATGCAGTTGAGGAGGGCCCTTCAACGTTATAGGCATGGTCGAGACGCAGCACGTGTTCGACAATCTATGAGCAGTGACACATCATTTGATGATCACGATCAGGGGAGTGATCATCATTCACCTCGCGCCACGCCAGATGAGAAATCTGTAGCATCGACCAACAATCATCATGGAGAGCAGGCTGGGCCATTGGCCACGTCGAGTCATCAGCCTAAAACATCCAACAGTACTCATGATCATTAGAAGGCTGGACCATCGACCCTGTCGAGTCATCACGATGAGCATCCAATAGTTGATCTTGATCAACAAGAGGCACCAGTACCAGATCAGTAGGCACGTGATGATCAACATGTATCTAAGCTTGTTGAGGTTGCACCATTGACTGAGCAAGCCTAGACTAGTACTGCTATTGATGATGTACCACCAGCTGATATATGACATTTATATTACAGTTGTATATTTTTTACATTATATATATATATATATATATATATATATATATATATATATATATATATATATATATATGGTCCATGTATTTTATGTTCTTGTTGCAGTTGTACTTAATTTACATGTTGGTGATCATCATGATGTGTATATTGTTAGGTTATGTTAGATATGTTCATTTAATGTGTAGCTTGTAGATAGATGTGTATGTGATAGCAGTTATTTGACATGAGATGTATATTTGATGTTTGTGTTATGATGATATTATACAATGCTAATTGTGTTTTGTTAGATGATCATGATCACGATGATGTTAGCGATTTTGAATGTGTTTTTTAGTCGAATATGATGTCTGTACGATGGTTATGATGATCGTGATGTTTATTAATTAATTTAATTTTAAATGATCATGATATTTATTAAATATTATGTCATGATTGTAATTGAAATTTTAATTTTAATTGTATGTAAAATTGTAAAATTGTATTTGTATATGTATTTTTAATTGTAATTGTATGTAAAATATTTGTAAAATTTTAATTGTAATTGTAATATTTAATTTATGTGAAATGATTGTAATTGTAATTGTATATATGACAAATTGTAAAATTGTGATTGTAATTCTAATTGTATTTATAATTGTAATTTTAATTGTAATTGTATATATGTAAAATTCTAAAATTGTAATTGTAATTATATGTAAAATTCTAAAATTGTAATTTTAATTTTAATTGTAATTGTAATTGTACATGAAATTGTAAAATTTTAATTGTAATTGTATGTAAAATATTTGTACAATTTTAATTGTATTACTGTGAAATGATTGTAATTGTAAAATTGTAATTGTATGTAAAATTCTAAAATTGTAATTATATGTGAAATTGTAAAATTGTAAAATTGTAATTGTAATTGTAATTGTAATTTTAATTGTAATTGTATGTAAAATATTTGTAAAATTTTAATTGTATTAATGTGAAATGATTTTATTAAAATTTTTAAATTTGTAAATTTGTAAAATTTTAAATAATTGTAAAATAATAAATCTAGAATAATATGAATTTCAGTAACATAATAAAGTTTAGAAAATAATGCAAATAAATTTATGTACTTTAGAATTATCATTATTTTATTATGATCTTACATACAAAAAAAAGAACTTTATATAGTATGCCATTGTTTTTGAGATCAACATAATTGCAAATTATCAAGTGAAATATTGATTTTAACATTAACACAATGCAAATTACCAATTAATTCAAAATACATATTATAATGTTTTGAAAAAAAGAGTCAGCTTATAAGTTATAAGGTAGTCAAGTCCTCCTCTTTATAAAAATCCATCTTAAAAATTATAAATATTGATGAAATAACACATGTACCATATCACTCTCAGTTCTCATGATCACCCTCATTATCTTCTAGCTCGCATAGCATGGTAATACTTGTTCTCAAAAATATGTTTTGATCTAGGGTCATGTCTCAGTACGAACCACCGATCCCTATCCAACACATCTGGGTAAAAAGACACCTGGTTGTAGTGTTTGGGGAAAACATAGGACTCCTTAGCTTCATCCCACATCTTTCTAGAGTTGATACATATCATCCTACTATCATGATCTTCCTTTACATTATTCTGATCAAAGGTGTCCCACCACTTGCACCTAAAAATAACACATTGGAAAGAAGAGAAATCCACTTCAATGATCTCTTGTATCTTTCCGATGTAACCTAACGTCCCTCGTATTAGGTTTTGATCAAGGTGGCTAGATCGACTAGATTGATCGAACTCTACTTCCACTCCACATTCTTGTGTGATGTGTCCATCATCGTCATTTTCTGTGTGAAAATGGTGTCCATATGCCCACATAGATGGGAAATATGCACCTATAAAAAAGTTAAAAGTTCACAGTGTCATGTGTCTTATAATAACCCAACAGTTAAAATATGAAATATAGATGTAATTACATTTGAAAGGTGCATTATTAAGTTTCAAATGTACATATAAAATAAATAGATTATTATTGAGTTGCTGCACCCAATCCCTATGTTTAGCGCATCCTCTTCAGCACGTGGGTAACGACCGATTGCACCGTATTTCTCTCTGACTTGGTCAACGACCCAACTATTGGGGCATATTTTTGGCATATTTTCTTTTAAATGATCAGGATAAGGCACACTTCGACCATTCAACCATCTGGATTCTCTCCTATCACTATCCCATTTCATCCTCATTTGTTCGTACAATGCGACCCACAGTTGTGTCACTTCGGAATTGTAAAGAATGGATTTATTGATTGCTTCAATTTTTGCATTCGCTGATGAAATCAAACCAAAATTATATAGTACATAGAGATCAAAATATACATTATATCGAAGTTCAACATGAATATTTACTTTGTGTAAATTTGAAAAATTATAAGTTGCTTACTCTTTATCAAGCGATTTTTTCCATTCGTTTGGAGAAACTCCCCTTCTGTTTTGTCTTCATCCCTTTCATCATCCAAAATCACTGCACCTGGTATGTTTTCGATCTGCTTGATGTACTCACTGGAATAATAGAAAGAATCATATGATATGTACCCCTCTGCCATAGACCCCTCGGGTTTTTCCCTTTTTCGAACGAAACCTTTCAATTTCTTCATGTACCTCTCTAAGAAGAACATCCAACGACAAGAAATCACCCCAACTAATTCAACCTCATCTACTAGTTGGATTAGAAGATGAACTTACAAGTCTATGAAACTCATCGGCAGTTCCTTCTCAAACATACAAACAATCTCAAATATCTCTTGACGCCACCGTGGAATGCTAGCCACATGAATCTCCTTTGACGTGATCCAACGTACAAATGCAGATAATTTTAGATATGGCACGTCCTAGGTATTGATGGAATTCATGTTTCACACACCCACGCACAAACAAAGGATAATGACACTGCAAAGTTATAAACACGTGCAATAATATACAAAATTAGTTATGTTTTATGATCCCTGCATGGGATAAAATTTATTAATATAACAAATAATAAAATCATGCTTTTGACATTATACGTACTCTTATAATATTCAAATGGTCATGTGATTTCAACCACGAAAAATGGTCATCCAGGGTGAAGCAACACCATAGTGAAGACCCGTATGAAGATGGCACCCTCACACTCATTATAACTTCCTTTGCCAAAGAAATATCATCTTTTTTTTAAATCCATGGGACATAAACTTCTTTGAAATACCATGAATTAGAGGGACCAACGCCTGCCTCTGATCATGTACTTTCTAATTGTCTTGGCCAATGTTTCTTTTTATTTTTTGAAGTAATAAGATCTTTCCTAACAACCAATGTGTCACTTTGTTTCAATGATATGTTCCTCCATAAAGAAGATGAAACATTTTTAAATATATGTATGGGATCTAATAAGTGGGTAATCTTAAGATGCTCCCAATATGGGAGGTTATAAAAGATAGATTTCCTTTTCATCCCAATGGGAAATTTCTCAACATAGGTGTCAAAGAATTCTGGATCATCGAACATAGGCTCCCCATTTGAATTGAAATTTTCTATGAACTCCTTCTCCTTCTTTCTCTCATATGCTCTAAGCCATTCACCTGGTGTTGTTATTGGAGGCCTTTGGGTTCTCTCTCGTTTACCATTGAAAGCAAATGTTGCTCTTATGTAAGGGTGTTCTTCTAGGAGGAATAACCTAGAGAAATCAGACACTGGCTTTCATACGTCCTTGGACCATCTAGCTTTTAGAGAAGGTCCACAACATTTACATCCAAAATACCCTTTTGTTAAAAGACCTACGAGATTATTGTATACAATTTATATGCATGGAACGTTAAAGAATATCATGAAGATCAGAAAAATTACAATGAATTAAATAAATAATATGTGAAATAATATTGTTACATATATAAATAAATCAATAAAAATGTAATTTACCAGAGAAAAATCCTAAGCCTAGATAATCATGTGTCGTGTAAGAACATATGCCATACAACGTAAAAATCCTCTCTGCTGTGGTGGGTCTTGATACATCGTATACATTTATCCCATCCCATAATTCCTTCAATTCATCTACCAGTGGTTGTAAGTAGACATCCATATTCTTCACTTGTCTTCTACCAAGGACTGTGAGAGCCAACATAAGATTTTCATTCTTCACGGAAAACCATGGGGGGATATTGTTATTGATCACTACTACAAGCCAAACAGAATAGTTGGTCTTCTGGAGGGCATATGGTTTGACGCCATCCATGGCTATGCTGAGTTGTAGACTTCGTACTTCATCCTTGAATTTTTGGGGCCATGTATCCTCTATATGCTTCATGGATATTAAATCAGTTAGGATTCACATAACTCCCAACTCACTTCTATGTGAGGCATGCCATCCCTGCAACATAGCTAATTCTTTGCAATGAAAGAAACTTTGAATAATTGGGATTATAGGCATGTGCCTCAATATCGTAAAAGGAGGACCACGTGATTTACCCTTCTTTTTTTATTTATCATACCTATCATGCCCACATTTTGGACATATCTCTTTGTTTGCGTATTATCCTCTATATATAATACAATCATTTGGACATGCATGATATGATATGTACTCAACACCCAACATTTTTGACAATTTCCTTGCCTCTTTGCAACTACCAGGAAAGAAATTATCACTCAGAAGAACCTTATCTTTGAATAACCTATAGTTGGTGATCATCATGGAAAATATTAAATGGACATTAATTCTGATATAATTATTAACGTTCATAAAATTGACTATTTGTAATGTTCATTGTGTGATTATATTTCTCAAATTTATATAAGGGAGGACTTTATGGTAACTTACCTCAAAATTTCTAAGAAACATGCATTCGACAAGCCAAAATTTTCTTTCAAGTTGTACAGTAACATTTTTGTCCCCAACTGGATAGACTTTGACTGACCGCCAAGTCCAAAGAGAGGGGTGGTGGAAGAAAATTTAAGGCTTAAAAATAAGATGTCAATGATATCAACATCATCCCCTAGCTGATCATTGTTTTGGAATGCATCTAACAACATTGTCTCTATGGAAGTTGTATCCCTAAAGTAATCATCCATACCAACCTCTATCTAATTGCCTTCATTTCCAGCTTGTGAAGAAATAATATCGCTATAGTCATTCCTAATTGGTGAATCTAGACGTTGTGGGAATTAAATCAATGGTTGATTCAAAAATTCTTGGTATCATTCCTCTCCGATTTTTTCTCTTAATTCAACCTTCTCTCGATTTGACATTGTCGTGGGGTGCAACAAAAGATGGTAGGTAGGTCGCTTATCATTACTAGAATCCTAATAATTTCAAAAAATATATTTGAACATGATTAGTACAAAATATATGATATCAATAAGTAAGAATGTTGAAAATGCATGATTAATTTGTTTGACGTTGAAATTCATAATTACATTAATATACCAAACAATTATTATTACCATCATTGTCCCAGGATTGTGGCTAGAAGATGCAATATTGTTACAATTGGCGAGGTGAAGCGGCTGTCCATTTTCATCTACCAAATGCGCCTTGCGGTATGCTGCTCCTGATAAGAGCTTCTGATGTTTTGGAGCTGTTTGATTATTTTGCGCATCTAAACTCGATTTTGAATCTGCACAAACCTACAAATTTTTATACATTATAAATTTTGTTAAGCTGATTGACATGGATAAAAAACATAAATTCAATTAGATAATGAAAATATTAATAAAATATGAAGTAAATATTACATCTCTAGATGGATAGGGAGAACTTCGTGATGGACTTTGAGAAATATTATGGAATGAGATGGGTTTTGAAGAATTTTCCATTTGATATAATTATGATATTTTCTCCCTGAATTTGAGCAAAATCAACAATAAATTTTAGCGAACACATCTAAAAGTAATTTCGATGCCTTAAAAATGGGCTTATTGTTACCGATGCTTATGTATAGATAACCACACCGGTGCGGTTTTAGTTACTGCGCATCGGTGTTGTGTTTTTAACTGATGCATTGGTGCGGTGTTATTAATTGATGCACTGGTGACGAAAAGTTGCAAATAAAAAAAAAACACAACTTTATTTTTTTTAAGTGAAAAAAAAAGGTGGTAAATTGAAAAATGGGTGGCAAAATGTTTTCGAAAATCTAATTTCATAAAAAAATTATTTAAATACTAAACAATTTTCATTATTTCAATATTTTTGAAAAACATTTCAGCCATAGATTTGCAGGAGACATACCTGGAGCAAGAGAGCACTGTGAGGCAACGAAATACTTTCGAACAGAAGTATTCAGAAAATCAGAATTCCAAACCTCTAGTGATTCAAACCTTGTAGCATAGAATTTCAAACAATATCATGACTAAATTTTATTGTTTTTTTTACATTTTATGCAGATACAAAAAAAAAAAAAAATCCATTTTTACCCAAAACCCTTCATTCTTTTTGTTTCTACCCTTGCTTCTTCTTGTTTATATGATTTCAGAATTAGGGATTTTCATTTTAGATTTATAGGGTTTGTATTTCTATATATATATTCCTAGGACATCCAACCCACGGGACGACTTGCCTAGTTGGATCTCAATCCATGTCGGCCCTTGCATGAATTTTTAAAAAACATAATTTTTTAAATCGGTACGCCCTGCATAACCTAGCGCATCAGTGCGCTGGCTTATCCCAGTGCACCGCTCATGTATTATTTGATAAAAAATTTAAAAGAAATTTTTTTTAATCTGTGCACCATATGTAAAATAGGGCACTGGTGCGCTATTTCATTATAGCACACCGCTCACGTACTTTTTGGAAAGAATTTTTTTATTTTTTATTTTGTGTTAATCGGTGCACCATGTAACATATAATGCATTAGGTCTCCTAGTTGATAGAGAGCACTGTACGATGTTTTACACTATTTTGGCATTGCATTTATAAGACCACCACGCACTGACGTCGGTGCCTACACCATAAAAAGCACACCGATTTCTTGATATTTTCTTTTTATCTGAAAATTTGACAATTTATTTATAAAATATATTAATAAATGATATGGTACAGGTTTCATATTGATAAAGAAATGACTAAAAAAAGATCAAGTAACAAAAATACTGATAACACATCAAGAAAAGAAAACAAGGCAACTTCTTTGTAATTCTTTACAAAAAAATATTATTTTAGAACTATATGTAAGTTTAACTAATATGTATTGTTTACTGTGTATCATGCAAAGCCAAAAAATGATGAAGCTCAATAAGATTATATTTGATCTAGGACCGGAAGAGCGTAAAATCTTGATGGAAAAATTGCAAAAGGATGAATCAGGTGAATGAAAAAATACTATCGATCCAATATGAGTTTCTTTTTTTAATTTTCATTAATAATATACTTAAAATTATTAGATGACATGTTTAAAACAATCTATTAATCCACATCTATTTAATGTTCTACAAGGACCAATAACTCAGAAAAGGAATGTTGTTCTAACAAAAGAAAAAAACTAGAACATGCAAATGAAAATGATTTTCTCCTTAGCTTATCTGGAGTAGTGTTGGAGGTTAACGAAAGGGGGAAAAAAATTTTACATAAGTTTGAGGGATCTAGTGGAATGAATGTATAGAGGTTATTTCCACTTACAATACAAAAATCAATCCAATGATTCCAAGAACCAAATTTTATCTAAACTACAGGAAGAGTTTCCAAAGAATGGGTCAATGAGACATGTCCGACTTTTAATAGCAAAAACAATGAAAAAGTAATATTCCTTTAAATGTTTTTCTAGAATTGTTTATAAATATCATTTATAAATATCACTTTTGTTATATTTACTTTTCATATATCAATATAAAAATTAAATAGTTTATTGTCATGTTACATTTTCAGGAAGATTATGAAAATCTCAAAAGACGAACAAGCTGATATCATAAATATGCTAGTAGGAATGTCCAAAAAGGTATATAGGGATATGGTCAAATAAATGGAAAAAATTGCATTGCAGGAGGAGCCATATCAACAAAAATGTGCTTCAAATGTAATATGTAATCATTGAATTTTTCGATCATTAGGTACAATAAATAAACAATTTAGCATTAAATATTAATTTTCAAGTATTTTATTGCAGAAAATTAAAGAAAATGGAACCCATTCAACACATAAAACAAGACGAAAAAGAAGAAAATGGTTGATATCTAAGTTTGTGAGTAATTGTTGCTTCCTTATAACAACTTAACTAGATTTCATTTTTGTATATTTTAAGTTATTTTACAAAAAATCATCATTGAATGTCTTCAAATAGGTGTGAACATACAAAGAAGAACCATCGGACGAATTGATTGACATTGGGTTAAATATGGGTTGTGAGTATATGTTGGCATATCAGAAATTAATTGTGGGATTTGTAAGCATCTATCGATCTTGATTTACTTAGCTCCATCTGTAATTAATAGAAAAAAAATCTTTATATTAAATATATGATTTGTTATGGGGTATAAAACTTGTAGGAAAGAAAGTATGGAACTGTGCCAATAGATGAAATCTTGAAAGATGGCATACTACATGGTTTTGAAAGAATGTGTATAGTTCATGAGTCAATTTTTGCTATGGAATGTCATTATTCTCACCAATATATATACACTCATTACAATTTATTTTTATGTTTGTAGATGGAAGGTGAAGAATAAGAAAACAATCAACATCGTGAACAAAACATTCATGAAAATAACCCAAGTCATGGAAGTAGCTTGAGTAGTGAAAGCAGTTCAAGCGAAGAATGATGATCATTATGTTTGGATATCAAAGCAAGACATTGTATTTTTTGAAATATTTGTTTGTGAAATCAGAGATTTTGTTTAATGTAATGGACATAGCATCCTAATTGAAAGATAAAGGGATACCAATAATTGTCCATTTTGTATGACAAAGGTTGTCTTATATGTGTGTGTGTGTGTGTGTGTTTTAATTTATTCTATTGCGTTCTCCATTGTCGCTGTGAAATGTAACACCACTGATTAAATTTATGGATGATTAGATATTATAATGAAGATATGTGAAATATAATGATATGATATAAAAAATTAATCCAAACATCACACTCAAATGCACTAATAAAAATTTAATTGATATGAATACTGTTATAATATATGTGTCGTCTTTTGATGAATAATGAATTTTAAAAAATCACAATAATTATGATATGATATAACAAATTAATCCAAACATCACATTAAAATGCATTAATAAAAATTTAATTAATATGAATACTATTATAAGATGTGTCGATTTTTTTATGAATAATGAATTTTAAAAAATCACAATAATTGCACTGTCACAGGTCGATGTTTCTAAAAAATACAAAATGAACACCGGTGTGTGTCAATTACTGTACATTGGTGCATTTGTATGATACAATGCATCGATGGATTTCTACGACCTATGGGCACCTCACAAATACCAATACCAACTATAAATCTCAGTGCGTTTGTGCGATACTGCGCACTAGTGATTTTATGTGAGACTACACACCAGTGTGTTTCAACGACCTATGGGTACCACACAAATACTAATAGGAATTAGAACAATCGGTGCATTTTTCTGATACTGCGCACCAGTGCACTTCTATAAGACTATGTACCGGTGCATTGATACGACATATGGGAACCATACACATCCCAATACCAATTAGAATGACCCCGTGTGTTGTATCACGTACAGTGCGCCTGGTGCGGTTGTATACCTTTACTGGCTGGTGCATGCACCTTCGACTGCCTTGGACCAACCATCTATATGACACGCATCGGTGCATTGACACCTTAGTAGTGCACCGATGAAAAAACCATCCGTAATAATCTCCGACTGCCTAGGTTTTTTTAGTTGTGTTGAAATTCCATTAAAAGATTTGCCAAAACATCCGTTACCAAAAACATATGTTGTAGAAAATGTTTTTTTGACAATTTTGGCCAATTTTATAACACTAAAAACCTCCTTTATAACCTCCACTAGATGCTCTTTTCCTTGTAGTGTAGTAGGATCAACCATTGGAACAACAACACATCTATACTAGATGGCATGCATGGTACATTCACTTTTAGACCTAATCACATGAGGGCACATCCTTCAAAGAAACCTAGGGTCTATTAAATGATGTATAACTAACTACAATAGGGTTTGATAATATTCAACGAAATTTAATCTGTTTTTTACTTGTAATTTGCAATTAAGGCCTTGAGACTGAATGTTCCAGGATCCAGACACATGTATCAAGAAATTTCAAGTTAGAACTGTGTCCAAAGTAGAACAAAAATTCCCTTAATATGATGTGTTGATTTCCATTCAAGCCCATGGCTAGAATTAACCATTAATTCTCTGCAAGAAAAATTCAACGATCTCCAGAACCAATAACCAAAATATTCTCAACCCTGTATATTCCAAAACCCTTCTTGTGTTAGGTCGTAGATGCATGCAACATTTTCTCTTTATTTTAATATGTTGCAAACATTACAGGTATGCCCTAAATAGGGATACAAGGATAAATGAAAGTTATTGCTTCAATGTGAATCCATCAATCAATGGAATTTTCAAGAAATCATTTGAGTCCCTGAGGCTGGATATGTGATCCCTTTCTTGCATACATTGCAATTTCTCGCTAGTTTTGATGCTCAAGTTACAGTTCTTTCAAGGGAGCTAATATCTCTGGGATAACTTTAGAGGTACCTTCAAAACATCTCAATACCCAAACCAGTCCCAAAAGATAATGAAACAAAACCCTTCCAAATTATTTGATTATATCTTCCACAAAGCCATAGGAAAAACTCAGAATATTCCAAGTTACCAATCACACACCATAGAAGAAGATATTGATCTTGGCTTGAAGATTGAAAGTGAATAGAAAAATTAAATTTTGTTGGGAAATTATTGCATGAGAAGAAGGCATGTTAGTAGACAAGTGAAAAAACTCCATTGAATTGAAAATACAATATTGAATTTTTTTTTGTGTGGAGTTTCTTCAACTACGAAAAGGGGCAAGACTCTCATGCAGTTGTTCCCAAGACAAGATCACTAAATACACCAAGAGACTCCATAAAGAATTTTTGGGAAGATTCAAATTATAACCTTATAACTCTTTAAATGATTTGTTACAAGAATCTAAAGAAATATTCTTGAATAAAATCAAAGTATCACTCTAAATGTTAAAGGGTTTACAGATCAAGAACCTGCTTCCCCCCCTAGCCTGCTCACCACCTCCCCCCCCCCCCCAAAGAGTACAATGGGAAAATTATGGATTAATATGGTAGAAATTGTGTAACTTGAATGGGGAAATAAAGAAATGTAAGATGTAGACTAAGAATGAACCCTTTGGATATTAAAGGAAAACAACACTAATTAATATCCTTGTCACCTAAAGGTATTCCCATATTCAAGATGATGATATATAGAACCCTGATAGATATATGGAATAATCCTTTTCCATGTATGATATTCGTTGATCACTCATAATAACATCATTGTTTAAGTATTTATTCAGTTTTTGGTTGGCCAAACATATAGTTATCTTTATATATTGATCCCATTTATTGCTTCAACAAATTTGAAAATGTATTTTTGAGTAGGCATGCCTAGCCTATAGCTTACCATACCTTTCTCACATATTTAACTAATTAGAGGCTCAATATTTTAGCTCAAAAATGAAAGTGCTTTAGAATTCAATGAACCCGAACAACAGTGATCGAATCGTCGCAAGAAATCCAATGCAACTCATTTAGTTGAAAACTGAGTTTGGATGAAGGAGTTATGGTCTATTGGTCGTTGTTCAGAACAAACAAATTTTTATTAAAAAATTGTAGAATAGGTACAGGCTGATGTCATGGCAGCCCAATCAGCATTCAGGGAATCTTCTTTGGTTTTAATCCACTGGGACTGTGAAAAGTGTCACTACGGGATTCACTAGGTTGGTTTGTGAAGGTGAAATGTTTCTAATGACCTCCTAAGGTTGAACTTAAGTTCATGGTTTTTATGTGTTGGAAATTATTCTTTTTTAATTATTTAAGGTTAGATATATATATCATTGGTTATTTCAAACCTTAATATTAATTGAAATTCTGCATATATATTTTTTATTAACCAAACCTTAGTTCAAAGGGTCCGATATATATTATGGTGGAACATTATTGCAAACATTAATGGTGGTTTATTTAAATACATTGCAAATGTTTTACATAAGGTTCCATTGGAAATATATTAATGATGGCATGACATTTATCAATTTCAAAAATCAAAGGTTTGGGCTTCATAAACTCGTTGCAAAAACATTAACGGGTGTCGAGGTCAGGTTTGAACCCGTGACCTCAACCCAACACTCCAGCGCCTTCACCAATGTGCTGCAACCCGTTCCTTGAAAATCATTGGCTACAAAATTTTATTTAAATATCGTTGCAGATTCTGACGGAGGAAGGAGGGGGCAACCCTCCTCCACGTGACCCAACAATATGACTAACGCCCCACCAATCTGCGTTAATGTGTACTTATCATTGATAAAATTGTTTAGTGATAACTAACTATAAGTTAATTCATTATTAAACTGGCGGTCAATCTGGTGAAGGCGCCTTTTTAGGCAGAGTTAATAAATTTAGTCAGAGTTAACTCCAGTTTTCCAGATTTGGAGGAGAAATTGGGGGAATGTTTGTTTTTTCCATAACTGAGTCAAGTTTCGACCAAATTGAGCTCAGAAAGAGTCATTACTGGCTAATTGGAATGCTATGAATACATTGGAATAAGTTTCAGTGGCATAGGAGCTCATCTATAGAGGTTTGTTTTGCCTTGAATAATTTTGAAGCCTAGGGCCACCAGGAGGGAAGGCCATTCCTAGATCATATGGTAACCAAATTGAGTAAATAAATAGTCATTTATGATAGATTTAAACATTTTAAACTCATTGGAATAGTTTCAAAGAGAATTTGATGCATGTAAATAGAAATTTGAGCACAATTTAGCTAATGTAGAGGCCCAAGCTATGAAGCTGGACAAGGAGATGTAGCCCAGGAGGGGTGAAATCCTTCATCAAAACTCTGTTTTAATGGATAAGTTGTTATGGTTTGCTATTATTTATGTTGTTGTTGTTCAACCATTTAAATTCATGATTTATGCTTTCAAATTCACTCATAAAATTTAGTTTTAGTTACCTCTTTGATACACATAAGCAACAAGGGAACTTGTACATCAAGCATAAGATCAATAAACAAGTTTTATATCTGAAAATGAAATTAGCACAACAAAACTAACATTCAAATTCAGATCAAGTTGGTATCAGAGCACAAGGTTGCTAAAGGTTATTTTCTTGATAGTTTCTTGAAGATTTGTGCAGGTTTAATGGTTGCAAATTTTTGATGCTGACAAGGTTAAAGTTGCAGAAAGGTGAAGGGAAATTGTTGGTTGCAAGTCCTGAGATTAGGACCAGAAGAAGGAGAGCTAAAAGAGAATCATCCTCACCCGAAATTCCACTCATATATACACTTGAAGAACCTCAAGTTTTGTCTCAAGAAGCTAATATTGAAGAGGTATAATTTGTATAAGAAGCTGAGTTGATTGAAGAGGTACAACCATCATAAGTTGGGCTTGAATACATAGCCATTATGTCAGGTGTTGGAGAGAATCAAGGAAATTTAGAAGAGGAAGATGTGAAGAGAGACTTCAAAGACATAAAGAAGATGGTTAAAGTTATGTTTGATGTATTTAATGCTGGGATGGCAGGAGAAGGTTCTAAGCCTCCATATGTAGAAGGAACTTCAAATGGTAAGAAGGATGAAGAGAAGAGTTCAAAGGGAAGTGGAGGAAAGCCACCTCCATCTCCACCATCTTCATCATCCTCATCATACCCATTTGTATCATCTTCCACTTCCACCACAAAAATCACTCACACTCACTCAAAAGCCACAAAATGGAAAACTCCATTACTAAAATTGGACATTAAGTTTGAACTTCCTATGTACAATGGCGAGGTAAATGCAAAGAGGCTTGACAATTGGATACATCAATTGGATGTGTATTTCAGAATTCAGAACCTTCATGAAGACAACATAAAGATCCAATTGGCTTCATTAAGGCTAGAAGGAGCAACACTAGTTTGGTGGGAAGAAAAGACTCAAGAGGAAATGTGAATCCATGGTAACACATCCATTTCTTGTGTTGAGTTTATTTCTTCCATTAAAAGACAATTTTATCCATTAGCCTATATGCAAAAAGATATTATGATTTGGAAAAATTTTAAGCAACTCAAGGATCAAACGGTTCAAGAATATACCCAGGAGTTTAGGAAAAGAGCTTTGTTGTTAGGAATAAGCTTGAATTCCCAAGATACACTCTTGAAATAAATTGGGGGTTTACATTAATATTTAAAACATACTATTCTTATGTTTAACCCAAGAAATTTAGATGAAGTTTATGTACAAGCCACACACTTAGAGGCAAGGGGGAAACAAAAAATAGAGAAGAAAAGAGAAAGTGAGGGTAAAGGAAAAAGAAATTTTTTTGGAAGAGGAAAAATAAATAGCTCTTTAAAAAAGAGAAGGAAAAAATCACATGAAAAAAATGTTCAAAGACTGTCCATGATGAAGACCATCGCTGGCAACTTCATTCAGAATTAAAACCAAATAGACTGAAAGCCAAAGAGAAGGGTAAGATTGTTGCTATAGTTGAACATGACTTAGGTTCAGATTCAGGGGATGAGACAAAAATTACAACCATGGGTTTGAAAGGTAAACATGTTGCAAGAACTAGTTCTTCAAATTGTTCAAATGATACTCATGATGAAGATACAAGAATAGAACTTTTCCATATTAGAGTTGTCTCTAAACATACCAAGATTGATACACTTTTTGATAGTGGGTCACAAGCTAACTTGATTTCTGAAGATTTGGTTAAGAAGCTAGGCCTTGAGACTATTAGACATCCAAGACCATATCCTTTGGGTTGGATATGAAAGAATGAAAACTTGCAGGTTACAAAGAAGTGCTTACTAAGATTCGCCATCAAATCAAACTTTCTTGATGAAGTTGAGCTTGATGTGGTACAACTTGAGATATCAATTATTGTATTCGGAAGTCCTTATCTGTATGATAGGAAAGTAGTATTTCATCGCCATGAGAAAAAGTATCACTTCTTTAAGGATGGTATTGAGTACATAATTAGAGCGCATAAGAAGAAGACATGTTTGTCTCTTATACATGCAAGTGAATTGAAGAGGATAGTGAATGCAAGTCAGAACTTGACATTGTTAATGATCAAACAAAGATATGTGTTGAATCAAACTTTTCAAAAAGATGCTTATGTTTTTAATGAGTTGTTTCAGGATGTTAACATGTTCCCTTTGAAAAAAGGTGAACAAGATGTAAAAAATTTGCTATAGTCAACAATAGTGTTGAGTAGTGTTGGAAACAAGATGCCAGTGCAAGAGAGTGCAAAGGTCAAAGAGAAATTGATAAAGAAACTTGGAAAAGAAGCCATGGGTTCCACAAATGCTGGTTCATGGTTTCGAAAAGGTACATGGCAATGGCAAAGATAGTTGGTCAAGATTCGACGCAAGTACAAAGTGAGATTAGCTAAATATCGCCATGGTGACAGTGTGCATGGAGAGAAAGTTTTTAAGTTTCCTTTGATTGTTGACCAAGTTAGGAACAATATTGTTTCTACAAAAATAGATTGTTGTTCTGAAAATTCAGAAATATTGCAGAATGAAGGTTTCAATGATACCAAGAGAATATCGCAAGAATCAAGGAAATATTTGAATTTTTGTGAAAATCTCCAAATGATGAAATTGGGAAAATTTCAATGGATAGAGACTGGAAGGGTGAGGGAACAGTACCCTCATCCACATTATCCGTAATCAAATATATTTTGGGGTCCAAAAGGCTTCTAGTGGGGAGGAATGATCAGAGGCTCAATATTTTAGCTCAAACATGAAAGTGCTTAGAGTTGAATGAAACTAGAACAACAACGATCATCTTGTCGCAAGGAATCCAACACAACTCGTTTTGTTGAAAACCGAGTTCGGATGAAGGAGTTATGGTTTGCTGATCAACGTTTAGAACAAGCAATTTTTTATTAAAAAATTGCATTGCATAACAGGTACAAGCTGATGACATGGCAGCTCAATCATCATTCAAGGAATCTTCTTCAATTTTATTCCAATGGGACTATGACAAGTGTCACTACGAGATTCTCCAGTTTGGTTTGTGAAGGTGAAATTTGTCCAATAACCTCCTAAGGTTGAACTTAGTTTCATAATTTTTATGTGGCGGAAGTTATTTTTTTTAATTATTTAAGATTAGATTAATGAATATATATGGTTTATTTTAAATCATATCTATCTATCTATCTATCTATCTATATATATATATAGATTATATTTCATTTGTTATTTCAAACCTTAACATTTATTGAAATTCCGCAATCAAACCTTAGTTCAAAGGGTCCGATATATATTACGGTGGAAAAATATTGCAAACATTAACGATGGTTTATTTAAATACATTGAAAATCTTGTACATAAGGTTCCGTTGGCAATATATTAATGGTGGCGCGGTATTTATCAATTTCCGAAATCAAATTTTTATGTGCTAGAAGTTATTTTTTTTAATTATTTAAGATTAGAATAATATATATATATATATATATATATATATATATATATATATATATATATATATATATATATATATATATATATATATATATATATATATATATATTATATGGTTTATTTAAAATCATATATATATACATATTATATTTCATTTGTTATTTCAAACCTCAACATTTATTGAAATTCCGCAATCAAACCTTAGTTCAAAGGGTCCGATATATATTACGGTGGAAAATTATTGCAAACATTAACGATGGTTTATTTAAATACATTGAAAATCTTGTACATAAGGTTCCGTTGGCATGGTATTTATCAATTTCCGAAATCAAAGGTTCGGGCTTCATAAACTCGTTGCAAAAGCGTTAACGGGGATCGGGCTTGAACCCATGACTTCACCCCCAACACTCCAACACCTTTATCAATGCATAGTAGCCAATTCCTTGAAAATCTTAGGCTACAAAATCCTATTTGAAGACATTGCAGGTTCCAACGATGGAAGGAGGGGGCCAACCCTCCTCCACGTGACCCAACAATATGACCAACGCCCCACCAAACTGCGTTAACGTGTACTTATCACTGATAAACTTTTTTAGTGCTAATTAATTGTCAGTTCATCCATTATTAAACCAATGATCAATCTAGAGGAGGCGCATTTTTAGGTGGAGTTACTAAATTAGTTGGAGTTAACTCCAGTTTTCCAGATTTGGAGGAGAAATTGGGGGAAAGTTTTTTTTTTTTTTCCATAAATGAGTCAATTTTAGACCAAATTGAGCTGAGAAAGGGTCATTATTGGCTAATTGGCATGCTATGAACACATTGGAATATGTTTAATAGGAAGAGGAGTTCATATACATAGCTTTTTGCCTTGAAGAATTTTGAAGCCTAGGGCCACTAGGAGGGAAGACCATTCCTAGAGCATCTGATAACCAAATTGAGTAAATAAATAGTCATTTCTAATAAATTTCAACATTTTAAACTCATTGGAACAGGTTCCAAGAGAATTTGATGCATGCAAATAGAAATTTGAGCACAATTGAGCTAATACAGAGGCTCATGCTATGAAGCTAGATTAAGGAGATGCAACCCAGGAGGGGTGAGCTCCTTCATCAAAACTCTGTTTTAATGGATCAATTGTTATGGTTTGCTGTTATTTATGTCACTTCTATTCAACCATTTAAATTCATGCTTTATGCTTTCAAATTCACTCATAAATTCATTTTTAATTACCTCTTTGAGACACATAAGCAACAAGGGAACTTGTACATCAAGCATAAGATCAGTAAATAAGTTTTATATTTGAAAATGAAATTAGCATGGAAAAACTAATATTCAAATTCAGATCACTAACCCAAATACAATCAGAGGAGATGAAGAGGTAAATGAGCCAAGAGGTCTAGCATAGATTCATATATATTAGGTCTAGCAAAGCTTCATATGATGTACTAGGGAGATATATTGGAAAACCTTTCCATATGCTAGGGAGATGTACTAGAAAATTATTTTCAGCGCTTCCTCTAGGTGTTGGAAAATCATTTTCCAACGCCTACAGGACTTTGAGAAACATATTTATAAGAGTCAAAAGGAGTCAAAATTGGTCAAAATTGGTTAAGTAAAACTTAAAACTTTGGATATCATCATTATACATGAATATCATCATTATGGTCAGTTAAAACATAGGATATCATTTCATTTTAGAAAAAATAAAAGGTAAAAGGTAACAAAGCAGCGGTGTGAATGTGCTAAGGCAATGGTAGAAAAGTGATGTATTGGTAATGATTTCCAAAGCGTTGGAGAAACCAAATGTTAATCTGCAGCATAGAACATTTATTCGTTCTTTCTCAACACGTGGAAACAATATAAACGTAAGAAGAACATTTGTTAGTCTCTATGAAATAAACCCTAAAACATGAATTTAGTTCCTTTTTACTGCATGAAATCAAACATACTGCATAAATTTCTTTGGGTGATTATTCATATTTATCATGAAACAAAAAATCCAACGCTTGATTAGTAAAATGAAGAAAAAAATGTGTTTGTGCATAAGAAAACAAGACTACAAACAATGGTAAATTATACAAAGCATTCACGGGTGTATATGACCATAAAAATACATTTGTGATGTGCCACTCGGATGAATAGTTCGATCCAATGGTGTAAGGTTTCATCAGTGATCTGTTAAAATTAACCACCACTTTCACCATCAAGAGATCTCTTCATACACCTCTTCCTTAAGAATATAGCTACGTTCATATAGATTCTCTATGACATTTAATACACAGATATTTGTGTTGTTTTGTTATTCTATGTGCCTAAATGCTATGTGAAACTTGATATTTGTGTTTTCCATGGTGTTTTCAGTGATACACTACAGGGCCCATACCATCCAGAGGTGCCTTGTTCGATATATATTCATGTATATTGATTCCACCGTCCGGCCTTAATATCAGTGGGTTGTTGTTGTGTATCCATCCATCCATCAATTCCCCTATGTCCTGCTAGGTTTGAAAGAGGATAATGTGGTGCACATAGCAATAGACGTTTTTGCATTCTACTTTTGTTTGTCAATTTTGGGCTTCAAAAATTGGGGGAGGAGGAAGCTCATATACAGGGAAGAAAAGTTACCCACTACCCATAAGTTCCTGTAAATGGTAGTGATGTCAAATTCATTGAGAGGTTGTTGATGAAATGGATGGATTAATGGGCAGGAACTTTCAGTCATTTTGTATTTAAACCATCCTAGAACTTCTCTCCACGTGATAGTGGTTAATACTCCTAATGTGGGGGATTTCAATTATGTGAAGAAGGCCTTGGATTCATTGCTTCTTGTTAGTAAAATGAAGAAAAAATTGTGTTTGTGCATAAGAAAACAAGACTACGAACAATGGAACATTATACAGATAAATATTCTCGATTAACTATACATTGTTGTGGAGTGGCTTGATAATTAAGGCTAAAATTTACTTCTTTTAGAGCTATATGAAAATACTGAGAAAAGAAACTTGGAAAATTAATCATCCCCCCAGAACAGATATGATTTTAGATATGAGTTAACCAAAGGCTAAAGAGCAGCTTTCCTTGAACTAAATCCAAGACATTGAAACCAAGGCTAAAATATAGAGCCTAAGCATAGAAATTAGACCATAAGTATTGATAATACTTATGGTGATTTATGCACTCCAAAATACTTTCACTACAAAAACTAATAGGGAATTCACAGACCATTTATTGGGAATTTATCTGACAACATGAGCAAGATTGTCTAACATCTCTACGTGACCTCTATGCCACTAAGAGCTCCGCTCCATCAATGTTGTGTCTCAACTTGTCTATGTGGGAATGGTCACATCGCAAGCTCCTCCTTGACTCTGACGGTCCCATGGAATCATGGTTGATTGATACTGGTTGATACACTCTTGCCATGGGTTTTATTCGATTGGGATCTATGAATTAAGCCTACATTTTCATGGGCTTGGTGCATGAGGTCATGTTTCCATGTGATCTTGCTCCCCAATCTATTACCATGACTTGTTATTCCTTCTCTTTCAAGTCAATACCGAGCCTACTATGCCATTTCATCTCTATGTTGATGATCTGCTCGAATCACACCTACCAAATGGGAGGCTTTTGGCCCCAAAAGAGATTACAAAGAGATGAGAAAACCATTATGGGATTTTTATTATATCATACCAATTTTCTCTCCTCAATAATTCTCCTTTGATTCAAATATACCATAATTCATGCTCCCCTCTTCAAGTACTTCATTCCTTTTTCCATGGCATTGTATCCTCAACACTGTTACCGATGAAATAGGTAACTTGACCTCAAAACAGGAACTCTAGCCCAAAAGGACTCAAAAAACATGAAAAAACACCCCAAAAACAAACAAAGTGTATTCCAGAATGCACTTGGTTTTTTTTTAAGGTCAAATTTCAACATTTTATAAAATTATGCTAAAAACAAAATTGTTTCTTGAAAAAAGGATTGAAAAAACACCTTCAAAACAAAACCAGTTGATGCTGGAATAACAAAAAAAAGAATTGTCATATTTTTGACATTTTTAAAAATAAAAATAACATTTTTTAATTTTTAAAATTCAAACATTAAAAAAAAACTAAAATTTAAGAAAAAAATAAATTTAAAAAATAAAAACATTTTAAAGCTTAAAATTAAAAAATATATAGGAATAAAAAAAATAAAAATAAAAACAAAATAAAATTTTTAATTCAAACATTAAAAAAAAACCTAAAATTTAAGGAAAAAAAAATAATTAAAGATTAAAATTTCAAAATATATAGAAATAAAAAAAAAAATAAAAAAAAAATAAAAAAAAAAATATTAAATTAAAAAAAAAACAAGTTAAAAAAGAAAGAAATTATAAAAAATAAAATATAGAAATTAAATTTAAAAAAGAAAAAGAAAAAGTTTATTAAATTAAAAATATATATATATATATATATTTTAAAATAAAAAATTAAATTTAAAGAAATATATTAAATTTTAATAAATTTAAAACTTTAAAATAAAAATTAAAAAAAAATACATTATTTAAATTAAAAGTAAAAAAAATGAAAAATTAATTAAAAATGAAAAATGAAAATAAAATACAATAAAAATATTAAATTTAAAAAAATATATATTAAAAAAACAAATAAATTTTAGAAAATAAATTAAATTTAAATTATAAAAAGTAATATATATATATATATGAACGAACTTAAATTAAAAATATGTATATTAAATTTTATTATATTTAAAAAAAATGTTAATATTAAAATAACAAATTACATTTATAAAAGAAAAATATTAAATTTTAATAAATAAATGAATAAACAAATAAATTTTGAAAAAAAAAAAAAATTTAAATATAAAGAAAAAAAAACATTGTTAAAATAAAAAGTTACAAAACTTTAAAAATCAATTAAAAATGAAAAATTGAAAAAAATAAATTAAATAGAATATATTAAATAAAAAGAAAATAAAAAACAAACTAATTTGAAAATATTAAATTTAATTAAAAAGAAAAATATAATTTTAAATACACAATTTTAATTGAAATAAAAAAAATATAAAAATTTTATGTAATTAAAAAAATAATTAAAAAAGAATATTAAATTCAAATAAATAAAAATAAAAAAAGAAAATTTATTAAATTTTAAAAAATTAAATGAAAAAACTAAACATAAAATTTAATAATAAAAAAAAATGAAAAAAAAAATCAATTAAATTAAAAAAAAAATACAAAATTTAATAAAAATTATTAACAAAATTTAGAAAAAAAAAAGAAAAAAGAAAAAAAGAAAAAAAGAAAAAGAAAATATTAAAACAAATTAAATTTCAAATATAAAAATTAAATTAAAAAAAAATAATTTTATATTTTTTGAATTAAAAAAAAAAAAATCAAATTAAAAAAAATATGAAAAATTAAAAAAGAATTAAAAAAAAAAAAAAAAAAAATTATCGTGGTGGTGCCGCCAATCGGCCTCTCGCCCAGGTGGCGGTGGAGCCCTGCCGCTGGGCGGGGGGGGAGGCTGCATGCAACCCCCTACTGGCCCTCCCCGCCCGCCCAGCGGCCGGCCTCCTCCGCCACCTGGGCGAGAGGCCGATTCTGGGAATTGCCCTCCCACGACAGGAGGCCGATTTCGGGAATCGCCCTCCCGCGGCGGGAGGGCGATTCCCGGAATCGGCCTCCCGCGGCGGGTGGGCGATTCCCGAAATCGACCTCCTGCCACCGGAGGGCGATTCTCGGAATTGGCCTCGAGCGATTCCTAGAATCGGCCTCCCGCTGCGGGAATGTGATTCCCGGAATCGGCCTCGCGCTGCAGGAGGGCGGGAGGGTGATTCCCAGAATCGGCCTCCCGCCGCAAGAGGGAGATTCTCGGAATCGGCCTCCTACCGCAGGAGGGCGATTCCCAGAATCGGCCTCCCCCCCAGGTGGCGACGGAGTTCGGCCGATTCCCAAAATCGGCCTCCCCCCCAGGTGGCGGCGGAGGTCGGGCAATTCCCGGAAGCGACCGGCCTCCGCCGCCACTTGGGCTGGAGGCCGATTGGCGGCGCCACCATGATCAAAAAATTCTTTTTTTTAAATTTTTAATATATTTTTTTTTAAATTTTTTTTTAAAATTCAAAATATTTAATTTATTTATTTTTAATTCAAATTTTTTATTTTAAATTCAATTTGTTTTAATTTTTTTGTTTTTGTTTTTTTTTTAATTTTGTTTTTAAATTTAATATTTTAGATTAATTATTTTTTAAAATTTAAAATTTATTTATTAAATTTATTAAACTTTAATTTAATTTAATTTTTTTTTTAATTATTTAGTTTATATAGTTTTTCATTTTTAAAATTTATAAATTGTTTCATTTAAAAAAACACAGTAAATTTATGGATATTTGTTTTTTAATTATTTGCATGTGGTTTTTTTTATTTTTTTTGTTTTTTAATGATAGTTTTTTTTATTTTAATTTTCTTTTTCAATTTTAAATTTTGTTTTTTTTTTTTAATTTGTTTTTTTTGTTAATTTTAAAATTTGTATTTTATTATTATTATTATTTTTAATTTAAATTTTTAAATTTAATTTTTTCTTTTTTGTATTTTATTTTTTTTTCTAAATTTTAATTTTTTAATTTAAATTATTTTTAAGTTTTCTATTTAACTTCTTCTTCTTCTTCTTCTTTTTTTAATTATATGGTTTTTTTTAATAACTTAGAAAAAAATGTTTTTGATGTTTTTTTTTTAAATTTTTTTGGTTAATTTTTGTTTTTTTTCTTTAAATTATGTGTTTTTTTTCAAATTTTCTCATTTCTTTTGATATAATTTTCGAATATTTTTGTTTTATTTATTTATTTTTGTTTAAATTTTTTATTTTTACGAGTTAATTTTGTTTTTTTTTACATTTTTATTGGTTTTTTTTATTGTTTTTATATATATATTTTTTAATCTAAGTTTTGTGTTTTATAACCAACATGAAAATCACCACTCTAAAAAAAAAAGGTTGATGCTGCATCAATACGTTTCAAAATTAGCACGAAAATCACCGCTCTAAAAAAAAAACGTTGATGCTGCATCAATACGTTTCAAAATTAGCATGAAAATCACTAACATTTTAAAACAAATATTCATCCTTCATAAATAAAAATATTAGAGTGTAAAAAATGTGAACAAAAAAAAGGGGGGGTGATTCTACATCACCACTTTTCAAAATCGGGTGCTTTTTATGCTACCAAAAAAAAGTAGGTAACAGTGTGGTTACCTATTTCATCGGTAACAGTGTTCCTCCTCTAATTCCTAAAGTGTTTTTAGTTCAAAATATTTCATTGTTGGTATAACTTTCTCTTCTTCACCATATAGAGAAAACAATGAAAAAAAATACAAATGATCCACATTTCTCACTGAATGCATTCACACATATGCCTAGTCAGTTTGAATGCATTATCATTGACTTGTTAAGTGATTTCAAATAGTCCATATCTCAACAAATTCAACTTCCTTGTTTCCCCTGCATTCGCTCTTTGTTGAGATAAAGTAAAACCATGTCTCCAAGACAGGGTTTGTGATCAATCCTATGTTGGCCATGGTGAAGTTTGTACTCTTCTTGACTCTTCTAAATTTTATAATGCACTTTCATATGAATCTGTTTGATCTTGTCTATGAACCTCTTCGCCTTATTTTCCTCCTCATGCACCCCCTACTCATTCTCCTTCTTCCCACAAAGAAAATTAAATAGTGCACATGGAAAATCACCATAAAATTAATAAAAATGATATTTTTGGAGGGTTTTTTGTTGTTATAGGAAGCTTGAGATAGTAGGTCCTGCTTGAGATAAATAAGGTTGGTCCTAATCTTGTTGAAGTTGAACAAACAAAATCCTAGTTGTAGATAGGTAACCCAAGTTATGAGATGGGTTTTACTTGGAGATCGGAATTCACCCTAATACCAAATGCACAAATGTTGAAGGCTTCAAACTATTGATTATTTATACCATAGTGGTAACAATTAACCATGAAACTGCATTCAAGAGGTAATATTGAGGCAAGAGCTGACATTCCAGAGTGATGGATGTAAATGTGTTCTCATGACTCCCATATCCTTAAAATATGTTTGATATACTTAGTAAGGATACGTGTAGGAGTTAATACAATTTATATATGTCATTTCATGCCTTAATGACTAAGGGGATATAACAAAGTTACACGTGTCATTTTTGTTCTCTATTTCCCAATAAAGTGGCTTTCTTTGTGCATATATAAAAAACAAAATGACTTGTAATTTTTTTCTATAATTCTTAGTGAAGTGACTTTATTTGATGAGTTTTACGCTACAATAACGACTGTCTAAAATTATTGTGAAGACCTTGTGATGTTTGATGTTTTTCTTGTTCTCTATACAATAACTTTTTTTTCTACAGCATTACAAACAATAGTTGTAGCAATTTGAGCAGTTACTGGAAGTAATATGAATGTGTTACAGTAATATTGTATGCCTATGTTTTATGACTATGATACAGTAAAATTGTATGCCTATATGATTTTGTGCTAGACCCATGTCCTCAACTTAGCTGAGATATCTTATGTGACAATCATTTTACAATTTGAACAAAGTTTTTTTTTTGTGAATGAAAGGAACTTTACAGTTGATGTATGAGTCTTCTCACTCATACCTGATACAGTGAATTTTAAAATTTCATGTAATGGAGGTTGAAAGAAAAGTTTGACACATTTTAATTTCCACGTGGACAGAAAACTTGGAAACTTTTGCATGTAACACAAGCAGAGGGATGACCATTTCCAAAGTGGTGGAGCACACAAAGGTTGATTTGCAGCAGACAGCGAGGCAGTTACTAGGTTTTTTCTTAGGAAGTGGGAAGAATCAGACAGATGGGCAAGAGTAGACACCTAAATTATTATGAGCTGAATGGAGCAGGAGTGTTCCAGATTTATGGTGCTGAGGAATTCCCCTTTTTTAGAGAAGCATGCTAGGAGGCCATCATTAAGCTGTTCATCGGGCACAAAATGAAACTCTCTTCTAATTTATTTGATAATTTTGATTGTACCAACACTAGGGTTGAGTGGCTAGAATTTCCTCTAACAGAGGAAAGCATTGCAGAAGCAACCAAAATACCAACCGAGGGAGAGATGTGGTTCAAAAGGAAGCCAATATAGGGGGAAAACCTTAAATTTTTCCAAAAATAAAATTGTCATGACTCTTGCTAGAGCATGGGGGTAATTGTGAAATTTTAAAACCTTTGTGGGTTAAACCAATGCAGCATATTCAACTTTATCTGAAATGTGATGGCCGATTATCTAAGGTATTTTTGTATCACATGATATTTCTGGTACACATGGGTGGTTTCAATAGGATGAATATCCTTATATCAAAGCTTAATTAAAATGGTGTTGGTCTCCTATGCAAGAAAAATGAAGGTTTTATATTTCCATGATGTCTACCATCATGACCTGATTCAAATCTTGTACCTACATGCATTAAAAAAGAAAAAAAAGTAGTCGAGGAAGAGGGTAATGAGACAACCATTTCCTAGAAAACCTAATAAGGAAAGGGCTCTGGCTATAAATGTCGAGAGCAGTCACCAAGCTACTACAAAAGCCACAGAAAACCCTAACAAGATGAAAATCCCTAGGGTAAATACAAGGAGGAGTAGAGGACAATAGATAGAAGTATAAGATAACAAGAAATATGAAACCATTGGAGAATATGGAAAGAAGGGGAAGACCTTCGAGAATTTCACCATGCAACATAATACTCTAGGAGGCCATGAACAAGGCCCACAACAAACTGAGGCTGGGGTTGAAAGCTAAACTAAATACCAAGATAAAAGAACCAATTTTCATTATTGATGAGCAAGAATAAGGGTCTTCTAGAGCTGAACAGGGGCTTCTAGTAGAATATGAACGACAACCTAAAATAGTTCCCAAGGCACCGACCAAGAGGACAGCCTCAAAATCCTTTCAAAGGTAGCACATGTTGTTGAAAACTAAAACAGGGGAGGATTGGATTTTTGTAACCTTGAGGGTTTTGGACAATTAAACTTTGTACTTCAGTCCTAATATGGTTTCAAATACTAGTTTGTTCACTATGTGCAACCTCAGTGTTACTGATTGTTATTTATTTATGTTGTTATGGGTTTTTATTCTTGTAAGTATATATAATTATGAACTTAGGTTTGAGTAAATTTTAATGAAATTATGTTGATGATAAATGCAAATATATTTTTTATTTATTTTTTCGTAGAAATTTGGATATTTTGTATTATAATAATAAAATTTGTGTAAAAAATGATGCAACAAGAACAAAAAGTGTAGGAGCATTATTTAAGAGTATGATTGCCAAAAATAACATGCTCTAAAAAGAAACAAGAAAATTCAAAGGGATAATAGACTAGGAGTTTAGGATTTTTTTTATAGAATCAACTCAAATGGATAGTCCAAGTATTAAGATGAAAAATTAGTCACAACAAAAACTACCTGTAAATGGAAGAAAACATCTAAGTTCATGGTTATCTTTATAAGTCCTTGGGGAATATTCATTAAGCTCTGGGATAGTTAAGTCGTCCACTGGTAAGGTTGCACAACCTAAGAAACCTAAAGATAAGGGAAGATAAAGCGAAGATGTTAGTATTTGGAAGTTCTATTAGTGAAATTCCGATTGCAATAATTTCATCACACACTTATTGAATTAGGTCCCTATGTTGAATTATATATTCTATTGATACCTTAATTTGAACTTGAAAAATTCCCAAGTGGATGTGAAGGGAATAAGAGAGGAATGAATGTGTTCAACATAAAAAAAATGATTCAAGTTTTTTTTTATTTCAACAAGGTCTCGGTAAGACATGATAATGGAGAAAAAATAGATGGAATTGAGCACATGTGGTGGAGAGGTTAAAGGCATTGGGGGATATGAAAGAGCATGGAGGCGGGAGTATATATAACAACAAAGGAGAATAAGCCAACATGTTAAAAAAACACAACCCATAAAAACCTTTCCCATCTTATTTAGAGACCATGGAAAAACATAATACCTTTTGGCAGCCATATCTAGCCACAACAGGTAAATTCCACCTTAATTTGGTTGAATGTGCGAGAAGGAAAAATGAAGTGGGATGAAGAATAATGGAAAGACAAGGGGTAACAAGCTTTTTTTATAATACGATACCTAATTTCACTATATGCTTCATAATATGAACATATTCATTTGTATTTCCTATCGAGATGGTGGATATAAAAAATTGCATCAACTCATAAGCATGTTAAGTCTAAGTGGGCTTAATAGTTTTTCCAAGCTTTAACTAGATTTTATAAGGTATATAAGGTTTTACAAAGTCATTGTAGAAACATAATACAAGATTAAAAAAATATTAGTAATGCAAGAGGATAACGATATGTTAGGTAGTAGTGAGAGAATTCATGGTCATTTATAATGTCTCGTAGGCATTGGAATATGTTTTTCCAGTGCTTCTTGTAGGCACTGGAAAATTATTTTCGAGTGATTTTCTGAGGTAGATTTGCAAGGATCAGGGAAAGGAAACTGAGTTTGGGCTGACATTGCCAACAAGATAGATGATTATTCATGATGAAGTTTAAATTTAAATGAATTAAATTTCCAAATTCTAAAGTTTGAATTTAAATGCTAAAGTTTGAATAACATTTAAATGCTGAAGTTTGAATTTAAATGAATTAATTTGCCAAATTTTGTAAAATTATGAATTTAAATTAATTTTCACTTGAATGAAGATATTTCTAAGTATTGAAGAGCACATTATTTGTCATGGAATTCCATAAACCCTAGTTTCATTTTCCCGAGTCTATATCTTAAATTCATCTTCAATGATTGAAACCATTAGAAAAAAATATATATTACATTATTTTAATATAGCTTAAATCCATGTCAATGTTGTACAATATCCCTCAAAGAGCATATCGTACAAAGAGGAAAAAAACATGCCTCTTTGAGACATCAATGGCATCAAGTAATAATGTCAATTACATAGATCCTTTTATGTTGCTAGGGCACAACATAAAATAAACCTTTTCTGGTCAGTTTTTTTTTTTCTTTCAAAGGTGATGACAAGCCCATTTCGCTGCATTTCAAAAATGTTCGTTGATGTGACAACTCAGACTTCAATCCATCAACAACTCTTAAAGTGAAAGGAAGTTGAGAGAATTTTTTAGTATGATGAGGAGTTTTGCGCCCAATGTTCCCAAATATTGTGTTTGGCACTAGGGCCATCTCCAATATCATTAGCACCAATATTTATTGTTTCAAATTTGATGCCTAATTGATTCACCTTATTTCAGATTTGGCATATGGGAAATTTGTAATTTAAATCCACATAATAAAACATAGAAATTCCTATCTGTTGGGATTTCAAGAGGATGGCAATAGAGACAATCCTTTCCTAGTATGCACTCTGCAAATAGGTTATATGGTCCTGAAAAAGTTTCATTTATCAAAAACATCATTCATGGCTCTTTTTCCCTTCTCTTGTATACTCTGGATTCTAGGTAATTATATCTTATTTTAAATTATATTATGAGATAATACAGGAGTGCCTTAATGAGTTGGTCAATGCCCCACAACATAATTTGTTTTCAAAGCAACATTCTGAAATCATTTGAATTAGCATAATCAAATAAACCTTCTTCACCATGATTGATGATTGATATGACCATGATCTGGATGGAGTAGATCTTAGCAAAGGAACTTACATGCCAACTTTACTGCTAAATTTATCTATGAAAAAAAACATATCACTGTTATTTCCATTGTCCTTATCATAGGAAACAAACTATAGAATATTATGAAAAAACATATAAATTTCAGTAATCTTTTGCATCAAGACTCCAAAGAACTACATTGGAGCACTAATAGGACAACTTAATTGTGGTGTCTTGATAGAGGATCTTGAAGGTCATTTAAACAGTCCTGGCTTTAAAACCATGTTAAAGTTGAAACCATGTCACTGATTAAAACCATGTTAAAGGAAATCCTCGCCGCATGTAGGAAAATAAATATAATCATGATAAAAGCATTAAAATACACACACCGAAAGTAACTTGTGATTTTATTTCGAGGCATAGATAGGAAAGAATGCAATAGAATTACCTGTGGATTGTCGAATTGAGCCCCTCTCTCCAATGTTCGGGGAGTATGGTGTGTATTTGTCCTCTCTTTGCAACATTTGGAGGTTTGATAGGTAAATCGATGTAGGTAAATAAATGGAATTGAATGATTCGTTTTGAACGGGAGGGAGCAGGAAACATTAATGCAATAGGTGGAGTTGAGGGGTGGCGGAGGGGAGCAAGCAAAGACTGAGGTGGACCGATGGGGGCCTACGGAGCGAAAAACATAGTCAATGTCCCATATCCCAATTTAGTCTGTCGGCGGACTCCATTTCGTCGACTAAAAGACAAATCCTTTTAAAATATTCCATTCTGTAAACTACATATATTGGATAGAAGTTCTTGTCATATAATGGATAAAAAGAATTAACGTATTTTTTATTCATATATATTTTACAAAATATGTAACAATATTTTTAAGTATGGAGATTTATCTTCACTTTATTATAGTGATTATTAATTTATGTCTTAGTCTATTTTTTCTAGGTTTTGAAAGGTTTTCAAGTCTAATTTTCTTAGAATCTGGTGGGGATTTTTTGGAATCACAAGTTTGAGTTGTAAAATCTCCAAAAAATGTAAATAGGATTTGTTACAATACCATGGGTCAATACCATGGCTAATCAATACCACACGCCCAAAAAATCAGAACTCATTTCATATGACACTTGTTCATGTCACATTTATTTTAATTAAAAGGGAAAAAATGGAATAATTACTTTGAAAATAAATTGCAACCTTTGATTTGTGCATAATACCTTGAATATTCTATGGTAGTTAAATCCCTACCATTCACCTAATAATTATTGATAATTAAATAAAAAATTTGAAAGCCTTATTTCAAAATAGACAGCTTATCAACATAACTAACTGAATAATAACTTTATTTGTGGGGTAAATAGATCCTTTCATTAATAAAAAAATTTACATATAGCTTGAATTTATAAAATAGGAATAAATTCCAAGAAATGCTTTAGACCAATTTGTTGCTTACCAATAACATGCACTCGGGAACAACTACAATAATCATAAAGACATAGAAAAATCCTTGAGGATTCAAGATTTAATGGGGGAAATTTCATTGAAATTTGCATGAATTTCCCCAAATTGGCTGATTGTTCACTGTTTTTTTGGATGGGTGCCTCATTTCTCTTGTGGCCTCATGTTTTAGCTTCTTTGCTAGAAACCACCTTGAAATCAATCATTTGAACCCTAAGGTTGGACTATGAGGAACTCAAGGCCTATTGCATTCTTTGAAGACAATCCTTATAAAATTCCTCATGAGGTGGCATGCACTACACATATTTACCATGCCATTCTTCCACAAGGGCAATTAATGGTGGGTCATCTAGATCCATATCCTCTAGTAGGGATTCTTCTTCAAATTATTCTAAATGGAAGTTAATCATTTCATATAGTAATGGATTTTTATAGTGCTCTTCAAGAGAATTTTGCAAGGTATTTGTAGACTTATGAGATTTACCTTATGTTGATTACATGCTTGATTGAATGTTGAATTCCTCTAGAGACTCCTTCAGAGAGGAGAGAGACTTGAACTTATTTTCAGATCTAGTGATCTAGTCAGGGTTTGAGGTACCCTTATAACTCAAATTTTCTCTTCTTTGTGGAACTTTTTTTTGAATCAACCGGTTCTTTCTGAGAAGGGTTTTCTTCAAATGGTTCCTTGGTATCCATCTGGCAGACCCTAATAAGATTATTTTATTCATAACAATGTCTGCATCTAAAGGAGACGTGCTCATAATCTAGAGACTGCTTCCAAACACTATCCTTATAATAAATGTCTATAAATTTTGGAAGAGTCTAGGAGATATTCATATAAACACAGATCTGTGCATATGAAGTGTACCTCCCTCTCTTGGTAGCCTCCAATACTTTGAAAAAGTTATCAATGGAATCTCTGATGCCTCAAGGGTTTCCTCCTCCAAATATTCCTTTGTAAAAGGAAAGAGACGAACCCATACCATGGCTACAAGGAAATCCTCTGTCTTTGGATTATATCGCTCCTTCCAAAATCAAATGAGGAGTCGTGCATTGTTGAAAAATGTGGTCCTCCTTCAAAGACTCTCGCTTTTTCCTCTAGTATGGAGAAAATAACTGTAGAAATTCTTTGGTCCCTAACTTCAAATCTATTTGGCCCTGGGGGTTCCATTTATTTCATATCCACCTATTCATAGCCTTTTCAGAAGGCAATAATCTAATAAATTTGCATATCAGAGCGTGATATTGCATATATTGGATATATTCTCCATCTTACTATATTTAAACTTGTATTTTGGATCTTGCACTACTTTTGGGAGACAACTTCCTAGATTTTTAACTTGCCACAATGCACCCAACAAAGGGTATGTTGTGAAACTAAAAACCCCATTTTGTCTAACTGCTTTATGAAAAGGATGTCAAAGTTGAGGAGATTGACAAGGAAAACCAATAGATCCATAATTTAGTATTTGTAGAACAGAGCAGAGTTGTAGTCCAATGAAAAATATCATGTCATCATTTTTTAAACTAAATTATAACTTTATTTTAAATTATTATTATTATTAATTATAAGAAAATAACAAATTAGTTAAACATATACAATTAAAAAAATATAGAACAAGATTCTTAATCATGGACTTTTACCCCCACTTTAACATGGAAATTCTTAATATGTAAATAGAATTTGTTACAATACCATGACTTATCAATACCACATGCAGAAGAAACCATAACTCACTTCATATGACACTTGTTCATATGATATTTTTTTGTATTAATAAATTTAATTAAAAGGACAAAAATAACATAACTATTTTGGAGATAAATCTAGATTTATGTCTTGTGCATACTATAATGAATATTCTAGCATATTGGGTGGAAATTAAATCTCCAATGTCCATCTAATAATTGTCAATCCATCTAATAATTATTGATAGTTAAATAAAAATCTATAAGAAATATTTCAAAATAAAAACCTTTAATTATAAAAAATAATTATTTTCTAATTATTTAATCATAAAAATAAAATATTAAAATAAATTAATTTTTTTATCTATAAATTCACATATAAAAAAAAATTTAATTTAATAAATTTAGTTTAATTATTGAGGGGTTTTTGCAGTGTATTATATTAGATATCATTTTTTGGGATTCAACTGCATCAAGTAAGTCATTCATCTATGACCATTTTCATGAGAGGTAGTTATAACTAACTAATTTTTCAAGATTTTTGAATAGTTCACTTAACACTCTTTGCATCGGGTGATGCTCATAGGGGTGAAGAAGTGGGATTGAAACTAGTGAAATGAATCACATAGAATTAACATAGCATTTTGGAGGTCACCCATCCCAAATCACCTCTGGCTCAAGCATGCTTAACTATGGATTTTTCCCCACAATCAAGCCCACTTATCTTGCTATTACTTAATGTAGTTGAATCCCAAAAAATGATATCTAAATTTGATTTAATTTGATCGGCAATCACCATCATTATGTTTTTGTGAGAAACATTAATAATATTTTTTTAAAATTATAATATTTTATGCTTTTCCGAAGTGAAGGAAATGCGGTATGAGTGCATCTCAATTATTCCTATGGTTGGGAAAAAAAACCATGTGACCTATTGAGATTCAATAAGATGATGATCCTAGTGAAAATTAAGCACCTACACTAGGTGGGGCCCACAAGCTATTTTTAGGTGTATGTTTATTTTTAGAATGTTGAGAAAATTATATTTATAGCAGGAGTCTATTTATAGATGGTTGAGAAATTTCTATTTATAGATGAGATTCTATTTTTAGATGCATGTGCGAAGTCTATTTATAGATCGCATGTCTAAAAATAGAATGCATGTCGATTATTATTATCTCTTAATAATAATTAGACAATAAATATTAATCTATTCTCTTGAAGCACCTGTTTTTAGTTAACTAATGTGGCAAACCAATTAGCTGAAGTAATTTCGAGTTCTAAGGTTGGTTGGTGGGACATGCAAGTGGATGTAGTTGTAATTGAGTGATTCAAAGTTGCAAAAAAGTTGGATGTGTAGTTATGTGAGTTGTAAATTAGTTTAACTCAATTAAGTGAGTTAAACTCAGTTGCGCTAGTTGTAACTAGTGTAACTAAAGATACACTAGTGAGAGATCAATGAATTAATTATTTAATTAATTCACAAGTAGTGGTCTCACATGCAATTGAAGAAATACTATTGTTAAATACATGCATGTTAGATGTAGTGGAGACCTAGTTGAGAGATAGGTGAAAGGGACAGTTTGACTATCTGTTGTGACATTAGTGGGTGCACTCATGCAATCACACACACATTGGAGATGCCAATGAAGATTGCGCAGTCAAGGCAAGGCAGGATCGAATTCATTCAGGGATTGTGATCAGTAGGGATTGCGCAGTGGAGGCAAGCTGTTAGGAGGCAATAAATTGGCGCATGTATTTGCCAATTTTTGTATGACAGTGTGAGACGATTGTATATTGTACTGAGAGCTCTTGGATTAGAGTTTTGTATGGTATTATTCCATGATCCATGATATATACATAATATATGATAGTGGGGTTTTTAGCTTTATGCTTTCCCGGTAAAAACATATGTGTTATGTGTGATTGATCTTTCTTCATGTGTTTGCAATTGGTGATTAAATTTCTGCAAAGATTTTAGTAGAAGGATTCTATATTTAACAGTGGCATATAATTGTTAGATCAAGAGAGTCTAGGAAATACATAATTGTATTAAAATTTATACATGGTATCAGAGCTAAGAAGATTGAAAAATTGAAGTAGTAGCTGAGTTTGTTGGTGGAAACAATTTGAATTTGCTGCAAGAATTTCTTGGTGCGACAGTTGAGTAAAAATCTAAATGGCTTTCAATGGTTTGTGACTAGAGTATGAACTCGAGGGCAGCTCGAACTACATTGCATGGAAGGACAGGGTGGAGGTGGTGCTTGAAGATAATGGCTTGAAGGAATTCATCGACAATGATGTTCCTAAGCCCACTTCGACGGATGCTGCATTACTTGACGCATGTCAAAAGAAAGTAGCGAAGACGAGAAGTATTTTTTTGGAAGGTGTGCAAGACCATATTGTCTCAAGCCTTCATGGGAAAGCCACTCCATTTGCAATGTGGGAGGATTTGATGGATATTCTCCAAAGCATCAGCGACCATAAGAAATTGGCACTGAAGGATAAACTCAAAAAGATCAAGATGGAGAAGGGTGACAATATTCCTAAGTATTTCATAAAGTTTGTCCAATGTCAGGATGAACTAGGGAGTGTGGGAATCATGGTTGGTGATGATGATTTCATGAGATTGGCTCTCATGGGACTTCCTAAGAGTTGGCACAATTATCAAGACTCTGTCAACAGATGGGAAAAATTGCTGGATTGGGAACGACTGTGGTCGGATCTAGTGAAGGAGGAGTTCAGGCGGAACACTAGAGATGGCTCTTCATCAAAGCATGATGGTGAAGATGATTGTGATTTCGCTGCCAAGGCAAGGAAAGGGAAGGGGAAGAAATTCCACTCAAAATCCAAGTCTAAAGGCAAGAAGCTAGATTTGTCCAAGGTGAAGTGTTTTCACTGTCACGAACATGGGCATCTCGCCACTAACTTCCCACAGAAAAATAAGAACAATAAGGTTGCTAGAGCTGTAGCTGGTTAGGCCCTTGCCTCACAATTTGAACTTTATTTCTCCTTGATCACATGCTTGGTTTCGAGCGCAATGGGATCGGTATGGTATCTTGATGGTGATGCTTCCTTCCACATGACGGGAGATAAGGAGCTTTTCAGTGACTTGGAGGAGAAAGATCTCCAAATGCATATAGAGAAGGGTGACGATGGAAGATATAGTGTAATCAACATTGGTATCATTACCGTTTAGAGGGAGTCAAGTAAACCATTTCATTTGAAAGATGTTATGCATGTTCCAGGTTTGAAGAAAAATTTGGTCTTAGTCGCGATGTTGGAGGACAAAGGCTACGACGTTGTTTTCAGCGATGGAAAATCTTTCCTGCGACATAAAACAACATTTCAAGCCAAGAGGATAGGAATTAGAGTCAAGAATCTCTAAAAGCTATAGGTAGATGGCTGTGCTGCAATGATGGGTAAGGCAGAAAAATTGGTGAGCCGGGATTAGGGCGAATTATGGCACAGGCGATTGGGCCATCTTCATCATGGAGCCTTGAAAGTTATGCAGAAAATATCTACTGGACTTCCAATGGGAACACTTTCTCAGTTAGATTAGTGCAAGGGTTGCACCATGGGGAAGTATGCAAAGTCCACCTTTCATGAAAAGGAGAATCATGCTTCGGTGATCCTGCAGAGAGTTCACACAGACGTGTGTGGACCATTCTTGGTTTCTTCAACGTAAAAAAACAGGTATTATGTTATTTTTGTTGATGAATTTTCTCGTAAATTTTGGATATACTTCATGTAGAAGAAGGATCAAACATTCTCAAATTTCTGTGATTTTAAGGCATTGGTGGAGAAAGAGTTGGGGAAGCAAGTGAAGGCTCTGCGGAGCGATAATGGTGGAGAATACATATCGAATGAACTCAAATACTTCTGTAGAAAAGAATGAATTCGAAGAGAACTAATAACGCCTCATAAACCACAAAAAAATGGGGTCGCGAAGAGGAAGAACATAACAATCATGGGTGCAGCACGAGCAATGCTGCATGATCAGGGCCTACCAAGGCATTTGTGGGAAGAAGCATGCAACACTATGGTTTATGTGCAAAACCGTTGTGCTCATAGAGTACTTGGCATGCGTACACCTCAAGCAGCGCTTACGGGTAAGAAACCAATTGTTTCTCACTTTAAGAGCTTTGTCTCATCTGTTTATGTGCATGTGACCAAGAATGCCAGGAAGAAGCTAGAGCGGACTACTGAAGTTGGGATATTTGTGGGGTACATAGAAACACCCCATAAATATCATGTGTATTTTCCAAATAGTCGAATGACTGTGGTGCAACGGGATATAAAATTCAATGACGAGAAAGCCATGAAGTTATCGCTTGACAGGGAGCTAGACTTGCATGCAGAGGAGGAAATTTTGGTTCCCAAAGATGAGTCTCTATACATGGATCAACCACAAGAGGAGGTTCATGGAGTGGAGGAGTCCACTCACGTAGAGCCAAACATTAGAACTGGCAGAAGGCGTACCACAGAAGCTGAGAGGTTGAAGCTTGATGCTGCACAGAATGTAGGAGTCCTTACTTCACAGCGTAGACAGAGAAATTCTCCTGACTGATTCATTGGATACATGGCTCTCATCAGCAAATGTATTGTGACTGAGCCATCTTCCTTTTAGGAAGCAGTGCAGGAGCCCACATGGGTAGATGCAATGGTGGAGGAGCATGGCTCCATTTTCAGAAACAGTGCTTGGGAAATTGTTCCAATACCAGTTGATAAATCAGTGGTAGGTTCAAGATTGATCTACAAGGTAAAGCAAGTTGTTGATGGGAGTGTTAAGAAATACAAGGCCAGATTTGTGGCCCGGGGCTTCTCAGATATCGAGGGGATTGATTATGAAGAAACATTTTCACTTGTCGCACGGTATTCTTCCATAAGGACCATCATTGCTATCTTAGCCCAAATGGGTTGGAATATTCATCAGATGGATGTGAAGACTATATTCCTTAATGGGATCATTGAGGAATAAGTGTACATTAAGTAGCCTGGAGGATTTGAGATCTTTAGTAGTGAGTCGCATGTTTTCAGATTCAAAAGAGCATTGTATGGGCTAAAGCAAGCACCCCGTGCTTGGTACACTCGGATCGATAGCTATTTCACTAGACTTGGCTTCACCAAGAGTGAGGCAGATGAAAACCTATACTAGATTTTGGTGGAGGGTAAGCTTTTCATCATTTTCTTTATGTTGATGATTTAATGCTGACTGGTGATGAGCAGCTGATACACTCATGCAAGGAGGACCTTGCAAAGGAGTTCGAGATGAAGGATATGGGCCTCCTTCACTATTTCATTGGACTGGAAATATGGCAGTGAGATGGTGAAATTTTTGTGTCTCAAGGAAAGTATGCAAGGGAGATACTGGGTAAGTTTCACATGGAGGGCTGCAAACCCATGGATACTCTTCTTCTAAGAACTGGAGGAAAGAGGATGATACATCTGGAGAGGTAGTGGATGCTACTGTCTATAGATAGTTGGTGGGTTCGCTAATGTATTTAGTAAATACAAGACTGGGCATATGCTATGTGGTGAACCATCTTAGTCAAGCGATGGTTAAGCCTACCAAGCTCTTTTGGAAGGTGGGCAAGCATGTCCTGTGATATCTCAGGGGCACATCTGAGCATGGCTTATGGTATAGATAAATGAATGAGGTGAAGTTGCATGGATTCATGGATTCAGATTGGGTGGGCAGCCCAACAGACATAAAGAGCACATCAGGAGGGGTCTTCAGTATTAGATCTACAGCTGTTTCTTGGTACAACAAGAAACAAAGATATCTGGCACTTAGTTCAGTGGAAGCGAAATACATGGCAGCAAGTCAAGCTGCATGTGAGGCTATCTGGATGAGAAAGATCCTGGTTGGTTTGTTTGGTTCTCATTTAGATCCTACAGTCATTCATTATGATAATCAGAGTTGCATTAAACTCTCGATTAATCATGTGTTTCATGATAAATATAAGCATATAGATATTTGATATCATCATATCAGAGATTGTGTGTAGCGGAAGATCATGTTGCTTGAGTACATTCCTACAAATATCAGGATGCAGATATTATGACGAAGGCACTCACCAGGAGAAAATTTGAATACCATAGAGACAGGGTCAGGGTGAAGGATAGTCCATTTTTTTTTAGAGGGAGTGTTGAGATTCAACAAGATGATGATCCTAGTGAAAATTAAACACCTACACTAGGTGGGGCCCGTAGGCTATTTTTAGGTGTATGTCTATTTTTATAATGTTGAGAAAATTCTATTTATAGATGAGATTCTATTTTTAGATGCATGTGCGAAGTATATTTATAGATCGCATGTCTAAAAATATAATGCATGTTGATTATTATTATCTCTTAATAATAATTATACAATAAATAATAATCTATTTTTTGAAGCATTTGATTTCAGTTAACTGATGTGGAAAACTAGTTAGCTGAAGGAATTTCGAGTTCTAAGGTTGGTTGGTGGGACATGAAAGTGGAATTAGTTGTAACTAAGTGATTCGAAGTTGTAACAGAGTTGGATGTGTAGTTATGTGAGTTTTAAATTAGTTTAACTCAATTAAGTGAGTTAAACTCAGTTGTGTTAGTTGTAACTAGTTGTAACCAAAGATACACTAGTGAGAGATCAGTGAATTAATTATTTAATTAATTCACAAGCAGTGGTCTCACATGCAACTGAAGAAATACTACTGTTAACTACATGCATGTCAAATCCAGTGGAGACCCAGTTGAGAGATAGGTGAAAGGGATAGTTTGACTATCTTTTGTGACATTAGTGGGTGCACTCATGCAACCACACACACATTGGATATGCCAATGAGGATTGTGCAGTCAAGGCAAGGTAGGATCGAATTCATTGAGGGATTGTGATCTGCAGGGATTGCACAGTGGAGGCAGGCTGTCAAGAGGCAGTAAATTGGCGCATGTATTTTCAAATTTTTGTATGATAGTGTGAGATGATTGTATATTGTACTGAGAGCTCTTGGATTAGTGTTTTGTATGGTATTCTTTCATGATCCATGATATATACATAATATATGATAGCGGGATTTTTAGCTTTATGCTTTCTCGGTAAAAACATTTATGTTATGTGTGATTGATCTTTCTTCATGTGTTTTCAATTGGAAATTAAATTTCCGCAAAGATTTTAGTAGAAGGATTATGTATTTAACAATGGCATATAATTGTTAGATCAAGAGAATACAGGAAGTACATAATTGTATTAGAATTTCTACATGACCAATACCACTGAGATTTGGTAAACAAACTAATACGATTTGAATTGATGGAAAATCATTTCTATTTTAATTATATGAAAAATAAAAGCTGCTCTTTACTCTCATAGGAAAGAAAAAATAGAACAAAATGACTCTTTTTAATTAAAACTTGAAAATGCACTTTACCAATTACACTTTCTGATACCTGTCTAAAGTTATCTTTGACCTGAAGTTCTTTTCAAACCATTACAAAAGTTTGTCTTTCATTTTTCCAACTAAACCTGATACTTGTATGGGGTATGATGTGTATATTGATAAGGTATAATATTGATTTCAAATCATTGCAAAATTTTGTCCTTCATTTTTCTAACTAAACCTTATACTTGTATTGGGTATGATATGTATATTGATAAGGTATAATATTGATTTATGATATTGTGATAGTTTCTTTTCAAAAAAATTGTAAAATTTTATCTTTAATTTTGATAACTAAATTTAATTTTTGTAATGATGATAGCATGTGGTTTTGGTAAGTCATGATATTAGCCCATGGTATTGTAGAAAAGTCTATTTACATATTAAAAATATTCATAATAAAATTAGATTGAATCTCCATAGTTAAGAATCTTGTTATATGTATATAAGTCACGTTAGAAAATTTGGCCCAATTTCCGACGGCCACTTTCTCGTTATTTTGACACATATTCATTGCAAGAGCAACAGTTTGAAGCCAGAAAAAACATGGTTAGCCATTACGTCGCAATTCCGATGCTTTGCCAAAGTGTCGCAATTCCGACACTTTTTCTGACGTTTCCAAACAACCATCTCTCTTCCGACGTTTTCCAAACCGTCGCTCTTCTGACGTTTGTAAACTGTTGCAATTCCGAAGATATGCGGTCTGACGTTTTGAATGTCGCTCTTCCGACATTGGTAAACTGTCGCTCTTCCGATGTTTGTAAACTGTCGCTCTTTCGACGTTTTTAAATTGTCGCAATTCTGACGATATGTGGTCTGACATTTTCAATGTCACTCTTCCGACGCTTATTAAAGTGTCGCAATACTGACACTTTCCCAAAGTGTCGCAATACCGACACTTTGCAGAGGTGTCCCAATACTGACGCCAAGAAGAACTGTCGCAATACTGATGGGCATTTAAAAATTTTTAAAAAAATGGAACGTCGCAAGACCGACGAAAAGGGAAAACGTTCACAAAAACAAAAGACCGACACTTATAAGGCATCGAAAGAGCGACACTTACAATGCGTCGGTATACTGACGACGGTTTCAATTAAAAAAAAAATGAAACTTTAAAATAGGATGTAAAACGGTTATAAAACCCATTTAAAATTATCCTTCATGCGGAAATTTACCTTCATTCCGTTGCGGCTTAATCCTCATTAAAAGCTCACATATCAAACGCTTTCCATGTCCAAATTAATGAATCCTAATACTCGGGCTTTATAACTTTGGAGGAGAGCATGAGTATTGAAACTGGGTATTGCTTCTCTAGTGAACACTATATTACTTATTGTAGTGGGTTTTACATATTAAAATTGTATTCATACTAAGAGAAGCCAAAATAATAGAGATTAAATTTTCTAGATCCAAACACCCAATTTTGATAAAATCAAGAGAAAATTGGGTTAAAATAGTTTAGAAAATTGATATTTCAAAAACTAATGTCAGGAATAAGAACTGTAAGCTACTTAAACCCTAACAAGCACTTTTTAATTGGATGTTCATGCCATGTTGTCTGCCCCATCTTAGTTAGATTGGAATTACACCTTTCAATTTGATAACAGTTTGTATTGCCTGATGAACAAAATGCAACTTTAATTGCAACAAAAAAAAGGCAATCCTCTTGCAAAGTCCATAAAGGTGGTAGTTCTATATGGCCAAGCTTCACTTGAACAAACATGTCTTCCATTACATTTTTAATCTGCTCTGTGAGACAGAGTTGAGGCAAGGATTAAATGCATGCTTAAGAGTTCAAATTTAAGGGCAAAAAATTGAGAAATTTAAAGAAATTGCACCTAAAACTCTCAGTAACACCTACCTTCATTGACATTGGCACTTTTGGTACATATAAACAGTAGTAAAAATGAATAGATGAGAAATAAAGGAAGAAAAACTGGACTCAATGCCTGGATTGGACCTGCAAGATGAGAAATAAAGGTACGTTGACAGGCCATCTCACATAGACCTGTCAGGACAATGCAATTTTATGGCAAACAGCAGCGCAAGCCACACATCTCAAAACAGAACCCACACAATGCAACATAGCAAGCAAGAATGCTCATCTTGTACAAGGGTAACCCAATAATCAATAGAATGTTATATCGAAATGTAATAAGCTGTGATGGCTTGGCATTGATGAGAACACCCTAACACATTTATTCCATTTCCCAAGGGTATTGCTTTTTGAAGGAGTTGGACTAACAAAATTCATTTCTATCAAATGTGCTTGCTCAACTTGTTATCCAGATGCCATAGTTCCAATATTAGTAAAGGAAAAATCCTACAATATATCTGTATTAAAAAAAATGTATATAAGCTTCTAAAATACAGAAATGGTTGGAATCCAATCTCCTTTAAGGCGAACAATTTGTATTCTCATTCGAAGGGAAAAAATATAATGACAGCTTTTGGTGTTCAAGCAGTCACTTAAGATTCTAGAAGTTTGTACTACTAAAGAAAATACATTCTTTCTGCCACAGAGCCTAGGAAAAATTAATTTATTAACACTACAAGAAAGCCTTTCAAAAATTTCTCGGCCTACACAAAATCATTCAAAGTCTTCTAGGTTGTTTTCAGAGTTCGGGATGTACGCAGGAGGCGGAGACACATACAGGGAAAAATATTCTGCCAATACCTTCTTTAATTCAGGAAGCATCAAGCTTATATATGGTAGCATATCCTTTGGCTCTGTTACCAAAGAACACATGTTTCCAACAATCTGGGTTGCCTTCTTTTTAGTATCTGCACTTCTTTCCTTAAGACCACGGTGGACTATAGGCACCAACAATGCTAGTGATGGAGCATCAATAGTATTGAAAAATGTTGTCTACAATGATGGTAAGAGATAAAGGAATACAAGATGTTGGTAATAAATTAAAAACATCAAATCTGGCAAAAAATGGTTAGAAGGCCTGGCACGAAACTTTAAAAAATACTTGCAGAAGAATTTCAAGGGAATGCTTTGTGTATTCATTGGCATCTGAGATACTCAAGAGTAATGTTGAAACTAGTGTAGATATTTCAGGGTTCTTGATTACATTTCCAACCTGTTGATGCAGTTAGCACCAGTCAAATAACAATTATTTGAATAGAAGAATAAGCAATAAATATTGAACAAAATAGAGGCGATTGGAATTGACACTCGGATACAAGGCATGTTACCTGCTGTAAATCCATATAAGCAGTGGATTGAACCTTTGGGTGTGTTTCTGTTAAAACCTGCAGTTTCCATGACAAAGAATTAGATCACTGAACCAAAAGAATAAGATAATTAGGTAAAACAAATATTGTGATAGTTTAGAACCCTAAGCAATCTCAAAGTTTACTTCAATATTTCTTCATTGATTCAAACCTCAGTCAGTTTAGGAACAATTTTTGGAAGACATTGTGATAGCTGTTGAGGTGCACAGTAAGCCATTGCTCCCAGTAGCTGGACACTTAACTTATGTAACAAAACAATGATCAAATAGTGCAGGTAATACAAGTTCCAGCTAGGGATCAAAACCCAAACGCCTAATTTAGGCAGATTAGCGCCTGCGCGCACACACAAATAATATTATTCGTCTATATGTGTATATAAAAATCCCATGAGTTCCATTGGGGAAAATACTTCATTTGAAAACATATTTGCATGTGCTATATTTAGAAATATGCAGGACTATACAAGCACACCAAAAATTTAGCCATACAGAAAATAAGTGTTTATGCCATAATTTTTTTTTCGTTAAAGGATGCCAGTTATATGAAAAAAAACAAGAAAAAAAGATCAATTTTTTTAGTTCCACCACCTGTAGTTAAATAATAAAAGTTTCCTACATCTCCACCAGCTGTTGCATCAGAACAACACTTAAAAAATGCTGCCATGTAAAATAATACAAGATAATTGTATTAATGTCCAACAAATGAGCATAAAATTAGGTAAAAGGGACTAAGATAGCACATCTAGTTCAGGTACAAAGTAGAAGTGTAAAAGCATCTCCTCAAACAATGCTGAAAGCATAAAAATATTAAGGTCTACAAGCAAACAAGAAACTAATTGCTAAATGTCTAGTTATGAGAGAGGGTAAGAGAAGAGAATGTGCACGGACAATAAAGATGATTGAGGCTGGAAATATAAGTGCTCAGTAAAATAGAGAGGATGGAGAGGATGTCAAGGCCTGCTGTAGGGACAAACAAGGAGGCTTAGATATGGGCTTTCCCTCAGCTTCATCAACCACTGTGAATGGACTGATCCATTGGTGGATGATATCCTACAGGAAGTGACCAATGCTCAAAGGCACCTGCCATATATCATTGGTGGTAACACAAAATGGAGGAAGTCCATTTCTTATAACAGTCAAGGCCATGGTCATATGGAGTAAAAAACCTTATGGATATGTATCTATCAACAAACACTATAAGATCCAACAATTAGAAAAATTGGTTGAACATCCACCCAAGGCATAGTTCTGATGGGGAAGGCATTGATCATGGGTTCAAATCAAATTAATTGACTCAGAATAGCTGCCCTCTATCCAGATGTGTCGAGGAAGGAGAGGGGATTACACAAGGATTTCCTTTCAAAACAAAAAGCCATTGCTACTGTAACTGTACATTACCACAATCAACACTTTGCAGCAATTAACCATGTGCTAATATATAATTCTAAACTCGAACACATATGCATGAAAGAAAATATGAATTTATGTTAGATTGCATGAGTGAACGTTAGAGAGTTTGGAAGATTCAAATGGATGACCCTCGCATAAATCTAGCACACCTTAGGACGAAGCCTTAGAATTCTCGTTGTAAGAAGAGGGTCTTGAAGTGGAACGTAGAGTCTTGAAGGGTACACTGTGGGACAAGCTACATTGTAGAGGCCAGAGTGAAGTAATCATACCCGTGCTAAACTCAAAGACATGAGTCACCAATATGTGCAACATGCTAATGGAGTTGTCCCTAAAGCACAACTGAATGGTGATCCTGCACAAGATGCTAGCAAGATCTAGAGGATCTGATTTTTAACTTTTTAGATAGTTGTATTATATAGTGTAGCTGAGACATTAAAAGTATCAAATTTCTGTGTGATTATAGACTGCATGATTAATTATATTATCTGGTTGCTCAAACTCAGTTAAGATTGAAACTTTGGGACTAAAATGAATTGTTTGTTACATTGTTGACTGGGAAACATATTCTATATTGAAGTGTTATCTTATGAATTACTGACTATGGCTCTAATAAAGTTGTTACCTTGTGAATTGTTAAGAGGAAAATGTTGAAAAATACCTAATTGTGTGAGAAACCCTCGGGAAAAATTACCTTAGCACTCTAAAATGGTATCAGAGTAAAAGTGATGCAGGGGCATTAGACACTAGCCAACAATGTAGGAGGATTGTCCACATGTTGTGGCTAGAAGGGTTCGAAGTTATTTAAATTTGTAACAGAAAGGTGTCAACACCTTAGCTGTCTGTTGCGGTTAGGAGTAGTTCAATAGCTGTAGAAGTCAAATAGTTTTGGTTTTTTTCATCTGTTCATTTTCTGTTGTCAGAAATTATGTAATTAGGCTTTTATGTTTAGAATAAAAACGGTCCTCAGAGAGGAACCAAGGAGTCATACAGTGAAATATATATTGTAACCCCGGACACAGTGAAAGGGGGGATTTTAACAGCGAAAGATTGAATTAAGAAACTGTATTCTCTGTTGAATAAGAATTAGCCTTATTTCCTATCTGTGTGTATGTATCGACATTCTACGAAGAATGATTCTTTTGAATTGAGAACTTTGTGCATAAATTGAAGAAGAACAATTGCTGTGTTAAATCTCCTGTAGCCCTCTCTGTCTGTGGTTGAGCGCCGGTTCTCAGTAATTAATCTGAATGTGTCAAATTGATATAGAACCCCTGTAAGAGGCTGAGAGTGAGTTCGTTGGTTGAGTGAGTTTGTAGTGGTTCTCAGCCCAAGTGAGGGATATTGAGCCTTTGTATAAAGTGTCGAGCTCTGTGTGTTGGAACAAAGCTTTATAGTAATGAAAACCTTCCATACTTCGTTTTCCAAAAGAACATTGAACTCTGTCGAAGGTGGCAAACCCTTCCTATTGAAGAAATTAACTTGTTTCATTGTTAGTCGAGCGATATTGTTTGAGGATAGAACCGGAGTTAATGAGATGGAGTTTGTACAAAGAAATGCATTAACCATAGTAAAACTCTGTTCATGCATTGTTCTAATCCCAGAGTGGGTTTCAGAACCCATTACCGCTCACGTCACGCTGCCTTTGGCCCGGAGCGAAACCATTAAAAAAAACGCGATCCTATTATATGTTGCCACGTCACTGGGGTAATACTGCCCCCATCGTATTTTTTTGACGTGTTAAGGTCTGACGGGAAAAATAACATGATATTTTTGTGCGTCGTTCGATCTGGAGGCTAAGAGATCTGACGATAATCGCGCGTTCAACTACACGGAAGTTAACTCCAGGTAAAGACCAACGGTTTTGTGTTGATTTAACACTATTTAATTACAATGGATGTGTGGGGCCTGTGAACCACCATACAATATGAATGTTGTGTTAATGTTATAACCCATGGTTGAATGTTAGAAGCGTTGTGCATATGTTTAAAGTTGTCGAACCATTGGTTTAACGTTAAGTGATAAGGTCGGAGTATGAAAGCGTTTTGTTATATTCTGTTCAAACCTTAGAGAGTGGGTTAAGTTGTGAGTCGGGCTAATACATTCAATAAAATATACAAAGGGAAGGCTCCAAATATATATTAAGGGCTTTATAAACAAGGGACCAAGGTTATAATACAAAGTATATATATTATAGTCTTGAGCGTGAAAAAAAAAAAAAAAATACAAAAGGCTCTATTGTTCAGGGTTTACATAAGGATGGTCAAATACATTCATTAATAAATTTCCAAGAATTTGATAAATGAATCAGAAATAAGAAAATAAAGTAGACTTCCTTGGTTTGAGTAGAAGCCTGTATTGAGTGAAATTATTGACACAGAGAGAGACCATCTCTCCTTAGTGCCCGAATTCAAAATTTTGCTGTCAAAAAGTCTTGCCAGTGGAGATGGTATTTGAAAATTTGAAAAATGGAACCAATGAAAGAAATTTTTTGGGGAAACTGTGTAGAGTTTTGGGAGCAGCAAGCAAAGTCTTGGAGGATGCTAGAAAAGCAACACGTAGAAAAAATTATAAAATTAGAAGAATTTAAATGTCGTAACATATAAGAAGAAAAAAATGGGATGACTTATGAAATAGTGGCCAGAAAAAATAGTCAAGCGACACTGATCATAAGCTCAAGCTTGAAAAACAAGGTATAAGAAAGATTGAAGCAAAGACGAAAGCATGGAAATGATTGTATCCCCCTAAACGGGAGGAAAATCCTAAAGAAGACACCATGGCTAGAGGTAGCAGTTCTGAAGGTGTAAGAAGTCAACTAAATCTCAGAGAACAGGATGGACTTACCAAGGAAGGGAATACTCTTTCTGATAGTAACATCCTTCCAATTTCAAATATGCAGGAAGGTAAATATAATTGTGTCAGCAAGGACTCTCCATACACCTCTTGCAGTGTTTCCGTACTGCACATCTCAACCTCAATTGTAATAAAAAAGACCAAACGATCCACTATTAAGAATATTATAGGATCCACTATGAAGTTTCCAAACAATGATGAGCTTAGTATAACGGACATCAAATTTTACGAAGGGATTCCTTTAGGAAATAAACTATCAATATATTCAGATCATAACACTTGCGTTGACAAAGTATTAACTATGATGTCATCCAAGCTTATAGCTCAATTTATACATCTTTTTCTGGTTATAGCACAGTTTGTCTTTGTTGATGGCATCCAAGCTAAGTAACTAAAAACACTCCAGAAGGTGCCAAATCAAAAACAGATTCTGGTGTGTCACTACTTTGAAATGTTGAAAAAGTGTTTTGGTGACATTCTGTCTTTCTAAAATGTTTTATCAGTTTCTTGAAATGCACAAGATTTCTGTTCCATCTTGAAATGTTTTACAAATTTTGGAAACATTTCAACAACAACCAACAACTTTTTGGGTAGAAAACTAAGCAAAAAATTTAAAACACATAGGAATCACTAAGCAAAAAAATCTTTGTAAATTTTTGTAGATGTTCTATGCTTGATGCAACTTTTTGTTATGTTTCTATTATAAAGATAACATCAAGTACAGGTTGATCCTAAAGCTTAAAAGCATTATTTCACTTTTATCCAACAACATCATTATGTTCTACAATTTCAATCCAAGGTTCGGTCAACAATTTTAAAGGATTCCTGTAAACCTCCTCCATCATTTGTTTTGTATCACCCTCAGTTGCCCCCACACACTATCTTAGAGGACATTCTACAGACTTGTTTCTCGCCTATTACAGAGTTCTCTCCTTACTTGAAAATTTAGATTTGGTGGCCTCTTCTCATTGGTTCACAATTAACCATGTGCTAATCTATAATTCTAAACTCAAACACAAGGGAGAAAACGATTCACCTAAGGCAACAGTGTCAAATAATGAGTAAACCCATGTTCTGCCCAGGGCTTATGGCTGCTACTGCTCTTACTTATTGCACTTACCTACTCTTGGTAAAAAAATTAACACATAACAGTTACGGGTGACTTGTGCACGTCCCTTGTCTCTTCTTGTTTAACGATTCACCTAAGGAAACAATGTCAAATAAGAAGTAAACCCATGTTCTGCCCAATGCTTAGGGGTGCTACTGCTCTTATTTATTGTGATTACCTAGTCTTGGTAAAAAAATTAACACATAACAGTTACTAAAAAAATTATGCAGGACTAGATTTTCAAGGTCAAGCACACTAACTTTTTGTATCCTCAGTTTGAGGCAATGCCTATGAATTACTCAAATTATTGCACTCGGATTTAGACCATCATACCTATAGAAATGTAGAGTCTAGAATTGTTGTCAGGTATTGTAAACATTCATTCGGTATGAGTGGATTTACCCTACTACATACTAACAGGGCACCATCCTCGAGGAGGTCCTCATGAATGAAACAAAGACAACAATATTCTAATTTCGTCCAGGTGACCTATTCCATGCACAAGCCTTAGTAGATACTAGTAACAACAGAGTACCTTAGCAGCTACTTGGGTCTTGATGAGGCATGGAATACCTATTAGGAACAGGTATGCACTAAACCACAGGTCCAAAATATGTTAACTCATGGCTGAGATATTCCCACAGGTCTGAGGTATAGTCACTGGTCACAGGTTTGGACTTCTCTGTAATATATCCATGGTGTGCCACAAGTCCAAATGTGTAACAGATCTGAATTATTAAGTACCACAAGTCACAAGTCAGTTACAGATCCGAGTTTCTAGGGGTCTGAAAAAGAGCCTGAGTTATAATTCAAGAAAAGATATTTTCCCAAAGTTCTGTCAACAGGAAATATAACAAAAATACAGACGTTTCTCTAAAAGGTGCAAAATGTCTTTGTCCTCCTACCTCAGATTCAAATCTCCCCCTTTTCTTCAGTTGTTTTTCTTCTTCATATGCAAATTCTTTCTTATTCCTTGACTAATATTCCACGCCAGAATGAAAATTTTGGCTTTATATTTATACTTATTTGAATATTTAAAAGGACGTCTTTTGGTAAGGAGGGATCCGACCTGTGCAATTTTCAATATTTATTTAAACTGATTTTAAGACTAATCATCCTTTCTTTGATAAGAACACCATAAATCATAGGCTACATACTTTAGCACATTGTATATTAGCGATGAATCCTCCAATCAATTGAAAAAGCATCTCTTAAAATTTCATTTCATTTGAACCACTCTTCTGCATAGCTTTCATGCTTATAAAAAAAGGAAAGACGAACTATTGCATCTACTACATCGGTTGAATTTTTTTCAGAAGAAAAAAACACAATGACCTTCATTAAAAGAAAGGTGTTTACATTTGCATTGATCGTTTCCTAATGTCCAGACGGATGATCCACAAAAAAAAACTTAAAAATCCCAGCAACAGAGCCATAAAAAAGGCCAATGGTCTAAGAAAAGATCAAGAAGCGCCCCAGAGGTAGCCTATCAGGAAATTCAAACAGAAAATCTAAAGAGCCACTTTGCAGAACAAAAATTCCAAGAAGCCGACAAGTTGAGGGGAATACAAATAAAAAAATACCTCCCACATAAGCAGTCATGAAGATTTAGATCTCGAAATAACCAACTCCTCAAACATAATTATCTCAAAAAAGAAGCGACATACTACATCTATTGACTTATCCACGAAAATAACATAAGTTGTTCCAAGACCTGTAGAAGTGGACAATAAGTGAATATGCTCAGAGCACAACCAGAATTTGCCATATTCACATTTTGTGCACCATATAACAAAGATTGAGAATACTTGCAGTTGCATACCAAATATAATTCGAATGTCTAACACTCATTGAAGAAAATAGCTTTTCATTTATCTATAACAAGGATTGAGAATAATTGTAGTTGCATACCAGATATAATTCGAATGTCTAACACATTGAAGAAAATAGATGCACCTAGGGTTTCATATATATTATTCATCTATACACTTAGGGTAGATTAGGGCTTAGAGCTTGCTTCAACATTGCTATTACACTGTCTGGGAAACTAGATCGAGAATAGAAGTTGGGTATTGTTTCCTCAGAGAGGCAGATCCAAGCCTGGATCAGGCTTATAAGCTCCCACAGAGGCCACTGTGCATTTGTTTCATCAGATCGGGTTGCTAATGGGTTGCATAATAAAAGTACCTGTTTTTGGAGTTGTGGATTTGAGAGCAATGCAAAGATCCTCAGACTGTCCATGGTGCCAGGCTCCAGATCCATGAGCACGGCTCGGGGCACAAATCTACCGCATCCTTCCTCCAAGCCTGCAATAGTATGGCTACATCCTTCCTCAAAACCGGCAATAGTATGTCTGCATCCTCCCTCTTTCCTTGGACAAACCATGCAACCAGAGGGAAATGAATGAGGGAAATTAAAACTTTTGATATTTGAATTTTTTTGACATTTTGAAATGAAAAACGTGTGTTTTTCTTTAAGGCCACTCAAATTAATTTAAAAATATATATTTTTTAATAATTATAATAATTTTTAAATAATTATAATAATTTCTAAATAATTAAATGTTTGTTTATTTTGATTGTTTAAAATATTTACAATCAAAAAAATAAAACATATCTTTTTGAGAAGCAATTAAAATTATATGAGTAAATAATGGACTGATTTTTGCATATAGTAATTCTTCTACTCTACAAAATCATCATGCTTTATTAAAAGGAGTTTTAAACTTTACACAATTAAATTATGTTGTATTTTAAATGTTTGGAGTTTTAATCTCTTTTTTTTATATATATTTTTTCTTTATAATTTATGTATTATTTTTTCCTTATTTTTAAGTATTACTTTAAAAGTGAAATTCACATTTTTTTTCTTTAATGATAGTAATCTATGTATTCATTCATTCAAATTAGATAAATTTTCTATAATAAATAATAGTGTAGTCTAATTAATAGATGAAATGGTTTTTTTGATTAAAACCTGACAATATCAAGATTGTGATTTCTTATTGTTTATAATCAATTTTTGAATACATAAATGAATTAAACACCTTAAAAATATCTTTATTGATATAAGTATATAGTGAATTCTACAGAAGTAAGAACCTGATAAGTAGCAAGGAAATGAACGATTTGGGGTCTGTTCAGCAAACCCTTGAAGCAACAATAACGCAATAACGTGCCCTAAACCCTGTATTGCGATTTTCTCCATCAGGAAACCCTTGAAGCAACAAATACTCGTATAGATACTAAGCTTCAAGATAAAAATCCCCTAGACATGAAGAGTGTCATACGCCTTGTTCAAAAATTAGTAAATGAAATTGTGGATCTAAAAAAGAACTCTAGAGAAGATACCTCTATTTAAATAACTTACAAACCATATTGCAGAAAACAATTACTTCTTCAAAGCTAATTCGTCGAATTTGGAGGGCTTAAGGGATTGGGGGTTAGGGGTTAGGGGTCGAATAATGAGTTATTAGTTAAGGGATTATGGATTGGGGGCTTAGGGGGCCTAACCCGAACGTGTTTGGGCGGGCGCACTCAATCGAAACGACCCGACCTAAACGGGTTTGGGCGGGCGCCCTCAAACAAAATGACACAGCATGCCCGACCGAATGAAGGCACAAGGGAGAAAATGATAAACGGGCTGCATGAACGTGCACAAGGCACCCAGGTGGTCACAACTTAGCAAAAATGATACATGCACCCTCCAACGAATTGGCCCGACCTGAACGCGCCCAGTCAAGCGACCTCACATGGGATAAGTGGTTATGCCTTGGATCTTTACCTGTAATTGAATGAAAATAGTAATTCAGATTTGGTAGCTTCCATTGTAATCATGAATACTATTTTAATTTTTTATCATGTTTCAAGACTCCATATTAGGTTAGGAAATTGCGATGACAGACAGGGATCACTTAATAGGGCCATTATATAGATTCTATGCACAGTCCTTAGTAATGCCAATTCCTTTGATTTTGTTCTATGAGGATCCTAGTTACACTTCTTAAAATTAAAGGATAAAATTCAAATTTATTCTGCTCCATACACTCCAAAAGAGGGGCATCCCTATTGGTAACAGAGCTACAAGCCTGTTTGGTAGTTACACTAAAATTCTTGGGATTTAAAGACTGATATGATTCCAAAATTGGCTCGTTTTACAGTTCACATAATGGAAATTATGGCAGCTTGTATGTCACAGGCTATGTACCCCATGAACAATGGCATTAACCCTTGCTACAGTTCAGGCTTATACCTAAGCTTTGGAATCTAGATATCAAAATGTGGTTTAAAATTTAAATTATCCTCCTATAGGTGACTGACCAAAATACATGTCTAATAGGGAAACTTTTGTAATCATTCAATCTTTAAAAGACTTGACATGAGAAAATTTGGGGAATTGAAGCTAGTATGAACCCCCCTCTTTTCAAATCGAAGAAAAAATCATGGAGGTCAAGGGCGATGGTAAGAAGAGAAAGCTGGTCGAGGAAGCCAATGGCGCCGCTCTGCAACTCTCAAAGGACGATTTGCACTCGCTGTTGGAGCCACTGAGTAAAGAGCAGTTGATCTCTTTTATGGTCAATGCAGGTTCTTCATACCCTACAATTGCATAAGAAATTAAAGATGTTGCAAGCAAGGACCCTGCTCATCGGAAGCTGTTTGTGCGTGGATTGGCTTGGGAGATTTCTTCACAAACCCTATGTGATGCATTTGAACAATATGGGGAGATTGAAGAAGGTGTTTTTATTATGGATAAGACACCAGGAAAGTCACGAGGATTTGGCTTTGTCACATTTAAGCATATGGATTCTACTCAAAGGGCATTGAAAGAGCCTAGCAAGACTATTGATGGGAGGATTACTGTAAGCAATCGAGTAGTGGCAATTAGCACAGGTCCTGGTCAAAGTACATATCAGGCTCAAAGGAAACTTTAAATTTGTGGTCTTTCAAATGACACGACCAATGATAAGATTTTAGAAGTTTTTTCCAAATATGGAGAGATAGAAGAAGTTTTAGTTACATATGATAAGAATACCAACAAATCCAAGGGATTTGCATTCGTGAATCTCAAGACTCTGGAGGCTACAAAGAAGGCTCTTAAAGAGGTTAGGGGTTTAGAGGTTTATGGTTTAGGGGGTTAAATGGGTTAGGGGTTGGGAATTAGGGTTTAATGGGTTAGGGGTTAAGGGGTTATAGGTTTAGGGTTTAGGGGGTTAAATGGGTTAGGGGTTTAGGGGGTTAGGGGATTTAGCAGTTAAGGATTTTAGGGGTTAGAAGTTAGGGGCTAATGGGGTTAGGTTTTAGGGGGTTAGATGGGTTAGGGGTCGAGAATTAGGGTTTAAGGGGTTAGGGTTAAGGGTTTAATGGTTTAGGGTTTAAGGGGTTAGGGGTTAAGGGTTAATAGGTTTAGGGTTTAGAGGGTTAAATGGGTTAGGGGTTTACTAGGGGTTTAGGGGGTTAAATGGGTTAGGGGTTAAGGGTTTAGGGGTTAGTGGTTAAGGGTTTAGAGGTTTATGGTTTAGGGGTTAAATGGGTTAGGGGTTTAGAGGTTTAGGGGGTTAAATGGGTTATGGGTTGGGAATTAGTGTTTAAGGGGTTAGGGGTTAAGATGATAGTTTCATTGGTCTCTGTATTACTCTATATTATGGAGATGGGAGATAGGGGCACCCTACCTACCTACTAAATGTCTAAATAAAATTTGGTGTAAACATCTGTAATGGTGTTCAATTATACGAGGAGAGGATTTTATGAGGAGGCACTGGATTTTAAGGTGGTTACAATTTAGCATTTTTGATATGACCACCCTCACACAACCCAACCCAACCCAACCTGATCCACTCGAACGTGTTTCCTTGGGCGGCCTCATGACACTACACGACCTAACCAGACCGGACTTGACCTGACCTGCCTGAACGTGTTTCCTTAAGTGCCCTCACAATATGGCATGACCTAACTTGACTCGACCCAAACGCGTTTCCCTGGGTGGCATCACACAACTTGACCCAACCCACCCGAATGTGTAATTTCCCTGGGTGCCCTCATGACCTGGCTTGACACGACTCGGCCCGATCGGACATGTTCCTTGGGTGCCCTCATACGGGCAGCCCGAACGCATTTCCTTTAGTGCCCAGGGAAATTACGGGCTGCTCGAACGTGCACAAGTCACCCGGGCAGTCAGTACAACTTAGCAAACTTGATATGGGCACCCTCGAACGAAACGACCCAACCTGAATGCGCCCAGTCGGGTGACCTCACATGACGCGACACGACACGCCCGATCGAACGATGCCACAAGGGAGTAAATGGCAAACGGGCCGCTCGAACATGCACAAGGCACCCGGGCAGTCACAACTTAGCAAAATTGATACGGGCGCCCTTGAACGAAACGACCCAACCTGAACGCGCCCGGTCGGGCGACCTCACATGGCGCGACATGGTGCGCCCAATCGTATGATGCCACAAGGGAGAAAATGGAAAACGGGCTGCCCGAACGTGCACAAGGCACTCGGGTGGTCACAACTTAGAAAAACTGATATGGGTTCCCTTGAACGAAACGACCCAACCTGAACGCGCTCGATCGGGCGACCTCACACAGCACGACACGGCACGCCTGACCGAATGATGCCACATCATGGGAACAAATGAAAAATGTGCTGCCTGAACGTGCATAAGGCACCCGAGCAGTCACAACTTAGCAAAACTGATACGGGCACCCTCGAACGAAATGGCCTGACCCGAACACGCCCGGTCGGGCGACCTCACACGGCGCGACAGGGCGCACCCGATCGAACAATGCCACATCATGGGAGTAAATGGAAAACGGGCCGCTCGAATGTGCACAAGGCACTTGGGCTGTCACAACTTACACTACTACATTTCGCGGAAATTCCGACACTTGGTTCCGACGCTTTTGACCAAATGTCGGAAATTTCCCCAAATTTTTTCCATCCCGCCCGAAACCGTCGCTATACCGACGTTTATAGAAAAGTGTCACAATACCAACACTTAGACAAAGTTTCACAATTTTGACGTTTGGAGGAAGACGTCGCTATTTCGACAACTGCCTCCAAACATCGCAAGTGCGACACAATGTCTAAGTGTCGCAATTGTGACATTTGGAGGCACCCATCGCAATAGAGACACTTTGTCCGCCGTCGGTATAACGACACTTATATGTGCGCTACATAAAATTATGAAACTTATATGTGCGCTACATAATAATGATTTTATTATTTCGTATCCGTCGCAATAGCTACATTAACGTCTGATATCACGCACGCATTCACCCTCCGCTCTTGCAGAATAGCATTCACCCTCAGCTCTTGCAAAACAGCATTCGCCCTCAACATTCTCCCTCAGCATTCACCCTCATCTCTTGCAGAACAACATTTTCCCTCAGCATTCGCCTTCAGCGTTCACCCTCATCTCTTGCAGAACAACATTCGCCCTCAGCAATTGCAAAATGGTAAGTTCTTACTGCAGGCCCTTCCTCCTATAATAGGGTTGACTCTATTTGGGTTTTTTTGGTCAATTCCATTGGATTGTGTTAGGCTGTAGGGTTCTCTCTAGATGTCAGGAATCAAGATTCAATACCCTCTATTATCTTCATCACCAAATACAAGATTTAAATTTTTCCCAAAGAAACGATTATTAATTTGGCAGCCATTATTTCTCCCTGCTTTAAAAACCCTACATTTAAATGAAAACAAGCATTGCATTTCAAATACAAAAATCTGTTAGTGTTAAAATGTACATGTGTGCTACAGTAATGTCTGATATCACACACACATTCACCCTCCGCTCTTGCAGAACAACATTCGCCCTTAGCATTCGCCCTCAGCTCTTGCAGAACAACATTCGCCCTGCAAACACCCTCAGCTCTTGCGAACGACATTAACCATGTGGTAGCGCGATCTTATAGCTCAGCATTATGCCTCAGCTCTTGCAGAATAGCATTCACCCTGCATTCGCCCTCAGCTCTTGTAGAACAGCATTTTCCCTCAGCTCTTGCAAAATGGTAAGTTTTTACTGCAGGCCCTTCCTCTTATAGTAGGGTTGACTCTATTTGGGTTTTTTTGGTCAATTCCATTGGATTGTGTTAGGCTATAGGGTTCTCTCTAGATGTCAAGAATCAAGATTCAATACCCTCTATTATCTTCATCACCCAACAAAAGATTTAAATTTTTCCCAAAGAAACGCTTATTAATTTGGCAGCCATTATTTCCCCCTGCTTTAAAAACCCTACATTTCAATGAAAACAAGCATTGCATTTCAACTACAAAAATCTATTAGTGTTCAAATGTACATGTGTGCATCACTTGTGTTGGGTATTCCTTTTCCACTTTCACATTATCCAAGAATTTGTGCAGTATAGTTCATATTTTTTGTGATTTAGATTATCTTAAAAAAGGAAAGGTAAATTATTTCCCATGGAAAAATAAGGTTTTCCCTTTTTAGTACTGGAAATGGTACAACAAAGTTCCATTTCTACCCGAAACTCCTATGAAATAGGAACCAAATAAAGGCCATGTCCTCAATGGACATCATTTGGCTTTGAAAATGGCCATTGCACCATGTTGTTTCTTATATTACATCACGATATTTTCTTAGGTCATTTCTTGTTTCTTGAGATGAAAAACAGCCAAAGAAATTGTGAAGATCCTTTCAAGAAATAAATGACCATTTCTCAATCATATCTCAACTATTTTTTATTTTATTCAGTGGTTGCTTACTTTGAGAGAAATTTGACACTTTTATAAGGAATATAACATAAAAACACAAAATGGGAAGGAAATGATGAGGTAGATGACCTTTAGTTGTTGTCAATTAAGAATTGATAATACACGATGCATGTTCTGTACTACAAACTAGATTCCTTCTTGGAGTTAGGACACAGAGTATTGAATCAAAGTTGTAGTTTCTAAATTCTTGTATTGGTTCATCAATATTGAAATTCGGACATTGCATGTCTTCATTGCTTCATGTTTGAATAATTTGCATCATATCATACAATAGGAAATTATGAATTATGATTATTATTACTTTATGGATTTGTTAAGTTACTTTTAAGTTTGCATAGTTTAGTGTGAAATTATTCTAGTGTGCCCCTAGGCCCAGGTGAAGGAATGCCAAGGACTGAGAACCCTAGCTTTTAAATGGTATTGTTTCTTATACCCAAAAACCCCTCAACATCACTTCTTATTAGTTCTTAACAATAGTGTTGTAAAAAATTTGAGAATTGATATAGAAAAATCTCGCACTTCTCAAGATAAAGTCCTAAAGATAAAGTGTGATACCATGTGTAATTCAATAGCCCCATTGTCACCTCACCAACCTATTTTCACTTCGGGCTAGCTCTCCTCCAACTCAAGGGGGGTTCTCCCTAGTAGATGTTAGGTATCTAATGGCCCAACCAAACCAAGTCAAGAGCCCCCTAACTCTCTATGTTTACTACTATCAATAAAAATATTGAACAATAGGGTCAGACATGCATCCTGAAGATAAAATTGCCAGGGTATTTTTGGGTAATTTCAAAGGGAAAGTCCCCAAACACATATAATCAAGTAATTATAACGTGATTTCAAACATTAAATATCAACAAAATCGTTTAAAGGATATTGAAAGGAAAAAGGTGATGGAAGATAGAAAGTGCCTTACTTAAATGCTCTAAGGATTTTTCAATAGTTGCTCCAAAAGCTTCACTTCAAGGCCCTTCAAGATCGTCTCCAGCAATGCTATACCATCAGCTTCAACAATGTTGCTCCAAAAATATCCTCAAGGTCTTCACAACAAGTTTACTAGAAGTTGCTCCAACAATATATTCAATAAGGTCTTCATTGTCAACTTGTCTCTTGTTTGGGTGCCTTAATGTGCAATGACATGTTTCCAGGACTGAATTCAATGCAAGGCATATCTGAAACTCTAACTCTGTCTTCTGGTGTCTTATTAGAAATTATTTCAGTTTCATTTTGTGTTTTCGAGTTAGATATTGTTTTCAAGTTTTTACATTTATAATTTTATTGCAATGTGGCAGACTGATCAGAGCAGTGCAGGAAAAGCCCCGAGACGGGATGATCGTGGAAAGAGGCCAGCGGAAGAACATGTAAAGTGCCAGCATTGCTCTATCTTTAGGTATTTTAGTTATTTACATAATTGAAATAATATTAATTTTTTTCAAATATGCAGACACCTAGCCATGGTACGCCTGATGATTCCCTCTTTGAGGAAGAGCTTTCTTCATCCCTATCTCCAGTTTTCTTGTTGCGAAAAAAGGCACGAGATGCAAGGTCAGAATTTAATACTTTGATAGACGCGCCTCAAACACCTGAAACAGAAGAGAGGATAAAAAAACTTATGAGCCAGCTAGAAACATATCAGGTAATAATAAAAAGTCAAAAGGATATTTTTTTTGTTCTGCATGAGATGAATTGTGATAGTTTGATTTTTAATTTTTACATTGACTAAACTAACAAAAATTTCTTTCGTATGTGGCATTTTCTGGCACTTGCTAAACCCGATGTTGGTGGTAGTGGGACACAAGGGCAAGAGATTTCCCAGCAACCCTCTCGTACACCTTCTACTCCTTTAGGTGCCAGCCAAGAAACACACCCTACCCAAGAAGACACCCAGCCAACCGCTGAACGTGTTGGCAATGATGAGGCTGATATGGCCAACTACATTATTGTGTTTCCTGGAGCTACACGTGTCAGCTCCATAGGGACCATTAATGACACGTTGTTGGTGAACGATGAAGGTGTCCCTATAAAGTATGTACAACTCCCAGGTAAATTTTAATATTTTAACTATTTCATGTACTTTATCTAAAACATATTTATCATGATTTTTATTTTTAAATTAATGATAATATCTTCTTCTTTTTTTGGTTTTATTCTGTGTAGGAAACAATGAGTTCTATAGGATTCTGGAGAGCCATGTGTTGGTAATTTTTGGCCCAACCATACGTACAGGGTGGAATTCCCAGAATTCCAACCTGAAAAAAGAACTTCTAGATTATCTAGAAGCCCTTTTTGGGGTCGGCACATTTGACAGAAAAGCGGTGGCTCAGGTAGCCGGAAAATATTTGAAATATACCGGGGACACCTATAGGACGCAATTGCAATTTAACCCTAGATATGAGCGTCCTCTCGCAGTTTCAGAGAGTGAGTGGAGAGCACTCATCCATGACGGAAAAGAGAAAAGGGCAAAGAAAGAAGGAAAAATGCCAACTGGACCCGCAAGGTAAATTACAACTTTAATTCAATAGCTTTAATTTTATCTATGTCTAAAATAAAAGTGTGCTACGTCATATCTGACTTCAATATTTTGATGCTAGGTTGCCTGACACCTCAAAGGCAACCAAGGCTAGGATTGAAAAAAAGGGCCATCACAAGCTAGGCCAGGGCGACTACATGAAATTAGCCGCTAGAATTGTAATTAAGTAGCTAAACATCTTATAATTAATTGTATCGCCTTCCAATGTTTTTGTAATCCCATCAAATATGATTAAAAATACACAATCATATGTAATGTAGGGTGATGACTTCGGAATAGAAAATACAGAGGAAGATAAAAATATCGCTTTCCATTTCGGTTATCAAGCCGTAGTTGAACGTCGCAGAAGCTTGGGGCAGGTCCCAAGATCCAGAATGCCTGATAAGGTAAAACATTAACCTTTCAATATGTTTGTTTTCGTCCATAAATTTAATGTCTAACAACTTTGTTTAAATCAGGGGAGAAACACTACCAACGAGGCAAATAACCTAGTTTTAGAGCCAGATGTAGATGATCCTCACGTGCAACCTGATCATTGTAGTGGGGACCAGGCCGACAATGCTACTATCAGTGAGGGCCATGATGGTAATTAATTTCCACTTATAATTTTTTATTATATATTGATAGTTGTCCTTGTAATTTTTTTTTAAACGAGAGAATGTTTTATAGGATCTTCCCACCACGAGAGGGAAAGGAGAACGGGCAACGATCCCAACGTGACGGTGCACGGATAAAATAATCTCATTGCAATTTTTTTATTAATATTCTGGGAACTGGTTTATTGATATTTAAGTATGATTAAAATTTAACTATTATAATTTTGTAGGCGTGCCAAAATCTTGGTGAGACTAGACATCGTGACTACACAAGCTAGGTCGTGACGACAAGCTGGTGCAATTAAATGATCTCATTGCAATTTTTTATTAATATTATTGAACTAGTTCAATGATATTTAAAAGCGACAATTAAAATTTAATATTATACATTTTGGTGAGCGATGCCACAAGTCAGGGCCACAATCAAGAAGGGAAATGACTACACAACTAGGTCGGCGGTAAACAGTAAGTTATAGGTAAATAATCTCATTGCAAATTTTTTTATTAATATTACCGAACTAGTTCAATGATATTTAAAAATCGAAAATTAAAATTTAATATTATATATTTTTGTAGGTGATGCCCCGTCACTGGATGAGACCAGACATCGTGACTACGCAACTAGGTCAGCAGTGCAGGTCGAAAGGCACGAAACAGGAGTAGAAGACGATGATATTGATGATGTAATTAGGAGCTTTAAAAATAGGAAGAAGAAAAAGAAAAAGAAAATTTGATAATGTAAAATATTGTATTATTATAAGACAAACGTTACCATACTTGGAACGTTTTTTGCGTTATATAAAAACTCATTTATCATACTATTTTTATGTCAAGCATTAATTGCAATGTTTCCTTGCGTACTTTTTGTTGAATTGTTTTTTTATTAGTTATTGAATATTTTTTTTTATGCTCATGAAAGTAAAAAATGAAATATAGATTGGGTATTGGGAATTGAGAGTGATGTGAGGGGGGAGGGAGGGGCCATAAGAGCTTCCACCTTCACGTGGTTGGCCCTGTTTAGTAGAGAATAATTTATTGGAGCGATTTAATCTTGGAGCAAACCTCCCTCGATCCAGCGTAGCAACAAAAAAGTCACTGTTGACTTAGTTTCTACTCTTTCAGATCGCGGGAGGCTTGTTCCAAGTTCATGCGACTCCAATAAATTGTTCTTGAAACAAAGAGGAGCTTATTCAGGTATGTTTTGACATTTTCAACATATGTTCTAACATTATCATAATAATGCATCTTAGAGTAAAAAATACTACATCAATTACTTGTATTTATTGTATAGATAATGATGGATTTTGATTGACTTGGCAGTGCAGGTACAAATCCTCTTGCATCATGAGAAATACAACTTGTCAAACAGGGTCATGTCCAGGATATTTTTGCTTGTGTGCTTGACCGGGTTCGTAATGTCACATTTTGTAAGTTCCTTTACAGTTCATAATTCAATATTAAGCTTGTTCATGATTATTATCTAGGTTTTTTGTATGTGTTTTTTCATCTATTTGATTGTAAGCAACTCTGCATGTTTCCCGTTGTTCACTATGATTTCTCCCATTACCACTCCCAGGATGAATCCGAATTTATTGTTACATAGGTTACTTTATTGTTACTATGATTTCTCCATTTACGATTTCACAGGTTACATCATGTAAAGTTGTCAATCTCAGGTTGGTGATGAGCTTTAGTTCTCCAGATTTGGGGCTTTTCTAATATTTTCTCCCTCATGTCATTCTTGCATCACCTTGTTGTTTGAGCATGCCAATTGTCTACCACTTGTACCAATTGGCACATGTCAATCTCTGAGTGGTGCCACATTTCACTTATTTTCAGTGAGAGTTTAGGGTTTCTCTAACATAGCTTCAGAAATCTGATTCAGTGCCTGCTTGAATATCGTCACATAATACTCATGGTTTGGATTGATGAGCATGTTCTGAATGGTTGTTTGATTCATAAGAACCACCCATATAGTCATCTTGAGATATTTCAGAAGTTTTCTTGGGTTTCCTTTTTCACCGTTTCTAGTGGGTGGGATGGTGTGGGGTGATCCATCAATAATGGTTCTCTTGTAGTAGGGAATTTGTTTTTGGGGATATAAATGAGCATTTGATGTAGATATCCCATTGGATGCATTCATATATGGGCACGAGAGGTCAAGAATTTAAATTAAAAATATGCAACCTCTAGCATGGCAACCTGAAGGCCGCGAGAGACACTGGTTAAAGATTGTTTTGTGCTGGACTTAATATAGTTGTGATTTATTTCTATTATCTTAATGCAAATATATATTCAGGTCTCATTAAAATGATGATTGTGGTTGTATTTCTCTTTGGTTGTTTCTCTCTTAATGCTCCAGAAGTTTCCAAAAGTTGCGATAGTTGTTTAGTTTGCCTGTTACAACTTAAAAGTGGTTTTTAGCAATGGGAGTCATGTTTTTTAAGGTTCATACTAATATGAAGATCTTGTAATTCTATATTCGGGATAAGAGAAGATGGCCTCTACTTTGGGTAGTATGACAACAATTGCCACATCTACCTCATTGGGTAACAATGGAAAGGGGAAGAAGTTGGGTGCAATGTTTGATAATTATGGCAGACAATTGTCTTCTCTTTCAGTTTTTTCACCCATTTCCTTTATTCGCTCAAGCAGAAGAGGGACTCTGAGATTACGCGACAGAGAGAAGGTAGTTAATACAAGAGCTATGGAAAAGGAGTTGTACTTCAACAAGGATGGCTCAGTGACAAAAAAATTGCAGGTCAGAGAAAAAATTATGTTTAAACGAAGGTCACCTACACGTGAAACTTCACTGTGGTGGATCTTTCCTTGTCCACTTATATTCGATTTTAATGTGTTATTTTAATTTTTCATGGAGGGTTGTTTTGGCATATGTTTTGGCATTCAATTGCACACTTACTGAAAGCATTGTCAATTTTTCTTGCAGGCAGTGTGAAAAAACTTGCTGATCTTGTTGGAGTCACCCTTGGGGCAAAGGGAAAAATGTTGTCTTGGAGAGCAAGCATGGTTCTCTGAAAATAGTTAATGATGGTGTGACAGTAGCTAAGGAGGTAATTTGTAGATGTGTGCTCTGGTTTTATTTTTAACGTTGTATTAGTTCCCCCTCTTAAATGTATGCCTTTGCACTTTGTGGTGAAAGTAAATATTAACACATTTAGAGTCATTGTCCATCACATGAAATTCTGCAACATCATCTACCTACCCTACCTACTTTACTCTACCATTTTTTCTTCTTTATTAGGGTGCACTTAGACTGGCAAACCCTTATCACACTTTATTTTCTTTTACATGTAGAAATATATCTAAGTCTAACCTTATTACATCCAAGGGCTCAGATTAAGCTATTGAGCTCCTTTTATTTACTCTACCTATCTACTTATCTGCCAAGATTAAACTGTTTGGTCATATTTTATTCTCTATCTCTAAAACATGAAATTGAAAGATGAAATAGCCAAGCTTAAATTGTTTGACTATTCATAAATTGTGGCATAGGATACAAGTTGCACACAATTTTATTTATTACATAAGAGCAAAAAGTAGCGGCATTTAGACTTGCACACTTTCCTTGGCCTTTCTTTTGGTGGGGTTCATTTTCTTTTACTTTTTTGGCCATTTTTATTCTTTTTACCCTTTGATTTTTCTTTTAGGGTTATACCCTCTTTACATCTTTTAAATTTTTTTGATTTTTTGATAATATGGAAAACCTTTGCAACAAGAAAAGGTATGAACATATTACATAGCCCATCAAGTCAATCATGAAATATGACACCTATTGGTATAGGAGTCTAACACTGGCTCCACTGGGGGATGGCTTTTCCTAGTGAAAAGTCAAGAACAGAAGGTTAGTTGTCCTCATCCATTGACCTTGGTGAACCTGTAAATGTCTTATGTCTTCTGAAAACTGAAATCTGATCTGAAACTAAAACAACACACAAAAGTTTTCAAACCAACTTAATAAAAAACTAGCTGAAAATTGAAAACTAAAAAAAAATGCTCAAAATTCTGAGCTTATTGGCACTCATCTACCTACTCAATCTACTAAAAATCTTATTGTATCAGGTAATACAAAAATGCCAATGAAGCCAATCAAGTAGCTGTAACAATAAATGGATAACTTGATTGCTTGTGATCAAAATTGGAAGTATATTATGATCATGTGCGTTTATAATAAATGATATGATGTGTAAAGGCCACTTTTGATGTATTTGATCCTTATAGAGAAAACATGTTTGCAGATTTGGGCTAAAAATATTCTCCATATAATCTGATATAAGATCAATAAAAGTATGATGTATGTTATTTACTTCTAGGCCTTCAATGACTGGTTGCTCAGTTGTATTCTGAATATTAAGCCTTGAAATTATTTCTTCTGTCTTGTGTTTGAAAGAATAATCATCCTCAATATGCAAGTCAAAAGATAGTGCAATTTCCTCTTGCTTAGGAGAAGGAAGATTTTCAAAGAATTCTTTAGGATTTCGGAAATTGTATGACTGAATTTGAGAATGAAAAAGTTTAATTTCATTTTCATAATTTTCAGAAATTATCTCAAGAACACATATTTTCAGTTTCGCAGAATATTTTCTTGATTTCAAAAGAAGAAATAAAGCTCTTAAAAAATCCTCATCAAGCTGAAGTTCTAATATCTCATCCCTCAAGATAGCTAGTGATTGTTTTGGTGAAATTATCATAATTATCATCATACTGATCACGTAAGTCTAAAAAATCTTCGAAGAACCTTGATTTTCTTAGGAATAGGTCATTTTGTAATAGCTTGCATCTTTTGAGGCTCTAACTTCACTCCTTACTTTAAAACAATATGAACCAAATACTCGAATTCTTATTTCCCAAAAGCACATTTGGATATTTTTACATAAAAATGATTGTTCTCAATAATTTATATAACTTTTCCACATGTTTACTAGTGTGGTATTCCCATGATTTATTATATATATGTGTATTATCAAAGAAAACCAACACAAATTTTATAAGATGGGATCAAACAAAATTGTTCTTAAGTCGAGCTTGCCGGACTTCAAACGACGATAAACCAAATTCGCGTTCCAAAATAGCCTGCTGACGTCAGCCAATTTTGTGACGTGAAAACCAAATGAATTCTGCCCTAATATTTTTTGGGTCCGAAGTTGGGCTGGCGTACAGAGGGAGAGTTGTGACACGAAATTCTTATCAAATTCGCCCTAATCCTTTTCGGGTCCGGTTCCACTGCGCGAGCGGCCAAAACAAAGATTCGCTCCAATCAATTTCTGCCACGTGTCCTCAATCAGAACTTGCCCTGCTCCCGGCTATGGGTGCATTCAATGTCGTTTAAGGCGATGGGACATGGATGTGGCGATTTCATATCAATCACATTAAGTTTTAATGCTGTTCAATTAAGTTCCAAGGTTTTCACATCTAATCGCATTAAGTTTTAACACTGTTCAAGATCAGACCTCCACTCCTGTTAGCGATTCCGCATGCTCCAATATGATCTGGCCTTCGGCTCTCATTAATGATCAGAGATTAATTATGATGAGCGTCCTTCGATTGAATTGCAGTCGGTTCGATAAAATGGCATTTCGCTATGGTTTTTCAGACGAGCCGGTTGCTAGGTTACACTGCTTGCTCGCTGTAACGAGAAGGAGAAGTGGCCAGCTGAACTGCTACGTAGACCTTGCTGCATATCTGAATTTCTCTAAGTCTGGTCCTTTTCTGTCTTCCTCTGTTTCTTGGAATTCTGCTTCTCTGTCTCCTCTTGTGCCCACTGCTAGTGAGACTACACCCATGCCTCGCATGCGTCAAAGGATGCGTTTCCACAGGGGGAGCACTAGAGGTCAACTCCTGCGCGCTCCCTCCAGCCCCCCAACCGAGTTGTCTTCCGGCCAGTCCAGTGATTATTACACAGGTCGTTATCCAAATACTAGGAGTGGGCGGGGTCGGGTTGTAGGATCTGGCCACCGTATGGATTCCCCTGCTCCTCGTTTCCTCACCACTAGTTCACCTTCTCCCACGACACGCACGGCACAATTTTCCTTTAATTTCTCTCTCAACCGCCCATGAATTACAGCTTCAGTCACTGTGGTTTTCCATGAGGAGGCCCAAATGGAGGAAGAATGCACCCGTCCGGCGGGTCTGAGCTCGGAAAAAGCCAGCCAGCATTTGGGCCTTCAGGAGGGGAGCCGTGGCATGAATGTGGAGGTAGCACCTAGCGATCCTGGACCTTCCGAAGGATGGTGCCAAATCGTTGAGGAGCCGGAGGAGTAATTTGGTTAATTTGTTTTTCTTGCTTCGCGGCCCACTTAATTGGGCTACTTTTAGATTATTTTACTATTTTGGACCTTTGTAATATTTTTGAATTCTGTAAATTAAACGTTCAAGACTGGTTTCCCTGTATGAGGGCAGTCTTCTTAATTTTTTGATTTTTTGATGACAAATTTGCCATGAGTCTGGGCAATGATTTTGACTTCGGTGTAATTTTATTCCCACTGTTAATAGATTAACTTTACTTAGAAAAAAAAATGTTGCCTTGTTTCTATTTTAAACCTGTTTTTTGAAATACAGAGCCATGTTTATATGGTCTACGTATTATACTCTTTCTCTGTATATCTAGTACATGAACCTTTTTGCTATGAACAGGGTGGATGCTATAGCGGGCTACTAATGGAAACAAGCGAGCCTGAACCTTACATCTCAAATGTAACAGATGGTTACCAATTTTGGAATCAAGCGAGCCTGGGTTTCTGCAGATGGTTATCACACTCCTCACATGATTAGCGTTTTTCTCTGTTCAAGGATTTTGGGTACTTTAATTTGTATTTGGAACAATGGACGTCGGTACTCTATCTGTTGCTTTACTATTCTACATACTGCTATTTCACTTTCTTATAGATGCCTCAGGCATATTTGGATGCTTTCTCAGATTTGTCGATAATCTCCATGTGGACCGTTACTGGGTTTTATATCATGTCCTTGTATGTGACATGGGGTATTTTTCTATCATTGTCTGGGGTGGGACTTCCACTTTTCTGGATGGATATTTGGGTTCCAATCTTCATATGTGAAAATGTAGTGACTTCATGGACTGTTTTACTTCATATAATATATTCGAAACAATGTTTTTTTCTCTTGTGAAAAAAAAATGATTAAAGTTTATCACTCTGCCTTCAAAACTAGCAATGCTGGTCTATGTTGCTGGTTTATTGATATGGTCTGATGGTCTTTTTATATTTTGGACATATCACACTCCTCACATGATTAGCGTTTTTCTCTGTTCAAGGATTTTGGGTACTTTAATTTGTATTTGGAACAATGGACATCGGTACTCTATCTATTGCTTTACTATTCTACATACTGCTATTTCACTTTCTTATAGATGCCTTGGGCATATTTGGATGCTTTCTCAGATTTGTCGATAATCTCCATGTGGACTGTTACTGGGTTTTATATCATGTCCCTGTATGTGACATGGAGTATTTTTATATCATTGTCTGGGGTGGGACTTCCAATTTTCTGGATGGATATTTGGGTTCCAATCTTCAGATGTGAAAATGTAATGACTTCATGGACTGTTTTACTTCATATAATATATTCAAAACAACGTTTTTTCTCTTGTGAAAAAAATGATTAATGTTTATCACTCTGCCTTCAAAACTAGCGATGCTGGTCTATGTTGCTGGTTTATTGATATGGTCTCATGGTATTTTTATATTTGGGACATATCACACTCCTCACATGATTAGCGTTTTTATCTGTTCAAGGATTTTGGGTACTTTAATTTGTATTTGGAACAATGGACGTCGGTACTCTATCTGTTTTTTTACTATTCTACATACTGCTATTTCACTTTCTTATAGATTCCTCGGGCATATTTGGATGCTTTCTCAGATTTGTCGATAATCTCCATGTGGACCGTTACTGGGTTTTATATCAAGTCCCTGTATGTGACATGGGGTATTTTTCTATCACTGTCTGGGGTGGGACTTCCACTTTTCTGGATGGATATTTGGGTTCCAATCTTCGGATGTGAAAATGTAATAACTTCATGGACTATTTTACTTCATATAATATATTCAAAACAACATTTTTTCTCTTGTGAAAAAAAAATGATTAATGTTTATCACTCTGCCTTCAAAACTAGCGATGCTGGTCTATGTTGCTGGTTTATTGATATGGTCTGATGGCCTTTTTATATTTTGGACATATCACACTCCTCACATGATTAGCGTTTTTCTTTGTTTAAGGATTTTGGGTACTTTAACAATGGAGGTCGGTACTCTATCTGTTGCTTTACTATTCTACATACTGCTATTTCACTTTCTTATAGATGCCTCGGGCATATTTGGATGCTTTCTCAGATTGTCGATAATCTCCATGTGGACCGTTACTGGGTTTTATATCATGTCCCTGTATGTGACATGGGGTATTTTTCTATCATTGTCTGGGGTGGGACTTCCACTTTTCTGGATGGATATTTGGGTTCCAATCTTCAGATGTGAAAATGTAATGACTTCATGGATTATTTTGTTTCATATAATATATTCAAAACAACGTTTTTCCTCTTTTAAAGTTTCATTTTTTTTTTAAATTGAACCCGTCGTCGCTATACCGATGCCTTGTAAGCGTCGAAATTGCGACAGATTAAAAATGTCGGAAGAGCGATAGTATAAAAATGTCAGACGAGCGACATTCAAAATGTCGGACCACATTTTGTCGAAATTGCGACAGTTTACAAACGTCGGAAGAGCGACGTCCAAAACGTCGGACCACATTGCGTCGGAATTGCGATAGTTTACAAACGTCGGAAGAGCGACGTTCAAAACGTCGGACCACATTTCGTCGTAATTGTGACAGTTTACAAACGTCGGAAGATCGACGTTCAAAACGTCAGACCACATTTCGTCGGAAGTGCGAGAGTTTACAAAGGTCGGAAGTGCAACGGTTTGGGAAACGTCGGAAGAGTGACGCTTGTTTGGAAGAGACGGAAAAAGTGTCGATAGTGCGACAATTTTTAATTGCGTCGGAACTGCGATGGTATGGCAAACCAAGTTTTTCCTGCCCTCGAACTGTCACTCTTGCAACGACTATGTGTCAGAATAGCGACGAATTGGCCGTCGGAATTTCCGCCAAATTTTCTAGTGTTAACAAAACTAATACGGGTGCCCTCGAACGAAACGACCCGACCCGAACACGCCTGGTCGGGCGACCTCACACGGCGCGACACGGCACGCATGACCGAACGATGTCACATCATGGGAGAAAACAACAAACAGGCCACCCGAACATCCACAAGGCACCCGAGCGGTCACAACTTAGCAAAACTGATACAGGCGCCCTCGAATGAAACGGCCCAACCCGAACGCGCCCGTTCGGGTGACCTCACATGGCGCACCCGAACAAACGATGCCACATCATGGGAGAAAATGGAAAATGGGTTGCCCAAACATGCACAAGGCACCCGGGCAGTCACATCTTAGCAAAACCGATACAGGCGCCCTCGAACGAAATGGCCCGACCTAGATGCGCCTGGTCAGGCAACCTCACATGGAGCGACACGGTGCGCCCGACCGAAAAATGCCACATCATGGGAGAAAATGGAAAATGGGCAGCCCAAACATGCACAAGGCACTCGGGTGGTCACAACTTAGCAAAACTAATACGGGCACCCTCGAACGAAACGACCTGACCTGAACGCACTCGGTCGGGCGACCTCACATGATGCGACATGGCGCGCCTAACCGAACGATGCCACATCATGGGAGAAAATGGAAAACGGGCCGCCTGAATATGCACAAGGCACCCGGGCAGTGAAAACTCAGAAAAACTGATACGGGCGCCCTCGAACAAAATGACCCGACTCGAACACGCCCGGTCAGGCGACCTCACATTGCGCGACACGGTGCACCCAACGAAACGATGCCACAAGGTAGAAAATGGAAAACGAGTCACCCAAATGTGCACAAGGCACCCGAGCAGTCACAACTTAGCAAAACTGATACGGGCACCCTCAAATGAAATGGCCCGACCCGAACGCGCCTGGTCAGGCGACCCCACACGGCGCGCCCAACCGAATGATGCCACAAGGGAGAAAACAACAAATGGGCTGCTCGAATGTGCACAAGGCACCTGGGCAGTCACAAATTAAAAAAACTCATACGGGCGCCCTCGAATGAAATGGCCTGACCCGAACGTGCCCGGTCGGGTGAACACACATGGTGCAACACGACGCGCTCGACGAAATGATGCCACATCATGGGAGCAAAGGGAAAACGGGCTACCCAAACGTGAAAAAGGCACCGATCCTGTCAAAACTTAGCAAAACTGATACGGGCACCCTCGAACGAAACAACCCGACCTGAACGCGTCCGGTCGAGCGACCTCACACGGCGCGACACGACGCGCCTGACCAAACGATGCCACAAGGTAGCAAATAGAAAACGAGCCACCCAAATGTGCACAAGGAACCCTGGTGGTAACAACTTAGCAAAACTGATATGGGTACCCTCAAATGAAATAGCCCGACCCGAACGTGCCCAGTTAGGCGACCTCACACAGCGCACCCGACCGAACGATGCCACAAGGGATAAAATGACAAACGGGCCATCCGAATGTGCACAAGGCACCTGAGTGGTCACAACTTAGCAAAATTGACACAGGTGCCCTCGAAAAAAATGGCCCGACCTGAATGCGCAAATTAAGACACTCAGGCGGTCACAAGTTAGCAAATCTGACAGGGGCGCCCTTGCACAAAACGACCCGACTTGGGCGTCCTTATTCATGCGACGTCACACGGCGCGCCCAGCTGCCTGAAGACACAAGGTAGCAAATGGAAAAAGGGTCGCCCGAATGTGCACATTAAGGCACCCGGGTGGTCACAAGTTAGCAAATCTGACACAGGCACCCTCACACGAAACAGCCTAACCCGGGTGCCCTTGGCCATGCGACGTCACACGGCGCACCCGGTTGCCCGGAGACACAAGGCAAAAAACGGCAAATGGGCCACCCGAATGTGCACATTAAGGCACTCGAGCGTTGACAAGTTAGCAAATCTGACACGGGCTCCCTCGCACGAAATAGCTCGACCCGGACGCCCTTGGTCATGCGGCATCACATGACACGACATGGCGCGCCCAGCCGCCCGGAGACACAAGGTAGCAAACGGCAAATGGGCCATGTATGAATATTTCATAGCTTAAAAATTTCCAAATGAGAAGATAGCCAAAATACCAAGCTGACCATGATTTGAGAAAGAATTCTAGAGCATAAATAAACCCTAACTTCCTTAGAGCATATCTCTGAAAATATAACGAACAAAGATCTGACGCTTGGACTAGATTTTCAAAAAAAATTATCCTTAACATGGTCGAAGTTTCATGGCCTGCAACCTCACATAAAATTTTTATAGCAATAATGTTGAACTAACCCTACTTAATTCAAATAATATCAAATCATTGTTGACATATGTCGAAATTCAGTTAGAGAGTGAATTAGAATTGACACATAGCACAAACCGTCGTAAGAGTGATACGTAGCCAAAACCATCGCAAGAGAAACACTTATCCTAAACTGTCGCAATAGAGACACCTTTGCCTAAACTGTCGCAATAGCGATGATATCCTCAAACGTCGCAATAGTGACACTTTCCTCTATGCCGTCGCAATTTCGACGCTATTGCCGAAACTATCGCAATTCTGACGGATTCCTCCAAACGTTGCAATTGTGACACTTTGTCTAAGTGTCGGTATTGCAAAAATTGTCTCTAAACATTGGTATAGCGATAGTTTCGGGCGGGATTTGAAAAAGTTGAAAAAATTTGCGGAAATTTCCAACATTTGGTCAAAAGTGTCGGAACCAAGTGTCGGAATTTCCGCCAAATGTACTAGTGTCACATGATCAATTCTCTCAACACTCTTGGCATCACCACATAGGAAAAAAAAAGGAATTAATGTGTATATATATATATATATATATATATATATATATATATATATATATATATATATATATATATATATATATAGATATATCACTTATACATTAATTCCTTTTTTTTTCCAATGTGGTGTCCTTTTTTTTTCCCCTATGCGGTGACCCCAATAGTGTCGAGAGAATTGATCACGTGACCTCTCAATCAAAGGTACTTTAACAATTAGGACTAGACCACCTGAGCTACCCCTCAGAGATTTTATACATTAATTCTTTTTTATCAATACTAATAATAATAATCATCATTATTATTATTATTATTTTAAATAAAGTTATAATTTAGTTCATTTTTATGATTTTATAATTTAAACAACTTGAGATGTATGATGAAGTGTTTTGATGCGTATTATGGATTGATGATTATTGGCATTTATCAACCATTCAATTTATATGGTTTTGCTAATTATATTTCTTTGTCAAATTTTGACATATGTACAAATTGGAATTTAAACATTATATGTCACTTCTAAATCCATTTCTTTTTAAAGAGGAACAAAAATAAATAATAAATCCAAACAATAGAATGTTGGTCATGTGAAAAATGCAAGAATTCATGCCCTAGTTTTATACTCAAATGGTCTGCATTCCACCTTTTAAATTTCAAAGTTGAGATAAAAATAATCCACCACCAGCAGGCTAAGATTAAAAAAAGCCACCACCATAATTCCAAAAAAAGGAATGATAGTCATGCGCAAAATGCAAGAATTCAGTCCCTATTTTTCTAGTAAATTGTTCTCTCCGCATCTTTAAAATTTTAAAGTTATGATTAAAACTAGCCACCACTAGAAAGCTAACTTCTTGAAGCTTTGTTTCTATAGTGTCCCCTAGGAATTTTTATTTTTATTTTATTATTAGTATTATTATTTTACAGCTAGTTATGATAACAAAACCCAGATCAAAGTTAATAAATATTGTATAGAATATAGAAAATTACTATGTGACCATCCCCTGATCCTTCTAAGAGTAATGCACCCCCAATATATAGTCGCTTCCCATGTGACCCCTCAAATATATATATATTTTAAATATTGGACTATATATCGATTTTGGAGTTACACCTCTATTTTGAAGATTGAATGACAGGCTATTGACTAAGATACAGAACTTTTCCATCCAATCATAGGTATTCCTTTGTGCACACCACCCTCTAGCTAGGCTATGATACCAATAGGGTGAAGAAGAGAAATGCATAATTCCTAGGGAAACCTCTTCATGTCAAATGCACGAAGAAAACTAACAAAGTATCCCATTGTTGAGTCCTTGTAAACAAAATGGATATTTAGTTCCCACAATACCTACCCCATAACAAAAGGATAATTATTCCTTTTATGTTTAACAATGCCTTAAAATTCCCTTCGTTGAGTACTCTTAGGTGTGGGCATAAAAAGTTCAAAGTTGTGATTATTAACACCAACGTGTTTTTCTTAATTATTGTCTCTTCTAAAAATTCTAATGGCATTTTATGGTTGTCTTATCCCATAATATGGCCTTTATTTTCCAAGAAAAAAACTATTTTTTCCTCTCTTTCCTCTTCACTAAAAATAAGCTCTCTTTTCTTATTTGAATTTTTCTTCTCTACATGAGTGAAAGATGGCAAGACTCCTAAACACATTTCCTTTTGTAGGGGATAAGTTTCTTAGAATATAGGATGTGATGGCCTAGATCTATGTGTTGGTTTCATCCACTATTATTATCTCCAATTTATACTCTAATCTAGGTTCAATAAAGTGAATATTAATGACAAATAGAAAAAGTGATATAGGATTCTATGCATGTATAACTCCTTGAGACCCCTCACTTTTCCCCTCTTGTGATATCATAGCCCCTTTAGGTGCTCATGCTCAATTAGTACATGGGTGTGGTCAAGAGGTTGGTTTTCGTTGGGAACTGGTATGAATTGAATCATTATATTTTTTTTCATCCATATGGATGCTTTTAAAGAGGAAAAAGTGCAAGAATTAGCTCACAAAGTGATTTTTACTGGTAGGACCCAGTTTGGAAAATTGGGGTCTAAAAAATTTCAAGAGAATTTTGACGCATCAAATGGAATTTTTTAGGGGGTTAATTTTTTTCCCCTTATTGTTGCTACATTTTTCCTATTCTACATATATATACCTTTCCAATGACATATGAATGGCCTTAATAAAAGTATGAATGTAAAATTTATGCCACTTGGAAGTTGATCTTATTGTTTTGTCCCACATAATTTGAGAGTATTCCATGTCAGCCTCCATTACACATGGAAATGGGGCTAGCCATGTGATCATGATGGAGAAGACTCTACAATATTCCATATTGTAACTTTAACTAAGAGTTGAAGGAGTCAAACCTGAAAACTATTAGGTTGTCAAGTTGTGTTATAATCAAACCACTAGGAGGAAAAGGGGTTCCATTCATTTCGAGGGAATTTTGTTCCATAAATGAGCAGAGTAGTTGAGAGCGATAGGGAGAGAGTATAGAGATCATTTTTACATTGTAGTATCACATGGGCCATATCCCTTACTTCCTTCTACTAGCAGTAATTTTCTATTTAGAGAAAGAGAGTACAATGGCCTCACCTTCCAGCTAGGTTTTCTCTTGAAAGTGGTTTTTCAAGATATATTTTGTGTTAATTGTGGTTTGTGAAAAATTATTTCATTCTAATCTATTTATTTCATAATTATAATTATCATAAACACACAGTAAACAATAATTTATGGATTTGGAAATCTAAATAGAAATAAACCTTCACAGTGTTTATTTTTTTGGATTTTTAAGTATAATCTATCAAATATGTTGTGACGAATTGTCCAATGAAATATCCATATAAGTTTACAGTCCATATTTATATAAGAGGATGTTTCCTTGGGTATATTGTGCATATTTTTAGGGGATATATATCGACTAAACCAAAAGTAATAAAGCCCCAGTCATGGTTGACAAATTTGGGAATAACCCTTGTGATCTTGTAGAGGAGAGATTTCACAGCTGGAAGAAAAAATTGCAGACATAAACCATAACATAAATCTCCTCATGGAATACATAACCAATAAAATCAGTATATTCAAAGAATATGGGGGTTCTAACATAGAGGGGATATCAGTAGATCAGAAGAAATAGATAGGAAGCCAAAGACAATGTTGGGTGTGGAGCTTGTTTTTCATCCTAATTTAGAGGTCCTTGTTTCAACCGGATGTATACCCCAGGAAGACTGCACAACCCTCCATGCAAGGGGGTGTGCAGGGGGGGTGGCGATCCCCCCCGGCTGGGGGGTCCGAGGACCAATGGTCCCTGGCAGGCGTTTCGGGGGCAGTGCCCCCGAAGCTAAAAATAGATGTAAAATTGCCCTATAAAGTATTGTAATTTAATAGTCAATCTGGGTTTTTCATTAGGCGGATGATCTGGCAGTAGAATTTATGTTTAATGTAGAGTTTTTTTCCCTAGAAGGCAACCCCTTGTTTTGTATGAGGGTATTGTATTGCTACTGGGGATTGTATGTGTATTATGAGTGAGAATTAGAAAGGGGGACTGTGAGAGAGGGTAGAGGATATTATAGTGGATCTGTTGTAGGTTGTGTCTCTTCATCTTGTTGGATAATATAAAGGAAGGATTGTCTATTCAGGGTGGACGTAGCCTAAATTGGGTGAACCACGTATATATGTGTCTCTCTTGTTTTATATGTTTTATGTGTTTGTGTTTCCACATATTTTATGTGTTCCATTGCTCTGTCATATATAATTTTTCCAACAACTGGTATCAGAGCCGAAGGTTTATTTAGCTGATAAACTCGAAGGAAAGAACGGTTCTTGGTTCGAGTGGGAGCAATGGCCGAAGATGGTAGGCTTAGGGTTGAGAAATTTAATGACCAAAACTACTCATTGTGGAAGATGCAGATGGGAGATTATCTATATTAGAATGATTTGTACTTACCATTGAGCAAAAAAACAAAGAAGACGTTGAGTATGAAAAATGTAGAATGGGATATTCTCGATAGAAAGGAACTTAGAACAATACGAATGTGCCTCGCAACGTCAGTAGCCTTCAATATTTCGAAGGAAACAACAACAAAGGGTTTAATTAAGGCTTTGGTGAAACTATATGAAAAACATTCAGACTCAAATAAGGTATTTCTAATGAAACTTTTATTTAATATGAAGATGTCGGATGGTGGATATGTTGCTGACTATTTAAATGAATTTAATATGGTTACTAGTTAGATAAGCTCTTTAGGGGTAAAATTTGATGATGAAGTTAGGGCTTTGTTATTTATGTGCTCATTTCCATAAATTTGGAATGGTTTAGTTATGGCCATTAATAACTCTGTCTCTGGATCTAGTACTTTAAAGTTTGATGATGTTATCAGTGCTATCCTTAGCAAGGAAATGCAACAAAAAAGCTCCGGTGAGACATCGAGTAATGATTTGAGGGCAGAGACTAGGGGAATAAAATTAGAAAGAGGAAAGAGCTCAAAATATCGTAGTAAATCAAGGAAAGGTAGATCCAAGTCCAGATCAGGGATAGTGTGCTGGAAATGCGGAAATAAAGGACACTTGAAGAAAGACTATAAATCTCGGAAGGGAAAAGAAGGAGACACACAACAAGAAAAAAATCATGAAGAAAATGTGACATGTGATGTATTACTAGATGCTTTGATTCTTTCTTTAGAAAATGTTGTTGATTCCTGGGTGGTAGATTCAGGGGCCTCATTCCATGCCACACCTGATAAGAAATATTTTCATGACTATGTTCAAGGAGATTTTGGACAGGTTCATCTGGGTGATGATAAACCTTGTAAAATCATTGGAATGGGTAAAGTTATTGTAAAACAACCGAATGGAAACCAATTGTTATTAAACGAGGTAAGGCATGTTCCAGATATGAAGAAAAATCTGATTTCAATAGGGAAGTTAGGCGATGAAGGTTGTGTGACAACTTTCATTGATAAAACCTGGAAGGTCACTAAAGGAGCCATGGTAATAGAAAAAGGAGAAAAGGTTGGTACATTGTATTTATGAAATGGTATTTCTAACTCTTTTAATGCTTTAAATTCCAAAGGATTAGATGCAGCATTATGGCATCATAGGCTCAGACACATGAGTGAGAAGGGGATGAAGATTATTCACTCAAGAAATTGAATGGGTACCTGCTCAGGTATCATATCTCGGTGGCTCTCATTATTATGTTACTTTTATTGATGATGCAACTAGAAAAAAATGGATTTATTGTATATAGAATAAATCTGATGTATTTGATACTTTTAAGAAATGGAAACCTTTGGTTGATATTGAGACAAGAAAGAAGTTGAAGTGCCTGAGGTGAGACAATGGAGGTGAATATTGCAGCAAATAGTTTTATGGGTACTGTTAAGAGAATGGATTTGCAAAGAGAAGATAGTTCCAAGAACACCACAAGGAAATGGTCTGTCAGAAAGGATGAAAAAAAAAGTCATGGAACATGCAAGGTGCATGAGATTGCATGTAGGATTTCATTTAAAATTTTGGGCATATGTTGTAGATATTGTTGTTTATCTAATAAACAGAGGGTGTTCAAGTTCTTTGGATGGTGGTATTCCAAAGGAGGCATGGAAATGTAAAAAGGTATACTACTCCTTTTAAAAGCCTTTTGGTTGTGAGGCCTTTGTCCATATTAATAAAGAAAATAGAAAAAAAATTGAGGAAAAATCAAAGAAATGTACCTTTATTGGATACAACGTTAATGATTTTGGTTATCGCTTATATGATTATGAAAATCACAAAATCATTAGGAGAAGAGATGTAATATTCAATGAAAAGGTCTTTATAACAATCAGTTGTAGGAAAAGAAACATGAAAAATAAAAAAAAAGAATACAAAGTTTCTGATGAGATCACAGAAAAATTAAAGGTGCCTGAAAATAATAATAATAAAAAACCACAAAAACAAAAACCACCACAACAACAATAGGCGCCTTAAACACCTAAAAATGGTGTCATAAGATCTACCAAGATATGTAGAACCCCTGAACGATACTCTCCTTTATTATATTATTTATTGTTGACTGATTCTAGAGAACCCGAATGTTATGAAGAGGCAATGCAGGTCGAAACTAGGAAGAAGTGGGAGCTATCCATGAAAGAAGAGATGGAATCCTTAATACTTGGGATTTAGTTAGGTTTCCTGCAGGTAAAACAACATTGCAGAATAAATGGGTTTATAGGCTTAAGGAAGAAGATGGAGGAAAATAGAGGTACAAAGCTAGGCTTGCGGTGAAGGGATTTGCACAGAAGAAAGGTATTGACTTTGATGAAATACTTTCTCCTCTTATTAATATGACTTCAATCATAACTATTTTAAGTCTTGTAGCAGCGAAATATTTACATCTTTAACAGTTATATGTAAAGACATCATTTCTCCATGGAGATTGGAGGAAGAGATCTATATGCAACAACCACAAGGATATGAGGTCAAAGGGAAGAAAAAATTAGTGTGAAGGTTAAAGAAGAGCTTGTATGGCTTAAAACAGGCTCCAAGGTAGTGGTATCTAAAAGTTGACAGGTTTATGTCTGAAAAAGGTTATCCTAGATGTCACCGATCATTGTGTTTATCTAAAAAAGAAAAATGATGGAATATATATTATATTGTTATTATATGTAGATGAAATTGTTGTTACAGGGTCTAACATGTAGGAAATAAATGTACTCAAAATAAAATTAGAAAATTCATTTGCAATGAAGGATTTGGGAGCTGCAAAACAAATATTTTGTACAAGAATAACTAGAGATAGGAAAAATCGCAAATTAACATTGTCTCAGAATGATTACATACAAACGGTGCCAGAAAGATTTAATATACAGAATGAAAAACCAATTAGTACACCTTTGTCTAGCCATTTCAAACTTAGTAAGGATATGTGCCCCAAGACCCAAGAAGAAATGGATTACATGTCTAAATTTCCATATGCATCAACAGTTGGAAGCTTAATGTATGCAATGGTTTTCATAAGGCCTGATATTGCACATGCAGTGGGAATTGTAAGTAGGTACATGAACAATCCAGGAAAATAACATTGGACGGTAGTGGAATATATTCTTAGATATTTTAGAGGTACCAAAAATCAAGCATCATGCTTTGGTGGTTCAAAAATTTCTCTACAAGGATATGTTGATGCAGATATGGTAGGTGATAGAGATAACATGAGGAGCACTACAGGGTATGTATTTATTGTAGGTGGAACAAGTGTTAGTTGGGTTTCAAAAATATAAAGTGTTGTTGCACTTTCAATAGAAAAAGCAGAGTATGTTGCTGCTACAGAGGCTGGTAAAGAAATGATTTGGTTACAATGATTTATGGATGAATTAGGTAAGAAGCAGAAGATGGGAAGGTTATACAGTGACAAATAGAGTGCCATTCATCTTGAAAATAACTCAGAATTTCATTCCAGGACTAAAAACATATAGCTCAAGTACCATTTCATATGATCAATGTTGGAAGATGAACAGTTGAAGCTAGAAAAGATACACACTAGCCAAGATCCTGCAGATATGTTAACAAAAGTTGTAACTAGGGTGAAAATGAGATTCTGCTAAGTTTCTATTGGTCTTCAAGTATGATGATGAATATGAGAAACATCCAGGTCCAAAGTGGAGTCATTTTCCAACAAATAAAGCAACGGTGGAGTTGCTATAATCAGTCTCCAAGTGGGAGATTGTTCGATGTGGAACCTGATTTTCATCCTGATTCAGAGTTCTTTGTTTCAGCCGGATTTATACCCTAGGAAGACTGTACACCCCTCGACGTGAGGTGGTGTAGGGGGAGGGGGGGGAATAATTTTACCCCGTGCGAGGGTTCGGGGGGGGCTAATCCCCCCTAGTTTTGGGTCCAGGGGCCAGCGGTCCCCGGTTGGGGTTTCGGGGGCAGTGCCCCCGAAGCTAAAAACATATGTAATTTTTTCTCATAAAATATTGTAATATCATAGTCAATATGGGATGTTTAGTAGGCAGATGATATGATGGCAGAAGTTATGTTTAATGTATGTTTTTTCCCCTAGAAGGCAACCCATCATTTTTTTATGAGGTTATTTTATTGTGCCTGGGGATTATATGTGTATTATGGGCGAGAAACAGAAAGGGGGACTGTGAGAGAGGGTAGAGGATATTACAATGGATGTATTGTAGGTTGTGTCTCTTCATCTTGCTAGATAATATAAAGGAAGGATTGGCTGTTCAGGGTGGATCTAGCCCAAATTGGGTGAACCACGTATATCTGTGTCTCTCTTGTTTTATATGTTTTCTGTGTTTCTGTTTCCACATATTTTATGTGTTCCATTTCTCTTTCATATATAATTTTTCCAAAAGAAAGAACCTGAAATGATCAACCTAGTTCTAGTGTCATGAATCATTCACAATCCATGTTCAAAGTGGAAGTGAAGGTAAATATTAAGTTGTATCAACGTGAGATCGACACTTTGAATCCAAATCACTAGTTGCAGAAATTTGAAGCTTATTCCAGTGTTCACCACATAGAGGAAGAACAAAATATTTCATTTATGTGGCTGAAATTAGAGGTTCATGCCCTGACCTATTGGGAAAGCCAAACAAAGACCTTGAGGTTAGAGGGAGTGTTGGGCCTTGGAATTGGTATAACTCTTCACCTTATTTCCTTAGTTGATAATTATTGTTTCAAGATTTTTGAGCTTATATTATAATAATTTGAATACTAAGGAGTTCTACAAAGGATTTAATAATCGTTTTGATATTTTACTTTATAATGAATCAATTTTAGTATCAAAGATGTTATTCACTCACAATTTAGGTTAAAATATGGGAAGGAAATATTTGATGTTGATTGTTGTTCCCTGAATCACTGAAGACACCCAAGCCATTAGGAAACTGTTTGGACTATTTGCGACATGCTGAACAAGGATCCACACCTCATATTCCTGAGAGGTTCAGAGAAGGGGAATAATCTGTTATTTTGGAAGGGATGTTGAAGATTGTATATATTGAATCAAGCATCCTGAGAATCTTCTGATTCTCAAGATAGCTTTACTATTTTAAATTACGTTGTAATATAAAATCATGATTAAACTCTAGTAAATAAGTTAATCATTCTTGTAATTGTAAAAGGTGCCTGAGGAAACAAAATATCTTAAGTTTTCATAGACTTTATTGTAACTTATTACCACACATTAATGAATATTTTGGTGATGTGGTTTTAATCTAGTATATTGATTTAATTTAAAGATGGTTAGATTCCAAAGACAATGGGCCTAGTCCTGGAACACTTATTGTATTCTATGTATCATTATCCTTTATTACTCCTAGATTTTACATGATTCACTATTCCTTTGCATGAGTTACATGATTTATTGTTCTTTTTCATGAATTATAGGATTTGTTGTTCTTTTGCATGAATTACCTTTTGTTAGATTTATTGTCAGTAATTTTGAGTAATTGCAGTGAATAGCGATTAGACAAAGCTTCCTTTCTATCATTACATTTCGATATTGTTTTCTACAACAAAGTAAGGATTGCTAGTTCCAGAGAATTTAATGCTTTCTGAAATATGAATTTCACTTTGTTTATCATAGTTATCATTTCATAAGAAACAACCCGAATTGGTTTATGATTTCTACATAGGAATATAACGATTTATTTCTATCATCAGTTTGATTATGATTTAAAGATAGAAGTGAGTATTTCTTCAGTAGAGAATTTTTTGTTCTCCTCACTATTCAGTCTTTGATTCTAATTAGTTTTACCAGATCCAAAGTAATTTTAATGCTATCCTTGCACCAACTGTGCTAACAACCTTGAAATGAAAATATGAAATCCCAGGTTGACAATTTAATGAATATAGGTTTGAGTTGATTCTTTAAGAAAAATTTAGCTCCCAACATTTTGGCGTCATTGCCGGGGAGGTTGTCAAAGAATGTTAGATGTGCCTCTAAAGGGGTGGGATTTGAAGATGGAAGGTAAGAACCTATGCACACACTAAGTAAAATACTTGTACCATTTCCTACCCTCACTTGACACATTTAGAGTATGTAGGTATGTATGACTAAGAAGAAGCTTAGGAAACAGGTATTTTTAGATCAAAAACTTACATTAAAAACCACTAAAGCCCAAGGTCATTTTGGACTTGGAAGAACAACCTTAATCTATGAAATCATTCGAAAATCTGATTCTAAAGCATCAGTAGGACCCCAAAAAATATCCAGGAAGGGCTCTACTATTTCCCCTCATGTGGCAGAATCATTTGTTGCAACTCATGTTGAGGTTCACGATAAGACTAAAGGATTTGAACAAAGATTTCAATATACACCCATTAAACACCTCAGTCCTTATAATAAATACGAGGGGAATTATTGCAACTTAAAAGAGTGGGAAGGTGATATGAGTGGAGTAGATACGCCATCTCCAGAAGCAAACCCACAATCTCCTAAACCCGAAACGCTTGCAACTCTTGTTGCAAGAAAGGAACCCAAAATACCTTACTTGAATAGTGTTGTGAGACCCATTCTTGGGTCAAACACTAGCCAAATCCCCTAGCCAAATACTGACCAAAGTCTTCCTGCTCAGTTAATACCTCCTATCATGAAATTCCTGAAAGCTATTGGAGGATTTTCTACCAGATGGCAACCGCAGCAACATAAAAACAAACCTCAACCATAGAATATCCTATAGTCAACCCATTAGCTAATGCACCAATGAAAGAAATTCCATTACAACACATCCCAAATTTTCATGGAATGACTTATGAAGACCCTGGTGTATTCCTATTTGAGTTCGATGTCCTATGCCTAGGTTAAAATTATGCTATTGACCCACAAAAACTGAAACTATTCCATTCAACATTGAAGGGAGAAGCTCTACGTTGGTTTATAGGACAGGGAGGCAGTACCATAAATTCCTAGGATGAAATAAAAAATGCTTTCATTACCAAATATTAGGATTATTGCTGATCTAGGGACTTAAGAGAAGAAAATTTTAAAATGATGATTGTTGGGACTTTAAAGGAATATGTTGAAATATATTAGTATAATTTATAGAGATCACCTTACACCATTTTACCTAAATAAGCGTTGAAAACTACTTTAATTAAATGCATGAAAGATGAGTGGGTAGAAACACGTAACTTAATGGAGCAAGGTGATGTTTCCAAAGAAGGGTATGATGATATTATTAAATTTTCTATCGAGTGCTAGTGAGGAAGTACATGAAATAGATCCGGGATTCGAGACCCTCTCAGTAGGGCCAACAAGACTGCAGGAGGAGGATTAACTCAAGCAGAGATCAGTAATCTCTTAGAGTATTTCAAAATTGATATTTTGAGTACATTAGCTACACAATTGGATAATTTACAGGTCAAACAAAAATAGGTTGAGGCAGAGCAATATTTGGCTATTTTCTCTCCTTGTCGTTGGAGGAAGCATATCTAGAGAGAATGCGCATCGGATAAGGTCGAGACATGCACCATTTACACTAAAAATCATCCAAAATAGCAGTGTCCCTCGCTCATAGGATTAAAAGTTGTATTCGAAGAAGTTGAGGAAGATCCATAAACAATATATCTTATGACACAATGATGACAGTGGCAGACTCATCCTTTAGGTATGATGCATGACCCTTCTCTATTTTATTCTGGATAATAAGCTCAACAACATATTCCTGGGTCAACACGACAGGGTCAACAACCTTTTAATCCCACTTGGAAATATTATCCATACTCTACACCACCTTGGGAAAAACAACCATTCAATGGACCTGTATGGACAAATAAAAAATATTCTACTGATTCATGGAAAAATCCAGTGAACAATCCATACCCTTTACAACAAGAAAATTCATCTGCACAAGGATCAATGTGGCCTAAAAATTGGCCACACCCCGCGAGACCAGTCAACCAATATATTGTAAAAATACACCAGTCACAACCATCTTTGAAAGCTCCATTCCAATTTCCCCAAAATTCTCAACCTCTGGTGCATCCTCAATTACCCGCTCAGTCGAATCCCAATATGAATAGTAGATCTGTCCAATGTTTGGAGATCATTGAAAGTTCAGATAGTGAATCCAATTCTCTTGAATGTAATGAATTGTAGCTAAGATATGGATGAGTTATATTTCTAGAAGATAGTGAAGCTAATAAAGAATAGGAAGATAATGAAAAATCCATTAAAGAGCAACCCTTATCAGAACATATTTCTCCAATTGTAGTCATTTATGAAGCTGAGGCATTTGATGTGTCGACCAAATAACAAGACCTTGTAAAAACTACATTTTCTACTCCCCCATTCCCCGAAAGAGTCACATTGATCAAATTTATAGTCCATTCTAATTTTGATCTTGTAGGGGAATTCAAAAAATTATGCATAAAAATCCCTCTCCTCTAGGCCATACGAGATGTTCTGATTTATGCTAAAACAATTAAAGACCTGTGTGGTAAAAAATCCAGGGAGGAAACCCAAATACCTTCCTACATTCCATGTCTTAGAGATGATTTATGACCTTATCTTAGGGAAATAGATACCTGTTAAGTATGATGACCCTGGGAATCCAGTAATCACTATTCAAATTCAGGGTCACAATTTCTCAAATACACTGGTGGACTTAGGAGCTACTATAAACATATTAATTGTGGAAACTTGTGGTATCCTAGGGATCACAACCTTGAAATTGACTTCCACTTTATTATAAATATCTAATAGATCGATAGTCAAGCCAGAGGGCACTCTGGAAGATGTTATCGTTTCTGTAGATTCTTGGGAATACCCAGTAGAATTTCTGGTTATTAATCCTAGGAATAGACTCGATGGGCATCCTTTGATACTAGGAGGCCATGGTTAGCAACAACAGAAAAATACATAGGATTCCAGACATGAAATATGACGATTATAAAAGGTGTTGTTGTAAAAAATCCTGACTTATACCCGCTTGCTAAACCCAACCTACCTATTGAAGTTTATTAGTTATTCCCACACAAATACCAGGAGGAAAACATGTGTTCTCCTCTTACATTGGATGAAGCTCTTACATTTAAAAACCAGAACGAATGACATAATTATTGGTTTTATTAACTAACTGTCTACTTTTTGGAATCCAACATGTCAAATCTTGAAAGCCATACTTGATAATGAGGCTCAGGAAGATCCACTAGAGGTTTTGAGTGATAACCATATACCTATGACTGTTATCCATAACAACATTCCTATTTAAATTGAACCAGGTAAAAACTTCAATATTAATGCCAATCTGGATGATCAGCAACATGCAAAGCTAACTCATATTCTTCGAAAATACAAATAAGGTTTTCTTGGGAGTACTATTGACATGAAGGACATCAATTCGCAATTATGAAATCACCACATTTATATAGGAAAATATGCACGTCCTATTTGACAGTTGTAGAGAAGATTAAATCCACACCTTAGGTATGCAGTAAAATGAGAAATGAAAAATCTCATGGATGTCAACTTTATATATCCTATTTCGGGCAGTCAGTGGGTTTCACCATTAGTTGTTGCCCCTAAGAAAAATGGTAAATTGAGAATTTGTGTGGATTATAGGGAATTGAATAAGGCTACACAAAAATATCATTTCCCCCTTCCATTTATAGACCAGGTCCTCGACACTCTTACTGGGAAGCATTTTTATCCTTTCTAGACGGTTTTAGTGGTTATAATCAAATCCAAATCGTTCCCGAAGACCAGGAACATACCACATTTACCTGTCCTTGGGGAAAATTTTCATATAGAGTCTTACCATTCGGGCTGTACAATGCACCAACCACTTTCCAGAGGGATATTTTGAGTATATTCTCTGATTTAATTAGTGAAGGACTTGAAATTTACATGGTTGACTTTACTCAATATGGTAACAAGTTTGATTAAGATTTACAAAATTTAGAAAAAGTTCTTGAGCAATGCATGACTACCAGATTATTCCTTAGCCATGAAAAGTGTCATATGATGATGACCGAAGGCATAGTTTTGGGGCACTATATTTCTATTGCAGGTGTTCAAGTGGATCCAAAAAATATTGAGGTAATTCTTATGTTTCCTACTCCTCATATGCCAACTGAGGTATGAAGTTTCGTTGGATACGCTGGTTATAATCACAAATTTATAGAACATTTTAAAAAAATAACAGAACCACTATATGTTTTGACAGGAAATATTGAATTCAAGTGGACTAACATATGTGATGTTTCTTTTGCAGAAATTAAAAAGCTGGTCTCAACAACCCCTGTGTTAAGAGGACCAAATTAGAAATTTCCTTTCCATATTTCATTAGACACGTCAGAAACAATGATAGGAGATTTCCTTGGACATGAAGAAGACAAAAATCCCTATGCCATTTATTATATCAACAAAAAACTTACACCAACAAAATTAAATTATACAATGATAGAAATGTAATTAATGGAATATTCAGTCTTCCTATATACTGATCATTCTGCTATCAGATATTTAACTAATAAACCTATTACTAATGGTCGAATAACTCGATGGTTGTTGTTATTGAAGGAGTTCGATATTACCATAAAGGATCTCCCAAGAAAGGAAAATATTGTTGCAGAATTTCTATCTATAATACCTAAAAAAACCAATCCTTCACTAGCAGAAGATCAATTTCTAGACGAACACATTTTTTCCATAAAAATTAAGACACCTTTGTATGCTGATGTGGGCAATTACCTGGCAGCGTGAAAATTGCCAGCGCACTTTCCACACAGGGATAAGAAACTTATTATTCAACACAATGCATGATTTTCGTGGATTGATGGATACCTCTTCCATACGAGGTATAATTTTCAGATACATAGATGCATCATAGAGGATGATATTTATGACGTTCTCAAAGCCTTTCGTGATGACCCCTACGGGGGACATTTCATTGATCAGAGGATTGGACATAAAGTACTCCAGATGGGCTATTATTGGCCCATGATATTCAAAGATGCAAAGAAGTATGTCCAGAACTTCAATAACTGTCATAGGATGGGTCATTCCATTCAAGCTGATGAGATGCCCCTGTAGCTGCAACTTGTTATAGAACCCTTTGAAAGTTGGGCATTGGATTTTATAGGTCCCTTTAACCCACCATTGAATCAAAAGGTGTACATTCTGGTATGTACAAATTACGTGACTAAATGGGTAGAAGCAGTAGCTCTTTTGAAAGCTACAAAATAAGCAGTCATCAACTTCTTGTTTGAACTACTTGTTTGATATGGACTACCTAGAGAAATAATAATAGATGGGAGATCACAATTCACTGCTCATAAAATTTCTGCTACTTTACAGATGTAGCACATTAAGCACATAGTCACTTCTCCTTACCATCCTTAAGCAAACATACAGGTTGAAAGTACCAATAAGGTTATGGAGGAAATTCTTACTAAAACAATATATGAAAACCATCAGAACTAGGCAGCAAAAATTCTGAAGGCCTTATGGGCCTATCGAACAACATGGCACAATACTACTAGTCATTCACCATACCACCTTGTTTTTAGTAAGGAGCTTATTTTTCCTATTGAATTCGAGATTAAGACTCTCAAAACTGCAATAGAAGTGGGACTTGACTTTACAAAAGCACAAAAGAAGTTTTTACTATATCTTAATGAATTGGAAGAGATGTGCCTATTGACCCTGCAACGCACAAAAATTATTCAACATCAGTGAGCGAAGTAGCATAATATCATTATTAAAAATAAAATTTTTTGGAAAGGCGATTGGGCAATGTCGTACGAATTTAGGTTTCAAGTTTTTCCAAGAATGCTTCAGACAAGATGGTTAGGACCCTATGAGATTTTTGAAGTCTATGAAAATGATATAGTTACCTTGACAACTATTGATGGTCATGATGTCTCTTTTCTTTCTATTTGAAATCAACTCCACCTATATCGTCAGCCGCTTACGTGAGATTATTTTTCCCATAAGATAAGTAATGATTCCAATTTACAGATCGTAGCTAATTAGGGAGGTAACCCCACAATTACATCTACTTGAATTTTTCAAAGACTCATTTCATTTTGTACATAATATATATATTTTTATATTTTTTTTCAAAGAAAAAAAAAACTTATATAATAGTAATAGTAATAATGAACTAAAGGAAAAAGGGGGGTTGATATTATTTTTATGTACAATTGTTGTTCATTTGGCCACAAATTTTGTTCCCTTAGTCACAATTGTTGTTCCTTTGTTTGTAGTTGTTGTTCCCTCACTGTTGTTCCCTTAGTCATAGTTGTTGTTCCATTGGCTGCAATTTTTATTTCATCATTGTTGTTCCCTTAGTCACAGTTGTTGTTCCTTTGGACACGGTTTTTGTTTCTTCAGTGTTGTTCCCTTAGTCATAGTTGTTGTTCCTTTGGGTGCAATTTTTGTTTCCTAATTGTTGTTCCCTTATTCATTGTTGTTGTTCCTTTGGCCTCAGTTGTTTTTCTTGCACTATTGTTCCCCTATTTGCAGCCATTGTTCCCTTTTATTATGCATTAGCCATTTCCTTTGTTACAACTGTTGTTTTTACTAGTCACAATTGTTGTTCCCTTAGTCGTAATCGACGTTCCCTTATGGTTTCCATTTTTTTGAGCTATGTTGATTTCAAAGAAAATTTCCCACATCATGGTGACAAAAATTATGTCATTCCAATCATTACCATAAGAGAATATTTTATTAGAATTATCAAATTTTATCAAAATATAACAATCCTGATATTGTAATTCTATAAATTGTTCATGATATATGTCCTCAGTTACCACCATAAGAGTTTTTTTCTTCCTTATAGTGTTGTGACCTCCTTAATCAAATAAAATTTTGGAAGGAAAATAGTGATTTAAAAGGGATAAATTTCATAACACTTCTTACGCCATCCCTAACTCTTAAGGAGTTGATAAGCCACTCCATTCACTAATTCTTTATCATAATGAAATAAGAAAAAGTTACTAAAGAAAAAGGAGAATTTTTTAGCAAAAGGATAGGAGGTCTCATCGGGAGCCGACCTACCATGAGCATTGGACTTAATAAGATGACATTACCATTTTGGTCACCAAGCCAGGGTAATGGCTGTCAACACTTTAGTCAAATGAAAAGAGGTCTCATTACAAGCCGGCTTGTTCGCCTCGTTAAGATCTGATGAGTGGAATTTTTATTAACTAGTTACCATGCTAGAACAATGGCCTTTTGAAAATAAAATAAAAATAAAAAAAAGAATAGCAGCATTAAGTTATGAATCGTTTTTAGTATAATGGGACTCTGGCATATCAATAGGATAAGAGGAAACCCTATCGAGGCTGTGGATGCCTGCTAGCAGCAGAGGCTATGACTATGGTATTGAAGTATTTTGGAAATCACCTTATAAATATTTTGCTAATTTGTCTTACCTTTTTTATTATAAAGGAGACTCACCAAACTACTATGGATATTTATCACATCACGAAGGTGCTAATTCAGGTATGTATCAACAAATAGTTATTGTAATATATCAGGAATGTAACTTAAATTTTCTTCCTAAGTATATCTTTAATTTATTTCTCTAATGGTACTCCTTTGGCGTGAATTCACTTTAGCCATGATTGGAGTATTTTATATGCTTCTATTTCTACACAAATTTTGTTTCATCAGCATATAACGACATTTAATACACCACCTTATCATGCCACATGCCTTTGATTGATACTATGGTGATTTAATGATTTACCAATATGGTCATTAATTTGTCGATTATGCCGCTGATTCACCATATCCTTGTAGGTTTTGGTAGACCTTTACTTTTATCGGGGCGTGGGGGTGCGAAAAATCACACATATGACAAGACGCTTAATTGTGGCAGTAACTCTGCTTGCATGTGTTTATTTTCATTTCTTGCTAATTGTTGAATGTTGTTTCTTTTTTCATTTGTCATCGACTAAACCTTGTTGAACATAGTTTCAAATTACTCACTGAGAAATAGTAGAGATGGGTAGCCGATAGATTCATAGCAAACCAACCCAATTAAGAATCTATGAACATGAATGCAACATCTTGGAGCGAGTGGGTTGGATGGCGTATTTTTCTTGATTACAAGGATTTGATAATGCAGTAGTTTTGGAATTTATACAAAATGTAAGCAATGGGACAACTACAGTAAGTGGTAGGGAGGCGCAAGTTAATGAATAAATATCGTTAGAGGTTAGAAGCCTTCCCATAGAAGGAGAAAAATGGGTTGAAAATCATACCCCGTTGTAAAGCGCAACATTGTTGTTCATAGACCCCAGAGAGGAACTGATTCAGAAAGGCAAGGGATATAATCCTGCTTCATTTACAAAACCTTGGAAGGAAAGGGAGGATGTAGTGCAAAGTTATATCACATGTGATGGCTGATACGATGTGGTCAGGCCTAGATATTTGAAGTCTATGGTGACACTTAAGCACAAGGTAAATTTAAATTTACCCTACTTTTTGAATTCACTTATACATGAAACTGCTATAATATTTGGTAAATCTAGAGACCAGGCTTTGGTGGTAAGCCACCATTGTCTTATAAAACTAATATTTGTGAGAGAATTGGAACGAGTTCACTTAAGTTGGAATGAATTTATGGGAAACACTGAGCCTCCACTTATAATTGAAACATCTATTGTGGAACCTGAGAGACCAACAGAAAATGAAGAATCCAACATGGTAGGGGAAGGAATTACATAGGGACAGGCCTAGACCTCAGCTCCACAAAAGTTGACCAGGGTCGAAAAGAGAATATCTTCCCTTATAGTCTCCCTACCCGCTAAATGAAGAAGGTCGTCCAGACTAGCCAAACAAGATATCTCGTGGATTCTACTTTGCAGCCGATAGAAGAAAGTGTATTTAAAAGTTAGTCTGAAACAAATGAAACCCATTAAGAAATTTCATCTCGAGTGCATGAAGAAAATATATCTCAAGTATTGGAAGGGTTTGGAACCTTTTTTAGTTCTGAGAATCATGACGAAGAAGCTAGTTATTCAAGAAACTTTCCAAAACGAACCCCAACACCTAACTCTCATGTACCTCCTTCTAATTCAATAGCTATTGTTCTTCTGGAATCCTCAGAAGACCCTGGAGACACTTCTCTCTAAGAAAATTCAGTAGATTCCATTGCAACTGTTATGGAACCCTGTTCTTCTCTTGAAGAAACAACTTTATGATCCCATGTGCGACATGATACAAATGATGATATTTCCATCATGTCCCAACATGATAAGGGCTTTGCAGAGCCTATAAGAATCACCACAACTGAATAAATTGTAATTGAAAGACCTGATATTACTGTTGATACTCCTTCTACTTCGGTTGTTTAGACTAGAAATTTTGTTAAAAAAATAAGAAGAAGAAAAATTGGGCATGAAATAGAATTTATTAAAAGAGAAAATTAGAAACTACGAAGAAAAATAAAGAAGCTCAGAAAATGGTTAAGAAACAACAAACGAAATTACAAATGAAAGAAAGAAAACATGAGCAACCAAGGTCCAGACTCAGAACTTTGTTGCCTCCGCAGAAACTCAAACAAAAGAAATCCCGGCTATTAATATAGGCACACAAATTGACTTGGATATTTTGGACATCAATACAATGACTTCTGAAGCAATTTTTTAAACTAAGTTGTTAGTTATTATTGACATAACTACTCAAACAGATCTTACACCTCCTTATACCCCCTTAATTTGCGATGGTACCATTCGGGTACTAAATAATAAATTTGAAGAGCAACAAGAAACTATAACATGACATCCATAAGAGGTAGTGCCTCGAAAGGAACATCAATAATTAATGCAAAAATTAAAGTCATTAACAGTCAATGAGGATGAGACTTATGTTGAATTGAGGGTAACAAAGAAAAAGTTAAAGATTGTACAAGGTCAACTTGAAAAAGCCCTGGAGTAGACAAAGGAGGTATGTTCCATTTATTTTGATATTCTTTCCTACAAATGTCCAGCTAAAAAATATGTTTTTTTTATTAGAGCAACATCTTTTACTCAAGGTTAAGGGTGTTCGATCTGGACAATCTTATGAATTTAATAATGTGTATGATTTTATTAAGTCTTTTCAAAAATAGGATGATTACAAAAAATATTTGTTGTGTGAATTATATATGCATAACCTCTTTTTGGAAGAGAAAAGGGACAAAAACCCCTATCCTTTCATCGGTGATGTGAAATTTTAGGCATTCATCTCTTTTGGCAAAAATCAGATAAAATGGTCCAAAGCTCATAATATATTTCAATGGAGATAAAATTTTCTTGAGCTTTGGGCCAGGGGAGAACCGAAAATATCTCTGCGAACACGTATTAAACACAAGAAGCTTATGGAGAAACCTAGCGTTGTTACTGCCCTAGTGCCCATCCATAATGATGTTATACAAATTGGAATGGAATAATTTGAAGAAATTAAAGTGGAAGCCTTACAAGCTGCTAAACAGAGGTGGAAGATTTTCACTAATGAAGTTAAAAAATGGGAACCTTTTAGTTTCAGTAACTTCCAAGCAGAAGTAAGCAGAATGTGGGATTATGCTCATTTGGTCTTGGCAGAAGGCCCCAACTGGCTTTGATTACTGTTTAAATGTCCTATAATTTGGTACACTCTGGATGATTACAAGGCCAAATATGAGCTATTAGAAGTAGGTAAGTCCAAATAATTTTGAGAAATAAAAAGAAGGAACATATTCAGACATTATGATGAGCATCCTTACCTAGCCTATTCCTTAACCCTATTGCATAGCAACCATCTCTTTGTATGAGGTCATGCAAAAATGTAATTTGTGGGGTGATGTTGGGCCTTAGAATTGGTATAATTCTTCACCTTATTTCCTTAGTTGATAATTACTTTTTCAAGATTTTTGAGCTTAGATTATAATAATTTGAATACTAAGGAGTTCTAGAAAGGAGTCAATAACCGTTTTATATTTTAATTTATAATGAATCAATTTGAGTATCAAATATGTTATTCACTCACGATTTGGGTTAAAATATGGGCAGGAAATATTTGACGTTGATTGTTGTTCCCTGAATCACTGAAGACACCTAAGCCATAAGGAAACTGTTTGGACTATTTGCGATGTGCTGAACACGAATCCACACCTCATATGCACAAGACATTCAAACAAGGGGCATATTATGTTATTTTGGAAGGGTTTTTGAAGATTGTATAGCTTGAATTAAGCATCCTGAGAATCTTTCAATTCCCAAGATAGCTTTACCATTTTAAATCATGTTGTAATATAAAAGCATGATTAAAATCTAGTAAATAAGTTAATCATTTTTGTCGAATTGTAAAAGGTGACTAAGGAAACAAAATATCTTAAGTTTTCACAAAATTTCTTGTAACTTATTTCCATACATTAATGAAGATTTTGGTGATATGGTTTTAATCTAGTATATTGAGCTAATTTCAAGATAGTTAGATTCTAGAGATCATGGGCCCAGTCCTGGAACACTTACTATCTTCTCTGTATCATTATTATTTCTTACTCCCAACTTTTACATGATTTTCTATTCATTTGCATGAATTACAATATTTACTGTTCTTTTGCGTGAATTACGTTTTGTTAGATTTACTGTCAGTAATTTCGAGTGATTGCAGTGAATAGAAATTAGATATATTTTCCTTTACAACATTACATTTCGTTATTGTTTTCCATAGCAAAGTAAGGGTTGCTAGTTCCAGAGAATTTAATGCTTCCTGATAGATGATTTCACTTCGTTTATCATAGTTATCATTTCCTAAGAAACAACCTGAATATCCTTATGATTTCTACATAGGAATGCAACGATTGATCTCTGTCATCAGTTTGAATTTGAATTAAAGATAGACGTGAATATTTCTTCATTAGATATTTTTTTTTATCCTTACCCTTCAGTCTTTGCTTCCAATTATTTTTACTAGATCCAAAGTAATTTTAATGCTATCCTTGCACAACCGTGTCGACAGCCTTGCAATAAAAAGACGAAATCCTAGGTTGAAAATTTAATGAATAGAGGTTTGAGTTGATTCTTTAAGAACAATTTAGCACCCAACTGGTAAATCCTATAGTGACAGAGTGTGAGGAATTTAAAACCATCATAAAGCCACAATTTTACCCTATCGGATATGTAGACAACCAGTGGATCTAGTGGCACCACTTCAGGTAGAAGAAGCGGTAGAGTGTATAGGAGTACACCACATAATTTAGAAAGATGGCCATAATTTTGGGTATCTCCCCAAAGAAGCTAGATGTACACCTCAAGTATTTGGAGGGTATACGTATCCATATATATAATCAATTGATGTTTTTTAATCCAATATCGATGGACGAGGCATGTGTACATGCACAATACCTAGAGAACATAGGCCAAAAGAAATGATAATAAAGTGGATCGAAGTAGGAGAAGCAACGAGACGCTTCTAAGGAGGGGAAGAAGTGGAAAGGGGGGAAATATAGAAATATGGTGGCCACAACACACCAATGGAAATATCCTAGCAACCATTACAACCACTATAACAATGACGATGATACATAGGATAAGTTTTCGAAGTTTCATCTAGAGCTTAAACTGAAGAAAAAAAAGAAATATAATAAGAAGAATAATATCATGGCCACTAATTCAAGAAATTGGGTTGAAATCATCTTGGACATGGATGAGAAGATCATATATATATATGAGTGAAAAAGGAGGTGAATCTGAATAGCCTTTGGAAACAATGAAAAGACCAAGCTCTTCAATATAAAGATACAGGTTAAAAGGATCCATATCGATGCTCTGTTTGACACGAAATTGTAGGAGAATATCACTGTAGCAAATATGGTCAAAAAATTGGGATTGGAAGTTCATGATCATCCAAGCCCATATCCATTGGTATGGGTAAATAAGGATGGAGAGATAAAGGTAACAAAATAATGGAAAATTATATTTGTAGTGAGTGTTGATTTTATTGATGAAGTAAAACTAGATGTAGTTCCCCTTGATGTGTGGGGGGTTGTGTTTATAATTCCCTACAAGTACATGTAGGATGAAATCTTCATGCAAATAACAAATCAGTTTTGGCTCATTAAGGATAGAAAATCGTTCACCATCAATGCGTATAGAGGAAAGTCAAAAAGTTTGCTAGTAAGTGATAATCAAGCTAAGAAATTGATCAATTCTAGCAAGAATTTGGTTTTACATTAAGAGATAATCAGTATGTATAAGAGGCAGTAATAGAAAATTAATCCCTCGAGGGGTGTACTAAGAATAAAAACAACAACTGGAAGAGTTTCTACATGTGTACATGCACTAGTAGAAAATAATGAAATTAGTGACTAGGTGACTAAAAACGTTAGTCACCATAGCTTTTCCAAGTGAAATACTACATAAATTAAGGAAAATCAACTTACCCAACTAAAAATGACTAATATAAACAACAAATTTAGTCATATATTTAAATATACAATTATCTAATAACTAATACAACTAAAAATGACTTAACATAAATGACTAACTTATTCTACGAACAAAAATATGGCTACGTAGAAAGTACTACAATAATAGAAATTAGTCGTTTATGTTAGTCATTTTAATTATGTCACTTCTTCAATCTAAATTCACAAGTGATATAGGATTCATAGGTTTCTATAGATTATTTGAAAGGTTATACTTAAACAATTATTTATTGGATCAATGGATGATTACAATTATGGATTTGATTAGAACTTCAAGGTTATATCCTCTTATAACATTCACGTGGAATTAAATTCAAATCATTTTTCAAGTGTGCATGAACATAACATCCTTAGGAACCCTCAACTTTAACAACAACCTCGCACTTCCACACATCATTTAACAATATTGTTAGACAAATATAACAATGCCAACATCCAAAAAAAACCCACGTAGTCAAGATAAAACACTAATAAACACACAATAATCCCCAATCATTAGTTCTAAATATTACACAACCCATGATATTCAAATCAACGAAGAAAAATCTAGGGTATGTATTATTAATGTGGTAGTATGAATGAGAAGGGAAAACATATTAGCAAATCATCGACTCCAACTTCACTCTCACCCTCCACATAGCACCAAGCACACAAATTATTCCAAACCATCTACAATACTAATGAGTAGGAGAAAATTTGAGAAATTCAAACAATGACAATTACAAATATCAAGCAATATCCATCCATTTGTAAACCAAAATGGTGATGATAGTAACATCAACAACAAAAAAAGTCATAAAAAAATCTCTCCACACACAAACACACACACACACACATATATGGGCCCATTCAAACTTTCAACTTGAAATATACCTTGGTTTTTAGCTTTAAAAATATTAATAGTTTCACTTTCTATTCTCATATGTCTATCATAATTATATTTAGCCTTTCTAACATGCTCTTAGTTTTAATGTATTGTATATATGAGTTCACTTTATACCTATCTTAACATTATAAAAAAAACTAATATAACAATTTTAATTTGCAAAAGCTAATAGGATCTTCACACTCAATGAAAGAAAGCATTGGATTGTAACTTAAAAGTAAGAACATCTTTTATATCATAGTAATGCATATTGTTTTCCATGATGAATCCATTTAATTTAATAATTTATGTTATCAATGCACCAAATCATTTTTCATTTTTCCAATAGTGAGATCAATGCATCTTATTTATTTACATTATATCATTTTTAATTTTTTTTAATGTAAAAGTGTTCTTGCATTGTATCATTAGTGAAATCAATATGCCTTCTTAATTTTCATTCTACAATTGTATTTTTTTTCTTAAGTGAAAGTGTTTTCATTTCATCAAATCATTATTTTACATCAAAATAGGCTGAAATATTTCATGATCTTCCACTACAAAAACCATACCAAGCACAAAATTTCATTTTCCTTAAGATCCACACAAAACGTTTACTAATAGTGTACCAAAAAACAGACAAGTTTGTCAAAAATACATGGGCTATAGGGATATACTAAAGCAAACAAACAAAGTAAGTGGGATTTGATAGTAGATAACTAGAGAACATAATTAACATTTAATAATTTCTACATTCTAAGGCTTCCACAGGGATAGGATCCCTTTTACTTCCTAGAGAACAACCTAGAGTAGGGGGGAAGTTAAAGTAGAATTTAATTTTCCTAGTTTGTTTTCCATTGATCACACTAACACCTATAATTCATCCAATTAAAAAGTATCTCTTATTAGGTAGTTTTCTTTTCCACCACCTTTTGATGGCTCAAAATTACCATTCAACATTATAAGGGAGACCACTCGGTCAAGAACTTAAAGCATCTCCTTTTCCATTTGGAATGGTGGTTCAAACTAGTTAAACTAGGTCTAATTACCTTCTCTCTATCTCAGTTGGCTTAAATTATGTATTTTTCTTACCAATAGAGAAGAGACATAATATCATCCCTCTTGCTGAGCCCAGATAAGAAAGTGATCATTAAGATGATCTAGTGCTCAACCAAGCCACAACTAAAGTTTGCCTCTTTGATAAGAGGACTTCTAGAAATGTAATGATTAATCTAAATGAAAACTAGTCCTAAAATGAAAGAAAAAATAATCCTATATTAAATTGGGAAAATGATAGCCCTTTCTCAATTTAAGAGAAAATGGACTAACTAATAGGGGGAAGATGATTGTTATATGATCGAACCCATTAAATAATTTTCATTAGTTAAATAAATAGTTCATTTAATTAATGAAAAAGAAACCAAAAACAAGGATATAATTTAACAATAACTAGTTATTGTCCAACGTATTCCAATCTCATTGAACTCATATTAATTTTAATTATATTCTTCTCCTCAAAGATAACTCCTATGGAAATTCAATAGCATAAAAATAATGATATACAATAGTTCTTAATATCAAAAGCCATACACTATTTAGAACATAAATTACAATCAATTAGAGAAATTCTGGAAATAGAAGATTAACTCACAATTCAAGCAATAATACATTGAAATGAAAATTTATTAAACTCATACCAAAACTTCATTACAAATGTGTAGTCCTTGAGCAGCTTCAGCTCCTTAGAGAAATTTCCAATAGTAATGCCAGCCAAACACTAGTACAAAATGGCTAATTAGTTACTAAAAAAAACAACTAAAATTTGCATATAAATGACTATTTTTCAGTCGGTGACCAATAGTAGCTAATTTACAGCATCTTATAACGCGACCAACTTTTAGTCATTTTTAGCTTAGTCACTAATTGGTTGTCTCAATTTTATTTTCTAGTAGTATATTTATTCATAAATTTGGTCATTAATTTAGTCATTGATTTAGTCATTAATTGTCATAAATAATGACCAAATATACAACAAAATATATTACTAAATGATCACCCATGGAAAATAATTAATGACCAAATAAATATGAAAAAAATGTTGGTCATGTTATAAGATACTATAAATTAGCTACTAATAGTCATATATATGAAAATTTTAATCAGTGTTAGAAACCAATTAATGACCAAATAAATATGACTAAATTTTGGTCGTGTTATAAGATACTGTAAATTAGCTACGAATAGTCATATATATGCAAAATTTAGTCATCATTTGTAATAAAAAAATTATCATTTGAAGTAGTCATTTATCTTTTCTTAATAGGTTCATATTCATTATATAAGTGACTACTTTAGTAGTTTATATTCATTTTATTTACTTTCATTAACAATCATTATAAGAAACTATTTTAGTCGTATATTTATTTTATTTGTGTTCATCATTAATCAACATAAAATACTAATTTAGTAGTTTTAAATTGATTTTATGTGTTCATTATTAATCAACATAAATTAATTAGTATGATTTTGCAACTAAATTTAAAAAAAAATGTCACACAATGTACATGTTCATCTAATACGAAAACACAAAGTTAAATATGTTAATTACAATACCAAATAATATTAAGTGCAACTATAAATAATTTCAAACACAAATTATATTATATAAAATGTCAAGTATTACAATATGAGTTTTCAACTTAATATTGGTTGGAGTACAATTTACATATGTAATATTCTTTCATCACTTCAAAGATTATCATTATGTTGCCAAGGGATTGTAGGTGAATTCACCAACACTAAATATTTGACCATCAATCTCTATGTGTGTGTCTTATGCGGGATATTGGCTCTACGAGTACCACTAGACCAATTATATTATCTCTCTCTTTAATTTTTATTTTGTCGCTCCAATGTTATATTTGTTCTCCGCTTTCTTCAATTCCTACTTCTTACCATCAATATTGAGTTCATTTTCTGAAAGAAAAAGAATATACAATGCAAAGTATAAGACATGAAAGACGATGAACACTAGAATATAAAATAAAGTAAACTATCAAGGACTTATACGATATATACCTCAACATTATCAATATTTTCAATGTCATTTTTCCCCATAAAAGCAAGAAACTCGAACAAGTTTTCTTTAGCTGGGCAATAGGGCCACTATGTGGCCAAAGGACCTGTATAAACAAAGAAAAGAAAATGTCACCATAGAAAATAACACCTTAGTAAACTTAGTATTCAACCTTTAAGGAAAACTTAGTAATCATACCAAGTTACATGCTAAAAAGCTCAAGTTATATATTACTTATACGTGGGAGTACAAACAAAAATTTTATAAAATGTCAAAGCAAAGTCTAGAATAAAATGAAATGAAGTAAAAAGAACACAATAATAGGACAACCTTGTATACATGTATATAACTAGATAATGTACTAGAAGGCTAAGTGAATAAGTCTAGCATTGGATGTCGATGATGTCAAGAATGCCCAATTCTGATGAGCATTTCTTCAGATAAGAACTACTATTTGGGTCCATTTTCACATATCAATAAGCCAACTTGTCTATATCAAATTATTAATGTTGTGCTTATATTTATGGATCATTACAATATATTAAGTGGATAAATTGAAAAGAAAATTCCCTTCCCATTGTGTTATTGACCTGTGGTACAATATATTAGCTGTGATTTGGAGCAAATTTCCAACATCAAAATATGTAGCAATCACCACTAGTAATCCCCCAAATAGGATTATTTTGGAATGTAACTTTGAAATTCTAGTTGCTATATGATTCTTGAATGGAAAATCCACACTAAATTCCAACACCAACTTCCAATTTGAGGGAACACCTGTGGCGATCCTCAAACACTCAAACTCAAAACATCAGTGATCATTATAATGAAAAGATAAAATAAGAGTAGTTTTAATATGTTTTACAGATTTACATGCAAAGCATCAACAATTTTCCCACATTTACCATAATTGTAATTTCCAAGATATAACACATCTATTTATCTTTTACAAAAAATACTTGATTCAATATAAACAAGAATTTAAATATTACATTAGTACCACCAATGTTTGATCCTCAATTAGTTCGAACTAGTTAGCAAAAAAACTTCAAGAAATAGAAACAAGTAGAAATAAAAAATCCATCAATTAATAATCAATCAAAAAATGATAAGCCTTTTGTTGAATCTTGATAAACAAATATAAATATTGACAATCCATTGCAAGTAGTGATCTTGTTCAAAGAGGAATACTACCTAGAGAACTCATCTTCGAAATTCTTTGCTCTATCCATGAGTATTTTTGCTATCCCAAAAACATAATTCTCATTCAATATTTTAGTTTTCTAAAGCTACCCAAAGGCCTTGCTGAATAAAGAAGTGAATTTCATTGATTTTCATAAAATGCTTCTGGTACTGAAAAAATATAGTTTGACCATGTGATAGCCAAATCAAGCAAGTAAAAAATTGTGTACAATATTTCTTAGAAGACTTCATGTTAAAATGAAAACTTGCATATTTTAGATAGAAAAAGAAGCTTAATAGAGATGGTAAATATTATAAAACAATATATTGGATATAAAACTGCAGGTAGAATTAAAAAAATCCTAATTGTAATACAATTTATTGATTATTCTAAGTGAAGCCAACTAGATACATACAAGTTTTCATTTTCATCTTTCTTTCCCACATCTTTATTGGAGGTGGCAGCTAGTATGCATCTCGCAAGGTTGTTTTAGCAAGAGTATATGTTGCATTCTCATATTCCACACTTGATTTTCCATGAAAAATCACACCAGGTATTGGAGGAATTAGTTGCTACATCAGCTGAGTTGTTAGCTTTAAACTTCTCTTTACTCGAGGTACTGATCCTTCCCCTTTTTCTTGGTTATCAATATCATCTTTTTCTTGTAGCCAACATAGGAATAATTTGGGTTCAAGAAGAATAAATATATTCATATTATGTCTTCGGGTTTTAAAGGATGCATTTTTATTATTTAACTACTAGTAAAAAAGTGATAGGAAGACCTTAAATATAACCAAAACTTTTTTGTGAAGCCGTTTGTTGTGGATGTCCATGATAGCACAACATCATTGAAAATAAATGGTCAACAATACTTAAGAATTTTTCCCCTAGCATGAGCATTGGCTTAGTCTTCATAAAGAAACATATATCATTTCAAACTATAAGGAATAAACAAAAATATTACTATATATGTAAATTCACAGAATACCGGCAACAAAAAAATAAGTGAATTTGCTAGGTAGTAGCTCAAAACCTTGTAGTGGGAAGATGCCCTCAATCATGAGTAATATCTACATGTCAAGGAATGAGTTGTGACTCTTGTTTCTTAATTTTTAGGAAGAATTGAAATTGGCGCTCCAATGTTTACTTTAGATAAATAATATTGGTGTTGATATGCAATGTGGCCCTCCATCATTAGCAATGACACAATTGTTGGGGTTTGAACAGTTACTATAGATTCAGTGTATTTCATGTCTTGCTGACTAGATTGGTTGGTAATTATTGGTGCTAATCCTGAGCTAGGGAAAAAAATCTCAAGATTTCTCTGCGGAGGAATATATTGAGAGTTTTTAGTTCCAGACCTTCCATATTCACCCAAACTCTGATACATGGTAGCAACTTGCAAGGCTAAGAGTCCCTCACTAGTATGAGGCCAAAACTACATTAATATGGAATTCAAAATTTGTTGATTGAAATGATTTCTATCACCCACTCCTGAAGACAAGTGAAGCATTTTGATAATTGATTTGACTAAAAGGTCACGTTGAGCGGGTGAGAGATCCCTACATCTTATTTTCCCTTTCTATAGCAGAATTTAGGGAAGAAATTGTATACAGTGTTGTTGAATGGCACCTTAGTATTATTTTCCCTACAACAGTTACATCCTGTGAGCCTTGAAGTTGATGAGCGGTGATCCTGTTACCTTGCATGTTGGCTTGTCTTTAGGTGAATACACATGGAACTATTGATTGAGGACTTGATATAAGTTTTCCAACAGAATTTGGGTGTTGAATATATTCTAACTGAGTTGAAGGATGAATATTAGAGGCTGCAAAGTATGGAGGTTTGTCCATATTTACAAAAATTCTCTTTTACACATGTTAAATATGATATAGAGGGAATACTTAATCGCATTGCTGAGGTGGTCACTTGCAAGCTTTTTACTTCAGTTGTGGTAGAATCACCTACCTTTGATAAATAGTCTTGATGAGTTTCTAAAGCTACACTCTTATGGGAAATTTATCCTTTTGATGGATGGATCTGATTATGCAATACTACATTTGTACTTTGCAGATACGGACTTGTTTGTAAATATCAATTTTTCATCCTTTGCAATAGTTGGGCTGGTGAACCTAGTCTAAGTCCAAATCCCTGAGAAGAGAGAGCGCTTGATGACTAGTTATGAACAAAATGAGTAACTGAAACATCAAGTGAATAAGATTCATTTGGATCAACAGATGCATTCTTCTCACTAAATATAGTGTGCTTTAATGTGTCACTTCATTTGGATTATATGACATGCTTAGAAGTTCAAGAACATTTTGGCTGGACATAAAAATTTTATAAGAAAAAATTGAAATATTACTGTATTATATTATAGAAAACTAGTAAAATATGGTGGAACAACAAATAGAAAAATTACTTAATAACAAAACACGAACCAAAACCTTACCTTGATAAAGATGTTTGTTTTTTTGAACTAGATATGTTTGTGTGGTTTTCAAATAAATATGAGTTTGTAGAAGAATAACCTATAAAAAATATTTAGGATGTCCTCCTCCCAATAGTTATCTTAAATTGGTTTGTAAATTTGAATTTAGAACGTCTTGAAAAAGAAACAACTTCTTACTACAAAAGGGCTACAAGCAAATCAAGCATATGATATCAATCTAAGCATGAATTATTTTCAATTGGGTTAAAAGGATGCACAAAACTGACAAATTCAACTTCTTACAATGATCCACAGTGTTCATAGATTAGATATTTCATTCGAGTCCAAATACATCAAATAAATTTAATACCTCTCCTGCGTTCCTAGTGTTATTTTGTGAGCCTATCAAAAATACATTTGACTGCACAAATTCTGCCCGTTCAAGTGCCTTTTTCCATTGAGAATTCATGTGCATTATTCCTCTCAGAGATGAGTCATGTCTAGCACTTTTTGCATGACATTTTTTCATTGAATTCATTCCTAATGCATGTTGGAGCACGTTCCTAGGGCACATTCTCAAGATATTATTTCCAAAAAATTCACTTGAACCAGTACTCATTTTACTCAGCTGGCTATATCCCCAATGATTCATATTACTTAAAGATTGTAAATCATCCTCCCTTTGAGGACTTTTACCACTGTAATCACTTCCAGCTTTTGCACTCTGATTAGGATAGCCCTTTCTTTCTATCTAACTAGCAGTTGTGCAATCATTTTGACTATATTGTGACCTATTTATATCATTTGTATATCTCTGAGAACTGTCAAATACATTGGGAAATTGATTTAAGGCTAGTGAACTATTTCCCTACTGAGAGAAAAAAGTGTTTCCAACACATCTTTTTTTGGCATAAGAGTCCAAAATAATATTGTTAGAATTGAACTCCTTATATATATATATATATATATATATATATATATATATATATATATATATATATATATATATATATATATATATATTAGTATAATTGGCATGAAGTGCTTTTCCTTTATCCAATTCATGTCCTTATGGAGTTCTAGCCTGAAAGTGACATGGAGAAGATCAAAACCATAAAAAAATACAACAAAGGTTAATTCATCATTAATAGGGCCATACATGACATGTAAAAGAACACTGGGAATTCTAATTAAACAATCTCCCAAAAGGCGGTTCTCCCCATACTTTCCTTCTGATTCGTATATTACATAAATTAATTTTCCAATTAGTAGCAATAAATTTACAATCAAGGATTACAAAATCTCAAATGCATAGATTGGCCAAGTCAAAGAAGCAAGTCCAGCGCTTAGAACAATAAGATCATTTCATATGAGTTACTTGTTGCTCTAACTACTAGGCTTGTTGATCTTAGAATATGACAAATGCAATGAAGTAGAAGACTAGTGAAAACAATGCAGAAAATAATGCAAGCTGGAGGAAAGTCCTTCCAAAGGCAATAGTATAGAGCACCATGTAAATCTTACTAGGATTTCTCCATATATGGCATAAACATCTGAGCCTACCTTCATGTGAATAATATAAAAAAAAATTGTAGTCGTATACAACTCATAGGATATTGTTGTCAATGATTTTCAAGCATGCTTGACATTTTCATGGTTCATTATTGTAGCAGTTGATGTGCCAATAAATAATTTAGCAGTAGTAAATAATATGGTCATTGAAAAATATCTTATTATTACTAGTTTTATTCTGAATATTTGAACCTAAATTCGTGATGAACATGTTACCAAATCATATTTTATACCTTTCTGTGTGTTGATGATCCACAATAAAGGACTTATGATATATAATTCAAAAAATCAGTTGGCAACATATGCTAAACAAGAAATAACTTCATGCATCACACAAGAAAGAACTGCAACATTCCTTAGCCAACTGGGGAATCCATTTGGATAAGAAGGAAATTATAAATACATATTTGCTATAGGATATTCTGGATGAGATGGAGAGGAAGTGTAATGAGTTGTGATCAGGGTTCCACATGGATGTGTACCTGGGTGTTGTGAACATGACTCTATGTTCCCCATGTTGCCCAAGCATGGGACCATCATCAAAGATGCCCCTGCCAGTCTTTGTACACAGAGGATAGATCTGGTACTTGGGGATGGTGAACCTAAGCACTGTGGGTGGTTAAGAATACCATAATACCACAAGAGTACTCCTCAACACCATCTACTAGGGAATCCTTTTTAAAACTTACTAGCATCCAAAAAACCCAACTAGATAAGCAATAAATACCTAAAATTTGAGTTTTTCCCATAAATCCAAATAAAGGTGGTGGGGCACTCCCAAAACCTCATCTTCAGTACGTAAATCAACCAAACCCTAACTTCACTATTCACCAACAACTCACTGGTAGCAACACACCATGGAGATTAAATTTTTTTTTTTGTGGGCAGCAAGCTTGCAAAGGAAAAAAAAGTGTCGGAAATTATTTTCTACCATATTCCAAATGTTTTATGTCCAAAAAGCATTATTTCAGTGAAATATTGGAGAATCAATTATTTCTCATCTATTTTGCTGGAAAAATTCAAACGAGAGTCACATTTGAGTTTGGGGGCAGATGATTTTGGTACTGGGGTGAGTATTTCATGAGACCACTGGTATTTTATTTTTCCTCACAAATTCTTTTTTTCCTCCTTTGCAATTGACAACAAGAATAAATTAAAATAGAAACATGAAAATACCAAAAATAATTCATCTGAACATCAATACTTATGATAGTGACTTCATAATCGTAAGCCACTATAGGGGAAACAGAGTGGATCGAAACCAACGGTGCAAGTGGGCCTGCCAAGGTAATGTAGAACTGGAACCAATGTGTCCCCTTAAAAAGAATTAACTGAATATGCAAAGGGGCCTGTCAATCAGAGAAAAAAAAAATCTCTGTGAAACCAAACTCACTTGAAACAAACCCAATAACAGTAGCAAGTTATATAATTTGAATTTGGAAGTGCAACATTTCTAGCCAACCTTGGATTGGGAGTTATAGCGAAGTAAAGCAGTAAATTTTGGGCATTCCAAGCACCAGGAAGTTAGATACAGCATATGTGAGAAGTTTCCTATGTCTTAAAATATGAAATCGTGAGCTTGCAAAAAGCAGCAGGCACAAATGGAACAATATATGGTAGAATGTCACTTCCAAACTAAAGTCAATGTGGGAGCCTGAGCAAAAAATGGCAGATAAGGCCCTACCTTTGTTATTCCTTCATTGGCTCCAAAAAATATGGGGCCTTATAAATCTTGAAAAGCAACTCTTGGAGTAGGAACCAAATTCAAATACCTGAAAAATTTGTAGTAGTGAGAATATGAATGACGTAATTAGCCAATTCTTTTTGTCAATTGAATTCCCCTCACTATTATAATATGGTCAAGGTAATTGCAGCTCAAGGTACCTCAAATATACTTATACTTCATTGCACCAATAATTATATTCTCTAAATATCTCTTTAGTACCTAAGGCCTAGGCTACTAAATCCCAAAGCACAAAAAATCCGCCAAAAAACCAGCTTTGCAGACCAAAAACTAGATCCATTTGGATACGTTTTTACGAGGATCCATACCAACAACCGATTTAGGAAGATATGGTACCAGTAATTTAGTGGAGGAGGATAATCACTATAACTATGATCTTCAAGTGGCAATCTACACAAGGAAGGAACTATGGCAACTAGAAGATAAAATAATTAGGAAAGAGAACACACTTGGAGGACTAATTCATGGACATCTACAAGATCTGGATTCAGTTGTGCACTTTATCAACTCCTCATCAATGCTTCCTTAAGAACCTTCATATAAAAAAAAATTACATTTTAAGGGAAAATAGGAAAATAGGTGTATAAAGAAACTACCATGTGTATGCCTTAGACATTCATATCCAACAGTCCCATCGTTTCATCGAATTTTTATATCTTGTAATAATAAAATATTGAGACACAAAAAACCTCCTTGGCTTCATTTGTTGGATCCTTGAGCTGCAATAAAGCCCGAAAAACAAATTTCTCTTCCTGAATAAATGCATCTCCTGACATAATTTTAATATCAGATAAGAGAGATAAAATAAACTTACCACCTCCGCAAGTCAACTTTGAACAATTTGTATTCTAGGAACAATATGATCAGACCCCTCATGACAATCTTTCTCACTCTGAACACAACCCATATCTACCATGGATAAAAAAAGGATATGTATACATAAATGATGCCATATAAGGAAGTTATTAAAACTATTCCTCAAATTTCACCCATTCTAGTTTCTCCTTCACTACATCCTTCTTTGCCTTCACTCCTCCCCAAACCTAATCTCAGATGTTCTTCTTATATATTACTTTCTATTGATCTATGATTTCCAGATTTGAAAAATGTTTAGTATTTACATATCCGATGCATTCAATATTTCATAATGATGTATGTTACAAGTTTAATATACTAATTTTAAATTTCCTTTTGATATAATTTTCAAATTATAAGCATGAACAAAGTAGTGGCAACATATTTGGTTTAGAATCAGTGGAGAAAACACTACCATTCTTAGATGTTGCTAATTTTCCAAGACCTGCAGATTGTTACATACACTTGGAGGTATAGTATTAAAATCCTCCACTAGAGAATAGAAGCATGCATGAGAAAGAAGAGATATTACAATCCACGTAAATGGTTCATATCTCATTGAATTAAAAAATAGAGTTGGTAGTATAGCATCAATAGAACTAAAAAATGAACGCCATTGATGATTTTCAACAAATGGTATGAATCTTGATACAATTACATTGCTTCCCTTCTTAAGGTCATTGATGGCTCACACACTGCTAAAGATTCTATTCTGCCCCATGTGTTCGCAGCCAGAGTGGAATCAAGACCACACTAAATTAATTTCTTGATACCCATTCCCAAGCTACCATTTTCCCTTGAAATTCCTTATATGGATAAAGCTGTAAACTTGCCAAGTTCCTCATGCTCAAAAACTCTACCTAGATGTTGAATGGAAATACCTCTTTTCTCTGGTTTAGAATTCTCAAGCATTGTACAAAATAATTCAACCAATGAATAATATGCAAAACTTTAAAAATCCAAAAATTCCCTTTCAAACAACTTCCATAACCATTTTCCTGTCTGCAAACGCCATGTCAATCTTGCTGCATGGAAGAAAACATACTTTAGTGTAGAACAAATAGAGCTCAAAATAGCATCCAAACTAAATTAAGGTGGCAAGGATAAAAGATAGTCAAGCATCACATCAACCACTTGCCAACAAAGATTCTTTTCAAAGGTCAACATAACTTGAGAAAGACCTTCAAGTGAATGTTTCCAAACAATTGAACATTGCTTACTTTTAGAGACAAATGAATATGCTTCATCTCTTGTAGACACTTTTCTTGAATGAAAATACTTGTTTATGCACACCATGGATCCTGAGTAAAGAAAACATGCTACTACAGTTTGAGACAATTTACTAACCTATTACGGATGAAATATCCAGCAAACCTCAAGTGTTAGAATTTGTGTGAAAATCAGTGCCTGCAAATATTTTGTGAATTCTTCAATATAAGAAATACATGGAAATTAATTTTAAAGTACTATTGAAACCTTTGTTAGCTCCATGCCCATTAATCCCATCTTCAGATACATCAGCATGATCCTTGATTTGTGAATAATATCCTAGCTGACATCTGTCTTCTTGTCTATCAACATCACATGGATAAATTTTTTTCTCTTCTCTCTTAGAAGTTTCCAATGGCACCATATGGTCACTGCAAATAAATGCAGATGAATCTTTCTTAAAATCTGAAGGATGTTCATTCACCAATAAAATACCTAGCTCTCTTAAAGTGTCTTGGGCCAGACAACTATAGACCATAAAGACCTTCTGAAAAGCACAAGGATAGTCATAGTAAGTTGTTTTTTGCTTGAAGTTAGTAAAATTATCCCAACATAATAGTGATTGCATAAATTCTCTCCTCATAATAGACAAATCAGAGTCGATTTCAAGCAAGAAAAATCAACGGTGCACCTTATGGAATGTTATTTTTCTTAATCATGACCTGATTTTAGCTCATTTATAAGAGCATCAATACATAAAGACTCAAAAATAATCATAAAGAGGTCATCCTCTAATAAATTCTCTGAAGCAGTTGTTGTTCCAACATCGTGAGAAATCAAAGGCTTCAAATTGCTTAATACAGAGTCTAATAAAGGCACACCACAATAGGAAATGCTACACAACGAAAACAACAGCTGAATCACCCTTGGTTTCTTAGGCATAATAGCTTCCATATTTCCCACAATGATTACTTCTAGTATCCACAATATGATGCACTTCACATTAGAAGCTAAAACACCTTTTAGCATTCCACAACTGGCACGAGTCATTACATTTTAAGCTCTATCTACATCCAAGAAATGGTTGGAACATAACTCTGAAAAAGAAATAGGTATATATGGAATAGAACTAGATGGAACGACTTTTAAACAGGGAAAATTTGAAGGATGGAAAATTATTTTGAAGTTTAAAAAATTGGCGAATCTCACTAGTCCCTAATATGCAAACTATAAAATGCTTATTGTTGTATTTGTAAAATTATTCAAATTTATACTGATATTATATATTGTCTATATAATTTTGGCAATTTTCAAGGTAAAATAATTTTATATTGTAAAATTTGGGCGAATTAGTTTTATAAAAAAAATGGAAATTGGCGAATCTTTTTTTTGGAAAAACCATGGAAAATTAGCCCACCTGCGAATATTAGCCCCTAAAATTTTCCATGCTTTTAAATGGGATCAGAAAACCTCTAGCATCACTTCTGCATATGTGAAAAACTTATTTATTAATTTTGGCAAGATCATGTCTAGCTCAAGGAAAAGAGAGCATGGACAAAGCCATCAATATCCACTTGATCTAAAAGATCAATTTTCTTAATAGATTTCTCATATTTATGTTTGATGGATTCCAAAATGGAGGCCTCTTGTAATTCTTCATTCCCTTTCCATTTATATCTTTTGAAATATGTGAGTTCATCAGAGAAAATAAAACCATAAAATTGTCATTTGCTACATATCTTGGGAAAGGAGGATCCCTCTCTTTCGGTGTTCCTTCACATAGCGATCCACTGCCATCCAACATATGCATATAACCAAAGGAAATGAAGAGGTTGAGAATTTTAATATTCTTTCCATCCATGAGGAGGTAGGAATCAGGTTCCTATACTAGAAGGCCTCTTTCCTACCACACTCATCGTCCTCCTCCATGATGCCACTACCACTGGCTACAAAAACTATTCTTTGAAAAGTGCCCACTACTGCCTAACTCCATGTATTTTTCCAGGTTCTATTGGATGACTAAACTCATTTTATTGTTAATGAAGAGAGAAAATCAATGTATTTAGACACTATGCAGCCTTCAAAATCATGTCAACAACAATATCTGGAGGAAAAGACAACTTAGTAGATGAATAAAGGAAAAAAAAAAGACCGTGTAGAAGAACTTCATACATGTTATGATGTTCCCTCTGTAACTGCCGAATAAAAAAGACACAGAGTAGACCCTGATGCTGGCGTACAAAGTTAACAAAATCCACTGACTCTACATTATCAGGAAAAGTTCTAAAACCATTTGTCCTTTCTTCAAAATCATAACTTACTACTTTTTCATCATATGATCCCTCATTTAAAATACTAGACTGCACTTGTTTTCCCATTCTGCTGCTTGCATAAGAATGTCAATTCCATTTCTATCTATATTTTCTTCACTATTACATCTCATTTCCACTTATGTCTGTCTATTACTTGAAAATAACTCATTAACTATTATCCTACCCATGTGAGAATATTTGGAGTTTATACTGGAACTTTTGTTCGTGTGATGGTCATTGTCACTAGATTTGATCATGAAATATGCATTCAGGTGGTATTTTTCTACCAAAAGTAGTGCAACAATTGTAGCTTCATGATTATCTAAGTTCATCTCAGACTTTTGATGCAATTCCTCTGTGAAATGGCTAAACTCCAAGGCCCATAGTTCACAGTCTTGATAAACCACGAGTTATAAATACTCTATTTGCAAGTCAAGGTTTTCATTTGCACCTACATCTATAATTAATTTTCTCCTTGACCTGCTCTCTTTTCGCTTAAGCTTCTTTCCATCAACCTTCACATTAACATGACTAAAGCTATAAGTGTCACAAAGGTTTCCCTCAAAAATAATTGAGAAGTTACAAAGTGTTATGTTTTTAAACTCAGGAGGAGAAAAATGAAGACTGCCATGTGCAGTCACATCAGTTTTTGGATTTCCATCCACTATTTCAAATTTTCCATAACCATATTCCTTAACGACATTGTGTTTACTTATTGTTGGAAGTTGATTAGATGAAACATGTGTGAAGGATGGTGCTTCATTCTTTGGAATCTAAAACTTTACTTATCAAACTCTTGCAAAGATTAATTCCAGGAGGCAATGGAACATGAGGGTCCAATGGAGAGAAGCACACATCATGATCAAAATTTGAAAACCTAAGTGCTCAATTCTTAGAACATCTAAAGTATTCAAATCTTGGAATGAGCATAAAAATGTCATCAAAAAAAGAAAACAATCACCAATCTTAATTCCTCAAGTTCAAAATTTATCAAAATCAAATATCAATTCAATATGTATAAGAGAAAGCTCCCTTCCTCCTTTCTATCACATTCCTCTATGGGAGGTCTTTCCCTCCCTTTTTCTTTTTCCATGACTCTACAACCTCAGGCTCCATTCCAATTTGTGGATTTTGAGCTATTTGAAGTGAGATTCTAGTAAAATCCCAATGTTCCTTGCTGAAACAATTTCCAGAACTGTCCAACAACTTGTAGAACTGCCCATACATTGATTCCTACTCCAACCCCCAAATATTCACCATGCTTCCCTATCATGAAGAATGGTTACAATGATAGAATACCTCTTCCAGTGATTACCATAATACCCTCCCCACACTTTGATTTCCTTCTTGTACTGTTGTATTTCCTGATTCTGTCATGATGAGACCCTTCTAGCCTGTGCTTATGACTTTGGCACATGGTGTAGGTTGTTGTCTAGAGGTGGTATCAATCACTATTTTTAACCATGACACCTTGTTTGGGTAATAAATTTCTTTGAACTTAATTGAACTTGTATTGGATTTATTTAAATTGCAAAATTTTCAAGCCCATGTGACTACTAGCCTAATGTTACCTCATTAAATCACTGAAAGATAGAATTTATGAAAGAACAGAAAATAGTCCCGGATGCGGGTGGCATGTAAAGTGAAGAAGGGCCATGGGGCTGCCATGAGGATGGACACATGGCTTCTCCACGTGCTCCGTCCTTGGAGGAGGCACCATCTTAAAGCTTGGCATGAGGGCGTCATTACTTCACCCTCCGCCACCCTACCAACGACGTACCAGGTCTGCGTATTTTTAATGCTGCTCATCATGGGATTTAAACCCACCACCCTGGCTCTCCATTGTGCATTTGGATATGCTTTCTCATTCTTCCTTCGGCTCTCTGTCTCTACTTCTCCGTATCTGGAGCAGTGCCCTGGTTCTTCTAGGATGGAGGCTCCCTCTGGTCTTATCCCCTCCTAGAAACCTGTTCTCGCCTCCCTCTGGTCTGAAGACTTGCCCCCTTGGACTATCATGTAGTGGCAGCACATGTAGAGATGTCGAAGAGCTGGTGGGCGTGGCTTGCCTTCCTACCCTCCCTACCCTCCCATCTCGCCCTACCTCTATTGTGACATGAACTTCTACATTGATTGGACTGATTTTGACAATCCTCAGCCTTATGAGCAGCTCCTTGCTTCGGTTCCGTCTCCCTCTTCCCGTCGCAGCAAAAAATGAGCTCGCAAGTCCACCATCTCCCCTGAGCCCGCCTTCACCCCTCGTAAGCTGAAATCTCTTCTGGTTCGCAGTGCTACCAGTGGTAGAAATGGTTCAAGTGATTCTTTCCGCAACAACGAAGGTAGCCCAGAGTTGGATGTGGGTGATAGCTTGGAGTTGAGCATTGGAAACTGCCCTCAGCACCATGTAGCTCCTCTGACTAATGATGATGCGGTGACCCTGAGCGACCCTGCCTCACCACGTCCTCCGCAAGATGAACACGCGTTGGACACAGGCATGATGGACGTGGGATACATGTGCAGGAGCCTCAAATAGCCTCAAGCCTCCAGTGATAAGCATGTAGGTCTCCCTTAGTTTTATATATTTTACTCTTTCCGGCATTAGCTTGTGTAATCATGTTTATCCTAGGTTTTTTTATACATCTCTACTATCTGTTTTTGCTAGTTTCTCGCCACGGGCAACAATATTTTTTGAACTTCTAAGGACTGGTTTCCCCTTTAGGGGCAGTCCAGTACTTGATAGAACTCTTTGGCACTTTTCCTATGGATTGAATTCATTCTTTCCATAGGATGCGACCTGTAACTTCTTGTTTCTTATGATCTAATAGAATTAGCCTAAATTAGAAAAAAATAAATAATAGAAAATAAAATTTCTGAACCTTTTATCAATCAAATTTTTTATCAAGAAAAGTCAAGGCATAGAAGAAAAAAAATGAATCTTCAAGCATGCTTAAGAACCAAGTTCAAAAGTAGTCTAATAAAAAATTATGGGCACAAATATTCTGAAGATTTGATCTCAATATAGGAAGAAAGAGACATTGATCTACATATCTCTATCTAGAATCAAACTCTCTCCAAAGTGAAGCAAGGTTTTAGGCTACAATATTAGCTTTTCAACACAATGAGTAGATCCTCGGTCCATGTACTTAAAGGAATATCTTTTTGAATATCACCATATTACTGTCTGAAAAGAATGAAAGCCTAAAAAGTGACCCTCTGGACATTGAGGAAAAAGGATTGTTCAAAAGGCAGCAAAATCTCAGAACCAAATTTCTGAACAACCTTGGAGATAGATCGAGCTCCTCAAGAAAATAAAGAACGTAATGCTTTTATCACTAAATATTTGTGGCATAAAGAATGCAGGCACCAATAATTCTTGTTCTCCATAACACGACCAATCTTTCAAGAAGTTGGATACTCATTTATACATTCTGAAAAATATAGTGGAACTAAGAAACTAAAGGCAGAAGAATTTCTACGTTGAAATTATGTGGCAAAGAAGTTTCATAACCAGTCACACTATATATTAAAGGACACATGAATAAGCAGGTCCCATCATAGGAATGGAAATATCGTTGAAGACTCGTCAAAAGGAACGTCATGTTCATATGACAAATAATCAATGGAAAAATACAGTGCCATTGTGAAGAATCATGGCAGCCAAAGTATTGAGCACTACAAGCAGGTATACATAAGGTCTGTATGATAATTTTTATTTTCAAGGGTCCATCATAAGATATAGTAGGTTTGAAGTTATGGCTTTGTATGTTAAGAAAACCTTAATATTTAGAAACCCTTATTCTAAGGTATTTGTTGCTTATGATTTGATTTTTAGGGTTTGTTAGATTTCTAGGGCATGAGAAAAACTCTAGAAGAACATAAAGGGAAAAGGGTATGATCTAAGGTTTGAATTTAAGAAACCTTAACATGACCTCTTGATTGCATAAAACTCTAGAAATTTAACTTAACATCATGATTTGGTATCATATTTTGCTTGGGGTACTGGCTATATAGTATTGCAGGTACAAGAAGTAGAAGATGGATGGGCTAATCCTTTGAAATTCATGATGAAAGAAGGGAAATATTTGGACCCTTAGACATTTGTTCATAGTATAGATGGATAGAAAGGAAAAAGTAAAAGATGAAATACCTCTGCCATGGTTGAATGCATCTTAGTAAGAAAGCATCATGGTAAACATACAAATGAAGCAAGAGCTCATGTCATAGCTGAAGTGAAAGCATACATACTGGTAGTAGTCATCATAGGACAATGTAGCTCTTGGTAATCTCATCAGAAACATAAGTAATTTTTATGGGAAAAATAAAAGGTCATCTAGTAAAAATCTCATCATGCACCAGTCAAAAGGAAACATCTACTATATTGGGATACTCAAGATCCTCAAGATTCTCTGATGAAATATTCATTAGAAGGTTCACCGATGAAGAGAGGAAGAAAGTGTCTCATCAAGAATTCCAACTTGTGAAATTCATGGGATGATGCTATGATGACATAAAAGGTAAAGCAGATCAAGGGATTAGAACTCTTTCAATCAAGGAAATTGCTATAGGAAGTCTGGATGACCCAAAGAAAAATGAGGTATGTATTCTTTTTATTTAAATTTGGAGTCATGTCACATGGTTTTAGATAATATGGAATCAATTCTCTACCTTAAGAGCATGATCAAAGGAAAAAGTATCTCCTCCTATGAAAGAATGCAAGAAGGAATGGGTCACACATTGTCTAGATGAAAACAACATAATATGTCGTCACCTAAAAAATGAGGCGGTTGAAAAAAATTGGAGGAACTACGAGAAAAAGTCCCTAGAAGAAAAATGTGTGAAGAAAGAAATGGAGAGATCATGGAATGTGAAACTATGAATGAAATCAACATCTAAGAACTGATAAATTTGACTATGATATCTCTCAAAATATATGAAGACTCTGATGGAAGTCTGAAAAAGATGGAGACAATTGAAAATGGATATATTTGGGAGATGCATCAATATGTATGCAAGATGTTGATGCAAACTGGAAGATGTCATGATAAAAGACCATCACAAAGGTAATTTTGATTTAATTTCCTATTTTTGAATGATGTATGGATGGGCTTATGCAGAGCTACCTAGGCAAGAGTTATGAATGCCTTCCAACGATGATGAAAATCTAGCAAGATGAAATATCCTTAAGGAAACATGGAATGAAGAAGGAAGCATGGCATGAAATAAGGTTAGATATGGACTGATGAATCACTTTCCAATGATAGGAATGATGACTTGGCTCAAATATGAAAGTGATGGATGGTCTATGCCCTATGTAGAAGTCCCAAACATGAAGACTCCTAGATAATGAAAAGGATGTTCATGACATTGTGAGGAGGAGTTCTTCAAGCAATTGGTTGTCCAAGCATCTCCACCTAAGGATTTGTTTTAGGTCCCTTATGAAAAGGGAGTCTAGAACTATTCAAAAGGCAACAAAAAAACATAACCAAATTTCTGAACAACCTTAGAGAAAGATCGAGCTCCTCAAGAAAATAAAGAGAATAATGCTTTTATCACTAAATCGTTGTGACACAAAGAGTGCAGGAACCAATCATTCTTGTTCTCCGTAACACGACCAATATTTCAAGAAAATTGATACTCATTTATAAATTTTGAAAAATATGGTGGAACTAAGAAACTAAAGGCAGAAGAATCCCTACGTTGAAATTATGTGGCAAAGAAGTTTCATAAGCAGTCACACTATATCTTAAGGGATACATGAAGAAGTAGGTTCCATCATAAGAATGGAAATACCTCTAAAGACTCGTTAAAAGGAAGGTCATGAATATTAAAAATAATCAATGGAAAAATACAATACCGTTGAGAAGAATCATGGCAGCCAAAGTATTGAGCACTACAAGTAGGTATACATAAGGTCTGTATGATAATTTTTATTTCAAGGGTCCATCATAAGATATAGTAGGTTTGAAGTTATGGCTTTGTATGTTAAGAAAACCCTAATATTTAGAAACCCTTATTCTAAGGTATTTGTTTCTTATGATTTGATTTTTAGGGTTTGTTAGATTTCTAGGGCATGGGAAAAACTCTAGAATAACATAAAGGGAAAAGGGTATGATCTAAGGTTTGAATTTAAGAAACCCTAACATATTGCATAAAAATATAGAAAGGTAACTTAACATCATGATTTGGTATCATATTTTTCTTGGGGTACTTGCTATATAGTATTGCAGGTACAAGAAGTAAAATATGGATGGGATAATCTTTTGAAAGGAATGATGAAAGAAGGGAACTATATGGACCCTTAGAAACTTTTCATAATACAGATGGATAGCAAGGAAAAAGTAAAAGATGAAATACCTCTGCCATGGTTGAATGCATCTTAGTAATAAAGCATCATGGTAAACATACAAATGAATCAAGATCTCATGTCATAGATGAAGTGAAAGTCTACATACTGGTAGTAGTCATCACATGACAATGTAGCTCTTGGTAACCTCATCAGAAACATAATTAGTTCTTATGGGAAAAATAAAATGTCATATAGTACAAATTTCATCATACATCAATCAAAGGAAACATATGATAGATGGGGATAATCTAGATCCTCAAGATTCTCTGATGGAATCTTCATCGGAAAGTTCACCAATCAAGAGAGGAGGAAAGTGTTTCATCAGAAATTCCAACTTTTGGAATTCATGGGATGATGTTATGATGACATAAAAGGCAAAGCATATCAAGGGATTTAAGCTATTTCAATCATGGAAACTTCTATAGGAAGTATGGATGACCAAAAATAAAATGAGGTATGTATTATTTTTATTTAAATTTTGAGTCATGTCACATGGTTGCAGATAATATGGAGCAATGCTCTATCTCGAGAGCACGGTCAAAGGAAAAAGTATCTCCTCCTCTGAAATAATGCAAGAAGGAATGGGTCACACATTTTATAGATGAGAACAACATAATATGTCCTCTTCTGAAAAATGAGGTGGTTGACAAAAACTGGAGGAACTATAAGCAAACGTTTCTGGAAGAAAAATGTGTGAAGAAAGAAACGAAGAGATCATGGAATGTGCAACTATGAAGGAAATCAAAATTCAAGAAATGATAAATTTGACTATGATATCTCCCAAAAAGATATGAAGACTCTGATGGAAGTCTGAAAAAGATGGAGACCCTTGAAAATGGATATCTTTGGGAGATGTGTAAATATGTATGCAAGATTCTAATGCAAAGTGAAAGATGTCATGATAAAAGACCATCACAAAGGTGATTTTGATTTAATTTCCTATTTTTTAATGGTATATGGATAGGCTTATGCAGGGCTACCTAGGGAAGGGTTATGAATGTCTTCCAACGATGATGGCCATGTAGTAGGATGAAATATCATTAAGGAAACATGGCATGAAGAAGGAAGCATGGCATGAATAAGGCTAGATATGGACTGATGAATCACTTTCCAATGATAGTAATGATGACATGGCTCAAAGATGAAAGTGATATATGGTTTATGCCCTATGTAGAAGTCCCAAACATGAAGACTCCTAGATAATGAAAATGAAGTTCATGACATTGTGAGGAGGAGCTCTTCAAGCAGCTGATTGTCCAATCATCTCCACCTGAGGAGCTGTTGTAGATCCCTTATTAAGAGAGAGCCTATAAACAAGTTTCTTACTTGGTAGAAACTTGGAAGAAAAATTCCTAAGCCAAAAGGGAGCTTAGGTACATTTCTTCCATGGGAATGAGTACATTCCTTTATTAGAATATATATGTCCTCCCTAATTAAGAGGGAGAGATAGATACATCATTCTTATCTTCACTTGGGAATACAGAATGGAGGATCGGGAAAACATTTGGAATCTGATGCTCTTTAAGGATTTGATAGGGCATCCAAGATAATATTAGTCTTAGATGATTGGTATTCTTTGAGGACTGGGAATCCAAGATAAGAATAGTCCTGCTGGAACACACCCTAAGAAACTAAGTGGGGTATGTTCTAAGAGAACAATAATGAGGATGTCTATACATAATTGGTCTCACCAACATTATGCTCAGATATCGTGGAGAGATAGAGTTGTTAGTCAAGGCCTTGCTATGTGACAATGTCGGTTGATATGGTGCTATACAAATGGGTTACCAATCGACCTCTTCTTATGAGAAATTTTTCATATTGAGAATGGCCAAGTACCATTATGAATATGTCCCTAGTTAAGAGGGAGTGTTGAAAAGTGTAACTAGGTTTGGTCTTCATAATGACATGTGTAATTGTGATTTTATGTAATTGTTGAAAATAAGAAAAATAAAATTATTATTGTAATGCTCCTCTCATGGGTTTCATGACCAAGAAATTTAATTTTTAGTGATGGCTCCATTGTGAGCCTTTAGGAATTGTCATCTAGCCATAAAAGTCAATTTCAGCCTATGTCATTTATGAAGGACCCTTCTAGGGAATATTACATTTTTTATGAGTCATTAGATATGTATAAATATCCCTCCAAGACAAGCACAAGTATCTCCCCTCAATTCATCTTCAAAAGGAATAATAATACTTCTCCAAATGACACGTCACCCTAGCTCGATGACAAGTCATATTATTATGAGGCTACAAAAACTATAAATAGGGAAACACGTCCACATTTTAGAGCAAGAAATTCAGTGATCATTTGTAGTTTGAAGAAGTTCGAAAATATTCAAGGAAGGAAGCCCAAACCAACAAGTAAAGGGATAAGAAGATCTAATTATTTCAAGATTGTTTTGGGCTCTTTTTTGTCACACATGAAAAGTGAAGGGACTTTTCTCTAACACAGAAAAGGTTGAAGTTATTATAGATCTCTTAGAAGGGTAATTCTAGGGGGAAACAAGGTTATGCTACAAGATTAGTTACCAAAGAAGAGACCTCTTACTGAAGTGACGTAAAACAAAGCATAAGAGAAGGTCTTATGTTTGATTTAGGGTTTTTGATCAAGGACACTGAAATAAGTCTCAAGCAAAAGGAAGATGAAGTCGGAGAGAAGGGGAGAAGGAGAAAGGAGCAAAAGGTTGTCTATCGTTGACTAAGGACATCTTCAAGGAAACTTTGTGTCTTGTTATTGGAGTGGAAAATAGGTCAAGGGTCTTGGTCTTGGTATTCATCAATTGGAATCTCTATAAGAAGAAGAATTTGTTTGGGTTTTCCGCTCAAGTGGGAGAGGTTTCGGCCTTGGTTGATTGTCTATAATTTGTGTCTCTTGTCTCTTTATGGTTTATGCATTGGTAATTGTTTGATGAAGAAGAAAAATAATAGCCTAAGTTAAATAAGATCCTAACCTAAAGAAGTAAAAGCTCTCGCAAGCAGTTACTAAAAGAAGAGAAATCACTTAATTGTTATCCTCTAGATTTCTCAACAGAAACTCGATTGTGTTGTTGAAATAAATAAGTGTTTTAGTTTATACCTTTTTGTAGGATGTTATGTGGCTTGATAAAGTAGGATTTTGACTTGGACATGGAAAATAGTCCGTTAATTTTGAGCAAATTGGCATTTTTTTTCCTACTTAGTTTTAAAATCTATAAGCCATTAAAGTTTTGGGTACTTTGGATAACTAAGAAAAATACCTTGGTAAGTAAAGCATCATCAAAAACATCAAAGAAGCTACTATTGATGATGTTAATATTTGTCCATGATGATGACTCTGATTGATAATATATCTCTTCTTAAATGAACCAGTTTGATATATGTACCTAGGGTTTGGAAGCAAGTCTTGAGCCATTCCTAGGGTTGTGAGTGTTTAGGGTCTGTAACCCTAGAAAGGGCGTAAATGACTTAGGGATTGAACCCTAGGAATGAAAGTTATGCAAGATTGAGCATTATCAGGGTTTGTAACCCTAGAGATGAGTGGTGTAAGTCTAGGGTTTAGAATAAAAAACCTAACCAACCAATTTCAAACCCTAACCAATTTAAAGGTTTGAAGAAAATTCTAGGGTTTATACATTAAATCCTAGGATTCAGGAAGAAAGTCAATAGTGAAGGTTTCTGATATCTAGAGTTTATAGTCATGATATGAACTTGAAGATACTAGGTTGAGGTTGATTTTTTATTTTTCAGATAAAATTATAAAGGAACTATTTCTGTTGGTCAAATAATATATTTGTGCTTGTTAGTAGAATGTGATATTTGTGCTTGCTAGTAAAATGTTATATCTGTGCTTATTGTTGAAAATGTTTCCTTGAATGCACTCATTTCCTCACAGTTCGTTTTTTCTCTTAATTATTAATAATAGGTCTGCCCATGCAAATGTGGTATTAAATCCAACAATTATTGTGATTCATGAGAAAATTCATAAAAGCAATGGGCATTTTTTGTGTTGCAACTATTGGGGAAAATGAAGGAGAAAGTCATATAAAAAACTTATTTCTAATTAATGAGGTCAGTATTAGAGAAATTTTCTCCAAATTATTTTCATCTTGTAGAAAATTGGGCGAGGATGAACAACAGATTTTAGTTATTATGAGGAACTTCTCCAACCTTTGTATGGTGATATTAACTGTTGGTTACAATGCTCCTTTTGACTGGAAAGTGTTGGTTATTTTATGACTAAACTTTGCATGGACAAGGTTCCCTAGTTTGAGGAGTATTAGCATGTGTTCATGATGTTATTATTGGCTAGTACTTGTAGAGGGTGCCTTCTTTTGAAACCATTTGAAACTAATTTAAGTAGTAATATATAACATGTGGATGAGCGTTGTTTTCAAGATATTAGTGTGTGGATGAGAACTTTTTTGAGGAGATACTTTTGTTGTCTTTACATTTTTTAAATGTAGATTTATTAGCATGAGAGCAAAAATTTTTGGTTAATATATTAGCATTCTTGAGGGCATATCCCTTGTGGAAAATTTTAAACACTCATTACAACAACAATGAGAAGAAAAACAAACCAATGGGAGTTTCCTTAGTAGCATATAGGATGCACCACTCAGCTACAGGGGAGACACTGATGTACTAGTAGTTACCAGTTTTTCGCTCTCTCCTTTAATGCTTATTTCTGACACGTTCCAAGTGTCCATTCCTAGAATTCTAGGGTGCCCCCACTTGAGGGAGTTACTTACCTATTCATGGAAGCATGAGGGTTTACAAAGTATCACATTTTTTGCACTTGAATGGAATACACTATGTTTTTGGCCACTTGCATGGTTTTAATCATGCCTTAAATTACAGAGTATTCCTATATTCAGGGTTTGGTCCATGGGGTTATATTTCATTAGTAAATATGGTGATTTGGAAGGCCACCTACCAAGGTCCAATTCCCCGAAGACACAAACAATTAGCTGGGGACATATATTTTGATAGAAGAGTAACCCCTGACATGAACATTAAGGAAGTCCATGTGAGTATTTTTTGATCTTTTGAGGGCCCTCATGCCCATGGAAATAGGCCGCTTGTGGTGCTCGAATTATTCAGACCAATTGCAATGTTTCTAGAGACTATGGGGAGACTTTCAAATAGCAAAAGTTTGGGACCCAACATTTTGAAACAAAGCTTAATGAATTTAATTTTATGGATCCAAAGGTAAGAATACTGAGTGAAAAACATTAATAGCAATGACCTTGGAGCTAGAAATAGAGGCAAAAAAGTAAATGGCTACTTAATTCAAATTTTGAAATCAAAATCATTGTATGAGAATAAATAGATCAAAATGTTGTTGCATGAATATACTGGGTAAATTGTGAAGATAAATAATGATTCATCAGTCTGGGTTTGAGGTAAAATCCAACATTTTTTGGGTCCAGGGTTTGAAAGAAAAGCTCACATTTTTTAAAGTATAAGTAATTAGTAATTTCTGTTTACATCCCTAAATTCAGTTTTCTAAGAGTTGATGTAATAAACATAGATTTGACCATTAAAAATCGTGTATTTTAGTTGAGTTTGAGTGGAAAACAAGAATTCTCAAATATTGATAAATACCTCACAAGGGTTTCTATTGAATATCTCATAAGGATTTGTGAGTATCTGAGGCTGACCAAAATGTTTCCTGATTTCCTTCTTTCGTTCTACCGTAGGCGCTATTGTTAGGATCAAGATGATTGAATCCGCAACTACTAGAACCAGAAAACGTACAAGAACGCTGATGGTGTATAATATCAATTCCTTTGCAGTTGAATAATCATTATGTGCCATGTTGGCGAACTAGTGATAAGAACTGGTGTGATAGCCAGCCGTCTTTGTTGAGCGCTCTTGTTAGGATCGAGATGCTTGAGCCCTGCAACTAGAACCAGAAAATTTAAGGCAAAATGATGGTGTATACTATCAATTCCTCTGCAAATGAAGCTCGCTTGCTGGGGCCAACAGGTGATAAGAACTGACGCGATAAATTATGAATACACAATACACAATCATAAATGTAGTAGTTTACGCATATATTTTGATTGGCGGAATAGTAAATTACGTTATTTTCAAAGTAGGGAATTGCTATGTAGTAGTTTATGCATATATTTTGATTGGTGCCAAAGAAAATTACTTGAATTGACTAGCAACTTTCACTGGTTCACTTTTATGGGTTTTTATGGGTAGGTGAGGTAAAGGATTCTTTTGTTTGGTGATTGAAGAAGATAAAGAGTATTTTTCAAATTTTCTACACAACTAAGGTATTATTCTTAAAATTAAGGCATTACTCTTGAATTTATAGTTGATTAGCAATTTTAGGGGTTCACTTTTGTGGTTAGTTGGGGTAAAGGCCTTTTTAGAAGAAGTTTTTTCTTCTTTTTTTGGCTTTTAGGAGTCAATAATTGTCATGTAGGGACCAAATTATAGATAGATTTATATATATTTTTTAAATTTTTCATAATTATTAAAGAGTGAAGAAGGTATAGGTGGTGTTTCTTTTTTGTTTTATTTTTACAATTTTAAGTTAGGTGTTAATCTAATATTGAGTGAGATGTTTTATTTTGCTATTATCCATAATATATTCTTGTCTTTGGAGGTATTCTTTATAATGTATTTGAATTAGTTGTAAGCCTTTGAATTTAATTCCTTGTGAATGTGATGAAAGGATATAACCTTGAAGGTTCTAATCAACTCCATAACTCTAATCATCTATTGATGCAATTAAGAAATGTTCAAGGAAGTATAAAATTTTAGCCAATTTATAACAAACTTTGAATCCCCTATCACTTGTAAGTTCAGATTGTTGAAGTGACACAATTAAAATGACTAACATAAATGACTAACTTGTATTATTGTAGTACTTTTTAGGTAGTCGTATTTTTGTTCCTAAAATAAATTAGTCATTCACATTAGTCATTTTTAGTTACATTACTTATTATCTAGTCAAATATTTGAACCCGAGACTAAATTAGTCGTTTATGTTAGTCGTTTTTAGTTGGGTCACTTAATATTGCTCATTTTTGGTAGTATTCCACTTGGAAAAATTGTGGTGAGTAACGTTTTTAGTCACCTGGTCACTAATTTCATCATTTCTACTAGTGAAAGCTTCCCTTTTAGAACTAAAAATGCTCTTTCTCTCCATAATCTAACTCACAATACATTATAATAGTGCAAATGCACAACAAGCATAAATCACAGAGTTTTCCCCTAACCTCAGATCCAAATATTTCCTCCTCCCTTCAACTATAATCTCCTATTACAATAGTTTTTTAAGAGTTTTTAGTTGCAGAGAAGAGGAACCCCCTGAGCATTCTATAAAATCCATATTTATATATACAAATCAAAACCAAATCGAGAGAACTATTTGAAGAATAAATTTACTCCCACAAATTTGATTGGCCCAAAATTATTTTTCCTCTCTTGTTGGAGCGATTCCATTGATCCAAGGTTTCTCTTCTTCATCTCTCTAACTGCTCTCCTACCACAAAACAATCAAAATTAAATTAAAATTTACCAAATCTGGGAAAACAAACATCTACAATCAAAATCCAATTAAATAAATAAATAAAAATAAATATGAGCTTCCCATATATCCTTTTAAAGATTTTTTTAATCAAAGATAACCGAATCGAATGGATCTGCAATCAACAGAGGCTTTGGCTAAATGAAAATGCAACAACTAAACTCATAAAATTAGTTTTGGATACAAATTTGGAGCTTAATTTTATGTTGAATTTTTTACTTGGTTAATGAATGAATCTAGTCATGCAACCACTTCAGAAATATTCTCCATGATTTTATCTATCTAATGAGCCATCTTGCGCCTCATTTGTCCAATTAAAACTCAACTTATGAGCCTCCAACTTTGAAGTGTCAAAATTGTAATGGTTCTGGAAAAATCATTACCTGGGCCAAAATTGGACATCTTTAGTTAAAAATTCTAATTCTAATTAGTTGTGCAATTAAATTTAATAAATTATTAATATAATTAAAATTATAAAATAATTTATTAATTAAAATTATTAAATTAAACTAATTAAATACAAAATAAATTAATTAATTTACAAATTAAGTATATAACATATTAATGAAAAAATAATTTATTAATTATAATTTCATAAATTATAAAAACTAAAATAAATTAATATTAAAACACAAGGGGCCACGTGTCATGTAATGAGTGGGGGTTTTTGGCTCCAACGAATACAAATTAACCTAAGTGGCGTTTGTCTCACATGGATGAACCATGGTGAGACTAAGTGGGAGTGATAAGGGTTTTGTTGTTATGAGATTGAGTAGTTTTGATATCCCAATGGAGTTAAGAAGTATAATGTGAAAGAGGAGAGTAAGGCCACGTGGAATGGGACCCACCCATAAACTACAACCACTTTGTAATTTAAAAATCCAACAACTCGAACTACATACACATGCAATTTTGAGATTTCATATCTCCTAATTTCTTTTTAATTTGGATTTAACATAGATTTCTGAAATCTAAAAACAAAATAATCTTAATTGTTCTACAATTTGGCTGTAGTGATTTTGTAGGACCATTAGTGAAAAATGAATTCGTTAGTAAAAAATAACTAAAAACTTACAAATGATTTTAAAAAATCAAAACAATATATATTTTGTACATTTTTTAACCACGGTGGTAAAAATCATCAAACATTGGATGAACACCATTTGCAAACCATGCAAAAAAATCAAATGAAACGAGAACTGATGGAAATATTGTGAAAATTCGAATGTAATGAAACAATTAGAAGGAAAATATGATTAAAAAAAAAAATATGGAAAAACTCTAGGACAGTTACCCAAAATAAAATATTAAAAGGCGATTTAGCCAAAATTTATGAAAAGGGTCACCATTATTTGAAATAAATAAGTTAAAAATTGGGGGGGGGAGAGGGGGGTTGATTTTTCACCTCAACAATGGAGACGCAAGTGGAAGAACCAATTATCTCTGGTTAAAAGATAAGGAACTTTACTTTACCCAAATATTAAAATATGTTGGATTCCATCAATACATAAAACAATAAATCATTTTCATGGGCCCCACATTAAATAGATTAAACAATATAGGTTCAAAAAGGTAAGTACTCAAAGTAGACTAAGCCTAAAATCATGAATCAAAATTTTGGGAAAAATTTATTTTAAGATTACCTCGTATGAAAAATAGAAGAAGGAATAGATAAGAGTTTTTTGATAAAGCATATATCCATCGTTATGAATGGTCTCTGACATTTATTCGCTACCAGTGAGCTTGAACAATACCCCCATGAAGTTTTATTTTATTCCATACAAGCATGGCCCCGCTTCCAATGAACATCCATAGCCCCGATGGGTTTACTTATATTTTCCATGCTTCCCCTTTTTATCACCCTTTTGATAAGCACATTTGTGAGCTTTAGTTATGATGTATCTGATTGAAATAAGTGGGATGATAATAGAGACTTAGGTTAATGGATATAATACTTCCATAATGTTGACTCCAAAATCTTTCTCTCTGACTATTAATCGAAGGTTTTTATGAAGTGGAGGAATGGAAGGATCCATTGAGTTAAACTCAGGTCAATTATTTCCTTGAAAAGGTGAATTATATCACATAGAAAGGATGTGTGCTCCTCCATCGAAAATATTGAAACCAAGAGGGATTTATGATTCCAGAAAGATATACCTTTAATGATAAATGAAACTCACTAAATTAAATAGAGTAAATATTTCCCGTGCCTATCAATTAATGTTAGCTAAGAAAAAGTCCCTTCACATAAATCTTGGTTGAGTCACCAAAATTAAACCAAAACCTGTTGCCAAAAGAAAAATAAATCCAAACTAAAGTGAAAAAGAAATAAAAAAACTACAAAAATATAAAAATGAGGAAAGGAAAAGTTGAAATAAAAACCCAAATTTGAAAGACAAACCCCAACAAAAATAATTATAAAATGTCTCAACAAAGGAGTGCAATAAGACAACCATGAGTGTGTTTATCTTATGTTAAGATTTTAAATAAATTTCATCTTACAGAGTTATAAGAAATTAGGCTCCAAACATTAAGGTGAATAGTTGACATGTGGTGAAATTAAACCAACTGAGAAGTCTCCCAGATGTGGGTGACATGCCCCGAACGTGTGAGGACAGCTCCTCCCATGCCCATGCTAACAACACTCTACAAACTCAGCTCCAACCTGATGTGGAAAATCAATTCGTTAATAATTCATAATGGTGCTTTACTGCACCTGAACTCTTGCCACACTCTGTATCACACACAACCTCACTTGGTCTATCCTTCATCGCATCTACAGGCATGCCACAATCCCTCACCACATCTGCAGGCATGCCACAATCCCTCACCACATCTGCAGGCATGCCACAATCCCTCACCACATCTGGCTCGTGCCACAGGTCTTTCAAAAAGCACCTAAGCTCCCCATTCCGCTATATACCAGTTTCTCTTATCGAACTATAGAGCCATTTATTTTATTTCCTCGCCATCTTGATGATGTTCTAGCTGCCCTGCGCACTCCCCTTGATGCACGACCCCTATTGTTTGCCCTCTTGCAGTGTGCTCCTACCACTGTGATCCTCATTGTTGCGCACCCCATACAACAAGCTTATAGATTGCGCGCATCTCTGCTGATAGCCCCCCCTCCTGCTCTCCTCCCTGCTATGCATTATATCTGGTGTGCTCCCCAGCTGCACGCACCCCTGCTGCGCGACCCCATATTGCACACCACCCTCTACACACCTCTGTTGCACATTCTCCTTCTTTTAATTTCCCTGCTCTGGCCCTGACCTCCCTTCCTCTACTCATCATCTTCCCCATGGCCCTGTGATAGCATCAAAATCCCACTAGGGGCAGCTAAAGAGGCAGGTTCTCAGGGCGTTAACACAGTGGTGAAGATAAGCTTCTGGAATCCATTGAAGGTTCCTCTTCAAGAAACCACGACAGGGAGGCTGCTCAAATGCCTTATGGCACTCAGGAAGATAATTTCTTAACTCTAGAGAAGCCAAGGGGTAGAATATGCCCTAGGAAGTCTACCATTGCTCACTCTAAGTTGCCCAATCCTCGGAAAACTGAGCAGCTCCCTGTTCACGAGCCAGCGGAGGAGGAGAAAAATGTCTGGATCATGGATTCAGATGGAGTCTAGATCAGAGTTTTAGATGCAGAGTACCCTGTTTCTCCAATCATCTACGTGGCCCCCCCAAAGCCCCCACGCGAGCCAACCACTGAGGAGGAGGCCATTGTGTGTGAATATGGTTGCCTCATCGAGGAGGAGGACCCCGCTATAGAGGATGATGAAGGAACACCATGACTACGCAGTAGATCAGTTCTTCTCAATTTTTTTTCAACTTAGCACATACTATATCTATTTTATTTTTATAAGTGTTATGGAACGTTTGGTAAAACAGGATTGTTTGACCCTATTAAGGGGTTGCCTTCCTCCTAGGAGGCAGCCCCAAACCTATTCTACTTTGAAAACTACCAAGGCTCGAATTGGCTAAGCACTTCTTGCCATCTTGGCCCAGTGCCTATGCAAATTTTATTTTATGATTTAATATAGCTTAGCCTAACTTAAAAAAAAAATAAACCAAATGAGAAGTCTTTGTTTGCTGTAAATTTTATTATTTCACGTAAAAGCCTGCAATGAAAGCATCTTAACAATTCTATGATCAAAACAATGATTGAGAAACAAACTAAAAGGTTGAGGGATTCCCCAATTTAACTTATTAGATGAGTATCATTACTGCTTCTCCCAAAAACTCAAAAATAAACAATAAAGAGAATGAGTTCCCAATGTGAGCTGGAGACCTACAAAGCAGAGTTTTAAGATTAGTAAAACTAAAAAAAACAAAACTCAAATATATATATATATATATATATATATATATATATATATATATATATATATGAAGAAGTAGAAAAAGATACTGTGAGCATAGGATACTTACCATTGGATAATTTTGTTTAATATTTTACTTGAGAGATATCAAGTTTCTCCAACAAAAGATAACTTCTCCTTTTAATTAGAATTAGAAACATGAAGAGGTTGTACTCATTGCCCCAAAATCATCATTTATTAGGTCCAAACTAAGGAAAGCAATAAAAATAAAAGAAAACAATGATTCATGTTCGAGTGAACTAATTCATCATAAATGATAATGATTATTTTATTTTGCAATGATAATTGTTCTCTTTGTTTTTTGGATTTCATATCCACAGTATTTTCATAAAATGTCAAGAATCAAGACGAAGACCCCAACAATGCAACAACGGTTTGTGAATACAAGGAGAGGACTTGAATATTTACTTGATAAATATGGAGTGATATATCAAAACTCAACTATAAGAGAATTCAAGAATTAATTAAGCATGATCCATTACCTTCACATGTTCTAAATATCTGTACCAGTTGTTTCGTTACCATAGTGGTTGCTCAAGACTGCCTTGAAAATAAAATGAATATGCACACTAAGAGATGATCACGATGATGGGATGAGGATCTGATAGTAAGATAAAGACGAAAATGTAAGCAAGCCACAGGTGTTGAACTTATCATTAGCCTAGAAATTGTTGTGAACAGTAAAACGAGGCTCAACTATACAATAAAGAAATTATGATAAGACCCATGTGCACACATCATAAATAATAGATATTCCAAAAGTGACTTAGTCATATAGAGCAATAAATTCTTGGGGTTTGATGAAATTATAATGGAAAATACATCCAAGCTCTCGAAATCCATGATAACATGAGAGTCATCATATATATACAAAGATAACCAAATAGGACTCCATGTGAGCATAGTGAAAAGTCAGACTATATAGTAATGGATGAACTAACGAGAAGCCAACAAGGTTATATATCTGATATATCACTAATTCAAGAAATTAAGAGGCTCATAATAGAGATAAATGTAAATATCTGAGGAATTATGAATAAAGTGGAAATAAGATGAATGCAATGCAAATGTTCAATTCAACCTGGAAAATCCAAGATTCAGAATAAGAAGGATAGGGGCATTTTATAACTTGTTGCAAAAATCAATTTCTATGATTTTCCTTTGCTTATGACAAATTTGAACAAGAAAAAGTCAAGAATTTTATTTCAATTGCTTCAACGACAAACAAAATGTTATTATTAACTCTTATTGCTAAATTTTTAAAATAAAGGAAAATATGTAGAGAAGCATTAATTCAGAGCATAAACCCCGGATGCGGGTGACAGAACTGACACGCTTGACAATCACGTCCCACACTCCCTGGGAAACAGAGATCTCCTACGCAGAGCCTCACCTGCTGCAGACCCTCAAAACTTTAGCCACTCGCATGAGACTCACATAATCAGAAATGATGAAGAGAGGACGGGAACTGCGTCACCATGTCCAGAGCATCACCTCACATATATCACCATTAATGACGATCATGGTTATCCTATATTGCATCCATCCCCCTTCCCTTGAGCCTGCTCAGTTTTTCAATCATAACACGCAGATGCGTGCAAATCCTACTCATTGCTATCCTCATCTCACACACCCCCGCCCCTTTAAAAATATGAGCTCTCAGCCCCTTTCAATACACATTCTATTATCTATGCCTTTCGCCTCCTTAACTCTACTCTGGCTTCTCCATGACTTCAGAAGGCTGTGAAGCTCTACTCTCAGTGTAGCGCTGCGTAGTCTCATTTGGGCTACTGCACCCCTTCCGACACATCTGCCCCCCCAAGATATTCCTACCCCCTGAACCCCAGCACTGCTTTCTCTTTTGTGCACCCTTTCCTGAACCACTCCCCTTGCTTCTGTGGACAATGGCTCCAAGAATTCGCCAATGAACTATCCGCGAAGGACAGAGAGGGGTTCTCCCTAGCCATTATCACCGTGGCGAGGACAATTGTCTAGAGTCGATGGAAGGCTCCTCTTCCAGCACTTTTTCGCGTTCGAGTCCCAATCCCGAGCAGCATGCAGAATCCCTTGGGAAAGCTGCGGAGAGAGGAAGATGTGGTCCGAGGAAGTCCACCATCTCTCCCCAGACACACCCCTAGCACCACAAAACTGACCTGTTGTCAGTTCAGGAGGAGGAAGATGCAGATAGAGATGTCTAAGTGATGGAATCCAATGGCATCTGGACACGTGTCCCCGATGGTGTAGATCCGAACTCCCCCATCCTCTACGCACAGGTCTGCAATCCCAGGTGTACAGTGGCAGATGTGGAGGAAGCTACTGCGTAGACTCCTGCTTGGCACATTGAGGAGGAGGCCCCCAGTAATGATGATGAAGACGAAAAGTGAAGCCTACGCAGCTGCACAACTCTCCTATGTCTTTTTCCATGCTCACCATCAGTGCCTTTTTGCTACCATTTACTTTGTGTTTCTTAGATATGCCAACACTACTATGCATAATGTAATTTTTTGTTTTAAGTTTTGTTTGGGCTGGTTTCCTCCCCCAAGGCAGCCTAGAAACAGTGTAACAAAGGCTGGGATTTGCTAAGCGCAGCTTGCCAACCCATCCTATAACATATGTAACTTTATGTTTTCGAATTAATATAATATCCCAACTTACCAAAAAAAAAATTAATTCAGACCATAAAGCACAAGTAATTTTGATGAGAAAGAAAAATACTTCCCTGAACATGATTATAGTCTGGAAAGGGTTGACTGCTCACTTATCTCAAGTCTCCAAAATCATATCAATGAAGACCTACAAAAGAAGAAAATAATAATAATAAGTAAACTATGAAAAAGATAAAATAACACAAATGAAGATGAACATGTCAATGTATATCTGGAATAATATTGACTGCAAGTTTACCTTATAGATCTTCAAGTTCTCCCATGCATTTCTCAAAATTTTCATATATTCACAATCATCTACTTATTCAATCTAGATTAAAATGCTTAGTAACGAGCTTTAAATTTGCAATCGCTTCATATTTACATTGAGGAAACTGTGGTAAAAGTGACCATAAATAAATGCTTGTGAATTTGGGAAGATTTGTATGCTTAACTGTAATGATTTTTTGAAATTTCATCATTCATGATTTTATTTGAGAGAAGCAATTTAAATCTTATGATGAAAATTTGTAATGAAGGATAATCAAGAGCATCACATGTGTATATTCCAAATCATTCTAAGCCATTTTTTCCAAAAATTAAATGGATAACCGAGGAAACATTTGAGCCCATTATTTTTTATGAAAAATCAACAAATAAAACTGAAAACGAGAAAGCGAAAAATAAATAAATTAATTATATTCCTAATATAAGTGATTGAGAAATCATATGACTAAGTATACTCATACTTCTAATGGAGCCACTCTCTTAGTTTTATTTATTCACAAATTAAAAGGTCAAAAACTAGCAAAAATCAAATGTTAACTAAATTATTAAAAGAAGAATTCAACCTAGTATGTACATCTAACAAATTTGGAAAAATAGACTTATTTACAAAATTCTTACCTCTAAATTCTTCAAAAATTATTCCTATAGGATCATGAAAATCAACATGCATTTCAATGAATGATTGGAAGAAGTTCAAAGGAAGAGGAAACATTACACCAGGCTTGAATAATATATTGAAGCGTGTTGAACACTGGCATAGTCAGAAATATTCCTGAGCGCTGGAACTTGCAGCCATTTTTCAAATGGGTCAATAAATAATGGATAAATATTTGAAATATTTCTAGAAGTGTTCCATTGCTAGCGATAATGTAATGATGCACTCTCAAGTGAAAAAAAATTGTGAAGAACTTATTAATTATTTGAAAATAAAAAATAATTTGGTCAAGCATGAACAAATAAAATCTCAAAATAAAAAGTAGTTGATGTACTTGCCTGAAATTATGGAATTGATTTTCATATATGCTAATTAATGTGTCTGATGAGTGCTAAGAATTTAAATGCTTAAAATTCCAATAAAATATGTTCATAGATTCAAAATAAATTTGAAAGAAAAACAACTTCAAACTAGGGAACTAGAAATGAAGCAAATTAAAATTTACACCAATGTTACAAATAATGGTACAACATTGTTGGGAAGCATTTTCAAAGATTTATTTCCCACAAGTATCAACATAAATTATAAAGTTAAATTCATTATTTGCATTATTTTGCGAGAATGGAAAAATTTCCAACTTATGATTCAAAAAGGGAATTCCATCATCATAGGAATAAAAAATTGGGATAGGTTCGTGAATACCAAAATTACTATGATGATTGTGTGCTTGAAAATTAGAATGGACCAGAATAATTTCATGATTAATGTTCTCTTTCTCTTCAAAAGTGTATTCATCTAAATAATTGGGAATATGAGAGTCAGAAAAAACCATTTCTGAAGAGCCTAAAGAGGTTGAGTATTTTCATTTTCCAAGTCATCATCATAAATAACTTTGTTATTGTTCTTTTCCTCTGTATTAAATTTTTATTCAAAGGGACTATTCATTGATTATGAATTATATCATTGTTGTTAAATATATCTAGGTAGAGAGAAGAATATGATGTTGACGATATATACTTGAAGGTTTCTATATGCATGGATGATTGTTGACTTTCCAAAATAAACAATTCAAGTTCTTCGTGCATATGATCGATCTATGAATCGTCATTGAGTTGGTCCATAATTTGCAATTTATTATCAACATATTGTAAATTAATTTCAACACTAGGGTGTGGGTTGTTTTCATTACCTGCTTTATTTAATTTTTTCTTATTGTTGCTAATATATTGTGCATTTTTTTGAATTTCTACTTGATCAACATTATGTAAATTTGAAGTATTTCTGGCATAATGATTAGCATTTGTAATTTAAATTTGGGAAGAATCAGAGTTGTCCTTTTGAGAATTGGAATCATTATCAACAATGGATATAATTTCTGGCTCTTGATAGTTATCATAGGAAAAATATGCTAAATGTATGAGCCATACAATTAATTGGAATTGATGAGGAAAATATTTGGACTAAAATTTCATTAAAATTAATTTAAATCTAATATAAAACATATCCAAAGTCTCATCATCCATCCTACACAATTATTCTAACTAATCACACAAATTTTCGTAATCATATTCCTGACATGTATGAAGGAAAATATTTGAAAACTCATCGCAACTATGTACATAGGCAATTGGAAGTGATAAGCACTAGTCTTTGGCTTTTCCTATCAATGTAAGAGTGAAGATCCTACAAATAATATCTTCATCAATACTGAAATTATAGCCAATTAAAATAAATTGAAGGAGATGACTAAAAGTAGATATCTCACCATTATATTTTACCGGAGATGGGGTCTGGAATTCCTTTATTGGAGTGGTTATCAGATGAGTTCCAATAAACCATATCCAAGGAAGTCTTTTAAGTGGAGCCATAGTAATGAGATAGAATATTAAAGCACAAAATCTTCAAAGAAAACAATATATTATGGCCCTCCTTCTAGCGCAAAAAATGTTGATGGCTCAAAATGACCATTCAAAATTATAAGGAAGACCACTTGGTCGAGAACTTAAGGAAACTCCTTTTCCATTCGGAATGGTGTTTACAACTGGTTAAACTAGGTCCAATTACCTTCTCTCTAACTTAGTTGGCTTAAAGTATGTCTTTTTCTTAGCAATAGAGAAGGGATATTAGATCAACCCTCTTGCTGAGCTCAAGAAAGAAAGTGATCCTTAAGCTGATATAGGGCTCATCCAAGCAACAATAAAGTTTTCCTCTTTTATAAGAGGACTTATAGAAATGTAATGATTAATATAATTTCAAACTAGTCCTAAAATGCAAGAAAAACGAATTCTATCTCGAATTGGGAAAAGGATAACCCTTTCTCAATTCAGGAGCAAATGAACTAACTAATAAGAGGAAGCATATTTTTTATATGATTGAACCCATTAAAAAAATTTCATCAACTAAATAAATAGTTCATTTAATTAATGAAAATGAAACAAAAAATGAGAATGTAATTGAACAATAAGTAGTTATTGCCCAATGTATTCCAATATCACTGAATTCATATTAATTTTAATTTTATTATGCTCCTCAAAGATATCTCCTATGGAAATTCAATAGAATAAAACCAATGAGAAGACAATAGTTCTTAATATCAAAATCCACACACTATTTAGAAAAAAAATTACAATCAGTTAGAGAAATTATGGCAATACAAGATTAAATCACAATTCAAGCAATAGTACACTGAAATCAAAATTTATTAAACTCGTACTAGAAATTCATTACAAATTTGTAGCCCTTGAGCAACTTAATCTCCTTGGAGAAATTTCCAACAATATTTGCAGTCAAATATTCCCTTTCAGAACTAAAAAGGCTCTTCTTCTCCATAATCTAACTCACAATACATTACAGTAGAGAAAATGCACAATATGCATGAATCACAGAGTTCTCCCCTAACCTCAAATCCAAATTTTTCCTCCTCCCTACAACTATAATCTCCTATTAAAATATTTTTTTAAGAGATTTTAGTTGCAGAGAAGAGGAATGCCCTGAGCATTCTATAAAATTCATACTTATAATTACAATCAAAACCAAATTGAGAGAACTGTTTGGAGAATAATTTTTCTCCCACAAATTTGATTGGCCAAAAAACATTTTCTCTCTCTTGTGGGATAAATTCCATTGATCCAAAGTTTCTCTTCCTCATCTCTCCACCTGCTCTCCTACCACAAACCAATCAAAATTAAATTAAAATTAAAATCAAAATAAAAAAATATCAAATATGTGAAAACAAACATCTGCAATCAAAATTCAATTAAATAAATAAATAAAAAGAAATATGAGATTCTCATCGATCCTTGTAAAGATCTTGTTAATCAAAGAGAACAAAATCAAATGGATCTACAATCAACAAAGGCTTTGGGAAAATGAAAATGCAACAAGTAAACTCAGAAAATCAGTTTTGGTTACAAATTTGGAGCTTAATTTTTTGTTACATTTTGGACTCAATTAATGATCGAATTTGGTCATACAACCACTTCAGAAATATTCTCCATGAATTTATCTATCTAATGATTCATCATGGGCCTCATATGGCCAAGTAAAACTCAAATTATGAGGCTTGAGGCTCCAAAGTTGAAGTGTCAAAACTATCATAGTTTTGGAAAAATCTCTACCTCAACCACAATTTGACAATTTTTAATTAAAAATTATATACATTAAATATTAACTCGACAAAACTTATAACCAAAACCATCAGGTATGAATGAAATATATAAGGTATCATATTTTTTTTAATATTGGAATTTCTTAGGAAAAATCCATAATGCCATGAGTCTCGAGGTTCTGATATGGCATCGGTCGTCGAGGGTCTTCAATATTGGAAGTTTAATTGAAAAGTTACCAATGAAACTTTATGTTGATGTTTGATTATAACCGATATCTTATTATAACCATCGAAGGCATGAAAAAGGATATGGGGTATTATAAAAGGACTCATGTCGAGGAATTAAGAATATCGGAAGATTTTAAAAAGAGCCTCGATATAATAAAAATTTCGAGGTCCTGATTGAACCATATTTTAAATATTCCTTGTTGCATGACATCAGGCATCGGAAGGAATAAAATTATCGGATTTTTTTAAAAATCGGAACATCGGAATAATTGTGTGGAGACATTTAAATTGTTACGATATTGAGCAGTTCTAATATCCTGATGGAGTGAAAATATATAGTGTGAAAGAGGAGAGGACGACAACATGGAGTGGGACCCACCCATAAACTACATCCACTTTATAATTGAAAATTCTGACAAAACGAACTAAAACCGCTAGAAATTTTGAGATTTTGGATCTCGTAATTTCTTTTAAATTGGGATTTAAAATAGATTTATGAAATCCGAAAACAACATAATTTTAATTGTTCTACAATTTGGCTATGACGATTTTGTAGGACCGTTAGTGAAAAATGAACTAGTTAGTTAAAATTAAGTAAAAACCAATATTTACAAATAATTTACAAAAATCAAAATAATATACATTATGTACATTTTTTAGCCCTAGTGGTAAAAATCATCAAACTTCAGATGAGTACCATTTGCAAACTGTGTAACCAAATGAGATGAAATGAGAACTGATGGTAAGGCTGTGAAAATTCGAACACAATGAAACAATCAGAAGGGAGATCTAATGAAAAATAAAATATGGAAAATGTGTTGGACACTTAACCAAAACAAAATATTAAAAGGCAATTTAGAAAAAATTTATGAAAAGGGTCCCCATTATTTGAAATAAATAAGTGAAAAATGGGCGGGGGGTGGGGGGTGAGTTTTCACCTCAGCACCACCATGCATCCAAAAAGTAACCTAAGGTGTCAATAAATATTGATTATATGTATATAGTGATTGAGGAAACTCTAAAGGTGGCCCATGTTTGGAACCCATCTCGGTACCTTAGTAAGCACCTTAGAGTTAGTAATGAATTTTATTTCATCTACAATATCACGTTTAGCTTGGAAAATTTACTCTTGAACAATTCTAGGAGTAAATTCATGATAAGGAGTAGTAAAGCTTTCAACTCATTATTGGGTTTTGGGGCTTCCAATGTCCCTATAACATGTGGTTATATGGTAGAAATATGATCTTAGTCTCATCACTGACTCCATAGGAGAAGGAAAATATAATAAAATAGAAAGAAAGAGTTTCTAAGATAGAAAATTCCAAAAAGATAGGGTAGTGGAAAGTGGAAGGTGAAAGTGGTGGGGGTTGATGAGGTTAGAGGGCAAGATTGTGTGTTTGAAAAGGGGAGAGGAATTAAAGCTAAGAAAAGCTAGGGAGGAATTAATTAGATAAAGGCAAAGAAAAAAAGAGGAAAAATTAGTAGAAGTATCTTTGATGGACTGGGGGAATGGCCTCAACATAACAAGTTCATTAAGAAATACCACCGAATTTGTTGAGGGGGGTGAATCACTACAGGGTCAAAAACATAAAATAATACAAAAATGAATAATGGTCCTTCTAAATACCTATTATCGGGCTTGAAACTCCCAAAATATACCAAACACCATTATACCAATGTGCAATAGATAATAGCATACAAACTATTAGCCAGATCCTCATGCATAAAGATATGGTTAGCAAGTGCCATCATAATTGTTTACCTCCTAGAATGAATAATGTGAAAATTTAGAGTATGCTAACAAATCATGCCAATATTCGAAGTACAAGAGGAGTTAAAATTCTAATTAGCCAAGGGCAATATGCCATTAAAAAAACATGGATGACATGACTGACAAGGTGGTAACATAATTATGGCACATAGATAAACCAATGCAATTTCAAGTGCCTTTTAATTCATTGGAGATAAGATGGAATGTCTCCCTCCTCTTGTATCGAGTGGGATTGTGGCCTCATTCCCCTCTCATCTGTCTCATGTTAGCCAACCCATCTAGGGATCCATTATATGATTGTTGAAATCAATTTAATTAATTGATTTTTATTAGGCATATTTGATACATTGCATAAATTGAATGAGTGACAAAATGGATTGTATTTTCAATAAAATCGATGCATCTCATTCATTATTGAAATGGTTTTCATCAAAAAATTATAATGAAATATTATTATCTAATAAACAAAGTATTGGTATTTATCTTGTAATAGAATATTTATTTTATAACATTATAATATGTATTTAGATAGTTTTCACTATATTAGAGTTGAAATAAATACTTATCAATTTTCTCACTGCTATTACTTAAATCAATGCATATAATCATTTTTAATTGTATAATTATTTAAATTAATGCACCCATTCTAGGCTATGGATTATAAATGTGGTAATATGAATGAGAAAGGAAAAAATATTAGCAAATCATAGATTCCAACTTCACTTTCACCCTCCCGCATAGCACTAAGCACAAAAATTCTTCCAAAGAATCTACAATACAAAGAAGCAGGAAAAAAATTGAGCAATGAAAATAATAATAGCTACAAAGAGCAAGCCAAATCCATCCAATTGTAAACCATAATGGTGATGATTGCAACATAAAAAACAAAGAGTCACAAAATAAGCGAGATACATCCACTTATAGACTATAACAGGGAGCCTTGCAACATCATCCCGCCAATGGGGAACCTCCAGAATGTTAATTTCTAGGGAGCAGGAGCTCGAGTATTTGATGCCAATCTACTTAAATTCAATGTACATTTCAATAAAAAGTTGAATTTGTGCATTACAAAATTTTCCAATTAATAATTCTAATGGACGTCTTTGGAGCTCCTACGTTCTCCATAGGCCTTTATTTTGAATCAAAACATTGGTAATTCACTCTTGGCTTTGACGATGATGAGGGAGAATATGAAAACACAACCATTTCTAACCAATATCACGAAATCAAATGCTAACCAGATATCATTGACATATCAGAATTGATCCTCGAACCCTGGGGTTTCCAATGGAAGGAATTGAGCCCAGGGACTCAAGTTTTCCCAGATCAAGACGATGAAGATCTACAGTGCTACAATTAAGTGTAGAAATTTGATAGAAGTTTCAATTGCTCAAGATTACAAACTGAAAACTAGAGACACAAATTCTACTCTACTAATCTGCAGAATGGAAATAACAATTTAAAACAACATGCACTAAGAAAAACCACAAGTACATAGTGATATATAGATGAAACCAAATAGGAGAAACCCCTCAAGCCCCTTTTCATTAATCAATTGAAAAGAGAAACTATTAAAATTTCTAGCTCCATCTCTGAGCTCAACTTGCGAAAGAATAATTTTTCTCTCTGCTCAATGAGAAAATCTAGCGAACACTTATCCAATCACCAAGAATCATATTTCCTTGTGCAATTCCTAAGGAAATTAGCCCCTAAAAGATAGGAATTTCCTCTAAATTGATTGCACAATTCCCAAGGATTGATATCGTGGCCTCATGCAACACGTGTACACTCAAGTTAGTATACAACTCATGTTACACTGCCTTGTCATCTCCACTTGAGTTGAGGAATTCGAATTCCTTGCATGCAATATCTATTTTGGGTTGTTTTATCACTCATAAAATTGTGAATTTTTTTTTGACAAGGCCATATATTTCACTCATCAAAAGGATAAGGTGTCCTTAGCCTTTCTTCAATGTGGTATAGGATATTTTTGTTTTTTACATTTTTAGCCTATCCTAAGTTTCATTATCACCTCCATATATGTCATTTCATGTCAAATCAGTCCTCATATGGTGTCAATTTTCATTCCCCATGCATTTAAAATAAAAAAGGGCACATTTGTGAAATTTTCAAATTTTCGTAGCGTTTTATATAGGAAAACATCAGCTTTCACTACGAAACTGCCTAATAGTTTCGTAAGGAATCTGTTAGAGGCTAAACTAAATACATTACAAAAATCTATTTTCTAACCTATCAAATTTGCATTGAAGTGTCATGCTATGATTAGAGGAATTAGGGTGGAGGTCATTCAAGTATATTATGGTTAATTCAGAGGTACATAGCCGTGTTTGAGGTCATCATTACCTTTTTGGGCATATATGTGTCATGATTAAAGTATGAGCTATTAGTTAAACCATAAAACCTTACCTCAATTAGCATTTTGTCATATTGCGCTTTATCTTTGCATGTAAGTCAATCCTTGGAGAGGTGTTTCATCGAGCCAAGAAGGTTGTTGGCAGATTTTAACTTTGCATATGTCAATAGCAAGCCAGGATGTGAATATTATAAAGCACCCATGGCTACAAGAAGGAAAACAAACAAAGGTGGTCATTGCCATAGGTATGAGCCCATGGACATGAATTTACTCAATGAAGACCCAACTTCCATGGAGGTTTTTAGAAGAACTGGTTGCTTGCAATTATGTCAGAGGTTGTAGGGCTTTCATCTACAGTTTTCCAAGAATTTTTCCTCTAGCTTCAGAGGAACAGCTTCAAAGGTTGGAATTTTGAACCTTGCAGTGACACCAGAGAGCATTACAGTAGTAACAAGAATCCCTAGAGGAGGGGAACAATGGTTTAAAGGCATCAAATTCACAATGCAGGATTGCAAAGAGTTCATCAAACTAAAACACAATGAAAATGATCTGACAAATGCTATCCCTAGGAGTTTCATGAAGGACAATTTTTCAAAGTTGCTGACGATCATCGAGAAGTATTTCACCTATGAATGAAGGTTTCACATGTTCTACTCCTATCATCTCAGGCTTCTTCTTCATTTTGTGAGTAAGAGGTCACTTGAATTTCCTTTTTATTTATACAAAATTCTAGGAAAAATGTCAGATAAGGTTCAAATCAAAACAGAAGGAAATGAAAATTCTTTTTTTCATCATGGTTTGATTAAGCTCTTGGTGTTAGAGGAATTAAGGAGGTTAGACGGAGATTGGAATTCCTTTTTTTTCATGAGTGGTTATGAAATTGATGTTGTCACTCTTAAGAAAGCCTCCAAACCTAGAAACATTTCATCACCAATTGTGGTAGAGGAAGTTGAAGGAGGAAATAGATCATCTCCTCTAGAACCAATGAACATGGAAGCAGAACCTTTGCAGAATATTGACACACCTAAAACAGCTCCTGCAAAATAGAAGCAGACAATTAACAAACAAGGTAGAAAAAGAGTCACTAGAAGCCAGATTGTGGCTAAAGGAAACTTGGAGGATATACTGCATGCAATTGACATTGAAGAGTCACCCATTGTGCAAGTTGAAGACATTGAAGATGGAGAAAGAAAGCTGAAGAAAGGTAAGACTACTAAAAAACTAGATTTTGCAGGTGATGATGTTGGTTTCATATTTCAACTTAGGAAACCAATGACCAAACATGCATGGAAGTTCATGGAATGAAAAGAGGCCGAGAAACTAAATGAATTTGATCAGCCACCAAGCATCATAGATCTGTCTTCACCAACAAAAGAAGAACTGGTTATCAAGGAAAGAAAGGGTAAAGAGAAAATTATTGAAAAATCAGAAATTGAAATTCTTAAAGAGAAGTTTATGGAGGCAAGTAAAGAGATATAAGTTTTGAAGCAAGAGGAAAAGAAACACAAAGTTCAGAAGGTTCAATTTTAAAAAATGAAGGAAATATGGAAATAACAGGTCATAAGTGTCTCAAAAACCGTGGACAATGCATAAACATTGTTGAAATGGACCCTGCCATTAAGAGGAGAGTTCAAACACATCAAAATGATAAAATTGCACTTGCAATCCAGAAATAGGCATTAAAAGAACAAGTGGGAGATCTTCAGGAGCAGATGGATTTAATTCAGGTGGAATTGGAAAGAAGATGAAAGTGATCGAAGAGCCAATCATCCAACTGATTGTGAATGAAGATGAAGCACCATAGGAGTAAAAATTAAGTTGGAATGTGTTTGACAAGGTTCATAACATATAGAGAACCTAAATTTTGCAGCTAGAGAACAATTTTTGAAGATAATCTTGAAAGGAGCAATTTTTGGTTTTTTGCACAGTTTCATAGCGTACCTCAGGCTTGAGGCCAAAAATACACTACGAAAATTCCTGTAGGTGTATTTTTTCCTCAAAACTCATTTTGTCAAATTTTATGGAGGGAGGTTGATGGTTTGAAAAGTTTCATGGCATACTAAAGGTACTGGAACAACAAAGGAGTTAAAGGGATAGGTGGAAAAGTCATTTTTCCTACACTACTAAAACTCGCTATGAAACTGTCTAAAACTGCCCTGTTTTCGTAGCGAGGAGTTTTTGAAGAATTTTGAGCATCTTAATAGCACATCAGATAGCTAGAGACCTCTATCATATCAATAGACCCTACCAGTAGAAATTCATGGCTCAAAAGGTGTGCCACACATCTTGCTCATCAGTCAAAACAACGTTTAAAGTGAAGGTCATCCATCCCTAAAAAATAGGATTGTGTTCCATAGATCTAGGGGTGCTCTGAAGATGTAAAGTAGTGGTAGATTATGGTGATGTGTCCTTCGAGCACGTGAAATTCATTATGTAACCATTATGTAACTTTTTCACTGATAGGATAAATGAATGTAATAAATAGGAGATAGAGTCCTATTAGGAGTTTGTATTCTTTAAAGGATAGCTGTCATTTTTCTGTTTTAAGTTAGTGGTTTCAGTTAAGATAGGTGTCTGTGTAGAATTCAAGGATCTAGCCAGCTGGGTTGATCCTATAGATTGTAAATAATTTCTATTTATAGACTAAACATCGAAGAGAAAAGGGTTGGAGATTATTGCACCAAATTGATGCTTGTATGTTTTATCCATTATCAGTAAGTACAAAGTGACATTCTACTTCCAGACCTGAGATTCTCATGAGATTTTTTATTTTCTATTGATCTGTATCTATATGTTTAATCACTTGCAGTAGATTTCATCTCTAATTACTCGGAATTCATAATATTATGCTCTGACTTCCTTTAGTGATGAAATGATTGTGTTTTCCTATGTTATGTGTATGAATTATCTTTGTTAAAAACCTTTATCTACCTCAACTTCCATGTGAAGAACCACTGTCACTAAGATTACTGATTGTTGACTCCATAACCCCAATGGTAGCAAGCCTTCATTTTTCAACCTGCAATCATACAAAAACAAGTTACAATTCCATAGAGTTAGCCATCTAGTACTATCCTTATTCAAAATCATAAACCCCCTTTGAGAGATCCCTCTCGAACTGAAGAGGCTAATCTTCAGTTATAAGTGGTTTGGAAGAGTGACATTGAGTTGATTGATGAGCAGCCAATCAAGATCAATTTGGTGATAATAGGTTGACTGATCAGTTAAATGATAGATCTCTGTGTTAGACTGTTGTCCCACTGCACAATTGATCTTCAACTAACTCTATCGATCATTAGAGGTCATTTCACTGAATACACTTGAAAATAATTGAATTAGATTATTAAAATTTAGAAATCACACATACATAATGGAACTCCAAGCATTTTAACTCGAATTTACTGAGATAACTGAGTGACAAGATCCATGTCACACTAGTTAACTGCCTCCAAGTTGTCCTGCTGATGTGGAAATTCAATTTTACTCAATTTGACTAAGGCTAAAGTCAAATTGAGCCTTTCCTACTACATTTTTCAACATTCCCTATTAACAAGAAAGGGATTTTTCACCACCCCTATCTTTCACCCGTGGAATTAGAATTTACCTCTTAAAAATGCCTTTTTCAATATGTCAACATATTTCTCCTTAGTTGGAATATACTGTAGCAACATAATTCTCCTCTGCACACAGTCTCGAAAATGATGATAACTGATATCAATGTGCTTGGACCTGTCATGAAATAATGGATTCTCGGTGAGATTAATGCAACTTTGATTATCACATTATCAATGTTTGATCCATCTCATGACTGAAAAGACCCACGATTATTTTACTCATCCATATGGACTCACATGCTTCTTGACTTGAAGCCATGTATTGAGCCTCTGCTGAGATGAGTGCCACAAACCTTTGCTTCCTGTTGTACCAGGAAATATTTGCGTATCCAACAATAAAGATAGCACCTGAAGTACTTATCATGTCTGATGGACTCCTTACAAAATATGATTTGGTGAAGCCTTGAAGCTTTACTCCTTCTATCCTCCTGTACCATAATCCATACTCAATAGTGCCTATGAGGTGCCATAACACATTCTTTGTTGCATTCTAATATATCTTGGTAGGCCTTGTCATAGCTTGACTCAATTGGTTTACCACATAGCACATCTTGGGTCTTGTGTTCACAAGATACATCAAAGACCCCACAAGATACATGTTGTAAGCCTCTCCCCTCACATCTACCCACTTTCATCGGCTTACCTAGGGTAAACATGAGATGAGAGGTTTTTAAGATAAGAATCAAAATTCTAGGTAACCTTAAGGAAATGGAGTCGATAAAATAAAGCATTACATACCTCCCTCGGGTGCTTCGGGACTCCCAAGAGAAATCCACCACTCTAGGTGCCCAACCCCTCAGTTAACCTAGCATTTGAATGAATTAAACCCCCATTCACTCCCATGACATGGGAATGCATGCTACTAGGACCCTCCAGTCGCTCCCACAATGCCTGCAAGGGAGAGACTACAATATTTTTCATCCAATTTTGTGCTAGAGATTGCAAGATTAAAGCCAGTTTTTCAAGGCTAGTATCCAAACCAATGCTTGGAACTTGATGATACTTTACAATACAAAAAATGACACAAAGTAAAAGCCTTTAACACAAAACTTGATCAAGGGCTTGAAATAACCAAGCCTAACCATGAAGAACATTCTGTCAAACACTTAGTAATTATGCAACCTACAAGTCATGAATGTAAGTCTGAGCATAAGGGACTGAAAACTCATATTAGACTTAACAATAAGGATCACCACCCTATCCCATTTACTATATTAACATCAATTAGGTATTTCATCCATTATTCTTTCATTTATAAGTAAAAACATGAAAATATCCATGACTAAAACCAGTCATATATTCATGCTTATAACCAAGATATTAACTTATAAATAACCATAAGATAACAACCATTAAAGCCACATAATAACAAGTACATTTAACTGTCAAAATAAAGAGAACTTAAATTTCATTATGTTGGAAATTGGATAAACCAACGCTCCCCGTGTGTTTCGCAACATGGACTAACCACCTCTCGTGGTTCCTTATCTCTGGCGATATGATCATTGACTAACACCTACGGGTTTTGGTCTAATGGCAATCATGATTCCCAACAAGTGGTATCAGAGCGTAGGTCACGAGTTTGATCCACACCCGGATCGCGCTGGGGGGGAGATTGTTGGACATTGGATAAACCAACGCTCCCTGTGTGTTTCGCAACATGGACTAACCACCTCTCGTGGATCCTTATCTCTGGCGATACGATCATTAACTAACACCTGCGGGTTTTGGTCTAATGACAATCATGATTCCCAACACATTAAACATATGAAATAGCCTACTAGGTTCGAGACTTCTAGGTACCACCAGACCATAAACATGGTTGAACCAATTTTTTCTTTCAGCCAACCATCCCTGTGCCATATTACAAGAATGAATGTGGGATCTCATGGGATAAACCAATCCAAAACGACCTAGAGAAACCAGAGGTTAAACCACCTCCACCCTCACCATACTGTGATCTCAACTAAACCATATTTGAGATCACAAAACCAAATCAAACTTGGAATGCCTCTGAAACTCATCAATATCCTTGAGGAATATTCTGTCTCCAAGTCTCTAGGCTTTACTGCAATCCACACTTGATCACTAGGCCCTAACCGAGACTCCACCTTCAGAATTTACCGTGTATCCTGCCATCATCAGTCAAGGGATTCCTAGGACTTTGGGAATGTTCCTGAGACCACCTCTGTCCCATATTCCAAAACCTTTCAGAAATTCCAAAGCTCAAAACCAAGAACAATCCCATCACAACATGGCTATCCAGAAATAACAAGGCAAGGCTAAGAACCACTGTCAAAACCAGAAAAAAAAATTCCACCGACATTAAAAGAACCAAATACCAACATGCACATAGAATGCATGTCAAAACCAGCTAGGAAATCATACATGCGATCTATTACCTGCAAGTATTCATACTGAAGCTTGCTTGTTCCAACCTTTATATGATTGATCTTTTCTTTCATTTCCTTTCCTTGTCCTTCATTTGATTTTCTTGATCCAATTTTGAAGTGCTCCAAGAAAACTCTAAGTGTTCAAGAGTGTGTGAGAGAGAGAATAGAGAGAGAGCTCCAAAAATGAACTGACAAAAGCCATGAAATGATCTTCAAAAGCCTTTTTATCAATTAGTCCTCTATTTTCTTAATTTTCCATTATTTTCCTTCATTTTCCTTCTCACATGAAACCTGTGACATTTCGCCTTCCTTTTCTCCTAATTTCCTTTATTTTCATAAATAAATGTGCCAAAAATAATTTTTTGCATTTTCAAATCCTTATCCATTACCTTTTCCAATTTCCCTTTAGCCATAAATACATCAAGTGATGCCCACTATGATATCTTGCCAAATGTTTAACTTGGAATAAGTGTCCCTTAACCATGGTCTTCTTTTTTCCTTTATTAACTTTTATTACATGAACTTTTAGCCTGGGTCTGTTACAGAACTCTCCCCCTTGGGGAACACCATCCTCGGTGTTAAACCACACCTATACCTCAGCAAAACCAATGAAAATAAAACATACTTCCCATGTAGCTTTATAACTTAGCTCGATGCAGTATTTAGAATGAATAACTTGCTCAAATGAAAAAACCATAATGTCAACCATGAAAACCATACCACTTAGTTGAGCTTTATAGCATAAATCATTACGGTTTTATAATAACAACCACATATACTTAAGCACATTTGCTTCAACCAACAAATAATCATATTGTCTATGGAGATTTATAAATCGAGCTCGATACAATATTTACAATAACATAAACATTTTCACATTTTATCAACCAACAAATGGAAGGATATGATGCCTACATCTGCAACAAGGGATTCCAGAGGCTCACACCTCCAACCTCAAAAGTAGTACCATCACTCACCTCCTTCCCAATAAGTCCATGATCCACTTCCAATGTCAAAACTACATCCAATTTCTTGCACTATAATCCTGCGTTGTTGTCCTCTTAGTGAATTTATATCGTATCATTGTTCCAGGGCACACTCCCAATGTGCATCTGATTCCATATGGAAATGAAAATTGTAATATTCCAAATTTTCCACAAGATAATTGTAATATTAGAGTTCTTAATTTTCATAATTAGTTAAGTAAATAAGAGGGTGGAGGGACCCACAAACCCCATAGATGAATAAAATCCACTTTTGATATGTGTATGTGGATATTTTAGAGCTACATCTACATTATGGAGTAGTGGAGCAAATTCTTAAATGAAGGAAGAGTGGAGAACATTGATCTTTAATGTAAAATCATGAGGATCTTGGAGGAGGTCAATTGAGATAATGGTGCATTCAAAGTAAGATCATAAAGCACTTATGATGAGATAGTGGAGGAAGTGGTGCATCTAATGCACACATGATGGAGAGAGTGGAAATTAAATGCATACATGATGGAGATCATGGCGAGACAACATAGTCTTCAGGGAGGCTAGTGGCCACCTGTAAAATGCAGTTATGAGGTGGGCCAGGGCTATGGAAGGCTCATAATATATATAATGGAGATGAAGGCACAAAAGAAGGTAGGTTTTGTATTATTATTTCTAATCTGTTTAGATCTAGATTTGTCATTTGACATTTTTGTGCATGCTTATGCTATTTAGAAAATTCCATGGTGTTGTTTAGCACAAGGTGTTTCTGAGTGGAAATCCCACCCTTACCGATGGGGGACTTCGATTGCCTACTCTGGGAAGGTTTATATTGAGCTTCATTCATCATTAGTAATTGGTGCCATATTAATACGACTTTCATATTCTTAGTCAGCCATAGGAATAACACATTCCTTCATCAGAGTTTGAGAGGTGGAGGTTGTTTCTAGCATTGTAGTTAGGAAACTGGTGGAGGATTCATCCTTTCACCTTGTGCTTCATGTTCAGCATTTCAGGAGCAGCATATCTATATCCAAAATTCAGGCCATTGTATTTTACCTCGATGCAACAACAATCCCCTCAAGGATTGCACAGTCCATTCTTATAGATCCAAAGGTGGAAGGAAGTTTCCAGTATTTCAGATGGAAATCCTATGAGGGACCATCTCCTCACTTTGCATTCACTGTTTACACCATTTTTGAGCTGATTTAACATATTTAGCAGTAGGCTATAGAGCCTCCCTCCTTGACAACGCAATTTTTTTCAACAATTGGGTAGGAACAACTGCATTCAGTGGTGAAGGTTGGAGGATCTAGATATTGAGCTTCCAGCTTAAGGATCTAGAGAAGGAATCAACCCTTCTTGCATAGATCTAATTGTACATCACATTGCAGCCATATTTGATCATATTATGCAGTAGATCTACATACCCAACATTTATATGTGCAAGCCCTAAGAGGGTCATTTTCCTAGATTTATAGATCTGAAAATCCCTTTCTGGGTTATCTTGGGTATCCATCATAGAGCCCGGATCTATATTTTCAGCATCATCGGAGCTCCAGAACTGCCTAGATCTACATTTTGTATTTTGTCGACAGTTGTAGTCCCAACAATTGTAGTAGGGACAATGCATTTTTCCTTCTAGCAGTCTAGCAGTTACGCAGTCCCTCTTGTGGGATCATTTCAGGGTCATTCTAGGCCATCTCTTTTGCTTGACTGTCTCATATTTTGAGCACTATTGTATTGGTTTATCCACCTCCTTGTTAATAAAATGTCTAAGCTATTCTGTCTATTTTATGGTGTATTTTAGATTATTTTTTTACATTCCGTAGTTCTTATATTATGTTTTAGTATTACTACATTCTCCCCTTTGGGATATTATAATGGTATTAGAGCATGATTTTTGGCTCAGGTTGTGGGCACTTCATATTTTGCATCAAAAGAAGAAGCAGATAGTAGAGATGTATCATGAAGGAGGATTGCAATTTTTCCACTCTTCTCTTTAGATCCATGCAAGATCCCTCCAAGGAGGTCAATCAGTTGAAGAGATAAATTAAAAGGAAGGATACAAGAATATTTCAAGAAGAGGAAGGTCCCAGCACTTGCTATCATCATGAGAAGCAATCAAAGAAGCAAAGAGCTTCACTTCATTCTACTAGTTCAAATTTCTTTGATAAGAGAGGGGAATGGTGTGAATATTAAGGAGACTTGGGGCATGAGACCCTAATAAAATATATGTCCAAGTACAAAGCACATCCTAGAGCACTGAAAGATATTCTCTCTCTCCAACATTTTTTGTAACTCAAAGAAGAAAGGATATCCCGAAGCAGTAATAAAAGAAAGAGGCATAGATTATTCTTGCCTATATTTGATGGATCTTCCATAAGCACATTGAGGGCTTGGAGGGAAGAGTTAGCTACATTATTTTTGCAATATCCTGTAGAAGAAAGAGAGGTTGTGGAGATTGCAACGTTGTGCCTAGAAGGTGAAGCAAGAGATTGGTGGTTCAATCACTTGTCACACATGAGAGTGTCTGCTTATGCATATTTTATTCTAATATTGAAGAAGAAGTTTGGTAGAAAGAAACCAGAGACATATCACATAGTGACATCTCCCATTATTGAGAAGATAGTACATGAAGAGCCCAAGGAAGATGTCCTCATTATCACTCAGGAGGAGGAGCCTTTACCACCACCACCAGCTGCATAAGTACTTACATTAGGAGGAGGATCACTTGCATATTTGCAAGATGATCTTGAGTTCTTGAAATTTGGAGCCCCATGCATGATTCATGAGATGCATGAGGAGGAAAATACCAATGCTAGTATAGTTGTAGAAGAGCAGCCATCATCATTACCAACAGTTGGAGAGACTATTGCACCGGTTGGAGGAACTCTTGTAGATGTGCAAGATGTTCTCGAGATCCAACTTATCCAAGGTTTGCACATACTTTAACCTCATATTATTTCAATACCTCATACTGATATTTGTGAGACCATGCCATCAAGGCAAGTGCATAACCAAGGATTAGAGCACCTTATTGATTTGGAGCAACAAATTATCACTAAACAGAGGACCCTTGATTTGATCAAGGTGAAGATGTATTGCTATCCCAGTTTTTCATTGTTGAGCTACACCCAAAAATTTGTGTTGAAGTGTGGAGTTTTAGAAGATGGGAGGAGCACAATCTTATTCAGTACAATTCCATACTATGAGTTTAGCATTGTATATGGCCATGAGATAGCACATGTATCACCATGCATATCTACAACGCTGTCACTTAGCAGCAGTGATGAGAAGAGGGCCCTATTATTCTTGGAGTATTCTGAAGGTATCTTCACTCATGAAGCACTGGAGGGAAAAATGATACATGGTAGACATATTGTGATGGAGAGCACTTTCCATTATCAAGATGAAGTTTTCTTGATGAGCTCCTCATAGCTCAAAGAGGAGATTCTACCTACAACATGTATGGAGCCTTATGGGTTCCAATGGGCCACTGTTGAGAGGATCTCATGGAGAGACCTCAATGGAGGTGCACTTCAACATGTCATGGACTAAAAATCTATTCACGTGGAGGATGTTGGTATTCTACATTGGGAGGATACCAATATTGAGCTTGGCATGATTCATCATCCACATTGGGATGAATGGATCCGGATGAGGAGTAGGAGGTTGCCTACCTTGCTGTAGTTCTATGATACTGGGAAGCAATAAGCAAGGCTACACTGGTTGCTTTTGGGTGATTATGGATACTACCCAAAAACTCACACTTGTGTGGTGCATGCCAGGTATATCATTGATGACATGTAGCATCAGGAGGCATGGTTGTGCTAGTTATTGATGAGAGAATTTGGACATCTCATGTTGTATCTTATGTCCATATATTTGCTCTTGTTTAGGATATGTCTCATGTATTTACATGTATTTCTATTTGGGATATATCTTATGTTCATGTATGTACTTGTTTTTGGGACATTGCACAACTCTCACATGATGTGGCATAAGGGAGCTTATTTGTATTGTTCTGATGAGACATTACACATGTCCATTAGTATGTTGTTGCTCCATGACTTGCATCATGATGATATAAGATGACAACAAGAATACTTGTTGCTATGGTTACTTTTGGGAGAGTATGGGCTGATTTCTCCCCATACATTGCATGACATTGATGGAGGATGGAAACAGGAGGCCTTACAACATTGTCTTCTGTTGGGGGATTATGGTCATTGTACTTGGCGTAATGATGATATGATGGGGCAGCAAGATGAATTGCTACGGTGGCTTCTCTTGAGAGAATATGGCCACTACATTTGATACAATGATGATGTGGTGTGGTAGAAAGAGGCATTGTTGCGGTGGATTCTATTGAGAGAGTATGACTCTCATATTTATATTGATGTTGATTTGGCATGGTAGCAAGAATCATTGTTGCAGTGGCTTCTATTGAGAGAGTATGCCTGTTACTTGTTTTCATGATGATCTAGCATGGTAGCATAAGGCTTTGCTGTGGTGGTTGTTATTGGGAGAATATGGTTTGAAATTTTTCATGTTTATCCATATGTCTCTACTTCTTGATTTTCACTATGTTGATGTTATTTTTGTATCCTACATGGCCAACAGGGCTAATGATGAGAGAATTGATATATGCAATCTACTCTATGTATCATGGGTTGGAGAGATAGTTCATGAGTTGGGACTTTCCACTTTGGGGAGAAACCACTTCATTTCATGTATCTCATGTATAGAGGATATCTTTGGACATCATATGGTTTCCACTTGGAGATTTATTGATGAAGGAGGGTATCTAACTTTTCAGTGGGAGGCCATTCTAGACATTCTAGAGAAGCAGCTTTGGAGCTGGACATGCATGACACATATTTACAAATGGGGAGGCCTTCCATATGAGGATGTAATTTGGAGGAAGGACGTTTGCTGTAGCATCCACTTTTGCAGTTGCTTGAGGACAAGCAACATTTTGGTGGGGAGGGTTGTAATATTCCCAATTTTCTACAAGATAATTAGAATATTAGAGTTCTTAATTTTCATAATTAATTAAGTAAATAAGAGTGTGGAGGGACCCACAAACCCACAGATGAATAAAATCCATTTTTGATATGGGTATGTGGATATTTTAGAGCTAGATCTACATTATGGAGTAGTGGAGCAACTTCTTAAATGAAGGAAGAGTGGAGATCATGGATCTTTAATGTAAAATCATGAGGATCTTGGAGGAGGTCAACTGAGATCATGGTGCATTCAAAGTAAGATCATAAAGCACTTATGATGGGATAGTGGAGGAAGTGGTGCATCTAGTGCACACATGATGGAGAGAGTGGAAATTAAATGCAGACATGATGGAGATCATGGAGAGACAGTGCAGTCTTCTGGAGGCTAGTGGCCACATGTACAACGCAATTATGAAGTGGGCCAGGGCTATGGAAGGCTCATAATCTATATAATGGAGATGGAGGCACAATAGAAGGCAGACTTTGTATTATTATTTCTGAGTTGTTTAGATCTAGATTTGTCATTTGACATTTCTATGCATGCTTTTGATGTTTAGCTAAGTTTGTAGTGTTCTTTAGCACAGGGTGTTTTCTAGCAAAAATCCCACCCTTACCCACGGGGGACTTTGAGTGCCTACTCTGGGAAGGTTCCTATTGAGCTCCATTCATCATCAGGAATTGGTGCCATATTCATACCACTCTCATATGCTCATTCAGCCACATGAGTAACTGTTACACCAATTTTTGGTCATCTAACCTGTTACTATTGGATGGACCAAAGTACACCATGTAAGACCAATTTTACCCTAAGTAAAATTTCTTTCAATATGAAAAATAACTTAGTAATCCTTAATTTATTAAGTTGTTTATGGTCTAACCATGAAACCCCATGAGGAAATATTGAATAAATCCATATTTGTTTGATTTTCCTCAAGGAATAATTAGTTAAACAACAGTTTAATTAATATTCTTGGTCATTTTTAACCCAAACAGGAAACTTAATTAGATAAATCATTATTTATCTTATTATTTTCTAGGAATAATTATTTAAACCTGATTTAAATAATATTCCTTGTTAAATTTGACTAAATCATTTATAAATAATTGAATAAATCACTATTTATTTAATTATTACTAAACCACATCCTTAAAATAATAAACAAATCATTCATTTATTTATTATTTACAAATAAAGGGATTTGACCAAATTCAAATTATTTTTCCCTCCAACAAATATAATAAAATATTCCATAAAAGTTGGATCTAGATTTGGTTAATAATATTTTAACTATGCACCAATATCTAGACTAACTCAATATTTTGTTATAAATAGAAGATTTTTTCCATTCACTCACTACCTTTTGTTGCTTAAAGATCACTCTAGATCTATACTTTTGGTCTAACTTTGATCCTCCATCATTGTCATATTTTGCTACCATTTTTCTTGTGAGCTCCCTTTGAGTTCCATTTTTTTTTTTGGTTTTCTACATCATCAAGAGAGAGAGATATTAGATCTGAAGTGTTGAGGACTTACAAGAACCCATCCCATTGAGGGGGACTGGTAACATCTTTCTATGTTCCCTTCCCAGGTGTCAAAAATATAAAATTCTTTAAAAATATTCTTGTCACGTCTATTGGATGCATAGATCAAATCTTGCTTTTATTTACTTCTTAATTTCTTTTACTGCATTGATTTAGATTTTGAGCATTTATCTTGGTAAACTAACTGCAGATCTAAAGACATTCATAGCCATCTTTTATGTTAAGGTTGTTTTTTATGCACAGCGAAAGTGAGTTTTTTCGTACACTTGCGATTAGAATTCATCCTAACAACTGGTGACTCTACAAGGGTTTACAATTACGACCTTTGTCATTTTTTAGATTCCTGGATGACCAGCTGCTTCAAACCCTAGGATTTTTCTTGAGCTTCTTGTTTTTATTTTCTTGCTTTTTTTTTTAACCTATAAAACCCTAAAACATTAAAAATTCTAACTTCCATGTGTTTTCGGACCTATTGCGCAGGTGATGGGCATCAGCCGCAGGTGAGACGGATTTTTTTCTAAAACCTGATCCCGAGAGTGTTGGAAGTGTAGGTCACACTTTTTGGGCCAAAACTTGCGACTTGGACCTTTAGGGCACAGAAAACAGGCCCAAACTTGCGACCTCTGCAGAAATCAGGTTAGAAACTGCGACCTGAACTTTTTGCGAGAATTTTTCTGAGATTTTTCTGGGTTTCTCTGGGCCTCTATTCAGGGTTGTCTGACCTCCATCTCTGCCCATTTTGGAGCTGTAATTTCTCTTCTTTACTCATCAAAGTGGAAACCTAGCCCCCTAGGGCTTCAGTACCCTTCCGCCTTTCTAGGAGGATTTTAGCTAAATCAGGTCGTCTGAAATTTGAGTATGTTCAACCATTTTTCAGATTTGATCCCTTACCTTCAGATCCATTTTAGATTGGTTATTTATCCATCCAAAACACCTCTTTTAAGTTTTGTTTGGTCCTCCACTAGGGTCCCCTCCATTTCCCTTTAGGTTGTAGCCTTTCGCCACCTCATTTACAACACTTTTCCCTCTAGTTTTTTGTTGTTTTTCTGCACCTGTTTCCAGCAGATCTGACCTTTAGTTCACTTTCCCTCCCGAATTTAGATCCATTGGCAATTTTGGTGTGTTTTGACTAGATTTTTTCCCACCCATAGACTAGTTGTTGAGAGGTCTGCCTCCTTGGGTTTATATTAATGCATATTTAGCTGTTTATTTTCTGTTATATTCAGTTTACTTTACTGTTATCTGCATATTTATTTACAATTATAAAACACACTTTTTATTTTTCTCTACCAACATTTGGGTTTAAAGATTAAAATTAACACACTTAACACACATACCCTAAGCGACGAAGCACCTAGTTAACACCCCCAGACAAATACTATAACATTGTAATCATTTGATCCTGCACCTCCTAGCCCTTGTTGGTCTCTCTTCCTTCTGTGATCCATGTTTTTTCTTTCATCATTGCGCCCCCAAGGCATTTGTACCAGATAATTCTTGGCCTTCATCCTAAGTTTTCATTAGGAAGACTTACTCCTCCGCGTAGGATTTGAGTTATTCCTCCACTGAGTCCCTATTCTGAATCCACTTCTGGTTCATTGGGTTCCCCTTTTGGTTCCATCCCCGATTCTCCCCCTGTCACCTTCACCATGTCTGGTTCAGGACCTAATGCTGGTGGTAGCCCAGGCCCTAATGCTGGGAATACTACTAGCAGGACCGCAATAGGAACTATCTTGGCTGCTCCCTTGCTCCCTATATAGTAGGCCTTAGTCTTCCTGATTTTCACCAGTTGATCAATGACCCCATACGCCATGATGCTAGTTGGCCTACTATTCCAACCAAGCTCCTTTTCGACATCCCCAAGTTTGAAGGTCTTGCTGAAGAAGATCCTAAAAAACATGTTCGATATTTCCACATGTGGTGTTTGTCTAACTCCATCAACGATGACTCTATCCGTCTTCATTTGTTCCAATGTACACTTATTCGAGAAGCCTCTAAGTGGTATGTTGACCAGGCCTCCTCCTCTCATACTACTTTTGTGACCCTTGCCCGGGCTTTGCTGTCTTAATTCTAGCTTCCCCTTCATTATGACACTGGTACTGAACTTTTGACCTCTTTCCATCAATCTTCTGCGACCCGCCTATCCGATCATGTCTAATAATGGTGGAGAAGAAAGAGCCTATGTCAAGCCCCTACCTTCGAAGATCGTGTCTACATGGACTGGTTCCTTAGATCCATTTTTCCTGCTATAGGCAAAGATGTCGTATTGCATTTCCCTGAGACCGAAGAAGTTGCTCTATAGATTGCGTTAAAATATTACTTGATCCACGCACAGTCTGGTTATGTTTATACCGTCTTACCTGATCTCCCTAGACTCAGTGGTGCTAATGTGTTGGCGAGAAAATAGGTCTCGCGGGCAAGACCTAGGTTCAGGGATTGGGGCCAACAAAGGAGTCTGCTGTAGTCTAGAACCACGCCGACATTTTCACCCTCCTCCGGAGAGCATAGAGTCTCACCCGAGGCGTGCCGCGACCACATGCAGAAAGGGAACAGATCGGTAATGGCGGATGGATCCGCAACTCGAAGTTAACATGGAATAATTTGCATACATAACATCATACATAGAAGAGCGTCTCAGAACATTGTGCAAATACTAAGAAAATACAATTTTAAGGTAGCACAGACATCATGCATGCATGCAACTCATATAACAAGACAACAACCTGCAAGTATATTAATAACCTTCAGCTGGATCCACAGTTACATCGCTCAACATGAAGAGCTTACAATTCTGTTACAGACATCCCACAAGATAGAGAGATAGATAATACAACCATGATAGATCAATAGAAGCCTAGGAACTACAAGGATATCATGCTCAGGACAGAGCTCTTCCACAGCGTCTGCTCGATCCTCTTTGATCCCTCTACATCTGTGCATGATCTCCTTTTCGGCTGGGTGACGGGCTATTTATTCACCCGCCATCGCAACTGCTAGTTCCTCTTGCGTTCTTCTTCAGCTGCTTTCAGCTTCTTTCTGTTGCCTATGAGTTCCGCTATCTGTTCTCTGTCATATCTTCTCTTCATATGCACTTATCTGCATCAGCTTCATTAGCTATCTCCTGTTCCTCCGCAACCTCGGTAGCTCTGCTACCCACCGTTGTTGCGGTTTCCATGTGTCGATCCGCAACCCAAAAATCTGTTCTTTATTCAAAATTCAAAACAAGGGCCCCAACAGGCCCTGACCACAGTTTCTTGACTCGTCCCGAGTCAATCACAAATCATTGTCTCCACTTCTATCACTCCATCGGACCCCATGCCCTGTTCTTGTTGTGCACCTTCATTCTGCTGCCCAAACAAGGGCCCCAACTCCAGGAACTTGCTCAACACTGAAGCCTTAAGCTCGTTGAAGGTTGTCACAGCTTGCTGCCACCCCTGTAATAATGCATCTGTCTCTGTGGAGATCTTAGTGACAGATTCCTCCTCGACAGTTGCCGGTATAGCTCTGAATATCGTGCTGATTTGGGTTCCAGCCTCAGCGGCTAGCTGCTGCATTGTCTGGGTGCCGATTTGGAGGGGTTGGCGAAGCTCTAGAATCACCTGTTTGGCCATGCTGAGCTGGCCTCTGTCTGCTAGATCTAGATCTCTAGAGCATCCGCCTGGGCTTATAGTTGGTCCAATTGTGAGGGGTCCGTGGCATCCTGAATCTCTTTTGAAAGTTGTTGCAGTTGCACTGAAATGGGCTGAGTCTTTACTGTAAGGGCTGTCGAGCATTCCTAGAGACCTTTCAGGAGGTCATAGGCATCTCGCGCTGCAGAACTGAGAGCTTCTTGCATCTGGGTGACCTGGTCCTGTTTCTCCATAATCTGTGCTGTGAGCGCTGGCTGTGCTGCTAACGCTGCTTGGAGCTCTGCATTTTCCTTGTCGAGGTTGGTGAACGCTACCCTAAGGTGGATTTCCCGCCGTAATGTATCCATTTCTAGCACATCTGTAGGCATCCGAGTGTAGTGAGTCGTTACTGCCGGCCATAGTCCCGTGAACATCGGGGCCACTTCATTCATCTGGTCCTGGAGCTACCCATGTGTTGTTGTGAGCTACTCGCATTGTTCAGTAAGCGTGATGATCTGCTGCTGCTATTGACCACACCTCTGTTGCAGCTCAGAGTGGAGCCTTTCCACCTGTTGGGCTGCTCTCTAAATGAAGTGGTAAAACTGAGCCATGTCCCACGTCTCCATGTTGTCAGCCCCCGAAGTACCTTGATCCGGCTGTTGCTCCTACAGTGGTTGCCCACTGGCGACTGATCTGGTGGAGTTTTCTTGAGGGGATGGCGACGAAGTCAGATGGGGTGCGGAGTCCACCATATTCAAGTCTGGCCGCTCCTGCTGATCTTTTTGGATGGTCTGCGGAAATGGAGTAGGCTCAGGCTGTGTCCTAGCCGTGTCTGCAACGAGTTGTGCCATATGTGTAATTAAATCAGAAAAAGTGACATGGGGGTCCCCAGCGGGGTTGACCGATGGTATCACTATTGTACTTGAGTCAACCTCGGTCCCATGGTCGCCATTGATTAGATCTCGGATTACTGGGTCTGACACGGTGGCAGATGAGTTGGATGGTGAAGATGAAGTGGTAGGTGGAGGTGGGTCGGTACGGGGTGGTAAAAGACGAATTTTTATGAAGTCAGAGGGGTCAATGGGAGGTTGAGGTGGAATCTCGTCTATTGCCCCTATCTCGATGAGTGGTTCTTCCTGTATGGGTAACCCTAGGCTCAATGTCCAGGGTGGATCCTCCTCAGTGAGGTCCACCACCAGACTTGACTCTATGGTTCAGGCCCTCTTGGCCTTGGGAGCCTCTAAGGGGTTTTCGGACTTACTCTTTTCCCCCATCGAGGTATTCATTGGACTCGGTGAAGTAAATAAAACATTAGGAATGGGGGAGGTGATGGAGTTCATGCAGAGAAGTGGGTTGGACTGAGAAAGCTGAAATTTAGAAAAAATAGGGAAAGGAGTGGCACTGCTTGAGACAACCTAGACCAATTCGTTGAGGCTGCGTACCTTAGTGTTTAATTGGCGAATGAGTGGGAAGAGTTGCATGTTGGAGACCCTTTGTGCCGCCTCAGCTTCTGATTCTCTAGGTAGTTGTTGTGGTAGCATTTTATCGAAATTGTATGTGGGTACCCTACTTCGGACTTCCATCGAGACCCCCGGCCACGAACAAACTTCATTGTGGAAGGCTGCGTCATCAAGTTGGAATTTCAGTGACCGCATCTGAAATGTCTCTTCCGGCACACAAGTAGGTCAGAGGAAGGTGTGCTTGTGGCTGACCCCGAACCATACTTGCTCGCTGTATCCGTCCATTAGATTCCGGGGAATCCTCTGCTGGCCTGTCACCACATCAGTCATTAAACCATACCAACTCAAGAATGTCTCTGCATTGACCTCTTTGGTGCTGGGATCCCCCGACACCTTCCATGGGATGAATTTCATTGCCAGAGGCTGACCCTCCACTATTTATACCGGCAGCCTGATGAGGGGAGTATGCCACTTCCACATGGCCAATGTGACTATCAAATATCCATAGATGAAGCTCATGGCCCTCCTTTAATTATCCTCGCATGCGTCGAACAGCTCCTTCAGCAGGAAGGAGCACCATTTCAACTTAGCCCCCTGGACGCAGTGCTCCGCAATGGAAATGGTATCCAAGGTACATTCCCCCTTCGTGTAGTGCCTCATTGTCTTACTGACAATGAGGTAACACACGAACCTAACTTCGGGCTTCTTGATGAGTTCCATTTTCGCTCCCTTTCCTCCCTCTCGGGTGCCATATTTTACATAATAGTCTTCGTCTCCCAACTTCTTAGCTCTTTTGGAAGTGGTCTGACATGAACAGGATACATCTGAGTTGTCCTGTGAGAGCCCTATGAGCCAGTGGATATCCTCAGCATGGATTGGAATTTATTTTCCCAACCACAAGGACCCGTTCTGAATTCGACTGAGCAAGGACTTGGTACATTGCATGGCTGCTCCTGTCGTCCCAAATACTGGTAGATTCCTCAAATGCAGAATGGAGGACTGCTGGATGCCTCGAAACTCAGGAAAAATCCTTGTTGCTTTGCGCTTTTCTTCTGTGGTATAGCTCTCCATATACACCTGGAATTTAAGTGCTGGGAACTCGAAAGAGTCCGTGAGGTCTGCATCTATGAGGGCAGCACTATCATACTTCCCAACGAGGGACTCCATTTTATGAATCCGACTGTTGAGCTGCGGTTCTACTACTATTGGATTGGCTCTTGTCATCTTTGCACAGCGTTGATACACTTTTAGAATCGTTCTCGGCCCCTTCTCTTGGCTCTGTGCTTTGGGACACCTCTGCTGCTCTGGTTCTGCTCCAATTGCCTTTTCATCTTCCGAAATTTCTAATTCTAACTCAGATGTCTCCGGAATTCTCGCACTTTTCTTCATGCAGGCTATGTAATTAACCGGCACGAGTGAGGTTGATGAGACCCCATAATGAATTAATTCCTGCTGGAATCCTCCACAGTGATAATCGTGTGATTAGTCACCTGCTAAGGTGTGTTCTGACATCTGCTAATGGTGGTATGGGGAAATGGGTGGACACGATGGCTGAGGTTACTTCGAGTTATGGAAAAAATGATTAATGCAAGGTTACTTCTAATTATGGAAATTTATGTTGCAAATCTAGGCGATCCTATGGACTGACACAAGTAATAAATGAAATGATAGGGACTGAAACTTGACATGTTTTCTTATCCTACGAGAATGACACACTAGACACACCCCTCCCCGACAACAATAGGTTGAGGTGCGGTCCCTGCAACCTAGCGGTTATTGACGACCTATGCATGGAAAACGAACACTACCTATGCTGATCCTAGTTGCGGGATAGTTATTCAACTACGTTACTCTACGGCTTCTCTCGGGTGCGAGAGTTATTGACGGAAAGCAAAAGAAAATTAGTCATGGTAGGGCTTAAGGCATGTGCCATTCACCCACCCAGGTAAAGCAGTACCGTCCAGTTGAGCCAACCGAATGGTTCCAAAATCTTTAATCTCGACAACGAAGTAGGGTCCCAACCAGTGCATCTGCAGTTTCCCCGAAAACTTCTAAAACCTGCTATCGTATAGGATAACCTTACCTCCAACCTGGAACATTTTGCTCTTGATGTGGCGATCATGCCACGCCTTATGCTGATCCTTCTGAACCTTTTGATGAAACTCAGCAAGGAACCTGGCCTCATCAAGTTCTTATACTTCGTGTAGGCACTCCTGTAGTGATTCCTCCTCCAAGAACTTTAGGGATGTGGCAATCAGAAGACTCGCTAGGGTGAACTCGGTGGGAATCACAGCTTCATGACCATACACTAGCTGGAACGGTGTTTGATTGGTTAAATGCTTCACCATTGCTCTGTAGGCCCACAGTGCGGCTGGCAACCATTCGTCCCAATCATCCCGCTTGGCATTGTAGATCTTCGTCAAACCCTTTTCGAGGATTATTTTGAATGCTTCAACAGTGCCATTGGCCTGCGGGTGGTACGAGCTGCTTTTGTGATGTTGGATCATGAAGGTGTCCAACAGAAATTTGATCGTTTCATTAAGGAAGTGCGTACCTTGATCACTGGTTAAGCTCCGTGGGTAGCCAAACCTACTGATGATGTATTCAAAGATGAACCTGGCTGCCGTATCTGCCATACAATCCCATACCGCCACTGCCTCGGCCCACTTGGTGAGGTAGTCTATGGTGGTAATGATGTACTAGGCCTTGGAATGCCTGGCTACTGGGGCTATGGGGCCGACGAAGTCAACAACCCATTTCTCAAATGGCCGCAACACGTTCACTAGGTGTAGTGGTAGCTCGTCTTTATGAGAGGGCCTCCCCATTCTCTAAAAAAATTGTATTTCTTGGCAAATGAGTTACTATCTGCATGGACCATCGGCCACCATAGTCCAGCTTGTAGCACTTTCCTGGCGGTGGGTTTCGCCCCCACGTGTCCTCCCGCAATGCCGTTATGGCACTCCCACAGCACGGCTTCGCGTTCATGGTCGAGGACACATCTTCGCAGAATCTCATCAAGGCCCAATTTATACAATTGCCCCGCAATTAGTTGATATTCAGCGGCGCGGAAAAACAGGTGCCGTTTCTGGATCGGAGTGTAGTGCTGAGGGCACTGCCCCATGGTTAGGTAAGTTGCAATGTCGGCCAAGTAATCTGGTATGGCTTCTACCCGTAAAAGATCAGCGTCAGGGAGATGATCATCAAGAGAGCCCTTGTTCTCCCCCGTCTCCAACCTGGATAAGTGATTGGGCCCGACGTTCAACCTCCTAAGCTTGACAATCACTTCGAAGGTGAATTCTTGAAAGAGTAGAAGCCATCGGCATATCCATCCTTCCAAAATGGGCTTATTGAATAGGTACTTCAATGCAGAGTGATCAGTAAAGAACTTAAACTTATCTCCTAGGAGATAGTGGTAGAACTTCTAGATCGAGTACACCATTGTGAGGGCCTCCCTCTCCGTGGTGGTGTAATTCTGCTCCGCATTGGACAGTTTGTAGCTGGAAAAGTAGACTGGGTGGTCAACTATCGTCTCCCCTGGTTGCACCAAGACAGGCCCAAGTGCAATACCAGAAGCATCGATATGCACATGGAACTGCTTATCCCAATCTGGATGGACCAGAATGGGTGTCGTTGCCAGCTTCTCCTTTAGAGTGTCAAGGGCCAACTTGCAGTCATCCATCCACTGGAACACCTCTGACTTCCGTAGTCACTTTTCCAAAGGAGCAGTGATCTTCGCATAGTTCTTGATGAACTCTCTGTAATAACCTGTGTGCCCTAACAGTGAACTCAACTACTTCACCGTTTCCAGGGCCTCCATGTGGACAATCACTGCTACCTTGGCGGGGTAGACGCAGACCCCTTGCCTGCACACCACATGTCTTAGGAGCGTTCTGAAGGGAACCGCAAAGATGCATTTCTTTAGGTTTAAGGAAATTTGCAATTGTTGACACCGATCAAACATGATGCGTAGCAGGGTGGCGTGGTCTTTTAGCAAATTGTAGACGGTCCAATCGTCCATGTAGACTTCCAAGAACTTATGAATCTATTCCTAGAAAGCAGTTATGACAATCCTGGAAAACACAGCAGGGGCGTTCTTCAACCTGAACAACATAACGTGGTATGCAAAAGACCCCCACTCGGTGGTGAATGCCGTCTTCGTTTTTTCCTCTTCCATAATGCGCACCTAATGGTAGCCTAAGAATCCATCAGTGAAGGAGTAGGCCTCATTTCCTGCAACATTGTCCAATACTTTGTCACTGAATGGGGTGGGAAATGGGTCATGGATGCAGGCGTTTTTCAAACTCTGGTGATCCACACAGACTCGGATTTCTGACTTTTCCTTCTTATTCTGAATGACTATGGGACTCACCCACTCTGCTTCTTCCACAGGGAATATTAGACCTACTGTTAGCATTTTATTGATCTCCAACTTGAATTTTTCCTTGATCCGCGGGTTCAACCAGTAAGGTCGATGCTTCATGGGCCTAGCGTCTGGTTTCAGCACAATTCGCATTTCTCCGAGGTCCCCTTTGATGCCTTTCAAATCCGCACCCGATGAAGGGAATAGGTCTTTGTATTCTTGGAGGAGGCTGAAAATTTCCTTTGTCATCTCCTCATCCTAGTAGTCCCCAACTGTAGCTATTTTGGGATTTTCCTCCATGCCAATTTTTAGCTTCTTTGTCTTTAGCGGAATTAGATGGATTCCTTCAGTGGTAGGCTCTTCTTTGATGTTTCGCTTGACTTCCATCTCTTCAAAGTATAGGTGCCTCAGGTCCTCCAAACTGTCATCGTCTGGCTCACTATCGATCCGTTGGCAAGCCAACTCACGTCTTCCATCAGGATTCAGTACGAAGGGCCTCCCGTCGGTGCCCAGATCCTGGAAAAATAGTACCCCCTTTATGGCCTGTAATGATTAAGACACTAGCTCTATCTTCCCTTCGAATGAAAAGCACTGAACACAGTTGTTCGCGACCTCCTGCCAAGAAATGGTCCCTCTTTTTCTTTCTTCTTATAAGTACCAGGCATGTGGGATGGTATCTAGGGAGTGGAAAAATTGATGCACCCATAGCTCCTCCAGGTACCCTACGCTTCACCACTGCTCCTGACAGGTTTTCAGGTGGTCTCTCGAATCAGAAGTTCCTTGGTACCTTTTCTTGCTTCGAGGTCCTTCATCTTCCTTGAACCGTGCCCTCAAAGCCTCCGCTACACAACTCCACCACGACAGGGAGTTGTGGTGATTTTTCCACCACCTGGCTGATGTGGAATGGAGTGCTATGTCCAAAAGTGGTATTCTGTTCTCCTCCAGTACCTTGTCTTCCACCTTGGCAATGAAGGTATTTACTGCGTGCATGTTGGACAAGGTGGGGTACTCCCTTAACTCTGCTCCAATCCAACGGACTCTGGCAATGTTGGCACATCTCCTCATGCTCGTCTCATACCCACCTTACTGCCAGTCCTCACAGGCTAGTTCCGACCCCAGCTCCAAGCTCTGGACACTACGCCAGCTTATAGAGGCAGTTGTTGTCGGGTTAATATAATCCTCCCGCTTCCCTGTTGTCATATGATATAGGTTGTCCAACATCTGAGCATCCTCCCTATTATCCACAATTTCTGTATATCTCGGACCTTGATACAGGTCAAGAGGCTGAGTGACTCAGACCTCTCCATCTTCAAAAATCATCAGCGCCTTTTTGAGGTTGATGATGGCATAGTTCTCAAAATCCCAGTCGATTCCTAGCAATTCAGGGCAAGGATCTTTGTCTCCCATAATATCAATCACCTCAAAGTCTGTGTAAGTATTTAACCCTGCGATGTCGACCTTGACATCTTTGAGTCAGCCGATTAGCACAATGTAGTACTGGTTCACCATCCTAAGCTAGATTGGCGAGTAAGTCAGTCGTGGCCACCCAAGAGCCTCCCACGTCTTCCGAGGCAGGAGATTGACGTCGGATCCAAAGTCAAGCATGGTGTTTCTGATCTGAAATCCCGCAACCTGCGTGTTGAGCCAGAACTCTTTTCCCATTCTTTGTTTGCTCCGATTGACCCACTGTACATACTGGGGTGCTATGTTTGAGGATTCCCTCGGCCTTGTGTTCCCCTGCAATACGTCCTCCAGTGTATGCTTGAGCTATTCTCGCATTGAAGCATTATCAACAATCTTGAGGAATAGGTGGAGCCATTCCTCAATCAGAGCCCTCGTAGCACTCTGTTCTCCGGTATCGGTCTTCATGGGTACCTCAATACCTTTGTCTCCCCCCAGCTGGGAAAATGTCTCCACCACCTCCTGGAAATATTTCTTCTGCACTTCTGACCTGATCAGTTGTTTCAGGGAGGCGGGCCTGATCACCTGTATCGGCTCCTTTTCACGGGCGTCCTCCCCTATTTTCTTTCCTCCTCACGTCACGATGGCTACGTTCTGCATGGTTGGAGTTGTTGTCCCTTGAGGTTCTGTGTTTACCAGATTCTTGCCCCTCTGCCTTGCTCGTTCCTCCCACTTGTTGATAATTTCAGGGTAGTCCTCTATCACGTGGGTGTTCACGCGACATTGGGAACACCACGGTCTTCTGGGTAGGGGGCATTCACAGGCCACGTCACCCTCCTGATCACAGTTGTAGCATTTCAACGGACCCTGTCCCCCTGTGCTGCCTCCGCGCATACCGCCTCCTCTGCCTCTAGGGGCCTCATTCACCCTGTAAGAGGTCTGGTCCAATCGGTCCGCCAGTGCGTCGAGAGCTCTTCACTGTTCGGTGTTTTGAGTCATGGAAGCACAAAACTCATAGTATACATTATTCAGAATGTTGGAGTACTTCTGCAAAATCAGACATGTTCGAGGTTGATGACCCACCATCTAGAAAATTTTGCAATACTCTATTGTGGCTTGGGTTGGTTGAGGTGGGAACCCTGCATACGGTAATTGAGGTGGATAGACCCCTTGTAGGTTTATCGACGCCCACCCCCCGATAGGGGGAGTCCCCTGTACTACTGTGACTGAGGGCCCCACTCCCGGGCTACGTAACCGAGGACACTCACTTGCCATGTGCTTTTCGACCAGGTAGTGTCTGCACTAGACATTCGGCCTGGATGGTCTTATAGGTTGCATATCCTTAAGTTTTTCAGTCAGATTGGAAATTTGATGTTGCAGTCCCAGTAGGGAAGGATCTTGTAGGGCTGTCCCTCCCCTATATTCCTGAGGGTAGCTTGCCATTGCCTATATCTTCATAACTTGTTCCAAATCATCCTGCAAGTTGTCGATCTTTTGCTGGGTGAGGGGGGTTCGTGTCAAGGGAAGCAGAGCCTTGATGAACCAATCCCTCTGATGGTTTGGGTTGATCGGGTAACTGAGTTTCCCCATCGCATCTTTGAACCTGTGCATCAGCTCCCACATAGTCTCTCTTTCTCTCTGCTTAATCTCCCATATTTCGAACAAACCTTGCTGGTCTATTTGGGGGAGCTTAAATTCTCGGACAAAATTCCGCTTGACGTCCACAATTGCTGGATTTGGGTGGGCCTCTGACCACTTTATGAACCAGTGCAATGCCCTTTCTCTCAGTGTGGTTTGGAATTCTATTAGCTTTCCTACATCTGGCATTTTCTGAGCCCTCCATATGGCTTCACAGAGGTACCAGTGTTGTTCCACATCGTCGTTACCCCGTCCAGAAAATTCTGGGTACCGGGTGAATGACCCCGCCATATTCACTTGCGGAGGTGTGACTAGAATAAACCCTCCGAGTCCTAGTTGCGTAATTATACCACTAGGAATTGCGATACTACTAGTAATTATGCTATTAGCATGTGTCGCTGCTGACAGTGGACAGCTATGCAATTGACTCAACTCTTGTAACTTAACAAAAATATCACTTAAAGGTTTATAGAGTACCAGGGGAAGGTAGGGATCCTTTCCATTCAAACTTTGGGAAGTAGGAATACCTGGAGATATGGATATTGTCCGTTATAGGAATAACCGCTGCATCACGACGTACTACTCACCATCGGAACCTTCTTCGGGCCGCACACCTGCATCTTCTTCATCAGAAATCATCTCCCTCTTCCTCCTGGTTGGGCTCCCATGCACCCGCCGCACTCCCACAACGGTCCCTTCCATCTCCTTGGGACCCACCTAGCCTTCCATATTCACTATCCTTTGAGGCACCTCCTCTTGATCCTTCCTATTACTCCCTCATCGTTTCAACTCCCGCATCACTCTTTCTTGCCACCTGTCAGTGACCTGCACCCTCCGATGTGCACATCGCTCCCTAAACCTCCTTGTTGTCTCAACATCCATTCCCCCACTCCCCCGCTTCACATTTCACGTAGAATTTGTCCCCCAGGCCCTTCCCCCAGCACTGGAGGTTTACGCTTCCATGCTCGATTTCTGGAATTCCATCAACCATTCGTCCACCATCAGGGCCTTATTCCACAATGGAATTTCCTTAAGAAGCTTCCCTCTTAGCCCGGATTGGAAGATAGCCTCAAATCTAGAGAAGGACTGGTAGCATTTTGCAGCAAAATCCACAATATACCCGTCCAAGGTAGACTCTACCCAGAAATCTACAGCACAGGTCAACTCAATATCCAGCCGATGCAGGGCCACCAGATCTCCATGCACCTACTTGCGGTTTATCTTCCATGATTTATCCCTAGTCACCTTTGTCTGCAACCTCCGCAACCAACTATAGAGGTTGCTAGGGAATTTTCCCCAGAGGATCTCGTAGGTATCACTGGCGGAATTCGAGAAAAGGACTAGATCCTTGAGCAACTTCTCCTTTTGATGCGTTAGCTCTGCTTGCTGAGCTATAAACTAGTCCAGGTGGTTATCCCACAATCTCCTTATTTCCCCTTCCAAGATCCTTGATACCATGATCTAGTTCCCCTCATGAAGTTTAGGGTCCCAGCAATGGAACCGTTTTTTGGCGAGAAAACAGGTTTCGCAGGCAAGACCCAGGTTCAGGGATTGGGGCCAACAAAGGAATCTGATATAGTCTAGAACCACACCGGAATTTTCACCCTACTCCGGAGAGCAGAGAGTCTCACCCGAGGCATGCCGCAACCACATGCAGAAATGGAACAGATCGGTAATGGTGGATGTATCTGCAACTCAAAGTTAACATGGAATCATTTGCATACATAACATCATACATAGAAGAGTGTCTCAGAACATTGTGCAGATACTAAGAAAATAAAATTTTAAGGTACCACAAACATCATGCATGCATGTAACTTGTATAACAAGACAAAAACCTGTAATTATATTAATAACCTTCAGCTGGATTCACAGTTACATTTCTCAACAGGAAGAGCTTACAATTCTATTACAGACGTCCCACAGGACAAAAGAGATAGATAATATAGCCATGATAGATCAATAGAAGCCTAGGAACTACAAGGATATCATGCTCAGGATAGAGCTCTTCCACAGTGTCTGCTCGATCCTCTTTGATCCCTCTGCATATGTGCATGATCTCCTTTTCAGCTGGGTGACGGGCTATTTATTCACTCACCATCGCAACTGCTAGTTCCTCTTGCATTCTTCTTCAGCTGCTTTCGGCTTCTTTCTGTTGCCTATGAGTTCCGCTATCTTTTCTATGTCATATCTTCTCTTCGTCTGCACTTATCTGCATCAGCTTCATCAGCTATCTCCTGTTCCTCTGCAACCTCGGTAGGTCTACTACCCACCGTTGTTGTGGTTGCCATGTGTCAATCCAAAACCCAAAAATCTGTTCTTTATTCAAAATTCAAAACAAGGGCCCCAACACAATTCACCGGGGGCATCCCATGGCGCCAACGGTATCGTTGGAGCCCTTTCTCATCCATACACTCATCCTCCCATGGGTTATGGTTTCCCTTAGGGAAGGGCCATCTCCTCCAGCACTTTTCCCCCTCCCGGTAGTGCTGGCGAGAAAGAGGGTCTCTGAACAAGACCCAGGTTTAGAAGAGAGGCCAACAAGGTTTTCGCAGTAGTCTAGCAAAACACCGACAATTTCACCCTACTCTGAAGAGTAGAGAGTCTCACTCAAGGTGTGTCATGACCTTAGTAAGGTTAAGAATAGATCAAGTATCGACCGATCACAACTATAAAGCAAAACAGAAATAACTTGGAACAACAAACAGATCTTACTACTTTGCACAAGATACCACTCATTAAGCATATTCAGGATGAAAAATTAAAATTTAAAAGTGGGCCATACATTCACAGTAACTAACTGATTAACACGGAACATAGAACACCAAACACAGATAGAATTATATTTCATTATCAATAACAAACAGGTTCATTACTCTACAGAGTCGATTACAGAGGGACAGATTGCAACAATGACAGAACAGAGCTCTCCTACGGCTCTCTTCCTCAGCCCTCTATTGGACTAACTCCTTGCCTCCATTGGTAGATTGCCTATTTGTTCCTTCACCAACATGACTGTCATTCTTTCCTCCTTTTCTGCTTTGATGTTTGCTGCTTCTTCCTGATCACCGATATTTCCACTGCCAGTCCTTGCAACACACTTCTGCCATCTGTGCTCGTTTTCCACAACTATCACACCACCTATTCTCCAGCTCTCCACAACTGTGACAACTCCCTGTCTATCATGATTGCACCTCGTCACCTGTTCTTCGCAAGTCAAAACTGTTTCATTTAAAAAAAAATCCCTAATAGCCCCTGACCACATGCTATTGACTCGTGCCGAGTCAATCCTTTTCTGTTGCTTTGGTCTCCTTTGGTCTGTTTGCCTCTGTGGCTGGCCCTATATTCTCTATTTCCTCTCTCTGTCCAAACAAAGGCCCCAACTCGGGAACCTTTTCCAATGCTGAAGATTTGAGTTAGGCAAAGTTTTTAATTTCCTATTTCCATTCCTTAATGAGCTGGTAAGTTTCTATGGCACCTTGTTTAGATTCAGTTTCTCTTGTAACAACCGACAATTTGATGAATATTTCTTTAATTTTCATTTCGGCCTCAACGACCATTTGTTGTATTTCTTCTACAGTATGCTTGATTGGTTGCCTCAGTTCTCTGAGGACCTACTTTGTGGCAGCAAAATTCTCTTCTATCTTCTGTATTGTGGTCTCCAGTGCCTTCGCTTGATTGTATAACTGGGTTATGCCAACAGTATCCATGGCCTTCTTTATTTCTTGTGAAATATGCTGCAATTGTGCCGAGATTGGTTGTGCTTTCATAGTTAACGAGTTATAACACTCATGTAAATTACTCGGGAGGTTGTAAGCCTATTTTACTATTGTCCCCAGGGTTACCTACATTCTGGTTGCTTGTTTCTCCTTCTCAATGACCTTCTTGACATATATGACAGCAAGATCTGGTAACATCGGTCTTGTTGTGAGCACTTCCTTTAACTCTTGATTTTCCTTGTTGAGATTCGCCCAGGTTATCTTCAGTTGGATAGACCACTCGACTATGGTGCAAGCCAATATGTCTTCCGGTGTCTTGTCATATTGAGCCATTACTGTTGGCTAGAGATCCTTGAAAACATCCGTTACCTTATCTAGTTGTTCTTGCAAACTTTCCTTCTCTCCCTTTAATTGGTTGCACTCTTCAGTAAGCACACTAATCTATAGTTGTTGTTGTTTGAACCTCTGCTGGAGATCGTTGTGTAGTCCTTCTGCCTGCTGTGTCACATGCTGGATGAAGTTGTACAGTTGTTCTGTGCCCCAGGTCTGCATACTCTCAGCACCAGACATATCATTGTTTGGCGGTCTCTCTCTGAGGGATTGACCACTGGCTATTGATCTGGTTGAGTGCTCATGTGGTGATGTGGGTTGGTTTTGTTGTAGCAGCTGACTCCTCGATTTATTCATGATCGTGGTCGGATGAATCTTTTGTAGTATTAAATTTTCCTGCTGAAAAGGGTTTAGCTCCTTGGGCAAGGGTGTTATTTCTGCGGTAAAATATCCCCCGCGAACTAATAGTTCTAGGAAAGTTCCCTATCCCACCAGAGGTTGGTTAACCTCGGGTATGATCCAGATTTATGCAGGAATGCAACAAAATATAGAAATAACCATAAACATAGAGATGCAATGGAAATAATGCATCATTTCATTAATATCAAATAACAGAAATATGCTTACAGACATAATGGAAATAAAATAGCTAGGGTGTTGGTAGCGAATCTTTGAGAAGAGATGTGGTGGCTACAAACCTCAGAACTATGTTACAATGAGGCTCAAGGACCTATTTATTATTGAGAAACAATAGAAAAATTGAAACGTCCAAAAACCTAACTCTAGGAGATGAAGTGCCAAAACTGTGGGCCCCGTTTGGGTAAATTGGTGGTTCAACTTCCCAGGGACGTAACTTTGGCATCCAATCTCCATTTGACATGCTCAATAGCTCGTTAGAAATATTTTTCCAAGGAGTACAACTTTCAGTTTTTCCAAAAACGTCGTTTAGGGCCTCAAAACAACTTCGGAAGTTCACGACCCGAAAAACTGCTAAAAATAGTAAGTTTTCTTGCAACTTAAAACCTGAAAGAACTGATGGTGGGGGTTCAAATGGAATAGGTGGGTGGCTACCAATATCCACCTGGATCATTAAGGTCCCAAAACGGCTCCGGGAGTGGAGGACCGGAAAACCTACTAAAAATAGTAAGTTGTGTTGAATGGGAAAAGCTGCAAGAATTGATGGTGCTGGTCCAAATGGAATAGGTGGGTGGCCACTGATATGCACCTAGATCATTCTTCCTTCCTTAGGAAGCAATGGTCCCCATTGCGTTGAGACCCTTCATGAGATGAGGCAAATTTTTTTGAACTAGGTATTAGATTTGTTGAAGATGTCATAGACCTACGGGTGGACATGTTGGATGTGTTTAGTAAATTTGGTTTCTTTATCAGCCTTAGATAGTACATGTGTGGATTCTATATGTGTATTTGCAGGAGGTATGGAAACATCAGGTGGCGGTGCATTGGGGGTCAGATCAATGGAGTGCTTGTCCTGACAGTGTAGAGGAACCTTTGTGAGTGAGGAGAAAATGTCCTCGTATTCCTCCATGAATTTTTCCATCTTCTGCAGCCATGTAGGGGAGCCCTGTTTCGAGGTTGTGGCCACAATATTCTTCTTTCCCTGTGAGCGAGTTGTAAGGAAAATGAATTTCCTATTTTGGGAAACAATTGTTTGGTCTCAATCTAGTCTCCTAAACTGAGCTCATTTAATTGTCAACCAGGATTTGTAAACTGCTGAAGTGAAGTGTACTGTATGTACCTAGGTGCTTGTTTCTTAATGCGTTGTGTGTAGTGTTTTGTGATTTTTTTGGTCTTTTGTGATGATTTATGATGTTTTTGATCTTTTGGTGGTTTTATGTTCACAAGGAAAATGACTAGAAAGCTAATGGAAGGAAGCTAATGATTAAAAATAGGGTGAAACCTAATTGGTTGATGTCAAATGGTAAATGCAAATGCAATACTAAAAACAGAATTAAATCTAAACTATGAATAAGCAAAAGCAAAGCTTGATAATGACTTTTAAGAAAATGATTCAAAACACAAACTAAACTTGTCAAATTCTTTCATCAAAGGTATTTGAGAGAGAGCTTGAAACATGGTCACTAAGTATGCAAATCTTCCTAACTAAATAGTTTAAACAACTAAATTATAATGATGCAACATTTTATCCTTGATTAGAGATTTGTTGAAGTATGTTTGGAGTAAAACATTGATACCATCATAAGATCTTCTACTCTAAATCTAATTCCTAACTCTATTCTGCAACTCAGTTTTATAGCACTACACTTCACTCAAAGGTTATAGATTTTTGAAATAGTCTATTGAGGAAAATGTTTGTTTGTAAGATGATAAGAAAGTTGCAGAAGTACTTCAGGCCTTAAAATGATATGGTCTTCTGTTCATATGGTTATGAATCAATTATGGATTTTAGAACAAGAAGAGATTTGTGAATAATGAAGGTTGTTTTGTTAAATTTAACAACTGAAGTAATCTAGTATGCAGTGAATGACAATTGAATATGGAGTGCAAATGCAATGAGTTGAACTACAACCAAACCTAAAATGTCACTAGCCTAAAACAGTGTTAAACTACAAGTCATTATCAAACTTAAAGCAAAACAACTGAACATGAGTTAAGTGCAATTAAACTCCAGAGCATCCTAACTAAGCTATCATGCATTATTCTATGGAATTATACAGTCTGTTTGTCCATCATGATTGGTATTTTGGAAGAGTTCCTTCTTTTGGAAGAGTTTTTAGAACAATCCTGACTGTGTAATTGAATGCAAATGCAAACATAAAGACTGAAAGCAATGAAAAACTAAGATATCATAGCCATCTCCTACCCATCATTATGATATTTTTGACAAGCGTTTAAGAGCAAGAACTACTATGGTACTTAGTGAAAACACACAACTAAAACGTTCAAGATCACAATCATGCTTAAGACAGTATAAGGATTTTTTGGAAGAGTTTCTTCTTTTGGAAGAGTGCTGAGCATAAGTATAACCGTGATGGTGAATAAAAGAGACTACAATTAAATCCTACAATACTATAGCCATTTCCCATTCATCATTATAATCTTTTGGAAGAGCTTCTTCTTGTGGAAGAGTTAGAATGAGTATAACTATAGTAGCTAATGAAAACAACTACAAATTCAACTTCAAAAACGTAAAGGCAGCTAGAATACTTATCTAAATTATGCAAATAAATCCGTGCAAGAGGCAGGGGCCCTCTACCACCTGACGGAATCTAACTCCAAATCAAATCAACGCTTTCAAAACAACACTGTCTGCTTCATTAAAAGTGAAATAACTTGAACAAAGCACTCTGCGTCTTCAGAAATGTAGCACAGAATCTAAGCAAAATCTAGAACAAAAATCCCTCTAGCTCTAGGTTTCCCAAGTGTTTTTATAACAAATGTACATAACAGAACTTGCAACAATTTCAGGAACATTGTCTTTCCTTATCGGAATCACATTAGGACTCATGAAGTGGCTGCGTAACAAGGAAATGGACATCTAGACTAAGACAATCCTATTAGAAGTCTGTCTTCTTAAATGTGTTCCCACGTTCAAAACCATACCCAGAATTCGTTTCTTCCTCCATGATGAGCAACGAACCATGTGGACATGACGTGGATCATGCCCATATGCGGTTTTTCTCAAGAGGCCACCTGGAACATACTCAAACATGAAGGCAGCTGCAGAATCGCCGGTTAGCTACGGAATGTCTGCATTCTGCAGCTAGTTCCGGTCAAAATGCTTAGCAATGGCAAAAATCACAAAATTCAACAAGTCAGTCATGTAAATCATTCTAGAAGTAATTTTAACTATATTTATTGATCAATTGGGTCTAAGATAGAAATGGACAAGGGAATGTGAGGTAAGTAAAGATAGAAGAGCACAATTTTTGGAGCTCAACATACCCCAACTGCTTGTCTCTTTGTGTGTCCTCATCCAGATCTCCCTATGAACTGGAAGGCTTCCTTCAAGAACATATAATCCTCTCCTTCTCTTTGTGCAGGCTAAAGATCTTAGGTTTTCCGATAACAAGTTTGAACCTTAGGTTGGTAAGTGCCACTGATTATGGGTTTTGAGCTTGACTTGATCCTTGAGAATTTCATTCTCATTTTTGACGTGTCTATTAAGTATTTCCAACTCATACCTATCCCTTCTTAATATATCTATTTCAGACAGTGGAGGACTGGGGGTTCTCTCCTTGCTTTCTGAAGCTCTCCTTTCCAAAGTTTCCACATAGTCATAAATTTCTTGTTGAGCAGGGTCAATTTCAGGGGTTCCTTCATTAAAATCCTCTTCAACATCCTCTTCAATGGATGTTTCCTCATCTTCTATATTAATCACCCCTGTTTGTTTGATTAGTGTTTTCTTCAGTTTCCCCTTTAGTCTGTGGCTTCTTCTAGGCTGAGAAGATCCCTCTCCTTTCTCCATGGCAGATTTCCTGATTACTTTTTCTTTCTTAAGCTATCTCTTGATTTGAGTCAACTTCTCTGAAATAATTTCCTCACTACTTTCTTGGATTGTTTTATCAGTTTCAACTTTTGAAGCCCTCCATTTTCTACTTCTCCTTGTACGTTGTGGTTCCGGTGAGGGTTCTTTTGGCTCTTCAAAATGATTTCTTATCAAGAAATTTTCCCATGTATCATTTGTTTTGGTTAAATGATGTTCAAACAAAATTTTAACCAAACCATGATGATATAAAGTTGTCTCTAAAAATTGAACCCTTCTTTGAACACAGGAAGCCATCTTTTCAAGCTTTGAAGCAAGAAATAGGGTAGGTTTAAGTCTTCCCCCAGAAAATGCATTATCAGTCTAATGTGGTAGACATAAAATGTACCATATCTACCCTCACATGTAATAAATTTTTGCAGAAGAAGTAGTATGTTTCTCCATTTATTTTTCAATGCAGAACTTGGAATTCCTTTCTTAAATACAGTGACATCCATACCTAGTGATTTTAGAATTTGCTTCCGGGATTCATTGTGGAATTCTCTGTTTTTGAACCATCTCTCTCCATTTCTATGCAACCAAACACGCAGTAAAGCTTACCCGTGTGAGTGAACTTGACATCTCCACTTCAACCGGTTCCTTGGAAATGATCTTGCACCAAATGTTTTAGTGACTTCTTTGTGGAAGCCATTAAATTTCTCCAAAAATTGAAGCCATCCCTGTCTACATTTGCAACATTTCAACTTTGCATTGAGGAGTAGCCTTCTAAGTATTTTGAACCTTGGTTGATTCTTACTAAAACCCATAATTTTTCTTCAATGTTGATTCGCCTCTTCCTACCCACTTAGTAACATAATCAGTGCAAACTAATATGTATTTCTTTTGTCTTGATGGAGGACTAATAGGTCCTACAAAATCCAAAGCCCATTTTTCAAAAGGTTCAATGTGTACTTGAGGTTGTAATGGCATCTCACCTGAAGGAGAAGGTTTCCCTACCCTTTGGCAACTGTCACACCTTTTGACATACTCTTTAGCATCTTTAAACAAGGATGGCCAATAATATCCTAAATTAAGGATCTTATAGGCTTTCCTCTTATCTGCAAAGTGTCCACCACAAGGTTCATCATGACATGCCTTAAGAATCTCAGGCATCTCATCTTCACGAACACACCTTCTAATGATCAAATATGGACCTGTCTTGTACAACTCATTAGCAACCCATGAATATTTTGCACTATCACAAATGATTTTTCTTTTATCCCTTGCATTCATAATTGAAGGAAATTTTTCTGAAACTAAATAATTAGCAATATCAGCAAACCATGGAGTTTGAGTAGAGATTGCAAAAAGATATTCATCAGGAAATTGATCTTCAACCGGAGTGTCATCTTTGATATTTTGGAGTCTAGATAGGAAATCAGCTACTGTGTTTTGTTTTCTAGGCCTATCTAGAATAGTAATGTTGAATTCTTGTAAGAGTAACAACCATCTTATAACTCTGCCATTAGTAATTGATTTGTTCATTAGGTATCTAATTGCAGAATGATCAGTGTGAATAAAAGTTTCATAGCCTGTTATATAGTGTCTAAATTTGTTTATGGCATGAACAACGGCTAAAAACTCTTTTTCAGTTACAGTATAGTTTAACTCTGCAGGAGTCAAATTTTTACTGATATAATAGATGGCATAGGGAATTAAATCTTTCTGTCCCAATACTGCTCCTAGAGCTGTATCGGAAGCATCTGTCGAGATATGAAAAGGTAACTTCCAGTTAGGTCCCCTTAATATAGGTGCTTCAGAGATTTTGGTTTTCAGGGTTTCAAAAGCTAACTGGAAATCAGAAGTCCACTTGAATTCACAATCTTTGGTGAGTAATTTGAAGAGTGGAGATGCTATCTTGGTAAAGTTTTCTATGAATCTCCGATAATACCCTGTAAATCCTAGAAAACTTCTAACATCTCTTTGAAAACTTGGAATGGATAGGTTAGAAATGACTTCAACTTTTTCCTCATCAACTCTAATCCCATCCCCTGAAATGTGGTGCCCTAAAACAATACCTTCAGTAAACATCATAAAACATTTTTCATGACTAAGTGAAAGGTTTGCTTCTTGACATCTTTTAAAGACTTTTTCCAGGTTTTCTAAAGCCTCTTCAAATGTATTCCCATAAACTGTGAAATCATCCATGTACACCTCTACACAGTCATGTATTAGATCCGAAAAAATTCCTAATACTGCCCTTTGGAATGTTGCAGGTGCATTGCATAATCCAAATGGTAATACTCGGTAAGCATAGGTACCCCATGGATAGGTGAATGTGGTTTTGTCTTGGTCTTCAAGTGCTACTTGGATTTGATTGTAACCACTAAACCCATCTAGGAATGAGAAGTACTTTTTGCCAGCTAATGTATCTAATACTTGATCTATGAAAGGTAAGGGAAAATGGTCTTTAAGAGTAGCTTTATTTAGTTCTCGATAGTCAACACACACCCTCCATTTTCCATTTTTCTTTGGCACAATTACCAAAGGAGAAACCCACTGACTATCTGAAATAGGATAGATGAAATTAACATTTAACAATTTTTGCAATTCCTCTTTAACAATTTCCTTAAGATTTGGATTCATCCGTCTTTGAGGTTGTCTGATTGGTTTGCAATTTGCCTCTATATAGATGTGATGAGTACAAGTCTTGGGGCTTATCCCTTTCATGTCGGTGTATTCCCATGCATATGCAGAAGAATGTCTCTGTAATACTTTGACTAACTCTTCTTGTTGAGATTTTTCTAGGTTCTTGTTTATGTTCAAAGTTTTGCCTAGAAAAATTTCACTTGTAGAGCTGCCAAATTTGTCCATAGAATGAAGAGACATCTGCCTAGATGACAAAAATTCAATATTGGATCCCTCCTGAAATGATTCATGTTTGTGTTCTGGAGAGGATTCAAAGTTTTCTAGAGTATTCAGAATTTGATTATCTTCACTAATTTCTGAAATTGTAAAGAGTGGTTGTAAATATTCTTCATCCTCTATCCATTGAGTGTCATCTAGATCTGTAATTGTCCTAGCTGGAGGATATAAAGTGAATTTCTTAGTTGAACTACCATCGGAGATATACATATCACCGGATCTACAACTAATAAAAGCATCAGCTGTAGCCAACCAAGGTCTTCCTAATATAACAGGATGGCCTCCTAGATTATTCTTAGGAGTTAGGATCATGAAATCCACAGGGTACTCCCAAGAATCTAGGGACACTGGAATGTCTTCTATTACCCCATCTGGTTTGATCACGGATCTGTCTGCTAATTGTAATAGTGTGGGTGTAAAGAGAAGATTAGGAAGTTTCAGTTTATCCATGATTTGTCTACTCATGATATTGATTGCTGCTCCTAAATCAATGAGTGTGTTTTGGATTTCAATTCCATTGATGTGAATTTTGACAACTGGATTTCCTGGGTCAAGATACTTTGGAATAGCAATCTTGCCCATCATAATATCTGCTATTTGTCCTACCAGTTGAATTTTCTTGGTTTCTCTTATTCTTTTTCTTGTTGTCTTCATACTCAACTCCTTTATTGTTTTGGCTAAAATTGGGATTTCCTTGATGGCTTGCAATAATGGAATTTTAATGCAAACATTTTTTAATTCATCTAAGAAATCATAATTAGGCACCATGATTTGTTTCTCTACACCTCTATCAATTTGTAATCTTTCCGGAAAGGGAGGTATAGAAGTAGATGTGGATGGTTGCTCTAATACAAGAGTTGGATTTATTGGATCTTTTTGTTTTAGTTTTTCAATGTGTGGGTCTTGAAAGGATGTGTCTTCCTCAAGACTTTTATTCACCCGTAGGGAGTCTTCCTTAGAATTATCTTGTTCTTGTATGATCACAGAAGGTTTCCTCTTTTCAAGTATTCTTCCAGACCTTAGTTGAACATCACTAAGGTCTAAAGGAGTGATTAAATAAGTTGGAAATTGGTGGCCTTCTATCATGTATGTATTCTGAGGGTTCTTATTATTGGGGTTTGGTATGGGTTGAGCGGGCAATTGATTTGATTTTTGAGGGAAGGGTGATGAAAGTGGTGGATTTTGATGTGGTTGGTTTTGATGATGTTGTTGAGGATTTTGTTGAATATTTTGAGGAAAATTTTGTTGAGGATTTTGAGGATAAAAATGTGGGTATGGTGGATAGGATGGTGGATACTGATAGTATGGAGAGTATCTTCCATAGGGACTTTGTGTTCCTTGTGCCCAAGATTGAGATTGATTTTGAAATTGGGGCCAAGGTTGCTGTCAAGAATTCCAAGGTGGAGGTTGATTATACATTTGATCATGGAATCCTTGTGTTTGAGGTCCCTGCCAAGGTCTTCTAGATACAAAGTTAAGAGACTCTGTGGAATCTGTAGGAGTTTCCTCCTGAAAGACAGCTTTGAGACCAGGAAGAGAAGGACAATTCTTGGTCTCATGTTTCTCAGAACAAATGACACAGGTTTCTACAACTTTTACATCCAAAGGACACTCTCTCAAGGCATGTTTCTTTCTACATTTGGGACAAAAGATTGCCAAGGCATCAAATTCAGCCTTCTGCTTGTTTTGTATCTTAAGGGTGTCTATTTTTTCACTAAGACTCCCTAAGATGTCGGATTTAAAATCATCAAGCATGTGTCCTATTTCTGATCTACTTACTGTCCCAGAAGCAGACTTGCTTGCCCTTGCAAGAGCGGGATCTCTTGGACCTTTGACAGTTTTAGATTTCCCTCTTGAAAGGTTGATACATAACTCAGATATTTCAGGTAATGTGAGTTGTGATATATACCCTTTTCCCATCATGTTAAGGATATCCAACCATTCATCCCTAATTGTTTTCAACAAAAGAGATTTTAAGGTGTCTTGATCTAGGTTTTCCATTTTTGCCCTTTTGATGTTGTAATTAAATCTCTCCAATAAATCTTCCAAATTTTCATCTTCTTTTTGTAACATCTTGAACACTTCTTCCTTATGATTAACCGGCATACAATAATCCAAATATCTCTCTAGAAATGCTAGTTTCATGTCTTCCCATGTTCTAATAGAACTACTGATTAGACTCATAAACCACTTCAATGCTGCTCCCTTCAAAGTTGAAGGAAATAATTTCAGTTTTTGAGCATCTTGTAAGTAGTCATAAGTTCTACAAAGCACTTCAAATTCGAATAAGAAGGTTTCAGGATCTTCAGTTTTAAGTCCATAGAAGTTTGGAAGGACAGAGGGTGAAATATTTTTCATGGTTGTATTAGTTTCTTCATCAATTATAGGGAACCCAAAAGAGCTTCCTATTCTACCTCTTCCTCCATTTGCACCTCTACCTCCTTCTCCTCTACCTCCTTCTCCTCTACCTCTACCTCTACCTCCAAACAATGTGTTTTCTCCATTAAAAACTCCTCCTCCTCCTTCTTCTGCCATGGTTGACTCTCTTGTGGAAGTGGAAAGGTTTGTGTCCCTAACAGGAGTTTTTAGATCTTCTTCTATGGCAGGTTTAGTGGATGAAGTGGAAGGTTTCTCTAATGGGATAGTTGACCTTAGATCTTCTAGAAGTCCAGGATCAAGAGAGGATGGAATATGGGTTTGAGTTGAAGGTGTACTAGCTCTGGATCTAGATGAAACAAGTGGTGTTCTAGAAATCAAATTTCTGCCTCTGCTGCTTATAAATCTTCCCCTTCAATCTCTATCCCTACGCATATAATTGTTTTTGGATGCTAAGAAACAAAGGTTACCTAGTTTTCACTTCCCCGGCAACGGCGCCAAAATGTTTGGTCTCAATCTAGTCTCCTAATTTGAGCTCATTTAATTGTCAACCAGGGTTGGTAAACTGCTGAAGTGAAGTGTACTGTATGTACCTAGGTGTTTGTTTCTTAATGCATTGTGTGTAGTGTTTTGTGATGTTTTTGGTCTTTTGTGATGATTTATGATGTTTTTGATCTTTTGGTGGTTTTATGTTCACAAGGAAAATGACTAGAAATCTAATGGAAGGAAGCTAATGATTAAAAACAGGGTGAAACCTAATTGGTTGATGTCAAATGGTAAATGCAAATGCAATACTAAAAACAGAATTAAATCTAAACTATGAATAAGCAAAAGCAAAGCTTGATAATGACTTTTAAGCAAATGATTCAAAACACAAACTAAACTTGTCAAATTATTTCATCAAAGGCATTTGAGAGAGAGCTTGAAACATGGTCACTAAGTATGCAAATCTTCCTAACTAAACAGTTTAAACAACTAACTTATAATGATGCAACATTTTATCCTTGATTAGAGATTTGTTGAAGTATGTTTGGAGTAAAACATTGATACCATCATAAGATCTTCTACTCTAAATATAATTCCTAACTCTATTCTGCAACTCAGTTTTATAGCACTACACTTCACTCAAAGGTTATAGATTTTTGAAATAGTATATTGAGAAAAATGTTTGTTTGTAAGATGATAAGGAAGTTGCAGAAGTACTTTAGGCCTTAAAATGATATGGTCTTATGTTCATATGGTTATGAATCAATTATGGATTTTAGAACAAGAAGAGATTTGTGAATAATGAAGGCTTTTTTGTTAAGTTTAACAACTGAAGTAATCTAATATGTAGTGAATGGCAACTGAATATGGAGTGCAAATGCAATGAGTTGAACTACAACTGAACCTAAAATGTCACTAGCCTAAAACAGTGTTAAACTACAAGTCATTATCAAACTTAAAGCAAAACAACTGAACATGAGTTAAGTGCAATTAAACTCCGGAGCATCCTAACTAAGCTATCATGCATTATTCTATGGAATTATATAGTCTGTTTGTCCATCATGATTGGTATTTTGGAAGAGTTCCTTCTTTTGGAAGAGTTTTTAGAACAATCCTGACTGTGTAATTGAATGCAAATGCAAACATAAAGACTGAAAGCAATGAAAAACTAAGATATCATAGCCATCTCCTACCCATCATTATGATATTTTTGACAAGCGTTTAAGAGAAAGAACAACTATGGTACTTAGTGAAAACACACAACTAAAACGTTCAAGATCACAATCATGCTTAAGACAGTATAAAGATTTCTTGGAAGAGTTTCTTCTTGTGGAAGAGTACTTAGCATAAGTATAACTGTGATGGTGAATAAAAGAGATTACAATTAAATCCTACAATACTATAGCCATTTCCCATTCATCATTATAATATTTTGGAAGAGCTTATTCTTGTGGAAGAGTTAGAATGAGTATAACTATAGTAGCTAATGAAAACAACTACAAATTCAACTTCAAAAACGTAAAGGCAGCTAGAATACTTATCTAAATTACACAAATAAATCCGTGCAAGAGGCAGGGGCCCTCTACCACCTGACGGAATCTAACTCCAAATCAAATCAACGCTTTCAAAACAACACTGTCTGCTTCATTAAAAGTGAAATAACTTGAGCAGAGCACTCTGCGTCTTCAGAAATGTAGCACAGAATCTAAGCAAAATCTAGAACAAAATCTAGCCTAGCTCTCGGTTTCCCAAGTGTTTATATAAACAAATGTAATAACAAGACTTGCAACAATTTGGAACATTATCAACATATCGGAATCACATTAGGACTCTTGAAGTGGGCTGCGTAACAAGGGAAATGGACATCTGAGGCGAGGCAGTTCTAATAGAAAATGCGCCTTCTTAAATGTGTTCCACGAATGCCAAAATATACCAATTCGTTCGATGCTTCATGATGAACAACGAACCATGTAGACATGACGTGGATCATGCCCATATGCGGTTTTTCTCAAGAGGCCACCTGGAACATACTCAAACATGAAGGCAGCTGCAGAATCGCCGGTTAGCTACGGAATGTCTGCATTCTGCAGCTAGTTCTGGTCAAAATGCTTTACAATGACAAAAATCATAAAACTTAGCAAATCAGTCATGTAAATCATTCTAAAAGTAATTTTAACTAAATTCATTGATCAATTGGGTCTAGGATAGCAATGGACAAAGGAAAATGAGGTAAATTAAGATGAAAGAAAGCACAATCTTGAGGCTCAACAACTTACTACGTTTTTTTTCAGTAGTCAAAGAGATGACAGGAGGCAGTACTACCTTTGGTATCTTGTACAAGTTATTTCCCAAAGTAATAATAATAGCACGAGGCCTAGACTCATACACAGCATGTCGCCTCCACAAGTATGGGTTTCCCAATAATACATCAGCTACATCAAGAGGAGTAACATCACATAATAACTCATTCGTGAATGGCTGTATGTTGTACGGAAGGTGACACTGTTGGCGGATGCTGATATCTCTCCCTGGGTGAAGCCACCTGATGGTATATGGCTGTGGGTGTGCTATGGATGGTAGGCTGAGCCATTTCATGACCTCTGCTGAAATGACATTCTTTTGGCTTCCGCTATCGACAAGAAATTGTAGCAGAGAAACCTTCACCCACATTTGCGAATGGAAGAGGCACTCCCCCTCCTCTGGATCCTCTAGGTCCTCCCTCTGGATCTTGGTGGTGGAAACAATGGCACTGGGATCCGCATCAATGATCTACTTCCCTTTTTCATTTCCTTTGTCTAGTTCTGACTCAGAATCAGAAAATGCATCTAATTCGGGTGCCTTTAGTTCGAACACCAATGACTGTTTGGCCCAACACTCGTTTGTGCTGTGAGTGGGGCTGTTATGAAATTAACACCACTTCCATGTGTCCTTATTTTTATTTGTGGTGTTGTTCTGAGTCACACTACTTTGGCCTTGCCCTTTTTTCTTCAGTTCAGGGGCACCTTTCAGATTTGTAGATCTAAAGTCTCGCTTCTTCTACTTAAATTTCCGCTCGATCTTAGCGGCATAGCGATATGCCAAGCGAGGTAATGTCGAGGAACTCCATTTCCTCCTGAATGTGTTTGTGTAGAAAACCGCAGTACTTGAGCACCAAATGTCTCTCTAAATCTTTAATACCCAACTTTGTGCGTAGGGTATGGAACAGATTCATCAGTTCGTGCACATCTTGATCCCTTTGTTGCCGCAGCATGGTCCATTGGATGTATTTATCCTCATAGCTCCCCACGGGGTAATATTTTTCCTTGATGCTGTCTTGGAACGAATTCCAAGTGGGTGTGGCCGAGAACAGAGAGGGTTCCCCTTCGTCCTTTTGCTCACAGTAAGTTTCCCACCAATCTTTGACATGGGGGGCAGCGTTGAGGAGTGCAAAAATAATCTTTTCTCGGTCAGAGAAATCATGGACCGAGAAATACCCTTCCAGCAAATTCAACCATCTATCTATGGTGTCTGCATCTATTTGGCCTTCGAATACAGGAATATCAAATTTTACCTGTACCTTGAAGGGAGTGGTGCCTCCAGAGTGGTTGTGGGATGCAAATGCGTCGTAGGTGGGAAGTCGTTGAAGGTTCTGAGAAAAGTTATCCATCATCGCTTTCCTTCGTTTCTCGAGGGCCTCCTCGAGCAATATTTTGACAGGATCTCCTGCTCCCTCATCTTTCTTTTCTTCCGCTATGGGAGGTCGTCGGGGTTTGCGAGGCTAATCTTGCAAGGGTTCAACCAGATCAAGCCCTAACTCCTTATACCCTGACCGCATTGGGCACATGCAAAGAAAAGAAAAGAAAGAGCAGATTTCTCTGATACCACTAATTTGAATATATGCAGGAACACAACATAATACAGAAATAACCATAAACATAGAGATGCAGCGGAAATAACAGAAATATGCTTACAGACATAATGGAAATAAAATAGCTAGGGTGCTGGTAGCGAATCTCTGAGAAGAGATGTGGTGGCTATAGACCTTTGAATTGTGTTACAATGAGGCTCAAGGGCCTATTTATTATTGAGAAACAATGGAAAAACTGAAACGTCCAAAAACCTAACTCTAGGAGATGAAGCGCCAAAACTGTGGGCCCCGTTTGGGTAAATTGGTGGTTCAACTTCCCGGGAACGTAACTTTGGCATCCAATCTCCATTTGACGCGCTCAATAGCTCGTTATAAATATTTGTCCGAGGAGTACAAATTTTGGTGTGAGCAACATCGGTTGATCCTGGTTTTCCCAAAAAAACATCATTTAGGGCCTCAAAACGGCTCCGGAAGTTCAGGACCTGAAACACTGCTAAAAATAGTAAGTTTTGTTGCAACTTAAAAACTGAAAGAACTGATGGTGGGGATTCAAATGGAATAGGTGGGTGGCCACCAATATCCACCTGGATCATTAAGGCCCAAAAATGGCTCTGGGAGTGGAGGACCCAAAAACTTGCTAAAAATAGTAAGTTGTGCTTAAAGTGAAAAGCTACAAGAATTGATGGTGCTGGTCCAAATGGAATAGGTGGGTGGCCACCGATATCCACCTGGATTAGGGTACCATTTTTTTACTCGATTTAACTTCTACCTCATTGTATCCATTTGTCTTGCTTCTTGTCTTGACTGGGTCTGAAATTGTTGCTGATGTGGATAGAGTGCGGGTGGAACGGTCTTTGGAAGTGAATGATGTGTGAGGCGAGGAATGGTGAGTGTGAGGTGAAGAGGTATGAGTGTGGGGTGGAGATGAAGTCTGAACATTCAAAACTAAGAACGTATTGAACACAAGTAGGTCAGAGGTGACCTGGGTGGCCACCTCTGGCTCCTCTCTAATTGGTACTCCTGTATCCATATGTTGCTTGTGATCTTCCTCAGTGAGATCAACTATTTTCCTAGGCACCATGACTCTTGCTTTCTTGGCCTTAGGGGTAGCTATGGGTGGTTTAGGTGCCTTACTCTTTCAGATTGGAACTATTGTGGTTTCTAGGTGTGAATTAAGCATGGTGGACGGTAGGGCAGAGACTATAGGTGCAACCATGGAAGGTGATGCAGAAATTGAGGACTGAAACTCTGAAAAAGTAGGAAACACAGGAGAAGCACTTGTGAGAGTTTGAATTACCCATTGAAGCCCTTTACTCTCATGTCCAGCTCTGCTAGTATGGGTGTTAGCTACAGCTGAGACACTCTACTCTGTTTCTCATCTGGTGACTCCCCTGGTACTTCTCTTGGTAGCATGCCCTCGAACGAATAGTGATGGATTCCACTTCTTATCTCCATGCCTACCCCTAGCTAGGAACAGACTTCGGTGTGGAATGACTTTTTGTCAACCTGAAACTTTAACGGTCTCATTTTAAATTTTGTTTCATCTACGTAGGTGGGCTTGATGTATGTCTGCTTGTGAGTGACCCTGAACCATATCTTAGAAGAATATCTATCCAGTAGACCCCTTGGAACCCTTTGCTACCTCGCCACTATATCCACCATCTACCTGTACCAGAATGTGAATGCCTCTTCATTTAACTCCTTGGTGTTGGGGTCTCCCGAGATTTTCTAGGGCATAAAATTCATCGTCATCGACTGATCACTTGTGATTTCTGCGAGCTATCTCACCCCCAGGTGAGTCCATTTCCACATTGAAAACACCATGATGGGGTATCCATAAATGAACTCAGTGGCTCTTTTGTCGTTATCTTCGCAGGCTTCGAATAATTCGTTTAGCAGAAGTGTACACCAGTTCAACTGGGATCCCTTGAGGCAGTGTTCCGCAATTGAAATGGTGTCGAGGGTACATTCACCCTTCATGTAGTGCCTCATGGTCTTGCCTACAATAAGTTAACAGGAAAATTTAACTGATGGGTTGTTTATGAGGTCTATCTTCACCCCCTTCCCTCCTATTTTAGTGTCGTATTTCTTATCATAATCACAGTATCCCACCTTCTTTTCTCACTTGGAGATGTTCTGGAACATCATGGAGACATCCCTTCCTTCTGCTAACAATCATGTTAGCCTGTGAATATCTTCTGCATGTATCAGTATCTCCCTCCCTAGCCACAGTGACCTATTCTGGATTCTGCTCAGCAGGAATTTCGTACACTGCATTACTGCTCCTGTGGTTCCGAACACTAGGAGGTTCCTGAGGTTCAGTATTGTCGACTTCTGGATCCCTTTGAACTTTGGATTCAGTCTTCTTGCTTCCTCTTCTCCCTCCGTAGCGTAATTCTCTATGTAGACCTGCCTCTTCATAGCCGGAAACTAGTATGAATCTGTGAAATCTGTGTCGATCGACGACACATTGTCATACTTTCCCAATAGCGATTCCATCTTCTGAATTCTCTCATCAAGCTCAGGCTCGATAACTACTGGTGCTACCTTGGCCATATTTGATCTTCTTTTTTACACTTGAAGTGCTACCCTTGCTCTTTCTCTGTAAATTCCTGCTACTAGATTCTCTCTTTGGACTTCCTCTGATGAGATTTCACTTAATGTTGCTATTGTTTCTTGTTCTAACTTAGAATTCTCTAGCAGTCTTGTGCTTTCTTCTTTCATGCAGGTTAAGTAATGTAACCGGAATGAATGAGGTTGATAAGACCCCATAACTAATTAATTTGTTCTGCCTCCCCCGCGGCTATAATCGTGTGATTAGTTACCGCGATGAGGTCTGTTATGACATGGCTGACTGTGACTTCGGAATTTGGGTAGACGTGATGGGTAATGATTATGGCTTAATACGGAAAATTTATTACGATATGGATGTTACTAATTATGGTAGTTAATCCTCAAATCTGGGTAATCCTCCAGACTGACATAAACACGATGGGTCATTATGATAGAGTGATGGTACACACATTTGGCACACTACCCTCCCCTCGACCACAATCGGTTGCGATGTGGTCTCCGCATCACAACAATGAGTTTCCTCTTGTTATCACAGTTTGTTCTTTATTGTGATTCCTATCAATTCCCTTCTCGGGTGTGGGAGAGTTATTGACTCCATATATCTCTATTCTACCCTACTGACTCCTCTCAGTTGCAAGAGTTATTTATAAAGGAAATAATGAAACTTACTCGTGATAAGGCTTCAGGCGTGCGCCATTCACCCATCCTGGTAACACTTGGCCGTCCAGTTGTGCTAACCATGAACGGCTCTTGAATCTAAAATTTAAATTACATGGTATGGTCCCATCCAATGCATTCTGAGTTTACCTGGGAAATTTTGGAACTTGTTGTCATACAATAAAACTTTTCCTCCGACTGTAAACGTTTTATGTTTGATATGATGGTTATGCCAAGCTTTCTATCTATCTTTTTGGCTCATCTGATGGAATTATGCCAGAAATCTATCCTCTTCAAGTTCTTGTAGCTCATGTAGGTGCTCCTTGATTGAGTCTTCCTCTATTAAATGTAGTGTTGAAGTGATTAGTAGACTCGGTATGATAAATTCAACAAGTACCACCACTTCCCTCTCGTACACTAGCTAGAAAGGGGTTTAGTTCTGCAGTCTTTTCACAGTTGTCCTGTATGCCCATAATGTTGCTGGTATGCGCTCATCCTAGTCATCTCAATTAGCATTGAAAATATTTGTTAGTCCCTTTTATAGGATCTTATTAAATGCTTCAACTGTTCCATTTTCCTGAGGATGGTACGGATTTCTCTTATGATGTGTACCATAAAATTTTCTAACAGAGATTTGATTGTTGTATTGATGAAGTGTGTACCTTGATCGTTGGTTAGACTTCTGTGGCAGCCAAATCTACTAATAATATTTTCAAAAATGAACCTGGTTGTTGTTTATGCCATGAAATCCTTCACTGGTAGTGCTTCTTCCCGTATGGTAATATAATTTGTTGCAATAATTATGTATCTTTCATGTTAATGTCTTTCGATAGGTGCGATTGGTCCTATAAAATCAATGGCCCACTTCTTAAATGGATGCAGTGCTCGTATAGGTTGAAGTGGTAGATTATCTCTATGTGATGGATGTCCCATTCTTTGGCATATGTCACATTTCTTTACAAATGTTTTATTGTCCTTGTGTACTATGGGTCACCATAACCCTGCCTGTAATATCTTTCTTGTGGTGGGTTTTGTGACGACATGACCCCTCGCAACTCTACAATGGCACTCCCATAATATATCCTACCTTTCATGGTCCATGACACATCTCCTCAAGAATTTTTCTAATCCCATGTTATACAGTTGTCTTGCTATTAAATAATATTCAGCTGCCTTTATGACAATATGTCTTCTTTGAGTCGTTGTATATTGAGTCAGGCACTGTCCTGTTGCCAGATAGATTGCTATCTAATCCAAATAGTCTGGGATGGCTTCTACTCTAAAGAGATTAGCGTTTGGAAACTGATCATCCAGGGACCCTCCATTCTCTCCATTTTCCAACCTTGATAGATGGTCAAGACCCACATTCAGTCTTCCCAGTTTCACTATCACTTCAAAGGTGAACTCTTGGAATAGTAGGAGCCATCTACAGATCCTTCCTTCAAGGACCATCTTGTCAACTAGGTACTTCAATGCTGAATGGTCTATGAATAATTTGAGTGCAACTCCTAATAGGTAATGGAGAAAATTCTGAAGGGAATACACCATTGTTAAAGCTTCCCGTTATGTTGTTGTGTAGTTCCTTTTAGCTGTCGATAACTTCCTGCTCACAAAATAAATTGGGTGATCAACTGAATTTTCTCCTGGTTGAGCCAGAACTACTCCTAATGCAATGCTAGAGGCATCAATATGGGCGTGGAACTTCTTGTCCCAATTAGGATGAACTGATATGGGTGCACTTGCTAGTTTTTCTTTCAATGTATTGAGGGCAGTAGTACGCTCGGTTGTCCAAATGAATTGCTCTAATTTCTGCAACAAATTTTCCAATGGGGATATTATCTTTGCATAGTTGCAGATGAATATTATGTAGTACCCGATGTGGACTAGCAGTGTTCTCAATTGTTTCACGGTTTCCGGTGCCTCTATGTTAATCATAACTGCCACTTTTGTTGGATCCACACAAACACCTTGTTTACAAGCAACATGTCCTAGCAGCATCCCAAAAGGTAATACAAAGATGTACTTCTTAATATTGAGTGAAATCTAGAGTTGTCTGCATCTGTCAAACATTATCCTTAATAAGGTTGCATGATTCTTCAAAAGGTTGTAAACTTTCCAGTCATCAATATAAACCTCAAGCAATTTGTGGATATATTCCCGAAATGCTGCTATCACGATCTGTGAAAATACTGTCGGCACATTTTTTAGCCCAAAGGGAATTACATGATAGGAAAACGAGCCCCATTCAGTTGTGAAAGTTGTTTTATTCTTGTCTTCTTCAACTATCCTCACTTGATGGTATCCTGAAAATCCATATGTAAATGAATAAGCTTCATTCCTTGCCACACTGTCGAGCACCTCATCACTGAATGGAGTGGGGAATGGATCATGTATGCATGCGTTGTTGAGGCTCCTATAGTCAACACATACTCGAATCTCATACTTTTCCTTTTTTCTTTGTATGACTATAGGACTTACCCACTTTTCTTCTTCCACCAGAAAAATCAACCCTACTTTCAACATTTTATCTATCTCTACCTTGACTTTCTCTTTTACTCTTCGATTCAGACGGTAAGGTTTGTGCTTTACTGGTCTTGCATCGGGCTTCAAGATTATATGCATTTACCCCATGTCTCCTTTTATTCCTTTTAGCTCCGCTACTGAGGATGGGAATAAGTCTTCATATTCCTCTAGAAGATTAAATATCTCCTTAGTCGATTTTGCATCCCAGTAGTCGTCAATTGACACAATTTTGGGTTTTTCTAGGGTTCCGATGTTCATCTTTTTGGTCTTCAATGGTAGTAGATGGATTCCCTCTATTGTAGGTCATTCTTGTATATCCCACTCCCCTTATTTTTCTTCATAATATAAGTGTCTAAGATTTCCTAGATCATCATCACCCATTTCACTATCTATATTTTTGCATGCTACTCACTGTTTGATACTCTATTTCGAGAGTGGTTGTTCTTCATCTTCCTGAATCTCTGGAAAAAATAGTACTTTTTTGATGGCTCGTAGAGCCTGTGTGACTAGTTTTGTTTCTCCTTAAAAATAAAATCATTGCGTAAAATTATCCGCAACTACTTTCCAAGTGTTGATTCCTCTTTTCTTCTCTTCAATTAAGTACCAAGCTTATGGAACTGAATCTAGTGAATGTATAAAATTGTGCATCCACAGGTATTTCGGGTACCCTACTTTCTTCCAGTGGCACTCACAATTTTTTAAATGTTTAATAGGATCAGAATCCCCTTGGTAGTTTTCATTGAATTGTGGTCCTTCATCTTCTTTGAATCTGGACCTTAACATTGCTGCAACATCCTCCCATCGCAACAGTGAGTTGCGATGATTGCTCCACCATCTTGCTGACGTGGATTGCAGAGCTGCATCCGTGAGCAGGAATCTATGTTCCATTGGTACTTTATCCTCTATGATTGCAATGAATGTATTAATATTTGATAAATTCAGATATTCTCTTACCTCAGTTCCAATCCAGTTGACTCTTCGGATGTTAGCACATCTTCTTGTATTGGTCTCATATCTTCCCTGCTGCCAATCATCCCATGCTATTTCTGAGCCCAAGTTTGAGCTCTAAACACTTCTCCAGCTTACAGTTCCCCTCGCTGTTGGGCTGATGTAGTATTCTCTTTTACCTACAGTCATCTGGTAAATATGATCGAGAATTTGAGCATCCTCTCTATTGTCAAAAGTTTATGTATATTGGGGTCCTTGATATGGGTCAAGTGGTTGAGTGACCCTGACTTCCATGTCTTCAAATATCATCAATTCCTTTTTCAAGACGACCAATGCATAGTTCTCAAAAGCCCAATATATCCCCAATAATGCTGGATAGGGATCCTTATCCCACGTGATGTCTATCACTTCAAAGTCTGTGCATGTCTTTACCCCTGCAACATTGACTTCGACTTCTTCTAGCCTGCCTATGGGCACATTGCAGTACTGATTTTCCATGCGGAGCTGGATTGGTGAGTATGTCAACTTTTGTATCCCCAATTCTTCCCATGTCTTTCTTGGTAGAATGTTGACATATGACCCTAGGTCAAGCATGGTGTCTTTAATTTGGAATCCCACGACTTGAGTATTTACGCAGAATTCCTTTCTTGTTATTCTCTTATTTCTTTTGATTCTTCGTATATATTTCTAGGTTGAGTCATTTTACTCCTCCGGTTCTGCGTTTTCTTGCACCACAATCTCCAGGTTTTGTTTCAGTTGTTCCAACATTGGTGCATTGGTTACAAACTTCAAAAATAGTCGAAACCATTCTTCAATCATTGTAATTGTATTGGTCTGCTTCTCTTTTTCTACAGTCGGTTGTAATAACTCAATTCCTCTGCTCCCCCCAAGTTGGGAAAATTTTTCCATTGCCTCTTTAAAATATTGCTTCTATCTTTCTGGCCTTAAAATTGGCTTTGGAGATGCTAGCTTGATCAGCTTTATCGGGTCTACATTCTATGCATCCTCCCCTATTCTCTTTCCTCCCCATGTTAATATGGCTACATTTTGCATAGCCTGAGCCTCTACTATTCTTAGTTCTGTCTTCACCAGATTTGCTCCTCTATGTCTGGCTCTTTCTTCCCATCTCTTAATTAATTTTGGGCAGTCTTTAGCTGTGTGTGTATTGACTCTGCATTGAGAGCACCATGGTCTTTTGGGAAGTGGACATTCCCTGGCTACATGGCTTTCTTGGTCACAATTGTAACATATTACAGGTCTTCTTCCTCCAGCTCTGCCTCCTCACATTCCTCCTCATCGTCCCCTTGGAGCTTCATTCACTCTATAAGATGGCCTGTCCAATCATTCCACTAGTGCATCCAGGGCTCTACACTACTCTGTATTATGTGTTGTGAAAGCACAGAACTCACAATATATAATGTTTGGAACATTGGAGTATTTATGCAAAATTTGGCATAGGCGTGGTGGATGACCAGTGCCTTTACATATTTCTCAGTATTCAGTTGCAGTCTGATTTTGTTGTGCAGGGAACCCAAGGAAGTGGGGTTGCAACAGGTATAACCCTGGAGTGTTTATCTGCGCAACTCCCCCTACTGGTGGAGTCCCTTGTGTCCCTATTGTTGAAGCCCCTATCACTTCTATCCCCGTAATCTTGGGCATTCGGTGACCACGTTTCCCTCCATGAGACAATGCGTACACTAGACATTGGGTCTTGCAAGTCATATTGGCTGAATGTCCTTCAAATTTTCCACTAGACTGGCTATCTAATGTTGTAACCCAAATATCGAAGGTCTTGAGCCGCTGCTCCTCCTTTGAATACCTGTAGGTACCCCACCATAGCCTATGTCTTCATAGCTTGCTCCAATGCATCTTGTAATGTATCAATCTTCTGTTGTGTTAGGGGAGTTCTCGTCAACGAAAGAAGGGCCTTGATAAACAGATATCTCTGATGGTTTGGATTGATTGGGTAACTCAGTTCTCCAATCGCATCCTTGAACCTTCTCATCAAGTCTCACGCTATTTCACCTTCTCATTATTTAATCTCCCACCTTTGATAAACCCTGCTGATATGTCTGAGGTAACTTAAATGCTTTGAAAAATTATTTCTTTACATCATCTATTGCTAGGTTTGGATGAGCTTCAGACCATTTAATGAACCAACGAAGAGCTCTCTCTCTTAGGGTAGTTTGAAACTCAATCAACTTAACTGCCTCTGGTGTCTACTAAGCCCTCCATATGGCTTCGCAGAGATACCAGTGCTGCTCCACACCATCATTGCCCCTCCCAGAGAACTCTGGGTATCAGGTAAATTATCCCGCCGTATTTCTTTGTGTGGATGGTATTAGAATAAAACCTCTATTATCTGGTTGTGAAATTGAATTACTAACACTATTTCTAGTAGGTATTGTTGCTATATATTGAACACTATTCAACTTGCTAAACTCTCATAACTTAACAAAAATTTCACCCAGTGGCTAATAGAGTATCAGGGGAAGGTTGGGATTAGAGCTACTTGAACTTTGGGGAATAGAGATACCTTGAGTTATGGGTGTCATCCTCTCTAGGAATAGTTGCTCCATCGCAACATGAAACTCCACATCATACATCTCCTCGGGGCACGCATCCTCCACGCTGGACTTTTATCCCTTTTCTCTTTGGGCTGGGCTCCTCTACACTTGCCTGAATTCCTTGATGGTCCCTCCCATTCCTTGGGATCCCACCTGACCTTCCATTTTCTTTGTCATCTGCGTCGCCTTCTCCTTGTCCTGTCGACTACTTTCCTGCTTCTCTAACTCCTTCATCACCCTCTCCCACCACTTCTCAGCAATCTGCGCCCTCCGATGTGCTCATCACTCTCTCAACCTACTGGAGGTCTCAGCATCCATATCCCTATTCCCCCTTCCAACTTACTTGTAGCATCCTCCCTCATCTCCTTCCCCCAGTACTGGAGGTTTAAGTCTCCATCTTAGCTTTTTGAAATTCCATCAATCCCTCGTCTACCATTAAAGCTTTGATTCACAATGGAATTTCCTTCAACAACTCTCCCTACAATCTGGATCTGAATACGTCTTCTGCTTTTGAAAAGGACTAGTAACACTTAGCTGAAAATTCCACTATATATCATTCCAAGGTAGATTGTACCCAGAAATCTACAGCTCGGGTCAATTCTGTATCTAAACAATGGAGTGCTACTAGATCCACATGCGACCACTTACGATAGACCTTACGCAAACCTCCTTGGAATGTCTTGACTTGTAGCCTACGCAATCAATTATAGAGTTCCTCTGGAAACTTTCCCCAGGAAATTTCGTATAGATCGCTTGCAGATTCAGAGAATAGAACCTGATTCTTGATAGATTTTTCCCTCTGCTATCGCAACTCAGCTTCCTGCAATACGAACTGATATAAGTGGTTATCCCACTAGCTTCGTAATTCTCTCTTGTAGATCCATGATACCATGATCTAGATCCTAAATTAAATTTTAGGTCTCGGCAAAAGAACCATTTGTTGGCGAGAAATAAGGTCTCTAAGAAAGACCTAGGTTGACAAGAGAGGGCAACAAGGTTTCCACAGTAGTCTAGAACAACACCGATATTTTCACCCTACTCCGAAGAGTAGAGAGTCTCAAACGAGGGGTGTTGTGACCTTAGTAAGGTTAGGAACAGATCAAGTATCGAACGAACACAAATATAAAGAAAAATAGAAAGAACTTGGAATAGAAAACAGATCTTACTACTTTGCACAAGATACCACTCATTAAGCATATTCAGGATGCAAAATTAAAATTTAAAATCGGGCCATACATTCACAGTAACTAACTGACTAACATGGAACTCATAACACCAAACACAGGTAGAAGTATATTTCATTATCTATAACAAACATCTACATTACTTCGCAGAGTCGATTACAAAGAGACAGATTGCAACAATTCTAGAACAGAGCTCTCCTGCGGCTCTCTTCCTCTGCCCTCTATTGGACTAACTCCTTGCCTCCATTGGCAGATTGCCTATTTGTTCCTTCGCTAACATGAATGTCAGTCTTTCCTCCTTTTCTGCTTTTTTATTTGCTACTTCTTCCTGATCACTAGTAGTTCCACTGCTTGACGTTGTCGCCCACTTCTGCCATTTGTGCTGGTTTTCTGCAATTTCCGCGCCACCTATTCTCTAGCTCTCTGCGACCGTGACAGCTCCCTGTCTACCATGGTTGTGCTCCACCACCTGTTCTCTGCAACTCAAAACTGTTTCATTTTCAAAACAAAGGCCCCAACAGGTAGCATGTATCCAGGATATGGTGTGCCTCCTCCTTTTTCCCAACCTATTTACCACAATGTTTCCTAGCCTCCTTATTATCTGTATCTGCAGCCTGGTGCTCCAAATCCTCCAACATTAGCACCCCTGCTTCCCTTTCCTTCTCAACCCTCGCAACAACAGCCGCCGCCCCCCTAGGGGAAGGTTTATGCACAGTAGGGCGCGACTAATCCTCATACTTCCAGAAAGAAGAGGAAAGGCACCCAAAATCAATCTTCTCCAGGTAATCCAGGACCTAATCCCCAAGGGAATGCACCTAACACTGCTAACCAGCAACAAGGTACATAGCCCAAGCAGGACAGGTCCATTCGCATGAATAAGCCTTGTTATTTTTTGCAGTGTCTATGGTCATTACACCCACGATTGTCCTCTCTTACCTTAGATGTGTCAGATGTGGGAGACTCAAGCAACCTTGCGAGGAAAAAAGCCTTCCCTTTGGTTCCTCCCAGTGATGTGCCTATCCAGCCAACTGTTTCTACCAATCCTTTCCCTTAGCAAGGATTTGTGGCAACCCAACCACTTGAAGGTTAGGCGACCACTCAACCTCCTCCATCTGGTACCTCTGATTACTAGATTCTCATGATGAACTCTAACCAACCTATTACCATTAACCTCAACCTTCAGACTCGGTCCCATTAGTATAACAAGCCTCCCGCTACGTCTGCCCCCGAGCCCCCTTCTTCAGGTTCCACAGAGCCTCTTTTGACAACCAATGGTCCTTTACAAATCCCTCAGCCTAAGGCAGAGGTTCATACCAAGATCCCCAAGGGACCATTACGCCTAAATGCTGTTTCTGGAAAACCTACCCATTTGTATAGTATATTAGATGATTTGGCGCAATCTCCTGTTGCCATCTCAATGCTGGAACTCCTCCAGTCATGCCCTTCACAATGGAAATATGTAATAACTGCCATGGGTGTTGTGGATCCTTCAGAAGATTGTTTGATTGTATTTGATGTTGACTGGTCAGAACACCCTCCTCTTCCTACTTCCGTTGCCTTCCAAATCCCCATAAAGATATGGAATGCCAATGTCTCCCGTTGTATCATTGATGGGAGGCATCCACTTGTGTGATGTCTGCTTAGGTTTGGAAGCGACTCGGATCACCTGAGTTGTCCCCCTCCACTATCACCCTCCAAGTGTGGGATGGCCACTCTTCCCAGCCCATTGGCCTGTTCCGCAATTGTCCTATTACTCTTGTGGGCAAGACTATTTGCATTGACGTGGAAGTCATTGATGCCCCCCTAGATTACAACATCTATTGGGTCATAGCTACACCTATGCGATTTATTTTGTACCATCTACGGTTCACCGCAAGATGTCCTTTCCTCATAACGTAAATATAGCCACCATTGACTAGTTGACATATTACGAACCAAAGTCTCAGACCTCCCCTGAGTCCATCATCTCTTCGATGGCCAATAAGAAATCACAGAGCCTTTGACCAGTGTCTCACTCGTCATCTACAAAGACTCCTCTTTGCTTGGTTCTTTCCCTAGTCTTCCTCCTCCTGTCTTTGATCCCAACTCATGGAATGTTTGCATGATGCAATCGTCTCAGAATTCCTTCAAGCGGTCCGCTTTGGCTAGTCAATAGCCCCGCCCTCCGCAACCTGCTCCTAGCACTTTGACTCAGCCTTAAGGACCCCCTCCTCCAGGCCCTTCATCTGCAGCTGGTATTCATGAGCCTCTCTACCCTCCTGGCATGGGTCCTCCTGGCCTTAACCATCTTGGAACTGTCCCGCCTGGCCATTACCCCTCTGGTCAGATATCGTTCCTAGCTCCTCCTCCTAGAGTGTTTTCAGTACATGTTATGGATACCTTATCTCTTCCTAGCTTGACCCTGGGGATCGTAGTTTGCTACATTGATCCCCGAGATGCTACCCCTCCTGGTCAGCCCAAGCCTTATCTTGCTTCGAACTCAGTTCAACTGGTCCCCATGACCCCTCCCTCTACTACCGTGCCTCAGCCACCTCAACAAGAACCTCCTCCTATTGCGACAGCTTCAGGTAAAGGGGAAAAATCTCGCAAGAAGGCACCTAAAGACAAGGCTGCCCCGACAAACCTTGCTCCTTCTCAGCCTCCAAAGCGTAATCCCCCCCCTGTGTGCTTTGTGTGATCTTGTCAGTTATGCCACCCATCATTGTCCTGAATTTCCTCATATCAAGCCCATGGATAATGTTGCGTTCCCTAAGTCTATGGTCCCTGAAGCCTCTGTTTCTTCCTTGACTACAGCCAAGAACCCTAAGACTATTCACACCAACCAACCTTGTGCTTTATGTGATCTCCATGGCCATTATACCCATATTTTTCCCCGCCTCACGCATTACCGCACCTTTTTGGAGGTAGTTCAGGAGTACAAGATTGAACAGAATTAGTCTGCATCTCCCGTACTTGCGTAGTATGCTTTGGGATAGCTTAAGGATTTACCCGCTCCCATTGACATTCCCCCTCCTAATGTCAATATGACGTAGCCTGCAACCACCATCCTCTACCTATCATCATTCCTGAGATCCATGGTGGAAGCTCCCTATGAGACTTCCCCTTCTATTTCGCTCGACCTCCCTTCAACAATCACCCTAGGCTCAAAATCAGTGGATCCCTTATCTACTTGTTCTTCTATCACCCCTTGTGATGATGCACATGTGAACCTTTCTTCTCATGATGATGATTCAGGTAGCCTTGCCGTGTCATGTGGTCTCTCTTTCTCCAGCCACCCCATCTTCTACTGTGATGACGACATCATGGAAGCCTTTTTCGCCCCTGACTTCATCTTTCTCGCTCATAAGAAAAATGACACCATCCGTGTCTGTGGTGACTTTCGCGACCTCAACACAAGCCGCCCCCAAGGTAGCTCCCACACACCACCTACCCATCGGTGTGTGGGTGGTAGACCTCCTAAACAGAGCACTCCCTCTAGCAATTTTTTATTTATTTCTACCTTGTGCTCAGGTTGCCAGCATTTTTCTTCATCCTCTCATTTGTTGTCTTGTGGCACCTTTCAGATGGACCCCCTATCCACACCTTATATCGGTTATGCTGATGGTGAAATTCGCTACTCCCGGAATCTAGCCTCGGCAAGTTGGGCCATTTTCAGCCCCTTACATTCACTTTTTCTCTTAAACGATGTATGTATTGGTACTACCACCAATAACCAGGTTGAATATGATGCAGTGCAAGGTTTATTAGTCGATTCCCTTTCCCATCGCATCCTCCACCTTCATGTTCATTTAGATTCCCTGCTTCTTGTCATGCAATTGAATGGTGTTTATCGTGTGCATAATCCTATCCTTTTTAGAATATATTTAGGAGTGAAGCTTTTGATGCACGAATTTGAAATCATTACATTAAGTCATGTACCTAGATCACAAAATCACTATGTAGATAGAATTGCAAACAATATTCTAGATTGGCACTTAGCACATGCATTTAACACAAGACAATAACACAAAACCATCAAAAAGATGCATATCAATTATATCTGTCATATAAAATTCTTTAGAGTCCGTTAACTCTGATACATATGACATGCCCACATCATGTTACAAAAACTCAAAACTGGGGGCACCACCTGCCCCGGCACCTAATCACTATCTAGAGGATCCCGAGCCAATGGATCTGCTCTTGCATCTCGTAGATCACGCATCCCCTGTCGGGCCATCTCCATGCGCCGCATGACCCCTCGCCACTCCAAGGGTAGATCAATACATGGATCTATGTACAAGTCATCCAAGTCTCTCTAGCCGTGCTCTAAAACACCAATCAGAAGCCTCTCACATCTACAATAGATTTCCTCTAGGAGGGCCACTGCATCCTCATTTTGCGGCGTTCTTGATCCACTAGGCCCTGCAGCTCCTGATACTACAGGTTGTCCCATTTACCTGGTTGATTTTACCAGTGTTGTATCTACATACCAAAAGTGAAAGAATAAGTAACATATGCAATATTCTGAAAATTTAAAATGCACATAAAAGATTAGCAACTTGTCACTTACGATCGGCCCCCCATACTCGACCAGGTGGCAGTGGCAAGTCCAAGTCCCCACGATAGCTCATCCCACTATAGGGATATTCGTCCATGTATAGTGGCATCTGATCCCAATGAGCAAAGAACTCGGGTCAGAACACCTGTCCGACTGCCCCACCTCCCCCTTTGCACAGTAGCTTCCTGCACCAGTGCATCCTGGGCTCCCTCGGGCCCCCATCCTGGATCTGTATGTGAGGTCAAAGTGTCAGGATCTTCTCAAAGAAGAGAGAGCACAATAATATTCCATATGCACAGTCATGGTTTACTTGCCACTTGCATAGTGACAACTATCGTTTCAATGATGACAACATCATTTGGGCCCAGCCATAGTAGGTCCCACTCAACACACTCTCAACAAGCATCATCTGACCCCCATGGATGTGGTGGAGTGCCTGGTTGCCTAGGATCCATAGCACTACTGCATCCATAGCATGGGTCTCTAACCTCTCTAGATCCCCGATCGGTATCTGTGTCCCCTTGACATGGATACCTGGTCGAAAATGGTGCTATACAAACTCCATGATGTTTCACCCTCGCGGTAACACTAGATGCGTATTCCCCACCATCCCAAGTGGTGGGAGACCAATCATAAAATATATATCCTGGACTGTCAACTCGATCTGGTGCCCCTACACTATAAATATCTCATGGTCCAGATCTGAATAACTGACAATCTAGGCCAACAAGGTCTCCCAAGCTCTCATCAAAGGGTTCTCCACAAACTTCAGGACCCCAAACCTGCCTAATGCACTGTAGACACCATGATCCTCTCAGATCTCCAACCGTAATGTGTCCAGGTCTCTCACTCTCCAGTTGATCCGTGATTCTGCCCTATTTGCACAAAACCATCATATTTGTCAGTATATAGAAAGGAAAGACTACATTTAAACATAAAAACCCAGTTCTCAACCAAAAATTAGTGCAAAAATACCCCTCTCTATTAGGTTTCACTTTTTAGGCAAAATCCTGGGATAGGTTGCATTTTTCTTCCCAAAACATGCTACCCAGGTCGTAGATATTGCCCCAAAAAGTACGACCCGGCTATAAAGAGGAGAAGGGGTATGTTCCTGAACTTTGGGCACCTAAAATGATCTTTGAATCCACTGAAATGAAAGAGTAGGGTTAGGCCTCTTACCTGGAACTGATGGATCTCGATTCCAACGGTTGGTTTGGCTACTAAGATCGCCGCAACATTTAGGGCCTTCTCTCCTCATTTCATTCACCACAGCTACACTTGCAAATGAGTGAAGCTGGAGGGAAAAGGCCTCATTAAAAGAGAAACCCAAGATTTTTCTTTCGCCCACTACGGAAAAACCGTAACTCAGTTTGAGAAATTGCATGTACCATTGGAAAGCTCTCACTGAGCTCTAAAATGGTTATCTGTTAGTTTTTTTCGATTTGATACTTCACCATGACACATTTTTCCAAGAAGGGTCACTTCACCACTCATCAAAATTGAATTTCTTCACTTGAAACACTTGTATTTGGGGCACCACTTTTCCTTTATACTTGTCCATCCTCGTGTCAAATTTCATCATGAGTAACCATCTTGTACTCATGTTTTTATGGTCCCATTGGACCTTTTCTGTGTGGCAGCGTCATCAAGTCGCCCTTGTTTAGAGCATCCGAATTGAGTCATCATCACATCCATGGAGTCTATCCGGAGTCCCATTGTATCCCACTATAGTCCTCCATCCTTCATTGCTTGGTTCCTCTCTCGTGTCGCACATTATGGCTTTCAGTCCTACTCTCCCCTGTCTCCTTTGATATTGTATCATTTGCTACCAATTCATCCATGCCCTTTATGCTCTAGTAAGGACTATTTTCTCTCGTGCCTTAGTTGAGGATCCCTTGTTGCCTCACCTATGGCAGACCTCCTTCTGTCGACATCAGCTCATTCATTCCAAAAGACAGGTCTAGAGGGTAGTGTACCTTGGTTCCAGCTTCCACTCTTGTTTGGTGCCTTAGATCAGGAAAAGGGACTCTTTATTGCCCTTTGACATGATTGTTTCTTAGCTTCAGCTCCTTTCAACATGATCGAGATCCGTATACGTGATGGTTCATTGATGCTGTAGATTATACTGGTGATTCCTGGGTGTGTGTGAGATGTTTCAGACCTCATGAGGGGGTGACCCTTCAGGTAGCCCCCAAAATGTCCAGATGACCTCTTCATCACAGCCTTCGATGCAGCTCCAGAGATTTGATGGTTTCGGCCTCAGCCGCTTGCAACGCCTTTTATTTTGCATGTATCATTCATATTTTTAGAGCCCTCTCCCGTTGAAAGGGCCTATATGGTTGTACTTATATCTCATGTAATCATATTATTGTATAAGTCCCGGCTGTTATCCCAGGCACAATATGTATGTTGGATTCATTATCATGTTTTTATCTAGCTCATGTTTATGCCAACATGTACTATATAGTTAAGTCCCTTGTTTACTGGATGCATTATTCTTTGCACTTTGTCTCAGCAGGCATAGGTATGCCTCACCCGGCCCTTGTAGCACAGATACTCACTCATAAAAGAGACTTGTCACACCTGTAAGTCTCACCTCCTCAGGGACTTGTCCTATAGTGCTTTGGTCTACCTTATATTTCTCTCTCTCTGACTTCCCCTTCAGTGTCTAGAGGTTGAGTTCTTACAACGTACTTCAGTCATATGATTAGCTCCTAACGCTCGCACGCTGGGGGGAAACCTGTTACACCAATTTTTGGTCATCTAACCTGTTACTATTAGATGGACCAAAGTACACCATGTAAGACCAATTTTACCCTATGTAAAATTGCTTTCGCTATGAAAAATAACTTAGTAATCTTCAATTTATTAAGTTGTTTATGGTCTAAATAGGAAACCTCATGAGGAATTATTGAATAAATCCAAATTTGTTTGATTTTCCTCAAGGAATAATTAGTTAAACAATAGTTTAATTAATATTCCTAGTCATATTTAACCCAAAACAGGAAAATTAATTAGATAAATCATTATTTAGCTTATTATTTTTTATGAATAATTATTTAAACCTTATTTAAATAATATTCCTTGTTAAATTTGACTAAATCATTTATAAATAATTGAATAAATCACTAATTATTTAATTAATACTCGACCACATCGTTAAAATAATAAATAAATCATTTATTTGATAGATTGGAGGTTTCTGTGATGTAGATTTTTAGATATAAAATTTGGAATCTCCACAATCTTCATTTTTTTTCGACGTTTGGAGTCTAAATCAAGACTTTATTTATTTATTATTTACAAATAAAGGGATTTGACCAAATTCAAATTATTTTTCCCTCCAACAAATATAATAAAATATTCCATAAAAATGGATCTAGATTTGGTTAATAATATTTTAATTATGCACCAATATCTAGACTAACTCAACATTTTGTTATAAATAGAAGGGTTTTTCCATTCACTCACTACCTTTTTTTGCCTAAAGATCACTCTAGATCTATGCTTTTGGTCTGACTTTGATCCTCCATCATTGTCATATTTTGCTACCATTTTTCTTGTGAGCTCCCTTTGAGTTCCATTTTTTATCTGGGCTTTCTACACCATCAAGAGAGAGAGATATTAGATCTGAACTACTGAGGACTTACAAGAACCCATCCCATTGAGGGGGACTAGTAACATTTTTCTATGTTCCCTTCCTAGGTATCAAAAATACAAAAATTAATTAAAAATATTCTTGTCTCGTCTATTGGATGCATGGAGAAACTCTTGCTTTTATTTACTTCTTAATGTCTTTTACTACATAGATCTAGATTTTGTAGCATTTATCTTGGTCAACTAATTGCAGATCTAAATAAATTGGCAGCCATCTTTGATGTTAGGGTTGTTTATTATGCACAGCTAAAGTGATATTTTTTCGTACACTTGTGATTAGAATTCATCCTAACAATAAGGCATTCCTGCATCAGGGTTTGACAAGTGGAGGTTGTTTCTAGCATTCCAACTAGGAAACTGGTGTAGGATTCATCCTTTCACCTTGTGCTTCATGCTCAACCTTTCATGAGTAGTAAATCTATATCCAAAATTCAGACCATTGTATTTTACCTCCATGCAGCAGGAATCCCCTCAAGGATTGTGCAATCCAATCTTGTAGATCCAAAGGAGGAAGGAAGTTTCCAGTATTTCAGTTGGAAATCCTGTGAGGGACCATCTCCTCACTTTATATTCGTTGTTTCCACCATTTTTGAGCTGATTTGACATATTTAACAACAGGCTAGAGTGCCTCCCTCCTTGACAGTGCAATTTTTGTTAGCAGTTGTGTAGCAGCAGCTGCATTCAGTGGAGAAGTTTGGAGGAGCTAGATCTTGAGCTTCCATCTTGAGGATATAGAGAATGGATTAGCCCTTCTTGCATAGATCTTATTGTACATCACATTGCAGCCATCTTTGATCATATTATGCAGCAGATCTGGATAACCAACAATTATATGTGTAATCCCTAAGAGCGTGATTTTCCTGCTAGATATGAAAATATTCATTTTATATTTTGCTGGCAGTTGCAATCCTAGCACTTGCAGTAGGGACAATGCATTTTTCTTCCCTCAGTCCAGTAGTTACGTAGTCCCTCTTGTGGGATCATTTCAGGGTCATTCTATGCCATCTCTTTGGCTTGAGTGTATCATATTTTGAGCATTGTTGTACTAGTTTATCCAACTCCTTGTTAATAAAATGGCTCAGCTATTATTCCTATTTTATGGTGTATTTTATATTATCTGTTTACATTATTACAACTATTATATTGCATTTTAGTATTACTGCATTCTCCCTTTGGGGATATTACACAAATTACCAAAACAAATACATTCCTTGGCCTTTCCTTCTCTACTACACAATCCCTCGGGAAATTCCGTCACCCCCTTTCGTGCAATCATACACCTTCCACGTTCCCCGACATCCCCTATCCCAAGTGATCCATCCCTTCGCAAGGCTTCCTTGCATCAGAAGGTCCAAAAACCAAGGCATATACATGCCTCGAAACCAAGGCATATCTCTGCCTTAAAACTGTCATATCAGTCATAGCATTCTTATGGAAATAAATGAACACTATTGGGTACAAGTGTCCCACAATGACCCTTCTCCTAAATTCTTTACCAACATACTACTGATTGTTTCAATTCCTTTTGTCGTTGCTAATCCTTGCAGTGAGTTTCAACCACCCCAAACCAGGAACTTTCATGCTTTCTTGTACCAAGCACGTAATTTCTGTTAGACTCAAAATGAATTTAAATAAATTCAAATCATACCTCATTGGCTCCCATCAATAAGGTACGCTTGAAATTCTGTTTACTTCCAGTCACAACAAGTAAATCCAGATCTTTGACCAACTCATCATGCATAAAAATATCTCATATGGTTATCTCAAAACACAATGATCATAAATCAAAGTCATAGATCACATCCATAATTAAAAAATAAAAGTAAAATATTGATACTTATCCTTCAATGATTCTTTGTTTCTGCATTTGTTTTTATCCTTTCCGTACAAACACTGAATCGGTTTCCAAACTTGGAAAGCACCCAATGCCTTCTCTTTAAGCAACAAGGGAATCCTGAGACTAAAACTCCTCCTCTCCCATTATCATCAACAAGGGTATACCGAGACTAAACTGCCTCAACCACCAATATTAACAACAAGGGCATCTAAAGACTAAATCGCCTCAACCTTCAATAGAAATAACAAGAGCTAGAAAATACCATACATGTTCCTCCCGTCACATTGTACAACATATACACATACATAGTATACAATGCAACACATACACCTACACCCGATGTACAACATGATACATACATCTACACCTAGTGTATCACATGACACATACACCTACACTTGATATACAACACCACACATTACCTACACCCGGTGTAAAACACAATACATATGTGTACACACTGTACAATACCACTAATACACATGTCGCAATACAAAAACTACCCAATACCTGTAACACCAAACCAAATATACACAACACAACATGTACGACATGTACACAATACCACATGTACAACATGTACACAGTACCACCTATACATAGTTCCACTTGCATAATATGTACACAACACCACACATACATGACACCACTTGCACAACATGTACACAACACCACATGTACACTACACCACCTGCACAACATGTACACAACACCACTTGCATGAAATGTACACAGCACCACATGTACACAATACCATCTTCACAACATGTACACAACACCACATGCACGCAAAACTAGATGTACCACATGCACATAGCACCACATGCACGCAACACCACATGTATAATCATGAACACTACACCATATGTACACAACACCGCATGCACAATATTTCACACCGCACCATATTTACACAACACCGCATGTACAACCTTTGCACTGCACTAAATGTACATAACAGCAAATTCACAACATGTACATAGCACTGCATATACAACAAGTACTTAGCACCATCGATACCCAACACCACATATGCAATCATGCACACAACACTATATATGCAACATGCATACAACATCATAGATGAAACATTCACAACACATCATAGTGTACACAATACTGAATATGCTACATGTACACAACACTAGTACTGCACATCCTAAGACCACACTGTCCCTACCAAGAAACCTTGTTTCTAGTGTCTTATCCATGCTTGTCTGAACATGTCGCAAGCACGCTACTTTCATTCTGCTGATGTATTTCTCAGCATAGCCTGTCCATAGCATAAAAATATTCGCAGTATAATCACATAATCTCAATTCATATCCACATGATACTAACCTCATAGATATGTCAAGACTACTCTTCCCACTTGATTTCTCATGAACCAAGAATATCTTCATGCCATTCACCTACATAAGAAACCATTCCTCCACAAGAACGATTCTTGATGACACTGTCAGAAAACGACCTATAGGCATACATAAATACATATAAAAATAAAGATAAAACAATCATGATCCATGACAATCTTGTCACACAATGACATACATACATCCATGTATATAGATATGGACATTATCATAATCATGATCATAACATAATTATCATATATAATTAGGTCTAGGTTAAGATAAATCGCTTTATCCATCCACATCATGCAAAACATTAAGAACGACAATTGCCAACTTAGCTAAGGCATCTGATGCCTCAAATACATTTTCTTTATCTTTCCTATTACCTTTCGCATGATTGTCCTACGACCGTCCATTTACCCCAATGGACCTCGCCAATACGGTCAACTATCATACTCTTGCCTTCAAATACCCTTACACATTCATTGAGCTTCATCTGAGTCTTACATTACCTATTAGGTTTCATTCAACTCTCCCAAGCTCCACTAACTTTACTCTTTCCCAACCAAGCCCCAAGACCCTCAAAACAAAAAGAGGAAATAACCAAAAGTAACCAAGAGAAACCCATGAAAACCAATAGCAATACAAAACCACAAATAAAGTGGTATGGCCATACACTATAAATAAACAAAGCCACAATCTAGAACAAAAAATCACAAAATACCAAAAGCACAAGACTACCAACAAACACCATGAATCAATCCCTATGGCTTCCCAATACTTCCAAAGGAAACTTCAACCTTAGAATTCTTCAATATTTCATGGAAGTCCCTTTTCCATGAAATTCCATGTATCATACTGTCATAAACACATAAATTTCAGTGTCTAAATAAATGTAACAATATACCAGTTATCTTACCTTTTTGTTGCAAGCATGTTGCCTTGTAAATGAACAAACATGTCATCCACATGTCCCAAATATCAGGACATCATATCTATTAATTTGAAATAAACCTTTACCAAATCTAACAACCGTGTCATAATCAATAATCAACTCACATTCATCATTAATAATACATAATGCTACAAATAAAACCTACTTACACTCAAGTACATATCATCTATTCTTAGCACCTATGTGTTAGTATAACCATCTCAAAAAACATCATTCCTTCTTGCAATATTATATATACAAACTCATATCATGCGGCTATTGAAACATTCAAACAATAGATAAATGACATAATAGACACCAAACACAAAATAAATGACATAATCAAAATGATACCTTAATTTAGCTCATAAGAGGTTACCTTATCTACACAATCGATATAGATTAGCATGATATAACTTTGAAACATGTCAACCCAAATTTAATTAAGGTCATGATATCCATAACATTAACTAGCTACCATTTTCACATCATAAACAATTGTCATTCATGCATAACAATCACATATGCACACTCAGTCTAGATTAGTGCTTACATAATATCCAAAGTATATCTACTCATACCTGAATGTCATAACCATAACCATATGCATAGGCCAATCCCAATTACCACGATACATATAACATCAAGATCTTAAGTACAATGACCATAAGCATCATGCATACAACCACAATTCATATAAAAACAATTTACTATCCTTCACAACTAACTGACACAGGTACATACGATCACATCGATTAACTAGCATTTATCATACATGTAACTGCAACAACCATAGACTATCAGAAACGTACAAAACCCTAATTCTTATAACAATCATTAACCAACATACATGCATGCCAAACATACAATAGATGTATGATGATATGATTTGATCCCAAAGTCTAGTGTTGCAACCTTGCTCTAATAACCTTCATCTCCTCCCTTATCTCGTCCAACACATCAACATAATACAAATAGAATCATAATGACATATCCTTCATACCATAACCTCATGCATGAAAACCTTAACTATGACAATGCATGCATCACAACATGCATTCAACCCATTCGGTCTAGGTGTTGAACCATGCTCTAATACCACCTGTAACATGCCTCTCCCCTCACATCTACCCACTTTAACTGGCTTACCTAAGGTAAACATGAGATGAGGGGTTGTTATGACAAGAATCAACCTCCTAGGTAACCTTAAGGAAATGGAGTCGACGAAACAAAACCTTACAAACCTTCCTCGGGTGCTTCAGGACCCCCAAGAGATAATCCACCACTATAGGTACCCAACCCATGAGTTACCCTGTCATTTCAATAAATTAAACCCTCAGTCGCTCCCATGACATGGGAATGCAAGCAACTGGGACCCTCCATTCACTCCCATAATGACTACAAGGGATAGACTGCAGTCATTTTCAGCCATTTTTATGCTAGAGACTTCGATATTTAAGCCATTTTTTTAGGGCTAGTCTCCAAACCAATGTTTGAAACTTGATGAGACTTTCAAAGAAAATAAATGACACTAAGGAAAATCATCTAACACAAAAATTAATCAAGGGATTGACCTAGCCAAGCCTAACCATGAGAGACGTTTTGTCAAACACTTAGTAATTATGCAACCTACAAGTCATGAATGCAAGTCTGAGCATAAGGGGTTGAAAACTCATATGAGACCTAACAAGAAGGATCAACATCCTCTCCCATTAACTATCTTAACATCAATTAGGTCTTGCATCCATTCTTATTTCAGTTACAATTAAAAACATGAAAATAGCCATGACTAAAACCAATCATATATCCATGCTTATAACTGGCATATTAGCATATAAATAACCATAAGATAACAATCATTAAAGCCACATAATAACAATTAAATTTACCAATAAAAAGAAATATAACTTAGCTTTAATTAAACATATGAAAGAGCCAACCAGGTTCAATACTTTCACGTACCATCCGACCATAAACATGGCTGAACCAAATCTGTTTTTCATCCATTCACCCTCATGCCATATTCCAAGAATTAATGTAGGATCTCATGGGATAAACCATTCAAAAACAACCAAGGGAATCCATAGGTTAAACAACCTCCACCCTCACCATACCATGATCTCACCTAAACCAGATCTGAGATTACAAAACCAAACTGATATTGGAATGCCTACTGATTCCTTCACCATCCTTGTGGCATTTTCCATCTCCAAGTCTCTAGGCCTTACCACAATCCACACTAGATCATTGGGACCTAACCGAGATTCCATATTTAGGATTTATAGTGTAGCACACCATTGTCGGTTAAGGGATTCCTAGGCCTATAGGAATGTTCCTGAGACCACTTCTGCCCCAGATTACGAAACCTTCCAGCAATTCCAAAGCTCAAAACTAAGAACAATCCCATCACACCATGGTTATCCAGAAGGTAAATACGCCCGGTATTTTGTTGAATTCTTAGTTAAAATGAGAGGGGGGGGGTGAATCAATTTAACACATACATGAGCTTTTCAAAATTTTCATCAACTTATTTACAGCTTACTTTTATAACCAACCTAGTATATGAACAGTCTTAATATGTTGTAGCAAGTATTAAATTAATGTAACATCAACCTTATTATGAGAGCAGCAAACATTAAGTAGATTTATTAAATCATCTCAGCACACAGGCAACATAGATAGAGACAACATATATAAGTGGAAACCCATAAAGGGAGAAAACCACATCTTATTATTGTTGTGATGCAAAGGCAAGCTCCTACTCCCTCTCACCACTGTTTTTCTATAGGCACCAACCTACAGGAGGCTCCAACCTCAGTCAGCTACAACTAACAGCTATCAAGCTTCAACTTGATAGGGAAGCTCCAACTTCCTCAATTTATCAAAAGAAATGTTTTCTGATTTACCTCATATATTAGCTCTGTTCTGTAGCATCTCTTTCTGCTCCTCTCTTCCTTATCTTCTCTGCCTCAATCTTCTGTACTCTGCATGCTCTATATTTACTCTCTCTAACCACTCTATGCATATCAAGTTGATATTATATATATAGTTCATCACATGACTGTTTGTATTCCACAAGGGATTTGGAGTGAACAACCATGACTCTTTGGCTTCTGCCTTCTCATTCCTTTGTCCAACTCATTTAAAAAATTATAACAATATGTACAAATTACAATGTTACAGTGGGATTTTTATTTTCCTTCAGATACTTTCCTTTGCATCACAAACAATATAAAACAATTAAACCATTTACATTTTCAGTTTCAAAATATAAACTTCACTTAGCCCTTGGCTTGCTGGTTTTGTCCTTTCTGTAGCTGTTATGCAACTGTCTTTCATACCTCTGTTTACTGCAACTCTGAGCACTTGTGCATGTACACCTATTCACTGCAATTTTAAATCCCTTCGCTGCATACCTCTTCAATTATGCAGTCTTTGTTTACCTCTATACAAATTCTCCAAGCTCACTGTAGTTGTGTATCTGCTGTATATATGCCAGTTTTATAAGTTTAGCTCACCAATAAATCTCAAATTCTCATGCATCAATTAATCATTCAAAAAAAGGTCCACAATCTGTCTATTCTGGGAAATCTCTGTTCATTGTGGAGGTTCTACTTCTCGGCTTCAAACCTTTAATAGCCTTCATATAGGCACTCATATGTATATTCGTTAATATAAACTTTGTCTTTGGTTAATAAAAAATCAAAATATTGTGCTCACTTCTTTAACATTAAAGCTTTTCACTCGCCGACGAATGCATAACGCATATGTATAACTCTCCTTTTTATTCCTTTAACCCACGCACAACAGTCATATGCAGTGTATATGTTTAAGTTATATGGTTGGTGCCTTATTACTACATCCCCGCTCTATTAAATAATGTGTGAAATATAATAGTTCCAAAGCTTAAACATTTATTTTAATCCCCAGATAACCATATAACTCGTTACACATAAAATTCTGGCCCACAACATATATCAAAGCCTTTGAATCGATATTTGACGTTTTATAATATCAATATCCATAATATAATATGGCCCCCACTCGAATGTTAAGAATCTTTATAACAGCCTTTGATTTTTTCTTTCACTAACATTTATAATTAAAATGAAAATTTTGTACCAAAACCCATTTTGTAACTTGTTAAACTCATCATTTAATGAATATGGCATAACCTCCAAGGTATGAACCCTGCCAACACTTCATATTACATTTATCATCAATGTATGGCATTATGTCATATATTATGGTTTTGATTCGAGCCACGACTTATTAAAACTTCATATCATCGCGTCAGTTGTTATAACATTAATATACGCCTCGACTAAGGTTTAAACCTCAAACAATAACCTATGTAATTGCCTCGGACCCATAGCTTAACACATATATGTGGTCGATCACAACAGTTCATTTCCCATTCACATCCAACGGTGCATGTCTTATCACGTTCCAACCCTCCGATCCTATGGTAATCACATGATTAAATGATATGAAATTTAACTCTCAGAAGCCATGTGATGAACTGGGGCCCAACCTCTTAATGCACCCTTCTCATCCGACGGTGGGAGGCTTATTGTGCCGTCCAGGATGATCCGACGACCATAATCCAATATCGCGTTCATTTCACCATCGATAGTTAATGTGCGATAGCCATGCGATGAGAGCGGTTTCTCCAACCCGCTTAAGACCACGTGTCAGCTCCTAGCATATATCGCGTTCGAATTGTAAATACATCTTACCATACAAAAGCAGTGTGATGAAAATCATCGGGTGTTCCAAACCCACTATCATTGTTCACAATGCTTGTGGTTCCTCTCCTTTTCCCTCAGTGTTCCATCGTTCTCTTTAACAACGTTTCATTTGTAGTCAAACCGCTCCATCGCATAGTTCTAATGTTTCATTTCAGGACCATGCCATCGCTTCAGAATACTTGAACTGAGATTAACGTCCCTCCTTATCCACCTTGACATTTCTAACTCAAACCACATGGTCAATGGCATAACCTCGCATCTTCTAACGAGTGCAGAATCTCAGAACGCCATTATGGGGCTTCTTCCCGGCACCGTAGGTATCCTCTGCCCATTATGAAATTGGCCACACAAGCCAGATTCCCAATACCCAATCACAGTCTCCCCTTTGTCTACCAAAGGTGTGTAGTAACTCCATAACTACACATAAGACCAATAGGAATGCGCGCATAAGAATAAATAGGTTCTTCATATAAATGAAATTTCCTACAATCTTCTGGTCCTCGGCCAGATCTTCAAAGTTAATGGCCTTCTATTCTCCTAATTGCCCTCTCTGGCTTCCTAACACTATGTAGCTCAGTGCAAGTCTCTATGCAGGTCATCGTTAAGGAATCAAGAAAAAAACAAATCATTCGAGGCCTCCTCTGGTTCTGCCTCTGCTGCTTGACCATTTTATTTCAACAGTTGCCATCTATGCTGTCTCCTTTGTGTTGTCTCTGTAAATAGACTCTCCCTCTATTCTTCTCATGCTCCCTGTAAAGACCTGTTGTCTTCCCCTTTGCCTCTACTGTTGTCCTTTTTCTGTCTTTGCCTCTGCTGCCTCCTTTGCCATCAATGACAATATTTCCAACATAGTTGTGTGGAGTTTCGTTGTATCCTAAAAAAACTCCCAAAACTGTTGTAGGCTCAAGTTTCTTCCATTTATCCTTGGAGACATGAAAATAAGTTGAAGGTCAAGAAATTTGGAAATGAGACACATTAGGATTTCTCCTAGAGAAATCTTCCTTCATTGTGATCATACCAAGTATTCTATGAAGACTTCGGTTCTACAATTAGTAGACTCTGTTGTTGCATGCTTCTACCCATAGATGTAAAGGAAACCCGTGATCATGCAACATGGCCCTTATTTCTCCCACTATACTTTTGTTCTTCCTTTCAGCTACCCCATTCTGTTGTGGGTTATGGGGTTCTATCATATCTCTTCAAATACCTTTTTTTTGCATGGAAATCCTTGAAGGAATGTAAAAAAAATTCACCTCCATTGTCACTCTTGAGAGCCTTCGGCTTCTTCCCAGTCTCCTTCTCAACCAATGCCTTGAATTCAACAAATTTTGATAAAACTTCATCCTTCTTCCACATGAATAACATCCAACCTTTTCTAGAGAAATAATCAATAAAAATAAAATATTACTTATGTTTTGTTGTGGAGGTTGTAAAAAAGGGTCCATAAACATCAAAATGGAATCACTCCAAGATTGAATTTTATTTGCTATCTTGGCCATGGAATGTGGATTTGACATATTTCCCTAATGTGCAACCCTTGTAGAGATCTTGATGATTAAGGGAGACTTTAGGGAAACTAGTGGTAATTTGTTGCATGGTTTTTAAGGCACCATGGTGTAGATGACCAAATCTCATGTGCCAAAGTTCTCCAACATCTCAACTCTGCACATTTTCATCCTTAATGCTCAATGCAATGCAATCTCCCACCTCATGTTTGTATAGATTCTTCACTTGAATCCCAATCTACTTCACTTTCCCGATAGCTATGTGTCTTAGAAATTTTTTCCCTTCATAGAAAATAAAAACATAGTCACAATCCTCCAATACTGCTATAGAGATCAAGTTCTTCTTTAGCCCAGGTAAAAACATAAAATATTTGAGGAAAAGAGGAGAGGATTTCTCCCTGTCAAAGGTGACTTTACCAATTCCTATAGCATTGTACCTAACATCATCCCCCATTTTATATGAATTTGGATATCCTTCTCCTCCGGGCTACTAAAAAACTCCTTGCACCCTATCATATGGAACAAGGCATAGGAATCAAGGTACCACACACTCCCCATAACAGTGCTAGCCATGCATGTTATTAGGGTGAAGTCTAATTCAAGTTTTGAATCCAATGATTCACCTCTGGCTCCTCATGAATGTTTCTTCGTAGACTTATTTTGTGAACACTTTGTTGCATAGTTCTTGAATTTGTGGCAATGGAAGCATTTTATGTTGCTCAAATTTTTATTCTTGCCATTATTTTGGATGGATTCAAGTTTTCTTGGGTTCTTCTGTCATTTTCCATTCTTCCCCTTTAAAACCAAGGAAAATTTATCTTTATCCTCTGCTCTGGATGAAGTTCCATCTTAGGGATTTCTCCTGAATTCTTCTTGAACCAAATCGGACCACAACCTTTAACAATTCGGTAATTTTCCCCTTCCATTCACAGATTCCTAGTAGTTATGCTAGGATTTTGGAAGGACTAGAAGAGCTAGGCTCACCAAGTCATCTTATACAACATTCACCCCAACTTCTCCAAGATCATCTCAAACTTGTGTAAATCTGGAGAGATATTGCAGAACGATATCATTCTTCTACATCCTTATGTTTCAAAGTTTGTCCTTCAGGGCCAATTGTTTTATGTTCATTGCTATTTTTGAACAACTCAGATTGTGTCTTCCACATATAAAATGGTGTCTCTTTACCATGGATATTTGATACCACATGGTCTCTCACACCTTCCAGAATAATTCTCCTAGCCTTTGCAACATCCTTCTTCCATTGGGTTAATTTTTGTGCATCTGAAGGTTGGGTTTTTGCGATATCAATTTTAATATATTATAACACACCATTATCCAGCAAGCATTGCTTCCATGCGATCCTTTCAAGATATGAAAGTCAAGCTACCCTCCAAGTCATAATCCAATCTTAGTCCATTGAAAGACATCATCCTGAATATGAAGAAAAATTGGTGCACTGGTGCTACAAATTCAAAATTCCTGATAGACAAGTTCGAAATACTAGTTCTAATGTGATTTTAGGGCTCTCATACCATGTAGAAAATTTATAAAAATTTCAATGCTCAATATTTCGAAATGAAAACAATAGAAACAAATTATACTCTACTAATAATTAGAATGGAAAACATAATTTAAAACAACATGCATAGAAATGCAATAAGAAAAATTACAAGTACATAATGATTTATAAGAGAACCCAACTAGGAAAAAAACCTCAAGCCTATTTACATTAATCAATTGAATAGATAAATAATTACAATTTATAGCACCAAATCTATTCTCAACCTGTAAAATAATAATTGTTCTCTCTGCTTAATGAGAAACTCTGCCCAACACTTGGCCAATTATTTTCTCACCAAGCCTCATATTTCCTTGTGCAATTCCTAATGAAATTTTCCCCTAAAAGATAGGATTTTCCTCCAAATTGATTGCAAAATTCCTAAGGAAATTAGCCCCTAAAAGATATGAATTTCCTCCAAATTGATTGCGCAATTCCCAAGGATTGATTTCCTTACCTCACGTAACACCTCTACACTCAAGCTAGTATACAACTCATTTTACATTGCCTTGTCATATCCACTTCAACTGATGAATTTGAATTCCTTGCATGAATTAGCTATTTTGGGTTGATTGATCAGTTAGATAAAAAATCTTTGAGTTACACTATTATGCCAATGCACAATTGACCTTTAGTTAACTCTATCAATAGTTATAGGTCAACAATTGAATAAAACTGAAAATAACTGAACTCGATTACTAAAATTTAGAAATCACACATGCATAATTGAATCTCCAAGCCCTCTAACTCGAATTTACTGAGCTAAATGAGTGAAAATATCCATGTAACACTAGTTACCTTTCTCCAAGTTGTCTTGTTGATGTGGAAATTTGATTTTACCCAATTTGGCTAAGGATAAAGTCAAATTGAGCCTTTATTGCTACATTTTTCAACATGAAGATTCAATTCCAAGACTCAAGGTACTAAGGCAACACCCCCTGTGAATGATAATATGATCCTCGCTACTAAATCCCACTATTAAAATTTAGGTCAATGAATCGTAATCAAAAACCCCATATCGATATCGATGATATTGAATATTTTTCCATTGATGACGAGTTTTTCAAAGGTTAGCTGAAATTAACCTTCAAGGAGGTGAAATTTTCAATTTTAGCTTCTACCTTGAATTCTAATGCTCTCACCACTACTGAAACCCATAAAGGAGAATCCCAAAATATTGGTATGGATAACCATTGTAGAGAGCATAGAATGGGCAAGGATTTAGCACAAAATTTTCATAATGAGAACCAACATGGAATATTTGTTGACTTGAATGAATATGCTACTTTATTGCAGACATGTTCCAACTTGAAATTTATACTTCAGAGTATGCAAGTCCATGCCCACATTTTTCATAATGGCATTGAGGGAAAAATTAACCTCGATACCAATGTTTTCATAACGTAGACTAAGTGTGGTATTCTAGAAGAGGTGCACCCAATTTTAAATAAAATGGTTAACCAAAATTTTGTATCATGAACTACCGTGATAGTAGCGTATGCAAGATTTGGTAATTATAATAAAGCGATTAAGATATTTCATGAAATGCAAAGGGTTGGGCTGAAGTCAGATAGTTTTTTTCTATCCCAAACCTCTCAAAGCATGCATTGGTTTAATAACTCTGTAATAGGGCAAGGAGCCCAGTGGATATGTGATTAGGAATGGATTTGAGTATGAGTTCTTAGTGGAGAGTGCCCATGTAGCCTTGTATAAAAAATGAAAGAGTATGTATTTTTCACACTGAATGTTTGACAAAATGCCTTGGATAACTAAGGAAACGTGGAATGTAATGCTTGTAGGGTATACACTGAGTAATCACCATAGAGAGGAAATAATTTTGTTCCATGTAATGTAGCTTGTGGGCTTAAAGATTGATTCCTTCACCTTCAGGAGTGTCCTTTCCATGCGTGCAAACTTAGTTTCACTGAAGCAGGGGAAACTGATTCATGGATACATAATTGGAACTGGGTTTGAGTTGAATGTGTTTATTGATATTTCCCTTATAGATATGCATGCCAAATGTGGAAGTGTAGGGATTGTTTGCAAGAAATATGTTACATGGAACACAATGATTCCAAGATATTTTGAAATTAGGATTTGTTAAGATGACAGGGGTCTACTAATCTCGATATGATAAAAAAATAAGTAGTTGATTTGTAAAATGTCCCCATTGAGGCTTTGTAAACCTTTGATGCAAACAGGAAGGTTTGGAATCCAATGAAGGTCAACGTTGGTTGTGTTGTAACATATTTTGGCACATCTAAAATTTTTAATTTTTGGTAAAAAATTGTCAAAAAATTACTAAGCTAAAATGTTGAGAGTTATATTATTGTGCTTTTAAAAAGTTTATTTCTTTTATATTATAATTTTTTATTTAAAATATATTATTTTTATAAAAATATTATTTTTAATTAAAATTATATTATAAAAAAATTATAAAATTTTAAAGCTTAAGTCAAAGTCATTGAAGGGACTAACATTTGGGCATTTTTGAATGGTCGAGATTGTCAAAAGCAAAAGGACGGTCTCCATTAATTTTGTACCTCCTCAAGATTTTCAACATTTTGTTGAGGAGGGGGGTCCGAAATCTTGTTTTGTCAAAACTACTTTTGGGGCATGTGGCATCATTTAAAATAATTCGCACCTCCCAGGCATGAAACCAGAAAGCATTGAAGAACCCCTCCAAATTTCTGCTCATGGTTTTCATGACAGCGTAGCAAGATCTGTAAGTTCTTCATCATCATCGCTTTCCTCTTTACTCTCTTCACTACTCTCAAGTATTGTTTGTTGGATTTGGTGAATAGAAGGTTGCGATGGAGGAAGGCTCCAAGCCGTAGATACAAAGTTCTTCAGGAATCTCATGCTTCATTTGTTGAAACAATGTCGTTTAAAGCCATCGCCATTTTGGACACAATAAAGCAGTGAATGAAGTCTTCTCCTATGACAAGTGAGCTTCTCTAGCAAAGAAACTCTATGACAAACAATCTTGCAAGAGAGGGCCAAATTCTATAAATCACGTGCAAGAAGGTCGTATCTGTCATATTAAAATCAAAGACTTGAGGCTATTACTCTAAGTTATTCTTGTGGCATTTTTTATGTGATTTGTCATGAGATCCAACTCCTGTGATCTGACCTGATATAAGTCCTATAATGATGAGTTTGTATACAAGTAATCTCTGTGGAATATTGAGCGAACTCCTATGGCTCTGAAAACTCTAGTGTTTTATTATGGTTTCAGAAACACAACTCTCCTCCTCTTATTAATATTCTCTCTGTGGTCCTGTGGCACAATGGAAGGATCTGAAGACTGTAATCTAGTCTAAATGATGGTGATAAAGTTGATAATTTTCATACAAGATATCAGAGTTGAATTATCTGAATACTGAAGCATGCATCGAAGGTCTTCAAATCTATCTGTGTTAAAGTTCCTTAATATAGGTCTATGGATGTGAGAGATTTTGATGTGAAGTCAAAACTAAATCCCTATGATATGATATCTGAGTGCTATTGTTGGGTGAAATTAGGCTGAGACCTAGTAACATCACTCTTGTGGCATTCACTGATCTATCTAAATCATCATATATCCTGTGAAAAATTACGTGTTATGTTCTGCAAGTTCAATGCTCTTTGACATGTGTATATCTCTGGACTGATTTTTTTGAGTCACCTACGGATATGAGATTCTCTCTATGGTAATTATGTGAGCTTTATGTCTTTCCTATTACAATATTTCTACAACACCTTGTTATCTCTAGTATGCATCTAGTTTCAAAGGGAATATGTAAGTTTTGTAAGATCTGTGGCATCAAGAGAAACATCCAATCTCCAGTCCGTGAGAAGCCTTGTAGGTCTATGAGTCGTATGGCAAAAAAATTCCTTGGAAACCAGGTTAGAAGTAGTCCAAAATTCTTGAGAACATAAATACGTATATGAAAACGAAACTAGGTTAGAAGTAGTCCAAAATTCTTGAGAACATAAATACGTATATGAAAACGAAACTAGGTTAGAAGTAGTCCAAAATTCTTGAGAACATAAATACGTATATGAAAATGAAACTATGTATGCTATGTAAGCATCCCTATGACATATTGTGTGAAGTATCTATGTGATTCCTTGTGAGCTCTATGAAGGACTACAAGTTGAAAAATCAAGAAATCAAATATCCTCTTTACATATATAAAATTTGTGAACTTGGAGAAGATATGGTGATTCCCAAGGGTGTGAATGTGACAGTTGACATATTATAAGTCCACATAAATCCAAAGTACTAGGGTGACGATGCAAATGAATTCAGGCCTTGAGTGGGTCGCGAGTGTGCATTGGCCAGAATTTTTCACTTCTGGAAGCTAAGGTGGTTGTATCCATCATCTTAAACACTTACATGTTTCCTTTTTTCCATGATTTTTTATACACATGTAGCAACACAGTTGGGTAAAAATTTCATTTACAGCACATTATTCATGGCATAAAATCAACAATGAAAAGATCATTGCTTTGATTGACTGACAGTTGGTAGATTTTAAGGGACATACATTAGATAGGTGGTAGAGCTTGCCTTGTATAAAGGAAATTTGACAGATTTTTCGGGAAGGACATAAATAGCTCCATATTTAAAGAAGTTGAATAAGTGGGTCAAGAATTCAACTAGCATTTCTAGGAACTCTAAAAACACTTGAAGAACACAGGTGGCATAGTATTCAACACTCAAAGATTTTAATCAATATCTTCAGGCAAACGATCAGCATATCAAAAGGGCTAATTTCAGATTGAAAGAGCATTTTTCATCGGCAGCTCCAACAATTCCAAATTCTTCCATAATCAATTTCTTATATTTAGTTTTATTTGATTTTATTTTGAGAAAGTTTGTAATAAATTAGATTTTACTTTTAGTATATTCTTAAGATTTTGTTTTATTTTCCTAAAAGCTACCAACGACTAGCTTATTGTAATTTCTATATATATTGTTTCATATTGTAATTTGAAGGTGTCGGATTTGGAGGCCAAGACCTTTCAGCTTTGTAAAATCATTTTTCCAAAAATTCTAATTGAAGTATTTCAGCTTTGGTTTTGACATAATTTTTATTTTTCGTATGTTTTTAGTATGTTTCCATATCTATTTTCTTCATATGATTTAATTCATGTACAGTTACCCAACTGGAAATTTAATTGAATCTCAGTTTTGTTTATGATTCGTTGTGAAGTTTTAATTGGATTAAGAGATTAATTTACAGGGCTATTTGTTATTGTAAATTCCTCTTGAAATCTAAATTACACAAGTTTTCTGTAATTACCTGATCATATTTTGTTTATTATGAAAACATAGTTTTCATAATTTCTAAAAACTATAATTGTTTAAAGAGATTAGTATATCAGACAATTTCTCTGATCAAGCTCCTCTTTGAAGCTGGTTATTGTTTGTATATCTCCCTAGAGGTTAAGTAGTCAGCCTGGCTGCTCCATTATTATGGATTTCCTTACATTATTCTGACAAATTCTTATGCAAATCAAGTCATTCTATCAGGATGGAAGTTGAGACTTTGAGAAAGATTATGTGAACGAGGGATTTATTCATGAATAGGGATTATCATTTATAGCCAACCACCCCCAATTAAAAACCATAAATCTGGCCATTGTGCTTCAAAGGCTGTTGTTCGGTGATAGTCAACAGCGTTAAAAAAAACCTGGTAACAACTGAGGGAGCCCCCTCTGGTTCAATGGCCAGCTTGAACCTAAAGCCAGTGGAGTTGGTTTCCTGGCATAGTTTTTACAGCTAAGGACTGCCTATGGGAAACAGGAACAACATTTGGCAACATTGCTGGGGAGTGAAGTAACAAAGTTATTTTTCCTAGAGTGCGATAAATTTATATATATTCCTTGCCGGTGAACAAGGAATAGAGGGAAACTAATCCACCTCTTTCTAGATTTTATCTTCCTTTACTATTATGAAAGGTCTATTGATACTTGCAGTTAGCAGTATATGTTTTTTACTCTTAGCCATAGTCAAAAGTCTAAAATGTTAGCAGAGGATGCAACTTTTAAATTACACCTGTGAGTATAATTTTTCCATGGGATTTTATGTTCATATTGTATATATTCTTCAGATTTTCAGCTATTGGCAACATGGTTTGTCAATAAATCCACTTCGAACTTGGTTACATTGGAAAACAGATTACACCTAACAGTGCAGTATTTCCAGTTCAGTTAGATAGAATTGTGGGGATTGAATATATATTCAAAGTTTCAGTTTGCGTAGATCAACATGTTCATTATTTATGAATAGTTTGATAGATCGACATTTATTTTCAGTCTAGAATTTTTAAGTTTTCAGTTTTTAGTATGAAAGAGTATCCGGTTTAGTGTTGGAATATGGTTGCATTCCACAGTTGCAGGTTGCAGTCTGCACTAGCAGGCTATTAAAATGACAGGGTTGATCTAAAAAAGTTGGTTATGGCAGATGATGGTCGATGATCAGGTTTACAGTATGAATCCATGCCCATTGCTTAAGGCAACTGATCTGATTGTTCTCTGCATCCCACAGGGGCAAGCAGTCCCCATTGGAGTTGATGTTGTAACATGTTTTGGCACACCTAAAATTTTTAATTTTTGGTAAAAAATTGTCAAAATATTACTAAGCTAAAATGCTGAGAGTTATATTATTGTGCTTTTAAAAGGTTTATTTCTTTTATATTATATTTTTTATTTAAAATATATTGTTTTTATAAAAATTATCTTTTTTATAAAAATATTTGTTTTAATTAAAATTATATTTTAAAATTCATAAAATTTTAAAGCTTAATTCAAAGTCATTGAAGGGACTAACATTCGGGCAGTTTTGAATGGCCAAGATTGTCAAAAGAAAAAGGACGGTCTCCATTAATTTTGAACCCCCTCGAGCTTTTCGACATTTTGTTGAGGAGGGGGGTCCGAAATCTTGTTTTGTCAAAACTACTTTTGGGGCACGTGGCATCATTTAAAATAATTCGCACCCCCAAGCATGAAACTAGAAACCATTGAAGACCCCCTCTAAATTGCTGCTCATGGTTTTCATGAAAGTGCAGAAAGACCTGTAAGTTATTCATCATCATCGCTTTCCTATTCACTCTCTTCACTTCTCTCAAGTATTGTTCACTGGCTTTGTTGAATAGAAGGTTTCAATGGAGGAAGGCTCCAAGCCATAGATACAAAGTTCTTCAGGAGTCTCATGCTTCATTTTCTGAGACAACGTCGTTTAAAGCCATCACCAGTTTAGATACAATAGAGCAGTGAATGAAGTCTTCTCCTATGACAAGTGAGCTTCTCTAGCAAAGCAACTATGTGACAAATAATCTTCAAGAGAGGGCTAAATTATATAAATCCTGTGTAAGAAGGTCGCACCTGTCATATTAAAATCGAAGACTTGAGGCTATTACACTAAGTTATTCTTGTGGCATTTTTTATGTGAGTTATCATGAGATCCAACTCTTGTGATCTGACCTGATATACGACCTATAATGATGATTTTGTATATGAGTAATCTCTGTGGAATCTTGAGCGAACTCCTATGGCTCTGTGAACTCCAGCGTTTTATTATGATTTCAAAAACACAAGTCTCCTCCTCTGATTACTATTCTCTCTGCGGTCCTGTGGCACAATGGAAGGATCTGAAGACTGTAATCTAGTCTAAATGATGGTGATCAAGTTGATAATTTTCATACAAGATATCCGAGTTGAATTATTTGAAGATTGAAGCATGCATCAATGATCCTCAAATCCATCCGTGTTAAATTTCCTTAATATTGGTCTATGGATGTGCGAGATTTTTATGTGAAGTCCAAACTCAATCCTTATGATACAATATCTGAAAATCCTAGGTTGAATTTTTTATCTGTGTTTTATGTAACATGTCTAAGTGCTATTTTTGGGTGAAATTAGGCCGAGACCTAGTAACATCACTCTTTTTGAATTCACTGATCTATATAAATCATCATATATCCTATGAAAAATTGTGTGTTATGTTCTGCGAGTTCAATGATCTGTTACATGTGTATATCTCTGGACTTATTATTTTGAGTCACCTACGGATCTGAGATTATCTCTATGGTAATTATGCGAGTTTTGTGTCTTCCCTATTGCAATATTTCTATGGCACATTATCTCTGGTATGCATCTAGTTTCAAAGGGAATATGTGAGTTTTGTAAGATCTGTGGCATCAAGAGAACCATCCAATCTCTGGTCTGTGGGAAGCCTTGTAGGCCTATGAGTCGTATGGGAAAAATTTTCCTTAGAAACCAAGTTAGAAGTAGTCCAAAATTCTTGAGAACATAAATACGTATATGAAAATGAAACTTTGTATGCTATGTAAGAATCCCTATGACATATTGTGCAAAGTATCTATGTGATTCCTTGTGAGCTCTATGAAGGAATACAAGTTGCAAAATCAAGAAATCAACTATCCTCTTTACATCTATAAAATTTGCAAACTTGGAGAAGATATGGTGATTCCCAAGGGTGTGAAAGTGATATTTGACATATTATCAGTCCACATAAATCCAAAGTATTGCGGTGATGATGCAAATGAATTTAGGCATGAACATTTCAAATATAGAGTAGTAGCAACTACAGGAAATCATGCGATGGCCTTCTTTCCCTTTTCAAGTAGGCCGCAAGTGTGCATTGGCTATAATTTTTCACTTTTGGAAGCCAAGGTCGCTATATCCATCATCCTAAGCACTTCCATGCTTCCCTTTTTCCATGAAGTTTTCTACACGTGTAGCAATGTAGTTGGGTAAAAATTTCATCTACAGCAAATTATTCATGGCATAAAATCAACAATGAAAATCTCATTGCTTTGATTGATTGGAAGTTAGTAGATTTTAAGGGACAGATATTAGATAGGTGCCAGAGCTTGCCTTGTCTAAATGACATTTGACAGATCTTCAAGGAATGACTTAAATATCTCCAAATTTAAAGAAGGAGAATCAGTAGGTCAAGAATTCAACCAACATTTCTAGGAAGTCTAAAAACACTTGAAGAACATAGGTGGCAGAGTATTCAGCACTCAAATATTTTAATCAATATCTTCAGGCAAAAGATCAACTTATCAAAAGGGCTAATTTCATATTGAAATATCATTTTGCATCAGCAGCTCCATCATTTCCAAATTCTTCCACTATCAATTTCTTATATTTAGTTTTATTTGATTTTATTTTGAGAAAGTTTGTAATAAATTAGATTTTATTTTTAGAATATTGTTAATATTTTGTTTTATTTTCCTAAAAGCTAGTAATAGCTAGCTTATTGTAATTTCTATATATATTGTTTCATATTGTAATTTTAAGGTGTGGGCTTTGGAGGCCAAGACCTTTCAGCGTTGTAAAAACGTTTTTACAAAAAATCTAATTGAAGTATTTAAGCTCTGGTTTTGACATAATTTTTGTTTCTCATATGTTTTTCCAGTGTTTCCATATCTATTTTCTTCATATGATTTAATTCATGTACAATTACCCAATTGGAAATTTAATTGAATCGCAGTTTCATTTCTAATTCGTTGTGAAGTTGTAATTGGATTAACAGATTATTTTACATGGCTATTTTTATTGTAAATTCCTCTTGAAATCTAAATTTCACAAGGTTTATGTAATGAATTGATCATATTTTGCTTATTATGAAAACATAGTTTTCATAAATTTTGAAAACTATAATTGTTTAAAGAGATTAGTATATCAGACAGTTTCTCTATTCAAGCTCCTCTTTGAAGCCTATTATTGTTTTTCTATCTCCCTAGTGGTTAAGTATTCAGTCTGGTTGCTCCAATATTAGCGATCTCCTTACATTCTTCTGCCAAATTCTTATGCAAATCAAGTCATTTTGTCAAGCTGGAAGTTGACACTTTAAGAAAGGATTATGTGAAGGAGGGATTTATTCATGAACAAGGATTATCATTGATATCCAACCACCCCCAATTAAAAACCATAAATCTAGCCATTGTGCTTCAAAGGTTGTTGTTTGGTGACAGTCAACAGTGTTAAACAAAGTATGGTAACAATCGAGGGAGCCCCCTCTGGTTCAAGGGCCAACTTGAACCTAAATCCAGTTGAGTTGGTTTCCCGGCGTAGTTTTTGTAGCCAAGGACTGCCTACGGGAAACAGAAACAACAGGTTGGATATTTTTGGACCCAACAAGCTCAAAGAGAAAAATAAAAGTAAAATCTTGAATTTTTTTGGCTTCATGTGGAACCCTTTATCATGGGGTCATGGAAGTTGCATGGCATGATTTCCATTGCTTTGGAAAATGGAGTAATTAATTTTTAAAAAATAGTGTTAAAACAAGGCTCAATAGAGGGAAATGTGTGTATGGCGATGCCAAAATAAGTGGCATGGATTTCTAATAATAGATGCATGCTTATATTTCCTTTTTTTATAATACACTAGGAAATTCAACTACATCTCTAATGGTGCATGTCGGGTGTGCATGTGATGAAAGATCTAGTTTTGGGTGTGTATAATAATCTATTTCACATGTTGGGAATGGATGAAATTAATTTTCATTCCTACTTTATGGATAAAACTAATTCATCTTTTCGATAGGTTCTCATTTTTGTTTTCATGTTCTTTACTTTTATGCTATGCAATTGGCATCAACCAGGCAGTGAACAACCACTATCAAAATATGGGGCAGCCATAGGATCTCAAGATTCCATAGTCGCTCAAGGAACTCTATGTTCTTCAAGGGGTGGTTTGCCATGTTCAAATGTTGGTCAAGAGAAAATTGAAATTGCATCCTATCTAGATCGAGCATGTGTTGCTTTAAGACAAAAATATTTTGTCAATTATATTATGGATATTCTAAAATATTTGGTGCATGTTTTCAAGAGTCAATATCAAAATATGGAATTTGGGCCAATGACATATTATGGGAAAGCATGTGGTTCCTTAATAGCAATGAAATAAGTGTTTCTAGTTCATACTTTTCTTCCTTACTTCTCATATTATTACGTTAAAGCTCACCTTGTTGATATTTTTTCATATTTCCATAGGCTTGTTTTAGAAAATACATTTAGGTTTCTTTATAATATGATACAACTAGAAAAATTAGATAGAAAATATAAAAAGTATATTTTGCATACAAATTCCTTTTCAATAAAAATATTAAACCATATGGGTGTCAAGAAGTGTTATGCAACTATATCAATAGTCCCCAAAAACATTTGTGAGAAAATATACACAAATATTATTTTTGCATTGGTGTGGAAGAAAAAGTAATTATTACATTACAAGGGATATATTGCAGATACATAGAGAAATCAAGAGATTGAACAATCTTCTACATAATTATTGGGGTCCCCAGAAATAATTTTCATATGAGAAGGGTGTGAAACTAGCCAAGTGGTTGTTTGCTCTTTTTGAAGTTGCAATAGCCAGGCCTCGCAATGGGAAAAAATATTTCTCTAAACATATTGATGTGTTACAATTATTTTTTAATGAGATATTTTCCTTTAGTGAGGAATTATTAGGTGCAGGAATTGCGGTTAAGAAAACTCCTTCAACACTTAATTGTCAACCCAGGGGTTTCATAAACTTAGAGACGAAGCACAGGAAATGCGAGAAATGGTATGAACTTTTCCTATCTCTATTCCTACTTTAATTACAACCTTGCAGAATCGAAAAGAAAGATCACACAACAGTTTACACCAAAGAAATTCTAGTGCTGGAATATGAAAGAAAGTACTTTGTGAAGAAAACAATGAAAGGAACTTTCAAATTGCTGCAAACAATCCTAATTATAGAAGTAAAATTCTATGTTTACTTTCAGTATAGTTGTTGACAGACTAACAATTGGGCCCTTGAAGAGATCTTCTTTCTTTAAGGATTTTCCTTCATGCACTAAATTGTTATTCATGTACTCCTACAATCTGCTTGCACTAGTACAAGCACAAGGCTTATGTGTTGGAAGTATCTTTTACACTTATACTGGAGATTTATGTCTTTATGAAGGGGTTCTCAGCCTTAGGACTAGAGCATTATGTTCCTGTATTAGGATATTGGTTCCTGTACTGGAACAAAGGTTCCTGCACCAAGTTTTCCAATTACTTTCAGGAAAAATTAATGAGTGTGCTAACTATGAAAGGAATTTGCAAAGGTGAATAGAACTCTAAAATAACTTACAAAAACAAAAGAATGCTTCAACCAAAATTAACTTCGAAATAAAAATGAACTTCGAAAGCCAACACACACTTTCTTCAATCAAGGAACTCTTTCATGCAGTCAAAGAAATTATCTAAGTATGACAAGAGGCTTCATCCCTGTAATAGTTACCCACCTAAATCAGATCTTCCTTTTAATATTTCTAACTCAGAAAGGTTCACTTTAATAATTCAAAATGAGTTTTAATCCCTTCCTTAAAAGTGTAAAGTGCAGGTACATATCAATGCATCATAACAACGTTCATTCCTTAATTACCAAAGCATCTTTAATCCCTAATATTTTAACTCTTCATATTAAAAATACTTCTATCTAATAATGAACACTCACTTGCAGAAATGTATCGAATCTCTGTGAAAGAAAGGAATGAAAAGCTTTGATGTGATGAACCAACAAAATAAAATTTCAGAATTTTAAGTGCACTAGTGTAGGAATAACAGGCTTGCACGATCCAGGTAGAAGTAAACTAAGATTTGGAAAAGGAAATTACTGAAATTAAATCAAACTTAATTAAAATTCACACCACTGATCTGTCACACGTTGACTATCAATGAAATATAACCATAACTCTTGTGAAAGAATGAAACATAAGCTTAATCCATGCTTTTCATTTAAATGCAATCATGCACACCTTTGATGAAACTAAAGCGAAAGGGAGAACGAGATGGGTTGGCTAGGCCCTAGCCAACCAGATCATTTCCCATTTTAGGAAACTTGAAACTTTAGCACTCGGTGACGCATCAATAAATAATTAAAACAAACGATGAAAATAACATGGTGCAACTCCTTTGTATTAATTTCAAATCAGCAAATGTACATCATGAGATCGAATCTAGTCCAGAACGAGGGCGAAAACAACAAAATCACAATTTGACCAGAGTTACAGTAGCATTGCTATCGCTAGCTAATTCCTATACGAAATCTACATTTTATACAACCCTTAGGCCTGCGGCCATAACGAAATTACATACAGTCATTCCAATCCAAGTCTTTCAGCTAGAAAAAAATAACAATAGTGTCACAAAATAAGTCTGCGGCTGTAATGAAGTGCTAATCTAATCATTGGTCAGCCACCTAATCTCAACCATATCCCTAAATTTCCTCAGCTCCGAATCCAACTTGAGTTGACCGCAATTGAACAATACAAATTGGAATGAGATGCCCACGTTAGGTAGTGATTTGTCACGATATTTTAGGAGCGAGTGGTTGCCAATGGTGCAAGAATCCTACCTACACTCGACCATGCTAATGAAATGATTAATACATTTTCCTATCAAATACTTTAGGGGAAAAAGTATTAGTTGCAAGAAATATTAAAGGCATAGGATCTATTAAATTTATTAATTAAGTTCTTTGTAAACCTTAAATATGAAATATAAATCTAGTGCAGGAATAGACATGATTATTGGAATAGTGTAGGAAAAAGGAGGTTTGCGATGATAAAATAGAGGTCTAAGGTTGTGGTTTTGAAGTAGGAAGGAGGTAAAAAATGAAGCATTTTAGCCTACCAATAGGAATATGTTCTTTTGACTTTGAAACTACTCACTCTAGCCTTTTACACAAGAAAATACCTTGGACACTCTCTTCAAAAAGAAAAATCTGCAGATGCATGTTCAGCCACTACTAAATTAGTATCTTAGTCATTTGATAACAAGAAGGAAAAATAAGTGGTGATGAAGAAGGTGATACAAATACTAATAAATATTTTTTCTAATAGTTTTCTCCTAATATTTGGGGTGGGTACAAGATATTTGGAAAGGCTTTGGAAAGAGTTCAATAAGATAGCGAGGTTAGTTGAAAGATATATTTCTCCCCATGTAGTTGTACTTTGGGTCTACGTTAAATGTAGAGTGTATACTTGGCCATATGAATTTCATGTTTTTTGAATCCTTGTATTTTAGGTTAAATTTTGAATAGGATCTCCCATCACCAGTTATGGCCAAGAGAGTAGGAATCGGGCTACTCACCATCAAATTTGAAATAGAACATGGATTGATGAAGATGGAGCTTAACATATAGAGGTAAGATCTAAATATGAAAAGAAAGTGAAATTCATGACTTATAGGTAGATAATATGGTGAGAGTTTTTTTCTATTGAACCACTTTAGGTTGTATACTACTTCAATGGCATATTTATAGGCTTGAATTTTGAAATACACCTTTTAATTTTTGTGATAAATTTCACAATGCCACTTGTATATAATCATATAGTATGCGTGTCATAAGTCAGCATTCACTGAACCATTCAATTCCAACTCTACTACCCAAAAATAACTTCAATAATATTTTTATTATGTTTAAGCATAGAATTTCTTGTATTGAATACAATTACTATAGTAAAACTTGCTAATCAATAGGAATATCCTCCCAACAATTTCATTCCTTCATACGTGACCAAACCTTGTGTTCAATATTTATTTCCATATTTGTTTGTTCCCCTTTGGAAAGATGTAGGGATAGGAGTTTCGATAAAATTTTATGGCAATTGAAAATGTCATGCTGGTGTGAGTCGACTAATCCAACACCTTCCTATAAGAACACGATGGGCATGTGATACCAAAAATATTAAACCAACAACCATTTCATTTCTTTAATTGTTGAAACAAAACCATAACAACTTATCTCTTTTCTTTATAAAATCGTTGTGCGACTTGAACCCTGGTTTCTGGATATTAAATGGAAGTGCAGAGTGAATTTCATTTCCTTCAGAAATGGATCTCGTTCAAAAGGTACCCCCCCATACTTGTAAATTTTCTCAGTGGGGGGGAGGTCAGAATTGGGCTTTCAATGCATCAGGCCTAGGTTTTTATTAAAAATGATCTTTGGATATGATAATTTAGGAATTCTAATATAATGGCAATAACAAGCATTGGGAATGATTTCATTCCTACTTTGAATACCTCGAGATGCTTATAATAAAATTGGAGATGGTAGATTGAATTAGCAGATTTTGTTGGAGACTTGGATTTAATTTCTATCCTGATCATATTTACGTTTTGACAATTCACTTATTTTGTATGTAAACGAGTCTTATTTTCTTTAGGGTTTTGTAGTAACAGGTACATCAATCAAGTCTGGTAGATATGTAATTCGGGATTCACATGACTTGTCATTTGTTTATTTATTGTTATATTTTAGGACAATAAATTCTATTTCAATTTGAATGATACAATAATTTGGAAGTATAATCAAATATTCACCATTATTGATAAGTAATTGCATAATCATATCATTGGTCATTTATGTGACACCTTTCTGGTTTGGTTGATAAACCTTTTTTAGCAGAGAGGGTGAAAAAATCCTTATATCATGTTTATAACATGCACAGGGAATTCGCTGGCAGAGAAATACCATACCACGTGCATTCATATTTGGGGATATATATTGAGGGAAAATGACATAATATATTGGAGGAATGATATGGCGTAAAGGGTTTTTATACTGGCAGGTATGAAAAAATGGAGCTCAAAGTTAATGAAAAAATATAAAGGGGTAGAAAAAATGTTAACAAAAAAATGCATAATTGTAATATCTAGTGAAAATAGAGGTTTTTAAATTGGGAAGGTGTATTGGGTTCGTACTTGTAGGGGGTTAAATAATGTGATTTTTAGAGGTATTTTCCAATATGTAGTCAAATTAAGGGTATTTTTTAATATGCCACGAAAGCACATGATATTTTAGAGGTTGATTGATTGAATTCCCCATGATAGCATGATGACCTATGGTAGCTACAAAGTGTGACAAGGGATATGTTTTTGGTCAAAGTTACCTAGATCTAAAAATTATGGCCTCATCAATGGGTAGTGTATTAGGTTGGGGACCATCATTAATATAATTTTTTTAATTGCAATAACATGTTCTCACACCTGGGAAATGATCAACAAACTCATGGAAAATATTCAAAGTTAATATTAGACCACATGAAGGAAGTTATTTCTATCACTCTTTGATCCAAAGGATCAGTAAAGTGCTCAAAATTCAAAGTGTTCAAAAGCACTTGAAAATAGTTCCATAATGTAGATATTGTTTCTCAGGATCCAATGCAAATTGAATCACTCAAAACCAATATTGTATGCTCCTGATATCACATTTTGATCGTTTTCCTAAAAAGCTAAAAAAAATTGCAGGTTGGTCAAGTACAATGACTGGGCAGTCTGTACACTATCTGGGTTGTGATCAGGTGCTAAAAATTATGTTAAAAACGAAATTTTTTGAAATGGTGTGGAACTTGAACAACCATGTAGATCTCGTCATTATGAATCCAACGCAACCCGTTTTGCAGGAAACCAACACCGTATGCTCCCAGAAACGTGTTTTGTCCACTTTTTCAAACAGGTAAGTTTTTGAAAAACAAAAGTATAGGGAGAACCCAATTAGTAGTCCATACTACTAACTGGGCATGCCCATGTGGTAGGTTGATTGATCAACAATATATTCTCTATAAAATGATGTTGTGCCAAGTGGCACATTTTTGTTGGTATGAAATGGCTTGTTTTGATTGGGTTTTTGGTGGCCAATCACAAGCTTCCACATGGCATGACCAAGGGCCACCACGTGAAAGCCTAAGGGCCACCAAAATTTTGGTCATGGTCCAAGAAAAGCGGGCCGGGGTCAAGCCTGCGACCTCCAAGCAACCAAAACATACTTTCACCATCGCACCATGAGTTTTTTTCTTAACCATAGGTGACGCGGTGTATATTTAAAGTGTATTGGTTTTGTTTTGGGTGTTGGATGCTGGGGTTTAGCCCCAAAATTGGTCACTGTTCCTGGGTGCAAGACCATGGGCGGGATGCTAGCCCCACGCTGCCACCCCCCCTCATGGTACAAACCGTAACATTAAACGATAACTGCCATGTGACACATCGAGACCGCCACCATAACAGTTTTCCAAACCACCCGATGGAGACAAGTCACAGACCTTAACCGCCTCCATAAGCTACCATGTGAGCATTTAAGTGATAACCGTTCGCAATTAGTTAATTTTCAATTAGAGTTTTTTATATAAAAAATATTTATGCGCCAAGAAAAATATAGTTTGACATCTGGACTTTAGGCGTTACTGGGAAAATTAATGCCTCGCCAATTTCGCCTTGAAATTGGGAAATTTAGCGCTCAACTAGCAAATTTTGGGGCAAAATTGTAGGATGGTGCTAGATTTGGTAGAGTTTGTGGTGCGATTAGTGCCAAAACTTGGGGAATCGATAATTAATTTATATTTTGACCAAATTCGAGGTAGAAAGAGGCTAGACATGAATTTTTGGGCATTTTGGAGCCATTGGAGTAGGTTTTATATTTTCTTGAGCATTGCAAATGTATGTAATCACACTTTGAGCATAATAGAAGAGGGCCAAGCCATTGGAAGCTGGACCAAGGAGATGTAGACCAAGAGGGGTGAACTTCTTCATCATGTGTTATGTGTTACTATATATGGTGATGTTCATGTCTGTTATATGTTGATGTTTAGTGTTTTTTATGTTAATTTTCTCAAGAAATTCACATAAAAACACACACAAAATCATGGTTAACTTGCAATTTACCTCTTAATCCTCAAGCACTTTGTTTATATTATGAATTGGAATTTAGCACAACAAACACTAATTTTCCCATTCAGATCAAGTTGGTATCAGAGCACTAGGTTTACTTGTGCAAGTAGAATTTAATTGTTTTGCAAGTGTTTAAATGCTTACAAGGTTGAAGCTCAAGAGAGGAGAAGACAAGCTTGTGGGTGAAATTTCTCAAGTTGGAGAGAGGAGAAGGAGGGCATAGTTGCCACAATCTCCACCACAAGATTCACCTCTTGTTGTCCTTGAGGCTTCAGTATTCATGTCTCATGAAGGAGGAAATGATTACAGGAAAAAGGATGAGAAGGCTTTTAGGAAGGATTTCTTTGACATGACAGAGATGGTGAAAGTCCTTTATGAATAGAGGAATTCAAGGCTACAGGGTGAAGGATCCAAACCTCCATATGGAGAATGTTCTTCAGGAGGAGTAGGTAATGGAAATGGTGATAAGACACCATATACTCCACCATCATCCTCACCACCATCTTCAGCTTCATCTTCATCCTCTTCCACTACTACAACCCTTACGCATACTCATCAACATACCTCAAAAGGAATTGGTAAAACACCCCTGTTAAAAATCGATATTAAATTTGAGCTTCCTATGTATAATGATGAAGTAAATTTAGAGAATCTTGACAATTTATTTCGTTAGTTGGAGGTCTACTATAGGATTCAAAACCTTCAAGATGATGATACAAATATCCAGCTAGCTTCCTTGAGACTGGAGGGTGTAACACTAGTATGGTGGGAATCTCAGACACAAGATGAGATAAAAAAAACATGGCAAGATCTCAATTTCTTGGTCTAATTTCATTGTTGCAATTAAAATACAATTTTAACCTCTAGAATATCTGTAGAAAGCTATCATGAATTGACAAAACTTTAGAAAACTTAAAGTTCAAAATGTGCTAGATTATTCCCAAAATTTTAAAAGAAGAGCTCTTATGTTAGGTGTTGATTTGTAATCACAAGACATGTTGTTGAAGTATATAGGGGGTTTACATAGCTACCTAAGGCATAATATCCTTATGTTCAATCCCACTGGTCGAGATGAGTTTTGTGTGAAAACCACTCACCTTGAGACAAGAGGGAAAAATATTCTAGAAGAGGGTTAAAAAAAGCCATTTAATTTTCAAGTGATGGTTACAATATTTGGGGATGGTAGCTTTTAATTTTCAAGAACTTTTCTTGGATTTTTGTCTGAAAGGAAAGGAATTTGAATTACAAGGTATCGCAAGGAAGCCAAGAAAGATAATAATCTATAATGTCATGAGAAATATTTCGAAGAAATAACAATGAGGCATAATTTCACAATTATGCTCACTAGAAGTTCCAACATCAAAATCATATATTTCTCCATATCTCCGAAAAGTCTTGGACAATCATTCCAAAGTGTTTGAAACTCCAAAAGGACTCCCACCTTTTTGTGAACATGAATGAATGCTGAAGTATATACGAGATTTACATAGCTACCTAAGGCATAATATCCTTATGTTCAATCCTACTGGTCTATATGAGTTTTGTGTGAAAACCACTCACCTTGAGGTAAGAGGGAAAAATATTCTAGAAGAGGGTAAAAAAAAATCCATTTAATTTTCAAGTGATGGTTACAATATTTGGGGATGGTAGCTTTTAGTTTTCAAGAAATTTTCTTGCATTTTTTTCGAAAGGAAAGTAATTTGAATTACGAGGTATCACAGGGAAGCCAAGAAAGATAATAATCTATAATGTCATGAGAAAGCTTTTGAAGAAATAACAACGAGGTGTAATTGCACAATTATGCTCATTGGAAGTTCCAACATCAAAATCATCTATTTCTCCAGATCTCCAAAAAGTCTTGGACAATTATTCCAAGGTGTTTGAAACTCCAAAAGGACTCCCACCTATTCGTGATCATGATCATGCTATTCATTTGATTCCAGGAAGTGTTCCTCCAAACATCAGGCCTTATAGATATCCTTATGTCCAAAAGAGCGAAATTGAACGTATGATTGCAGAAGTGTTAGAGACTGGTATAATTCAACCGAGTCAAAGTTCTTTCTATTCTCCAATAGTATTGGTGCACAAGAAGGATGGATCATGGTACATGTGTCTGGATTATATGGAGCTCAATAAGCTCACTATTAAAGATAAATTTTCCATTCCTGTGATTGATGAATTATTGGATGAATTACATGGAGAAATTTATTTTACCAAGTTGGATCTTCGTTCAGGATATCATCAACTTAGAATGAAGACTCAAGATATTCTAAGAACATCATTTTGAACTCATGAGGTTCATTATGAATTTTTTGTCATGCCTTTTGGCCTTACCAATGCACCTTCTACATTTCAAGGGCTGATGAATTCCATTTTCAAACCCTTCCTTAGAAAATTTGTGTTAGTATTTGTTGATGATATACTAATCTACAGCCGGTCTTGGAAGGATCATGTTCAACATGTTGACAGGGTGCTAAAACTATTGGAGGAGAAAAAATTATTTGCAAAAACCTCCAAATGTTTCTTTGGAGTAGAAGAGGTGGAATATCTGGGTCATGTTGTATCTCACGAGGGTGTTAAGGTAGACCCTAACAAAATTAAATCCATTAAGGAATGGGAAGTCCCCACAACCATAAAGCAATTTCAATGATTTCTCGGGTTAACAAGGTATTATTGCAAGTTTTTTAAGAATTATGGGAGAATAGGAGCATGTCTAACAACATTATTGAAGAAAGATGCATTTTCATGGACTCCTGAAGCAAATAAGGCTTTTGAACATATTAAAGAGGCAATGTGCCTAGCACCGGTCTTAGCTACGCTAGACTTCACAAAAACCTTTATTGTGGAATGTGATGCCTCATGATATGGAATTGGTGTTTTTTTAATGCAAGAAGGAAGACCCATTGCTTTTTAAAGTCATCCAATCAAAGGAAATTTTGGTAATACTACATGCACTAAATAAATGACGACCTTGCCTAATGGGAAGACACTTCAAGGTAAAAATTGATCATGATATTCTTAAATACAACAAAGACTATATTTAGAAGAGAAAAAAAAATGGGTCACAAACATGTTGGGTTATGACTTTGAAATCATCTACAAAAAAGGGAAGCTAAATGTTGTTGGAGATGCACTCTCAAGAAACGATGAAGAGGTGGAAGCATTGCTTTGTGCCATTTATATTATCCAACCAGATTGGATAACCGAAGCAATGGATGAATGGAAGAGGGTGAATAAGTGTGGACACTCATTCAAAATTCACAGCAAGATCCTAGTACATCTGATACATTTAGTGGGAAAAGTGATTCCCAAATAAAACAAAAGATTCTTTGGGAATTGCACACTTCTCCCGTACGAGGACACTCAAGATTTTAAAAAAATTACCACAGGGTGAAGAAAGAAATTTTTTTGGATGGCCTTAAATATTATATTCAAAATTTTGTGGTGGAATGTTTGGTTTGCGAGAAAGATAAAGTTGAGACAATTAAGGCCTCGGGTCTTCTACAGCATTTATCCATTCCAAGTCAACGTTGGGATGAGATTTCAATGAATTTTATCACAAGTTTACCTAAGTCTGAAGGAAAGAATGTCATCATGGTGGTAGTTGATAGGCTTACCAAGTATGCACACTTTTGTGCATTGTCTGATTCATTTAAATCAATTACAGTTGCTACTGCATTTATGGAAACAATTCAAAAGCTACATGGAAACCCAAAGATTATTGTAAGCTACAGAGATCCCATTTTTACTAGAAATTTTTCGACAGAATTATTTTCTTGTTTGGTAACTCAACTACCTCATAGCTCATCTTATCATCCTCAATCCGATGGGAAAAATGAGATAGTGAACAAATTTTTGGAAGAAAATATTCGTTGTTTTTTATGTGATAAACAAACACAATGGGTCAAGTGGTTACCTCTGGTTGAATGCTGGTATAACAATTCCTTCCATGTTGTAGAAAAAATGACCCCATTTATGGCACTTTATGGATATCATGCATCATCCATCACATAATCTTTAAGAGAAAATTCTAAGGTTCAAGGAGTGGAAGATCAGATCGAGCATCAACAAGAAGTTCTCCAACTCTTAAAGGATAACCAAAATTTGGCACAAAATCGAATGAAACAATAGATAGATCAACATTGTAGTGAGAGAATTTTGATGTAGGAGACTGTGTATTTTTACAGCTACAACCATACAAACAAATTTCCCTCAAGCAATCTAAGAAGGATAATAAATGATCACCAAAGTATTATGGTCCTTACAAGGTCTTGCAAAATATTGGTACTATGGCATACAAATTGGAGCTTCCTACTTCTTCTTGAGTGCATCCATTTTTCCATGTTTCATGCTTAAAGAGGTTATAGGTGAAAAACTTCTATTTCAAACAATATTTCTAGAACTTGATGAGGAAGGAAAAATCATATTGGAACCTGAAGCAATCATAGAAACAAGAACTTGACAACTACGAAATCGATCAATTTAAGAGTATCTCATCAAGTGGAAGAACTTACCCACTGAAGATTCTACATGGGAGGATGAGAATTTTATACAGAAGCATCCAAAGCTACTCGAGCATTGAGGACAACACTTTTTTGAAGGATAGGGGCATGTTAGGTCCCTATATTACTAGTGTAGTCCCTTATTGTTGTTAGTGTAGCCCCCTTGTTGTTATTGTTGTAGCCTTGTAACCCCCATATTGTTATTATTGTGCCCTTACATTATTATTGTTAGGTCGGCCGGGCTTATATTGGGCCCCATGGACTCCTATATATAGAAAGGAGTTTTTGTCATTTGTATCATCCAAGAATTGTTCATTTATGTAATGTAAAGGAGGTTTCCCCCTCGAAGTGGTTGAATTATAAGGCATTGATCTCTCTTTTATTCTATTTTTGGAGTTGGTTTCATAACATTTTACATAGCTACATAAGGCACACTATCCTTATGTTCAATCCCACTAGTCTAGATGAGGTTTGTGTGAAAGTCACTCACCTTGACGCAAGAGGGAAAAATATTCCAAAAAGGGTAAAAAGAATCCATTTAAGGGTGGAGAGAAAGAAAAGGGTTTCAAAGGAAAAGGAAAGAAAAATGTATCCGTTAAAAGGAAGGAGATAAAATGACATGCAAACATTGTTCCAAAGAGGGTCACAATGAGGACCATTTTTGGAAGATTCATCCAGAGATGAGGCCCAAGAAATTCAACAACAAGGGGAAACAAAAAATAGCTGCAACAACTCAACATGATTTGGGATCTGATTCAGGCGATGAAACTAAAATTTCAGCTATGTGTATGAAAGGAAAAGAATCCATTTCTAGTACTAGTTCATAAAATTATCACACTAGTACTCCAAATGAAGAAACAAGGATTGAATTATTTCATGTGAGGTTTATTTCAAAACATACCAAAATCGATACATTATTTCATAGTGGGTTTCAAGCCAACTTGATATTTGAAGTCTTAGTCAAGAAAATTAATCTTGAAACCATTCCACATCTGAAACCATATCCATTGGGTTGGATATGTAAGAACACAAATTTACAGGTTACAAGAAAGTGTATTCTTTGGTTTGCGATCACATCAAACTTCATTGACGAAGTTGAATTAGATGTTGTACCACTTGATATTTCAGGAATCGTTTTGGGTATTCCTTACCTCTTTTATCTCCCCGTAATTCCAAAGGTTGAAGAAATAACTATTGGAGGGCCAACATCAAACCACTTTGGAATCCAAGACCTAGACATCCTAGATTCAGAGAGAGCTCTCTCTATTAGATATAGATTTGTTTATAGGGGAATTTTAGGCTAGCTATTAATGCATAAGGGTTTGTTTGAAAATTTTTGGTTGAGGCAACAGAAGAGGGACATTAGGTTATGGAGTCAAACAGGTGTAAATAGATTCAAATGGATGAATAATTGATATCAGGTGCAACCAAGAAAGCTAGCCATGCCAATGAATCTTAACTAATTATGAAATGGAAAGGAGGAGGAGATTAAGGTTCAACTTAAATGTAGAGCAGACTGTCTCTAAATTCTACATTCAGGTCTCAGAGGAAATCATAAAGTATTGTTTTGAGACTGAGCAGGGTACCCCATGGTAAATCCTACACGAAAATATCTACTTGCAGTAAAGAAAGAAAACAATATGTAAAACTAGAGATGAAAGATTACAAGAAAATGAGCACTTCACCACAAATTATAACACAATAATTTGGAAAAAAACATAGTATTTCATCCATCCAAAAGAGAGTGCTTACAACTATATGATTATATTACAATGGTTTTTTCCCTTCTGGGCCTCCTTGATACTGCTAATGCATGCAGTATTTATATAAAATTTAAGTCGGTAATCTGTCTACTGCAGTGATTACATTCAAGAAGAAACTCGACAAGTGGAAACATGCAAGTGGTGATAAGATGAGCCTGTCCATAACAGTGGCTTTAGCAGTCTGTTATTTATTACAGAATAAGGAAGGAATTGCCTCTTAGGATCCCGAAGAGGCTATCATGGAATAAAACTTTGACAAGTGGAAACATGTAGGTAGTGACAAGATACTTCTGGCCAAGAAGGTATTAGTCCGTTATTAATTGTGAAATGATCAGAATCTGGCTTTGTCTAATGCCGAAGAGGAAATGAAGGCTCTAACACCTTGTCTCTTCCTCTCCAGAAAATCATTGCTGGATTATTAAATTGATGAGGTGATGGTTTTTCATGGATCAATGGTCGTGCTGATGTGTTTTCTTCCCCTTTTGTTTCTTATGTTATATTACAATTAATTCTGCACAAATGCCTTTTCTTGACTAGACCATTTTTGTCTATCTCCTTGCTACCGCGACTTTCAGCCTTACTCTACCATTTTCTCCTTGTCGGCTCCTACTCGACTCCTTCTGCTGTGTTAGCTATTTCTTCATGAAACAACGTATAAAGCCCATACACTTGGACTTGAAATTCTGTAGGTTTTAGCTTTGAACTTCATCGCATTCATGTGAATACGCACATCACGGGTTTTAAGATTTATTTTATGAGGAACGGGATCGAAGATGCAATGCAAAGTGCGGAGGTGACATGGTGCAAGGGGTGATGGTTTCGATGATGTGGAGCATGGAGTGGGAATAATAGAGGTGAGCGGAGTATAGCAGAGAGAAATTGTGGTGAGCCAACCGCATTGTAAATCATAATCGGGACTGGATACAAGTTTACAACATGGCTAAACAAACAAAGTTGTGATGCGATAAGATATTTTTGATGCGATAAGGGAAAATTTATGATTTGTGTGATGTGATAAATATTGCACATCGACGATCGTAATATTTAAAGGTCGTCATAAACGAAATAAGTTATTTTTTGCGATGTGCGATCGGTTAGTTTTTGTGATGTGCGATGAGTTTTAATGGTCAGGTGAGTGGTATTGCTTATTGTTGAGTTCAAAGCCAAACCCCCTCGTGGTGATAACGTTTGGATCGTGAAGGGGGGGCGAAAGGCTGTGAGAGTCATCAGATGTCGAAGGATGAGGGAAGGACTATTGGATAGTTAAGGTGGGGCCAATTGCATCACAAATTGCAATCAGGATTTATAAAATAAGGAGTTGGGGATGATATAAAGGATATGGCTTATGGAGATGAAATGAAAAGGAAATAATGTGGAGTAATATATATAATTTTTGCAACTTAGGATAAGAATTAAATAACCTAGGATATATTAACATCCTAAGCAACATATAACCCTTTGAATAACCTTTTCCTTTAGTAACTTCTTCATCGTACTTAATCAACAATACTTTCCTTTTTCAACTGAACTGAAAGGCAGACTGATTCCTTTGATGTTCTAGACAGTAAGGATTTCCCTTCTTTTCCTGAAAATAAATGATAGCCATGGAATATTATTTTCAGTATGAAAGACCTAAGAAAATAATTAGTCACCTTGTGATACTGTGAAATACAGGAGTCTAAAAATTGCTCCAGCTAGGGATGGAAGCTCCTTCAGGAGGTGTCAAGAACATCGTAGACTAGTGGCCTAATCCATTGGGTTGATCCCAAATCTGAAACTTAATCTGCTACGAAATCTTTGTGGCTGACAATATTCAAGCTGAAATAAACACTCTCTGCAAACTGTAGTCTAGAATATACTTGTACTGAAAACTTGAAAGCAATATGAAATTAAAACTGGAAAGATTCTCAAATTACAGAGCTTATTTACGCACCTACTATCATAATCTAACTTGGAGATGATATATACACTAAGTGAACTCTTTTTTCCAATGTAACCAATTAGGTAAATGACTAGATGATTGATTCTTGTTCACTTTTTTGAGTAAGTTGAGAAAAAAAAGGGCCACTCCAATCTTACTTTCCATTTAACAATAGTATTCAAAATTTCCCTTAAAATCTGTAGCTAACCATTCATGGCATAGCATCCTCCTTCCTTAGATGATTCTAAAAGGCCAGCAAAAGGATCTTGGAACAATACCTGGTCCTGAGGATTCAAATAACAAGATTCATATATGATTGCTCTTTTTCCAATTTGTCCTTGTCAAGATCCTTCTAAAAGAGAATTTCTACACATTCTTCATGGTCATCTGACATGGCATCCTCATTATATACCAATATGCTATCATCAAGAAAACCTGGTATGTCTTGATTGAGATTGCTGAATTATGTTTAAAGGCCATCATTTTGATGAGCATAATCACTTTCTGGCAATAAGCCTCCTTGAGAATGTAAAAAAGCATCAGTATCAATATGTTCTACATTTGTTTCTTCATGAGGAAATACTTTAGTACATAAATAAGTAGTAGAAAAAATAGAAATAATCTCCTCATTACATAAAAATTAAGAGGCAGACTGCATGCTTAGAATCTAATTAATTTCTTCTTCAGTTAAAGGAGGAGGCAGAATTTGTTTCCTTTGGATTAAACAACAATTGTTTTCTTTCTCTCGTGATTACGGATCATGAGACTGAATGTCTTCTTTAGCCTTATAAAAAATAGAAGATGAATTATCATTTGTCTCCACAGAGAGACCTTATAGATCTACTTTCATTTCTTGATTTCTTTCATTTTCAACTAACTTCTCTTGCTTATCATGAAAGTTAACTTGAGAATGAAATTCATAAATTGCTTCTAAGAGATCCTCAGGATGTCAATTTCCTAGATCTTCATCAATATTTACAAGGTGTTGTATGATATCCTCAGACTAAGCACAAAAAATTTTAGCTAATGATAAAGATGGAGAATTTTCTTTATAATGCTCATAAAACACCTTGTGGAAATCTTTTAAAGAAAAAAAACTACTAGGGTTCGAATCTTTATACCATTCCCTCACTTTCCCTTCTAATTTTACCATGAACATATTCATGAGGAAATCCTCATGCCATTCGAATTTCAACCTCCATGAATGTATATGAAATTTAATGATGTGTAACAAAGCATCCTCAACATTCACATCTTGAAAAACAAGAAGATTTCTTTCCCAATATACCTGAGGAATTTTGTGTGGGAATCCATGAATGTGATCTCTGTTCATTGGATCATACCTGCGTTGTGTTATTGGATTCATCCTTTTAATCAATCAAATAAGGGAGTCACTGCCTGTCCGCAACAAATCTAGATTATTCTACCAATGGAGCCTTTAGATCAACTAAAAACTATGGAGTCGCCAGTGAATATCTGTTTTTTGGATTTTGCTGCTAATGTAGTCGCCAGGTGAATGGAACAGCCTTCTGTTGTTTGACTTCTATTCACCATCAAAGTCAAAATTGAAATTGATAAGTGTTACTGAGGAAGATGAAACTCAGTTCCCCAGTATGGTCGCCATTATGTTAGCTCCCTGTAATTCCAAAGGCTGAACACAGAACTGTCAAAGGGCTAACATCAAACCACTTTGGAATCTAGGACCTAGCCTTCCTACATTTAGAGAGGGTTCTCTCTATTAGATATAACTTTGTTTATAGGGGAATTTTAGGCTAGATATTGGTGCATAAGGGTTTTCTTGAAAATTTGTGGTTGAGGCAGCAGAAGAGGGCCATTGGGCTATGGAGTTAAACAGGTGTAAACAGATTCAAATGGATGAATAATTGATATCAGGTGCAACCAGGAAAGCTATCCATGCCAATGGATCTTAACATCTTATGAAATGGAAAGGAGGAGGAGATTAAGGTTCAACTTAAATGCAGAGCAGACCGTCTCTGAATTCTGCATTCAAGTCTCAGAGGAAAACATAAAGTACTGTTTCAAGACTGAGCACGATACCCCATGGTAAATCCTACACAAAAATTTCTATCCACAGTAAAGAAAGAAAAAAAGTATGTAAAACTAGAGATGACAGATTGCAAGAAAAGGAGCACTTCAACACAGATCATAACACAAGAATATGGAAAATAACATTGTCTTTCATTCATTCAAAAGAGAGCTCTTACAACCAGATGAGTCTATTACAATGGTTTTTTCCCTTTCGGTCCTCCTTGATACTGCTAATGCATGCATTATTTATATAAGACTTAAGTCGGTAATGTTGGCTCGAGGGGTCCTGACCCAGGTTTGGAGTTCAAGGTTTGCCAACAAACCCCTATACTACTGGCCCTTTCAGCAATGACCCACTTGCGCAGGTCAAATTCTCACCCGAAGTAGTATGGGTGGGTGCTGGAACCAAGTTTCTGCACCTTGAGAAAGGATAGGTAAGGCAAGCAGAGTTGCGTCTGTGATACTCAGATTTCCTCTGTCTGTGTAGGGTCGATAGGTCTCTTTTCGCATCCACGTGTGCTAGATCTAAAATTATATGCTTCTATGGCAGTAGCACAATAATGCATAAAACAGAATAAAACAGATCGAGATCCAGCAAACACACTTACACAGATCTTCGCAGCTTGAACATAGAATGCACATAAAGCAGTAATTACCAATGATTCACACAAACAGTACGCATAGATTCAGTTCTCAAGCAACCTTTCTTATTCATCAGTTCATCAATTCCTTCATACAATACCCATCCCAGCCTGCACACATAGCAGCAGGGTCCACACACAGCTGGACTCTGGATCTCCACGCACACAGCCAGTAGGAGTCCTTTCCCCAAAGCCCAAACATATATCTTAAACCATATTTCACATCAATAGCTCTTCATTTTCTACCTTACAATACAAAATGTTCCTCTTTTTATAATAATCTAGCCTAATCTTTCCTATGATCTGCAAATCATGGTTTTCAGACCCCTAGTTTACCCTTTTGCCCATTACAATTCTTTCGGGGCTTTGACCCACCCCAAAACCCCTGCGCTAGACTAAATATAATAAAATATATTAAAAAATGGACCAGTTTCACAGCTCATAGGAGATCCTGTTCCAACATTCCCCCAACACAATCTTGTGACTCGTCCCGAGTCACTGAAGTGGTGTGGTCGCAACTTGCGCACTCAAGGTATTGAAAGTGATGATGAGTGGATGGAGCACTTCCTGACTTTTGGCAGCAGCTCGTTGCGCAATATTGAGAAGCTCTGGGGAGGCAGGGCCTTCCAGAGCTGCGGTAACCTGCTCTAATATCCAATGGAGGCGCGCGATGGTGTTGTGAGCATCCTGAGATATCTGGAGGGCGGTATCGCCCCATGGTTTCAAGTGCTTTCTGATGACGTGCTTGGCACAACGGAGATCTACAATCATGTCTACAAAGGCGTTGTGGGTTTGTAAGAGGTCTAAACGCTATGCAGGGATGAGAGACAACAAGTTAGCTTCAACCCAATCGAACGCAACTTCCGTCCGTCGTAAGTTTTCTTAGACACGCTGAAGCAAGGGGTGGAACCAGACCATTGTCCAGAGCTGCATGGCCGCCTTGACCAACTGATTGCCCAGAGTAAGCTCTTCTTTAATAATATTCGTGGCTTCTATGATCCATTGTGCTCGAACTTCCGGGGGCATTTCACGTTGTTGTCGTGCAGTCCGGTCACGTTTACGGATTTCTTGTAACACAACGGTGTATAAATCCTGTAACGCCTCACGGGGTAGCTGCGCCAAGTCTATTTGGAGGTTCGTAGCTATCGGGGTGTGGTCGTCAACCATGATAGTGCGAGGTAGTGAACAAATATGTCTTTCATTGGTTAGTAGTCAGGAAATACGGAGAAGTCACAACGTATCCCTATATCACTTCATCCCTTCCATGCGCAGGACTAGTTGCGACTTGACTGCATCAGTGTTGGTGGCGAATTGTGGCAATTGTGTTCCCTCCTATGTGGTATCGTCCGAGGCTGTCTAGCTGGGGCCTGCGATCATTCCAGGGTTGTAAAGGTTTGGAATTCCCATCGTGCAACTGTGGTGCCCCTCTGCGTGAGGTTCAAAGTTAATTCTCCCTGTAGGGGGCCAAAGGCTAATCATCTTCTCAATCTCGGTAGCCCCAGACCTTCTCAACACGATGTCTATAGGTTCTGAACTGGTAGGCGTCGAAGCGTTCGGTGGGTTAGGGACTGCCATATCAACAAAAGGACAAGCTTCACAGAAACCGTTAAATATCCCAACAAGCAAGTAGGAGAATAACAAAAGCAGGGTACAAAGACAATATGGAGCCTTGAGTGAAGCTATCTTGTTGACCTTATACTGTCCGGGGCTATCCAATGGTAGAGCATACCTCACTTGAAACTTACCATCGATCGTCCAAAACAAACTCGCCATAAATTTCCATATTGATGGCCAGCCACCCAATTTTTTTAACGGGAAGGTTCCCTCCTCACCAAAGTGCAGTTTTCTGACAGTCATTATTTGTACCTGAAGGCTTTCTCATAGATTTACAGATTTTGGATGACGCTTGCGTGCTGCTTGCGTATCCCGAATTAAAGCTGGTTTCAAGTGATTTGTAATGCCATCCAAGGACCACTCCAACAACTTAGCCACCATACCTCTTGATAAGCGTGCTTTTCCCTTGGTCAGGGTGTCCATGTGAGGCAGATCTGCACCAAGCGTCCTTGTGCCATCTACCACCTTAAATGCCCACAGAAACTTAGCCCGCAAATTCTCCCAATCGTGCATGTACTAGTGCAACTCCGCATCTAAATACCACACAGTCATATGAAAGCCTAGGTCATGGATAACCAGGTGAACTTGTTTGTTTGGGATCCTGTCACACCCTTTTGCTTCCCCTATCGGCAAATATCTGCGTGGATCCTCTGACCTAAGGAACCGTTGGATCTGTCTTCCAGCTGGGGCTCCAAATCGTAGGACCATCTTATCTTGACACTCTTCCCAAGTGCGGAATACCAGGCCGTGCGTATCCCACCAATGCACAGAGTTAGCGAAAGTGCCCCTAGCCTACGTTCCTTGGGGACTTCGGCTTCGAATGTGCGTAATAATTCCTTAATGTCACCCACATCCTCAAGGTACGGTAGGTCCTTTACCTCGGCGGAGATGCAGCAGAAGTTTCTTGTGACCCAAAGACATCGTAGCACCGAAACTTCATGCAGCTGGCCTTGCCAATTCTCTAGTTCCCCATCAGAGTCAGAAAAGCATTCATTGTCCTTTTCCCAAAAAATTACTCCTTCCGCTGTGGGGTTAATCCAATCTTCGTCTTGTGTAGTCAATTTGTAAATGTGATCTATTTCTTCCTCGTCACGTGCAGGCTCTGTATACCGTGCACCTTCTATGGGATCTAGTGGTACTATGACGCGCGTACCGTTATTTTCAAACACCGTGCTACGCTTCTTGAGATTGATGACACTCCCCATATATATAGCCCAGTCTAGTCCTATGAGTGTAGGGTAGGGATCCGCATCTTCCACAATTTCTACTACTTCAAAGTCAGCTAGGACTTTTACCCTTGCCATATCTACCATGACTTTTGGCAGCCTTCCTAGAGGGATGATCTTTTGTTGATTTGCCATGCACAGCTGGGTGGTGGACCATTCCAATTTAGGCTTTCCCATTCGTTTCCATGTTTTCTTTGGTAATACATTCGCATCTGATACAAGGTCTAAAATAACTTGATCCATCTCGTAGTCACCAATCTGCACAGTCAACCGCATTAATCTTTTGGTGTGTTTTTTATATCTATATAGCTTGTGTACATCCTTGATTCCGGGAGTCAGTTTGGGCCAAGCTGCACAGCTATGCATTAATGCTTGAAGGTTCTCTACAGCCCATGGATTACATATAAGCTTCAGACATGCCTGCAGAACGGGCTCAACCCCCTCCTCTATTTTGAGGTGTGTCGGCATCTGTGCAGTAGCTCCTATCGTTTCTTTTCCCTTGCTGATGTTTGATCCTTCTTGAGAGGTCTTAAAATCCCTGTCAGGCATTTCCTTTGCTCCTTGGGTGACCATCCTGCTATGTGTTATGACTTTCACAATTGGTTCTATGTTTCTTAGCTCCGCTTTAACTCTTTGCACATTCTGCTTAGGGGTGGGTTGTTTTTCCTGCATCTTGGCTATCAATATTGGGAAATATTCAACCACATGGTCCAGCTGTCTACAATATTTGCATGATTTCCTAGTGGGATTTGGTTAGTCCCTGGTGAAGTGTCCTAGCTCCCTGTCGTTATAACAGATTAACTGCCCATGTCCTCATCCTGCACTTCCTCTCCAACCTTCTCTACCTCATGCTGGAAAGCCTTCGAAGCTCGCAGAAGTTATTGGCAACGTAGGGTCTGATTTTACCCTATACAAGTTCCCACGATCTATCATTAATTCATAAGTGCAATAGTTATACTCATCGTGTCCCACCGAATGGAAGAACCTCTACCACTATTGCTTCAGTTTTGGGACATACGCTCCTAGCCGAGGGCAATGGTTCATATCATGCAGCCCTGCTACACGACAGTTGTCACACCACAGTGTAGGTCCACTTGAGCCTGGTCGTGACAGGATGGGTTCCGCACTTGCTCCTGGGCGTATCAGACTAGGTCTTCCTTCTTGCATATAATCCAGATGTAGAGGGCAATGATCCTTCATATGGCCAGATACCTGACATCATATGCACCATAGATCTGTGTGGGATTCTTTTCCTCGTTCCTTTCACAGGTTCTGAATTTCCATGTGCATAGCCCCAAGCTGCTCCTGAATTTGTTGTACCCCTACCGACATATCTTCTCTAGGTGCAGCTTCTAGTTTCATAGCGACTTCCATAGCTTTTTCCTGCGACTCAAAGGTTTGACGACTCATTGGCGTACGCAGGTGGGGTAATAGCATAGCGATGAACCATTTTGTATGTTGTCTATCGTCATACTCAAACCCTGCTTCCCTGATTACTTTCTTCAGTCGTTGGTCAGCCTCCCACATAGATTCAGATGCACCTTGCTTGAAGTCCTTTACTTTTGCTACCAACTGAGAGTAAGATTTTGGCTTCCAGAACTGTTTCTTCAGAGCGTCTTTGATATCTTGAATAGATGCACTCCCGTTTTGGGAAATGTTTCGCATATACCAGTCCAATTCTCTATCCTCGAATGCCAGGGACAGCTACGCCCTCTTCACTGTATCATTTGTCACATTTTGTGTAGTCCACACGGAGTCTAAAACAAACCAAAATTGGTCCATATCCTCATCCCCTACCCCTTTTAAGGTAGGTAGTCTCAGGTGCGCAGCCATATTACTGTCCGACGGGGGTGGTGGTATGGGTGAGTTCTTACCTTTGTGCGGCCTGGGCGGCTGTGTAGGTGAGGGGTCTTGCGCAGCCGGTTCTCGAAAAAAGTTATAGGCAGATCCCCCCCCCGGTCGAGGTTGGTCTGATAGTACTTACCACTACGTGTCGCTCTCTCGTCTAGATCCGAGGTCATTCAGTCGGTATGACTAAACAGAATGCTCTTTTCACACAGTAAGATCTTAACCAACAATGGTAATGTCTTTAGGAATTTTCCCCGGAACCCTTTAAAGAATCGTCGTTCGGCCTCAGAGTAGGAGACAAACTAATCAATGGAAAATTATGTCACAAATCCTCCTAGCACACTGTTCACCCAGTGATCTACTGTACGCGTGATATTATTATCAGTCCTCTCGATCTGCTAGATCAGCCCTGGGGTCCACTAAGTAACTCGCTCATCCTTCCAACACTTCTGGAATTCTACGAGCCTATCCAACCACTCCTGAAGCTCAATAGCAAATGTTACAAAGAATATTTTGTATCTTTTTGTAAGAATGTGCCTATTTTTCCACCTTTCTTCTGTCAACTTCTCGCTGCGATTTTCTTTTACCGCAAACTCCTGGATCTGTTTTTCGAACCACTCCTCGATTTCCTTCCTTTCAGGCTTCCAATACTCTCTTGTCATTACCCAATCCCTTCCTCAAAATGCTCCAGGTCCCGGCAACGAAACCATTTTTTGGCTCGAGGGGTCCTGACCCAGGTTTGGAGTTCAAGGTTTGCCAACAAACCCCTATACTACTGGCCCTCTCGGCAGTGACCCGCTTGTGCAGGTCAAAGTCTCACCCAAAGTAGTATGGGTGGGTGATGGAACCAGGTTTCAGATCACCTCCGTCTGAGCAGGGTCGATAGGTGTCTTTTCGCATCCATGTGTGCTATATCTACAGTTATATGCTTCTATGACAGTTACACAATAATGCATAAAATAGAATAAAACAGATCCAGATCCAAAAAAAACACTTACAGAGATCTTCACAGCTTGAACACAGAATGCACATAAAGAAGTAATTACCAATGATTCGCACAAATAGTACACATAGATTTAGTTCTCAAGAAACCTTTCTTATTCATCAGTTCATCAATTCCTTCATACAATACCCATCCTAGCCTGCACACACAGCAGCAGGGTCCACACATAGCTAGCCTTTGGATCTCCACGCACACAACCAGCAAGAGTCCTTTCCCCAAAACCAAAACAGATATCTTAAACCACAGTTCGCATCAATAGCTCTTCATTTTCTACCTTATAATACAAAATGTTCCTCTTTTTATAATAATCTAGCCTAAACTTTCCTATGATCTGGAAACCTTAGTTTTCAGACCCCTGGTTTACCCTTTTTCCCATTACAATGCTTTTGGGGCTTTGACCCACCCCAAAACCCCTGTGCTAGGCTAAATATAATCAAAATTATTAAAAAATGGACCAGTTTTGCAGCTCGTAGGAGACCCTATTCCAACAGGTAATCTATCTACTGCAGTGATTACATTCAAGAAGAAAATGGACAAGTTGAAACATGGAGGCAGTGATAATATAAACCTAGCCATAACAGTGGCTTTAGCAGTCGGTTATTTATTACAAAATAAGGAAGGAATTGACTCTTAGGATCCCGAAGAGGCTATGATGGAGTAAAAATTTGACAAGTGGAAACACGCAGGAAGTGACAAGATGCTTTTGGCCAAGAAGGTAGCAGTCCATTATTAATTGTGAAATGATCAGAATCCGGCTTTGTCTAATTCCAAAGAGACAAGGAAGGCTTTGACACCTTGGCTCTTCATATTCAGAAAACCATTGTTGGATTATTAAATTGATGAGGTGCTGGAGTTTTTTGTGGATCAGTGGTCGTGTTTATGTGTTTTCTACCCCTTCTATTTCTATTGTTATATTACAGTTAGTTCTGCACAAACACCTTTTCTCAACTTGACCTTTTCTGTCTATCTCCTTGCTACCACGACTTTCAGCCTTACTCTGCCTTTTTCTCCTTGTTAGGTCCTACCCAATTCCTTCTGCCGTGCTAGCTCTTTCTTCATGAAACATTGTATAAATCCCATACACATGGAATTGAAATTTTGTTTGTTTTAGCTTTGAACTTCATCACATCCATATCAATATCACACATCACAGGTTTTAATATTTATGTTATGAGGAATGGTATCAACGATGCGATGCAAAGTGCAGAGGTGATGTGGTGGGAGGAATGATGGTTTCGATGATGTGGAGCAATGGAGCAGGAATAATAGCAATGATCGAAGTATAGTGAAGAGCGGAGTATAGCGGAGGGTAGTTGTGGTGGGCCAACCGCATCGCGAATTTTAATCGAGACTAGATACAAGTTTGCAACATGGTTAAACTAACAAATTTACGGTGTGATAAGGGAAAACATGATTTTTGTGATGCGATAAGCATCACACATCAGCAATCACAATATTTAAAGGATGGCCGAAATGCAATAAGTTATCTTTTGCGATGTGAGCTGAATTATTTTTTGTGATGTGCGATGAGTTATTTTTTGCGATGTGTGATGAGTTTTAACGGACAGGTGAGTGGTATTTCTTATTGCTGATTTCAGACCCCCTTGGCGATAAGGTTCAGATCATGAAGGGGGGGCGAAAGGCTTTGAGATTCGTCGGATGCAGAAGGATTAGGGAAGGACTGTTGGACAGTTATGGTGGGGCCAACCGCATCGCAAATCGCAATCGGGACTGGATAAGTTTGCAATATGATCTAAAAAAATAAAGTTGTGATGCGATGCGGGTAAAGGGTGACATGGACTGGTGGGGTCGGGATTTATAAAATAAGGCGTCGGGGATGATATAAAGGATATGGATTAGGTAGATGAAATGAAAAGAAAATAATGCGAAGTAATGTATATAAGTTTTGCAACTTAGGATAAGAGCTAAATAACCTAGGAGATATTAACATCATAAGCAACATATAACCCTTTGAATAAATTTTTTCTTTGGTAACTTCTTCATCGCACTCAATTAGAAATACTTTCCTCTTTCAACTGAACTAAAAGACAAATTGATTCCTTTGATGTTCTAGATAGTCAGGATTTCCCTTCTTTTCTTGAAAATAAATGATACCCATGGAATACTATTTTCAGTATGAAAGACCTGAGAAAATAATAAATCAACTTGTGATACTGTGAAATACAGGAGTCTAACAACCTCTATGATGTGTTAAAATTTGGGTATGAGAGGACAAGTGGTTCCCTAAGGCTTTGATCTTTGGCCTAGGCAAAAGTGTCCAAATGTATTTAACTTTTATCCTAAAGTGACTATAAGTGGTAAAGTCAAATATAATTTAAAAGTGACTTTATAAGTGATAAAGTTACTAAGTCTAATTTTAAAATGACTTTATAAGTGATAAATTTACTAAGTCTAATTTTAAAGTGACTTTAATAAAGCCAATGTGAAATTAAGGTGAAAAGTGACTTTGGAAATAAAAGGCTAAGAGGGTCTTTATTAAAGTGGGGTGAATTAAAAAATAGAAAGTGAGATTTAAATGCACATTTAATCTCAGCCCTAGATCTAAAGCTGTCTCAGCCATTTGATTTAGGGATTCCCCAAAATTCACTTAGGGTTAGGTTAAAGGAGGAAAAGAAGAGAAAAGGTCATTTAGTCTTTCATGAGAAGATTGAGAGAAGGAGGAGAAGAGAGCTCAAGAAATTTTTGGGCTTGAGAAAGTGAAGGAGAGGAGCAATTTAGCAAATCCGTACATCAGCTAGAGGTTGCACGCATATCGAGGCAGTAGTCTGTACAACATTAATTATCATAATTTTCAAGGCAGATTTATGTACAACAGCAGTGGGCACAGTTTTCGAGGTCCGTACAACACAGATTTCGAGGAGGAGAAACAATAGTGGTAGCATGCATTCCAAGGCTGAGTGGGCATGATTTTCAAGGCTAAAAGAGGCTACCTTAATTTCCTTACAGTCTGTACAACAATTCAGAATTTTTGGCACAGATTTCAAGGAGGAAGTACAACATTAACTGTTGTTATCTCTTGCTGTAATAAATTTATGTTTTGAATGTTTTTCTGATTTGGCACATTTTTGATGTGGAGACAAGCATATAAAACGAGATAAGTTTGTATTGTGTTTGCTGGAATTTTTATGTATATTTCACTTCTCTGTAAAAGCATTTTCTAGAAATAAAGAAGAGCTTTCAAACTAGTTTTCCCCAATGTTAGCCATCAATAAAATTTTGTCATAACTGATGATGGCCAAAACAGGTCTTTTAGTCTTCAAGAAACAAGGTTTAAGAAAAATTGTGAGTTCTTGAAGCCTTGCTATGTACCTTGGCCAAAAGATCCATTCCATTGATAATCTTCATTCACAATTCCTCATAGAAGCCTTGCTGATTCAAAAAGAAAATTGCCTTCAAATCCATAATTCCAACCATTTCTCCATTTCAAAATATTCTCTTCATGTCACCCATTTTCCCATTTTTACCCTTTATTTTCCTCAAAATTCCCCTTTAAACCTTATAAAATCCTTTTATTAAGGATTTTATCCTTTTTTTCCCCTTATCAAAACCCTCAAAATCCTTCAAAAACCTTCATTTTCGGTCAGAAACCTTCATTTTAAAATATAAGGCCTTAAGCCCCTTTTGCTTAAAGCCAGAGCCCCTTTTCTGCCATAAGACCGCGCTTCGTGACCTAGCACTAAGTCCATCAGCCATCGCACATCGGCGATCCCAGTTCCTTTGTTCTTAGACCCTTTACTCCTTCGATATGTCGATCCTTCGATGAGATCTGGACCGTCCATCCCCAAGATTTGACGGACATCGCACTTCGTGCCCCATCGCTCATCGGCGCATCGCATCGCTCCATCATCGTGTTTCATCGCATTGGGCTTCACCCTTTTCCCTTCTGCCTTCCTTTCTCCACCGATGATCATTCCCCGCGATCGCATCCTAGTTGTTGATCATTATCCCGATCCAATGGTCCTTAGTCCATCGCACTTGCTTCTCGCATCGGCCATCGACACATCGCGATTCCAAATTATTCCTTCCCGGACCCTCTTCTCTGCCGATTGTCGATCCCTCGATTCAATCACAATCATTTGATTAACCCAGATCAACGGCACAGGTTCACTGTGGGGGCATCCGACCAAAGTGGCCCATACTCCCCAGTGCCCCCACAGTTGACTCTTTTGAGTATGGGAGATCTCATATTTACCGCTAAGATTCACTACAGAGGCACACCCTGAGATTTTCCTCTATACCCCCCAGTCCCTCCATAGTTGATCTCAGTCGTCGATCTTCCCCAGATCCGATGGCCATCTTCTCTCCTTCACTCCCTCCCACTTCCACCTTTTTCCCTTTATATATTCACCCCTACCTTGATTATAACTCTTTATCACTATAATCCAATAGTGCACATCGTTTTACCCAACCTCAAGCCTCCCCGCTACGTGAAAAATTAGCTTATGTTAGCTCAGCCCCACCTCATTCTGCCGCCATGCATCTCCCCTCCTGTCACATCCATTCTCAGCCTTAGATATCCAGCCCAAAGATCTAATGGTTGTCACGTCATTTCACATCTGTTATGCCCCCTCCCCCTGCTATGCATCTTGAATGCGAAACTGTCGGTTATGAAAAAGCAACGTGTTGAGCAATGAACCGTATCATGCTCGATAAACCCATTATCGCTTACCACCCTTTGATTACACGAAAACAATTCATGGTTTTCCAAAACCACCAATGATTTTTCACGCCATAATCTAGGTTTGAACCCTGTTTACACCTATCCGCCATGGTTTTTTGCCTCTGCTTCATACACTTCCTCCACAAATACTCCTCTGCCCCAGCCAAAGCCCTCTAAAGCAGTTTACCCCAGTAACGCAGGTATGTTTGTGTTTTTTTGCAAGTTCTAATGATGACCATTACTAAACAAGCTTCCCACAGCAAAATACTATTGCAGGACCCTGAGTGACGATTTTCTAAGGCCCGATTGAATGCAGAAAGGGACAAAAGGGTAGAATTTTAAAGTTTTAACGAAATGTTTCATGGCCGTTGGTTACACAGCAAAACCTCTAGCATGTGAAGGAACCCTGCATACAAACAATCAAAGGAAGATCAGAGAAAGGATCAAAGCGCAAAGTATGAAGACTTAAAGCTTAATCCATAGTTAATGGATAAAGCACAATGTTAAGACAAAGAATTAAAATTTAAAATATTTGGTAATGGATAGAAAGCCCAAAAGATGATTAAAGGAGGCCTAAAGCTATATCAAAGGCCTAATCAGTGTTTACAGCCACAAAGCATGGCAAATCAACAAAAGAAAGCATTAATTGTCAAATCATCAAGGCTATTTACTTCCCCAAAGACTAAAAATGGCACGTACAGGCCTATTTACTCAAAATCCTACAAATTTAATGCACAGTCAGAGATATTTGCCAAAGACAACTCAGAAAGTAATTGCCAGCCTACCAAAAGCTTCAAAAGTCAACAAAAGTGACTAAACTAGATGAAAGTTAATGTAAAAATCAATTAACGGAGTTAAGACATTAGATATCTTCTCCATTTGGCCTCCCAAAGGTCTAGAATCATTTACTCTATATTAATTGAATAGTTAGACCTTTATTTCACTCCACCTCATCAATTTACCTATATATATCATAAGAGGAGCCCATTGTAAATGTTGGTTGAATACTTATTGAATGTAAATAGTTGTTGAGGCTGCTGAAGCTCTGTTAGTAATTGAAGAAAGATAGGCTGAGAAGAGAAGTTTGAAGATGTAAAGACCTACTGGACTTGAAGATTGTAACTAGTTGAACATCAAATATACAAGCTGATTGTTGGGTATACGACCAAAGTCCCACATTGACTAGAAGTGGGGAGGATCATGGGTATATAAGGATGGACAAATATCTCCATTGGTATGAGGCCTTTTGGGGTAAAGCCCATAAGCAAAGCAATGAGGGCTTAGGCACGAAGTGGACAATATCATACCATTGTGGAGATATGTGGTGTCCAGAATCCTTACAAGTGGTATCGGAGCCATGCCCCGAAGTTAGCGAAGTGGATGAATCCTCGAATGCCGAACGAAGGTGGTGGGCCCCAGTAATATCACGATGGGATCCATGGATGAGCTCGGTTAGACAGGCGGTATGCTCCGGATTCTTCATGGACGTGTCCTGGTCCCAACACGGTGAAGAGGAGTTGACCTGGGATAGAGCAAGCTCTCGAGGTAGGTGGTGCTCCATGTAAGGCGTGTGCTTCCAACGCATTGGAGCGGAGAATCCTGGTTGGTAGAGAGTGGACGGATGGATAATCGTTTGAGGGGAGGCTCTATGGTCCTTTGTTCGAGGGGAGGATTGTTGGGTATACGACCAAAGTCCCACATTGACTAGAAGTGGGGAGGATCATGGGTATATAAGGATGGACAAATATCTCCATTGGTATGAGGCCTTTTGGGGTAAAGCCCATAAGCAAAGCCATGAGGGCTTAGGCCCAAAGTGGACAATATCATACCATTGTGGAGATATGTGGTGTCCAGAATCCTTACACTGATTTATGGGATCATAGTATATGTCAATGGTGATGTTTTTCTTACTGTAATTGTTTTTTTTCTTATGTTTTCAAAATGTCCATTTTCTCTGATAAAGAACAAGAAATATAGAATAGGATTTATTGCAAAGTACCCTAATTCTCACTGATAATATTTATCTCTATGTTTTCTTCCAATTGTTACTTTGGGAATGATTTCAATAGAGTATAACCAGTCAAGGACTGTTGGTGAACCCATGTCTTTCTGAGTAAAAACTGAGATGTTGTTCTTGAATGATCTTTTTACTGCATGCTAAGTAGAGTCCTAATCAAGGAAGTTTATGGTTATCCATGTCCCTTGTTTAGTCTTCAACAGTTGTTTTGAAAGTTTCCCTTGAGAGTATGCCAAAATCAGGATAGATTCAAAGTTCTTACTTGACCTTAGGCTATTCTTTTGTTTATCTTGAATGATTTCTACTTTCTGAAGGTAATCTGTTATATTGTTGGATTGTTGTCTGAAAAGTGTGCTTTATTAAACGTTTACCCAAAGAGGTCTATGATTTTCCCTATCCTTTGGCCTGCTTCAAATAGTTACTTTGAAAGGCTTTTATTGTTTAGTGAAGTTAATAGATTCTTAAATGGTTATTAGCTTTGCTTCTTTCACAACACCTTTAATGTTCCATACCACAAATCAACTTAAAGAGATCATTTGATATAGATGACTTGCCCCATGGACCACTCTTGAAACTTGTTGTGCAATTAAATCCTTTTGTGACTCCATAGCCCAATGGATTGATAGTGTCTCTTACCTATCCTATCAGCTAAACTATTCTTTCAACTCACTTACAACTTTACCCTTCAAAAGACTTCATTTATTTTGATGATATCCTACCCAACCAAAACCAAAACAAATCCCTTATGCCTCATAACTAGCCTAATATCATATCATAAGTCTTAAAGAAGATCATTCTAAAACACATATAGAGAGATCCCTCTCTGAATCTAGGAGGGCTAGATCCTAGGATTCCAAAGTGATTCTGGTGTAGGCCCTGTAGCGTTTGTTCTTACCAATATTGAAAACTACGGGAGTCCTATCACAGTGGTGACCATAATGGGGAGAATATCGAGTAATAGATAACTTCAAAACTCAACGAACCCATATTCCTAAATGAGACAAGTGTCACCAAGACTGGTTATTATTGATTGTTGATGGTGAACAACAACCAAACCCTGAAAACAAGTAAAAATCATTCACCTGGTGACCCCATTGGTATTCAGTAGGCCTGCTGACCCCACTGGTTTTTCCTAAGACTCCACTAGGAAATTTTTTTATCCTTCAAACATCATTCAAACCCAGTTAAGAATACTTTGAGGATTGAGTTTTCTTTGAAAAATATTAGTTAGCCTTTAAAAGACTGTCATACTTGGCTGAACTTTTCTCATCATTAGGTCTAAAAACACCACATAGTGGCTTCTAGAAGAATTTATACTAGAGCCTATCCTGACCCAAATCCTCCTGATATAGTTGATAATCCAGGAAGTATCCTTAAGATATCTCTTAAATCCAAGACTTCAACTGTTGTCAGACCAATTCATAGAGCTAATTATGTCCCTGAAAATCTCTCGGCTCTGCAAGATACACAAGTTGACTTACCATTCTTAAGAAACCCATCCAGAACTAAGTCACTTAGTGATATAGATCAGATAGACTTTGAGTCTCCACACTCACCCCAACATAGTGGTGAACATACTGATAGTAGAGAAATCACTCCACCTGATCTTCATTTCATTCATAACTTTGGTTTCTCTCATCCTAGATCTGCTCAAAAGTCTCTTGTTGATCCAAACACTTCTATTATCCATACACCCACTATTCAAACTACTCCATTCCATCCTCCCCCTCCTTTCATAAACCCTCCACTGGTAAACCCCCCATTTATCCCACAACTTCCTATCATGGCAACATGGTATGCTCCTATAGTCCTTCCTTTACCTTTAGTCAATTTTCCACAGGACTATCAGTCCAAAATTCCTCATTTCACCGGAAATGAACCCACTACTACTCAACAGCACGTATACAAGATGAACGATGCCTTTGATTATATGGAAATAGAAGATGAGACCATTAAGATGAGAATCTTTGCCCAAATTTTAGGAGGATAGGCCAAGAAATGGTTTAAGGTTTAACTCCTAATAGTATAAATGATCTCCCTTTTTTACATCAAACATTCATAAAAAAATGGGAAATTAGGAAGAACCTTCTCCAAATACTTTCAAATTACAAAAACCTCAAGAGAAACACTGGGGAAAGTGTTCAAAATTATTGCACTAGATTTAATAGTGTTTATAACACACTACCCTCAGATTTGAAACCTCCACAAGGCTCAGCTTTGGAAAAATTTCCTGAAGGATTTGATCCCAAAATGTCCTATCAGTTAAGATAAAAGGATCCCTTAACTCTAGAATACATGCAGAAGGGAGCATTTAGTGTGGAAACAAATCTGATTGAGAAGAGAACTAGAATGAAGACTGAGAAGAGGGTATCATATAGGGATGAAGTTGCACCTTCCACATCTGACTCAAAAGTGGAAAGGATGATGGAGAAGATAATGGAGAGGATGAGCATATATGAAAAATCTCAATCTAGAGAAAACCAAACCAATCCTCAAAATAGAAACCAATCTCAGAATCAAAATCAGAACTTTAGGAGAAATCAACCTTAGAACAGAGAAAGACATGCTGATCAACAGATCAGACCTCCTTTTCAAGAAAATTATGTTAATGAAGATGGAGAAGCAAATGAACAAATAGAGGATGATAACATAAACATGTTGGGATTAAGCAATGATGATTCTGATTTCCTCCATGAAAGAAAACAAGGTCTATATACACCCTATGATGATAGAAAACTAGAAACTGAATACTGTGAACAAGATTTCAAAAATTTCATCATAGGAGCGCCCAAAAAATATGACCTAAGAAGTAAAAAGAACCCAGAAACTCCCAAAAAGAAAACCTCTGATAATTATGCCAAAAACAACCTTGTAAATACTTCCAAAAAGATATCAGAAAACCATAAAACAGTGGCTGAAAGTTCTAATCCAAACAAGGGAAAAAATACCCAAATCAATGAAAAACAGAGTGGTGACCCTAGCAGCACTAGCATTTCAGCTAATGCTCTTGAAAAAACCATTTTGACTGCTGTAAATAGTAGAAATCAGCTAGCTGATTTTGCTGATAAAGGAGTGACTAACAAGGCTGAAACAAACATTTTGAAAAATCAGATTCCCTTTAGCCTAGAGAATGAAATTTCCAAAATCAAGATCTATGTCCCACTCACTGAATTAGTCACTCAAAATGTATATAGATGTTAATTTTTGAAAGCCTTGAACATAGAGGATGTTCATGACACTATTAACTTAAGTGATGATAAACCAGAGCTCCTATTTGGACCAAAGATTGAAGGAAAATTTCAAGAAGGAACTACCCCTCCATTCTACATTAGTTTGAATATCCATGATAAGATGTTGCACAATGCCATGCTTGATTCATGAGCATCACATAACCTCATGCCCAAGGTAATAATGGAAATATTAGGCTTAGAGGTGACCAGACCATACAAGGATTTATATTTCTTTGATTTAAGTAGAGTGAAATGCCTAGGCATAATAAAAGATCTATGTGTTAACTTAGCTCAAATCCCAGCCAAAAGCCTAGTGATGGACATTGTAGTGGCTGATATACCCCCCAAATATGACATGCTTCTTTGAAGATCATGGGGTGCTAAGTTGCAAGGTACTATGCAGATGGATATGACTTATGTCACCATCTCTGTCTTCAGTCAATCCAGAAGACTCTATAGGGAAACACACATGAATTATATGGTGAGTAGTCAAGAAAGACCAGAAAACTCCCCTCTCTATTCTATACATACTAACCTTGACTCATTCATTCTTTATAATGATGAGAGTTCTAATGATAAAGGATTAATCAATGAAACATCAACCAATATAGTGGCCACTCCATCCCCAAACATAGTAGTAGCCATAGATGAAGAGAAAAACAAGGAGAAAACTAAAAAATAGTTTGCTAATTCAGAAAATCACAAAAAACAAATCACAGGTCTTGAGCATCAAAGCAATTATGAACATAGTACCAATCAAGAAAATCAAATAATAAATCCTCAAACATTGAAAATATTGCGGAACAAAATAAAGACAAACACAATGCGGGCCTACAGGAACAACACAGTCATAGATTAGGCAAACAAAACAGAGAGGACAACAATGAAATGAATAACAAATCTGAAAACAGTCCTCTTTGGAGTATGAGTTTTGATGGGTCTTGCTCTAAAACTAGTGCAGGAGCGGGCATATGGGTACACAACACTGAAAACAATCATGCTGAGGGTCATTCTTATAGATTAAACTTCCAATGCACAAATAACATAGCAGAGTATGAAGCTCTCTTTTTAGGCTTGCATTTATTGAAAAAATTAGGGGCCAAGAGGATAATAGTTCATGGGGATTCAGAATTGATAATTAGGCAAGTAAAAAGGGAATACACTGCTAAACATCCCAAACTTAGAATCTATAGAGATGATGCCATGGACTTGTTAAAAACATTTGTTGAATTCCAACTTACTTTTGTCCCAAGAAACCAAAACATTCTTGCCAATGGATTAGCCTTTGCTGCTAGTACTTGTCTAAGACCTTATGAAAGCAAAAAATACACCATCCAAGTAAAATATAGACCAACTATCCCGGATAATGAAAAATACTGGAAAGTGTTTGAAGGAGATAAACAAATAGAAGACTTCCTACAGTCCAAAAATGAATTTGAAATACAAAACTCAGATTCAAAGTATGAACAAGACTGTCCTACTGAAGAAAACCCAATTTTTGAAGAAGAAAAGTCTCCTGAGATTGCTGAAATAAATCTGTTAACTAATAGACCCAAACATACAACAAAAAATAGCACAGATTTAGAAAATGAAGACTTAAAAGTGCTGCAATCTAAAAATAAAATCTTGCCAAAAGGAATGGTCCCATTAGAAGAATTGTTTGACTTGAATGATGTTGCCAAAAATCCAAAACTGGAACCTATTGAAGCTGAAGTGGAAGAATGCAACATAGGCAGTGAGTAAAAGCCCAAAATGATCAAATTATCCAAGACACTGCCAACTCACATTAAACTGAAATACATTGAACTATTTAGAGATTTTTATGATGTTTTTGCATGGAGCTATGAAGATCTAAAATCATATGATACAGAGATAATCCAACATAAGATACCCCTTAAAGAAAACAAGAAACCTTTTAGACAAAAATTGTGCAGAATCAACCCTGTTCAATTACCTCTGGTAGAGAAAGAAATTAGGAAAATGTATGATGCTGGAATCATAGTCCCAGTAAGATATTCAAACTGGGTATTTAATCTTGTTTCAGTTAGGAAAAAAACAAGAGAAATAAGGCTTTTTATTGACTTCAGAAACTTAAACAAAGCCTCATTAAAGGACAACTATCTCTTGCCCAAAATGGATCATATCTTACAAAGGGTAGTTGGTTCTAGAAGAATTTCTTTGCTAGATGGCTTCTCAGGTTACAATCAGATATTGGTACATCTTGATGATCAACTTAAAACAACCTTTACTACACCTTGGGGTAATTTCATGTATTTGAAAATGCCCTTTGGTTTAATGAATGTTGGTGCCACATTTCAGAGAGCCATGGATATAGCATTCTCAAAAGAAATAGGTTACTTCATTGTGATTTACCTTGATGATATCACTGTCTATTCTAAAACAGATGAAGAACACCTAATACACTTGAGAAAAGTCTTTGAGAAATGCAGAAAATATGGGTTGTCCTTAAATCCAAAGAAAACATTGTTCGGTCTCTACGAAAGTAAACTTCTTGGACATATCATATGTGAAGAAGGAATAAGGATAGACCCAAAAATGATCAATGGTATATTGCAAATCAACCATCCTAGAAACATCAAGGAACTTCAATCTTTCATTGGGAAGATTAATTTATTGAGAAGGTTCATACCCAATCTAGCTGAACTCCTTAGAAACATGACAAATATGCTTAAGAGAGAAGAAGGAGTTAAATGGACCTTAGAAGCAAAGAAATCATTCGAGCTAGTAAAACAAGCACTTACCAAAACACCAGTTCTTATCAACCTTGATTTTACAAAGGATTTCTTCATTTTTTCATTTGCATCACAACACACAGTAGCTGTTGTCCTATTACAGAAAAACTTGAAGGGACAAGAGTAGCCAATTGCATTTTTCAGCAAGGCATTAAGATATGCACCTCTGAAGTACAATATCATGGAAAAACAAGCATTTACCTTAGTCAAAGCCTTAAAAGACTTTAGAGTTTACATTTTACATTCCCACATTATAGCATTTGTGCCTTATTCAGTCGTAAAATACATATTGACTCAAGATCCAGATGGCAAAAGAGGAAAGTGGATTGCTGTAATTTTAGAATATTACTTAGAAATCAAGCCCACTAAACTCATAAAAGGTCAAGGACTAGCAAAAATTATGGTTGAATCCAACTTTAAAGCTCTTAATATAAACATGTTTAATGCATTAGATGAACAGGAGGAGATGACAACTCCAATTATTGAAGATCAATTTCTGAATTCATCTTGGTATGCTGATATTTTGTGTGTTCCTCAACCTAAATATCCCTCCTGTTTTGTCTAAAACAAAGGCAATATTATTAAAGTTGAAAGCTGTAAATTACCACATTTTGAATAAATGTTTATATTGGAAAAATGCTAGTGGATTATTGCTTAAATTTTTTCCTGAGAATGATGTAGATAAGATCAAGCACGAGTTTCATGAAGGAGAATGTGGAGGCCACCTCTACTGGAAGTCAACTGCTAAAAAAATCCTTAGAGCTGGTTACTACTCACCCAACCTCTTTCAAGATATCCACAAAATGATTATTTCCTGTCACAAATGTCAAATCTTTGAAGGGAAAAGAAAGTTGTTTCCCTTACCTCTGCAACCAATCACTGTTGAAGCTCCTTTTCAACAATGGGGTCTAGACTTCATTGGGGAAATCCATCCTGCCTCATCTACCCAACATAAATGGATCCTCGCAACAACAGATTATTTTACGAAATGGATAGAAGCCATACCTTCTAGGAATGCCACAGACTCAGTTATCATTTCATTCCTTGAAAACCATATACTGTCTAAATTTGGCTATCCTAGAAAGATCATAACTGACAATGCTACTTCATTTGGGTCTAAAAAGATGGTGGAATTCTGTCATAAATATTAGATTATATTGGGTCATTCTATAGCTTATTACCCTCAAGGTAATGGGTTAGAAGAGTCCTCAAATAAAATTTTGGTGAACATAATCAAGAAGTTGTTGGAAGATAACAAGAAATTATGGCATAGTAAGCTAGTGCATGCTTTATGTGCAGATAGACTAACAATTAAAAAATCAATTGGAATGTCTCCCTACCAGCTAGTTTATGGAACTGATGCAATATTTCCAAACATTTTAGGAGTGCCAATCATGAAGTTGATCCAGGAAGTACAGACTGAAGATGATGATATGACAAGAAGAATACACCAGACTATACATCTACAACAAACCAGAGAGGAGGTATACATCAGAGCACAGTAACTACAAGAAAACATCAAGAAACTGTTTGACAAAAGAACCAAGGCAAGTGACTTTAAAATTGGTGACAAATTATTGAAATGGGATTAAAGGAGATAAGATAAGGGAAAACATGGAAAAATTGATAATTTATGGCAATGACCTTATCTTATTCAATCTGTTATTGGAAACAATGCATTCTTTATGCAAGAATTGGATGGGGCTGAATATTTTGGAGGTCCTGTCAACGGTAGGATTCTCAAACATTATTTCTGTTAACTGATACTTTAGTTTCAAAACTTTTTTTTCATTGTATATAACACTTCTTTTGAATTTGAAAAAAAAAAAAAAAAAAAATAGAAAAAGAGAAAAAGAGGGCAGAAATAAAAGAAGAAAGGTACAGCCCCATACCAAAAATAAAAGAAAACCTGAAAGTGTGCAAGCTTAAATTCCACTACTAAAAGAGAGCATTTCTAATTAGTCATACAGCCTAATCATGACTAGATAGATTTCAATTTACTGTTGATAGGTTAGTGAATCAGATTTTCCAAATTGTTTAATCTTGGCTTATTAGTAGACTAGATTAGGATAGAAAAACAGAGGTTCAAACAAGCTTAAATCTAGAACCTGTAAGTTTTATGAAGAATGACTCTAATCAGATCAAAACCTGAGCTAAAGAGAAGAAAAAGAACTGGTTCTAACATGCTAAAAACTTGAACTAGGTAAAGAAGAAGAAGACAACTCAAAGAGATCAAAATCAGAGCTGAAAGAAAGAAGGAAGGACTCTCATTGTTTTCGGATCTTAAGCCTTCCAAATTTTGTTTTAAATTTCTGTAAATTTCAGTCTATGTGTAGCTTTCTTTTATGCCATAGTCTTACAACAAATCAAACAACTTGATCCTGGTTTGGCTGTGTTTTAAATTTTCTATTTTAGAATATAGAAAATAAAATATGTCAGACAGCTTAATACTAGCAGATAGTAGATTAGGTAGAGAATTTTTGAGTCCAACTGTTTAATTTGGACTCATGGAAGAAATAAGGGTAGGTTTAGATTGGTTTCATGCTTTCAATAAAAGAATAAAATGTTGATGTGAAAGAGTTTGCAAGTCCAAGTGCACCCTGTTGAAGAAAAAATGTTAGGAAAGTAGGTTGTGTAGGTAGTTGTTTGGAGAAAGAAATCTGTAAATTGCTGATACACAATACTGATCATCTTTTTAAGAAGCATGATCAAGGAAGAAAAGGTTGTCAAAATGCAAAGCACAGGTCTATATTCCAGAGATAAATTTCTGAGGTTCTTGACACTTCCAAGGACCTGCCATCCCCAAGTGGAGCCACTATTAGCAATCAATAAAATTTTGTCATAACTGATGATGGCTAAAATAGGTCTTTTAGTCTTCAAGAAACAATTTTTATGCAAAATTGTGAGTTCTTGAAGCCTTGTTGTGTACCTCCAAAAGATCCATTCCATTGATAATCTTCATTCAAAATTCCTCATAGAAGCCCCGCTGATTCAAAAAGAAAACTGCCTTCAAAGCCATAATTCCCACCATTTCTCCATTTCAAAATATTCCTTTCATGTCACCCATTTTCCCATTTTTACCCTTTATTTTCCTCAAAATTCCCCTTTAAACCTTGTAAAATCCTTTTATTAAGGTTTTTATCCCTTTTTCCCCCTTATTGAAACCCTCAAAATCCTTCAAAAACCTTCATTTTCGGTCAAAAACCTTCATTTTAAAATACAAGGCCTTAAGCCCCTTCCGCTTAAATCCCAAGCCCCTTTTCCACCATAATACTATGCTCCATGACCGAGCGCTAAGTCCATCAACCATCGCACATCGGCGATCCCAATTCCTTTGTTCCCAGACCCTTTACTCCGTTGATATGTCGATCCTTCGATGAGATCTGAACCGTCCATCCCCAAGATCTGACGGCGATCGCACCTCGCGCCCCATCGCTCGTCGGCACATCACATCGCTCCATCACCGCATTTCATCACATCGGGCTTCTCCCTTTTCCCTTCCGCCTTCCTTTCTCTGTCGATGATCATTCCCCGTGATCGCATCCTAGCCATTGATCATTATCCCGATCCAACGGTCCTCCGTCCATCGCACTTGCTTCTCCCATTGCCCATCGGCACATCACGATTCTAGATTCTTCCTTCCTGGACCCTCTTCTCTACCGATTTTCAATCCCCCGATTCAATCGCAACCGTCTGATTAACCCAGATCAACGGCGCAGGTTCACTGCGGGGGCATCCAACCAAAATGGTCCGTACTCCCCAGTGCCCCCGCAGTTGACTCTTTTGACTATGGGAGATCTCAGATCTACGGCTAAGATTCACTTCGGAGGCACACCTTGAGATTTTCCTCTGTACCCCCAGTCCCCCCAAAGTTGATCTCAGTCGTCGATATTCTCCAGATCTGACGGCCATCGTCTCTTCTTCACTCCCTCCCACTTCCACCTTTTTCCCTTTATATATTCACCCCTACCTTGATTATAACCCTTTATCACTATAATCCGATGGCATACATTATTTTACCCAACCTCAAGCCTCCTCGCTACGCGACAAATTAGCTTACATCAGCTCGGCCCCACCTCATTCTTCTGCCATGCATCTCTCCTCCTGTCACGTTCATTCTCAGCCTTAGATCTCCAGCCCAAAGATCTAACGGCTCTCGCGTCATTTCACATCTGTTATTCCCCCTCCCCCTGTCGTGCATCTTGAATGTGAAACTGCCAGTTTTGCAGAAGTCACGTGTCAAGCAATGAACCGTATCATGCTCGATAAACCCATTACCGTTTACCACCCTTTGCTTATGTGAAAACCATTCATGGTTTTCCAAAACCACCAATGATTCTTCGCACCAATATCCAGGTTTTAACCCTGTTTATGCCTATCCGCCATGGTTTTTTGCCTCTGCTGCATACACTTCCTCCACAAATGCTCCTCTGCCCCCACCAAAGCCCTCTGAAGCAGTTTACCATAACAACGTAGGTTTTTATAATATGTTTATGTTTGTTTGTAGGTTGTAATGGTGGCCATTAATACATAGGCTTCCCACAGCAAAATACTATTGCAGGACCCTGAGTGACAGTTTTCTAAGGCCTGATTGAATGCAGAAAGGGACAAAAGGGTTGAATTTCAAATTTTTAATCAAATGTTTCATGGACGTTGGTTACACAACAAACCCTCCAGCACGTGAAGGAACCCTGCATACAGACAATCAAAGGAAGATCAGAGAAATGATTAAAGTGCAAAGTATGAAGATTTAAAGCTTAATCCATAGTTAATGGATAAAGCATAGTGTTAAGACAAAAAATTACAAGTTAAAATAATCGGTAAAGGACAGAAAGCCTGAAAGATGATTAAAGGAGGCCTAAAGCTATATCAAAGGCATAATCAGTGTTTAAAGCCACAAAGCATGAAAAATCAGCAAAAGATAGCCTTAATTGTCAGATCATCAAGGCTATTTACATCCCCAAAGACTAAAAATTCCACCTACAGGCCTATTTACTCAAAATCCTACAAAGTTAATGCACAGTCAGAGATATTTTCCAAAGACAACTCAGAAAGTAATTTCCAGCCTACCAAAAGCTTCAAAATTCAACAAAAGTGATTGAAGTAGATGAAATTTAATGTAAAAATCAATTAACAGAGTTAAGATATTAGATATATTCTCCATTTGGCCTCCCAAAGGTCGAGAAGCATTTACTCTGTATTAATTGAATATTTAGACCTTCCTTTCACTCCACCTCCTTAATTTACCTATATATATCATAAGAGGAGCCCATTATAAATGTTGGTTGAATACTTATTGAATGTAAATAGTTGTTGAGGCTACTGAAGCTCTGTTAGTAATTGAAGTAAGATAGGCTGAGAAGAGAATTTTGAAGCTGTAAAGACCTACTGGACTTGAAGATTGTAACTAGTTTGAACATCAAATATACAAGTTGATTTATGGGATCCTGTTCTATGTCAATGGTGATGTTTTTCTTATTGTAACTGTTGTTTTTCTTATGTTTTCATACTATCTACTTTCTCTGATAAAGAACAGGAAATATAGAATAGAATTTACTAAAAATTACCTTATTTCTCACCGATAATATTTATCTCTATGTTTTCTTCTAATTGTTACTTTGGGAATGATTTCAATAGAGTATAACTAGTCAAGGAATGTTGGTGAGCCCATGTCTTGCTGAGTAAAACCTACGATGTTGTTCTTGAATGATATTTTTACTACATGCTAAGTAGAGTCCTAATCAAGGAATTTTATGGTTAGCCCTGTCCCTTGTTTAGTCTTCAACAGCTGTTTTGAAAGTTTCCCTTGAGAGTATGCCAAAAGCAGGATAGATTCAAAGTTCTTACTTGATCTTAGGCTATTCTTTTGTTTATCTTATATGTTTTCTTATTTCTGAAGGTAATATGTTAGATTGTTGGATTGGTGTCTGAAAAGTGTGCTTTAGTAAAAGTCTGCCCAAAGAGGTCTATGGTTTGCCCTGTCCTTTGGCTTGCTTCAAACAGTTAATTTGAAAGGCTTTTCTTGTTTAGTGAAGTTAATAGATTCTTAAATGGTTATTAGCTTTGCTTCTTCCACAACACTTTTAATGTTCCATACTACAAATCAGCCTAAAGAGATCCTTTGTTATAGATGACTTGCCTCATGGACCATGTTACACCATTTTTTGGTCATCTAACCTATTATCATTAGATGGACCCAAGTACACCATGTAAGACTAATTTTACCCTAAGTAAAATTGATTTCACTATGTAAAATAACTTAATAAAACACATTTGTTAGGTTGTTTATGGTCTAAATAGGAAATCCCAAAAGGAAATAATAAGCAAATCTATAGATTTGATTATTATTCACAGTCATATTTAACCCAAAACAAGGAAATCAATTAAATAAATCCTTATTTATTTGATTGTTTCCTAGGAATAGTTTATTTAAATCCTTATTTAAATAATATTCCTAGTTAAATTTGACTGAATCATTTATAAATAATTAAATAAATCATTATTTATTTAATTATATGTCCACCATTTCCTTAAAATAATAAATAAATCATTTTATTTATTTATTATTTATAAATAAAGGAATTGACCCAAGTCAAAAATCCTTTTCCCTCCAAAACATATAATAAAATATTCCTAAAAGGTGGTTCTACAATTTGATTAATAATATTTTATTCATGCACCAAGTTCTAGATCGCCCTAATATTTTGTTATGAATAGAAGGGTTTTCCCATTCATTAGTCACCTTTCATGGCATATTATATCACTCTGGATCTATATTCTTGGTCTAACTTTGAGCCATTATCATTGTCACATTCTTCATCATTTGCCTTGTGAGCTCCCTTTGAGTTCTATGTTTGTCTGGGTTTTCTACACCAACAAGAGAGAGAAATTTTAGATTTGAAATGCTGAGGACTTTGAAGAACCCATTCCATTGAGGACAATTGGAAACACCTTTCTTGTTTTCCTCTCAGGTGCCCGTTTTTTAATATAAAAATTATTTCAAATATATTGTTCTTGTCTTGTCTATTGGATGCATGGAGCAACATTTTATTTTTCATTGTTTTAATGTCTTTTTATGCATAGATCTAGATTTGTGCGGCTTTGTCTGGATCAACTGGCTTGATTTAAAGATATTGGCGACCATAATTGATGTTAGGGCTATTTTTTATGCGTAGCTAAAAAGTGGTATTTTTTGATGAAAGATTTATACTAACAATTGGCGACTCCACACGGGTTTTATTTTGCGATTGCTTTTTCGTTTTATATATTCCTGTATCCGAGCGTTTGAGACCCTAGGGTTTCTCTCCGGTTTTGTTTTTCCTATTTTTATGGTGGTTTTCACCTCCTTAACCCTCAGACATTCAAGTCTTAACTTTCGTGTGTTTATGGCTATTCTGCGCAGTGTCGAGCATCGATCGCGAGCCGAGACGCGTTTTCGAAATCTATCGTAGGGAACCGGATACGCGAGGTCGCATATCGGCCAAAAGCTGTGACTTCAGGCCGGAGGATGCACTTTTACGCCCAAGCGCAACCTGTACTGAAAACAGGTCAGAACCTGCGACCTGCACTTTTTTCTGCACTTTTCCAGCAATTTTTCTAGGTTTGTCTAAAGCTTCTGTCAGGGTTTTCTAGCCTCTGTCTCCACCCGTTTAGACCTGTTTCTGACCTGTTCTACTCAACTAAGTGGGAATCTCACCCCTTAGGGCTTTAGTACCCTCCAATTTTTGTGGAAGAGTTTTAGCTGTTTCAGACGTTTGAATTTTTAGAGTTTCAGCCTTCTTCTTTTCAGATCTGATACCTCAGTTTCAGATCCCTTTTAGATCAGCTCTTCTCCCTTTCAAATCACCTCATATATTTTTTTTTGGGTTTACCTCTAGGGTCACCTCCTTGTCCCTTCTACCTTTAGTTGATTTCCCCCTTTGTTGCAATAACCTTGCCTCTGCCTCTTTGCTGTTTTCTGCACCTCTTTTTAGCAGATTTCTCCTTTACATCCCTGTCCCTCCCGACCTTAGATCTATTGGCCTCTTTTTAGTGTGTTTTGATTAGATGTTTTCCCTCTTTTAGACTAGTTTTGAGAGACCCGCCTTCTTGGGTTAGATCGATGCATTTTTAGCTGTTTTTCTGTTATTTCAATCTTATTTACTGTTCTCTGCAGATTTATTTTCAGTTACGCAGCACACTTTTTATTTTACTCTCAAAACGTCTGGGTTTAAAAATTAAAATTAACACACACCACACACTGAACCTAAGTGAAGAAGCGCCTGGTTAACACCGCCTAGCAAAGAATTTAAAATCAATTGACACTGCACCTCTTTGTCCTTGTTTCGACATTGACCTCACTTGATTTTTCACCTCCTTGCCTTTGTTGGTTTCTCTTCTTCCCATCATCATTGTGCCTCCAAGGCATTTATCTCGGAGACTTCTTGGCCTTCACCCTCAGTTTCCGGTTGGTCGACTTATTCCTTCCCGTCGTCGTCGAGTTAGTCCTCCCCGAGTCACTTTCTTGAGTCATCTTACGATTCTTTGGGTTCTCCCCCTGCTTTTGGTTCTCCCCTATTACCTTCACCATGTACGGTCGAGGCCTAACGTTAGCGGTAACCTCGTACCACAATGCTAGAATTGTTACTAGCGAAGCATACAGGGAACTACCTCGGCTTCTCCCTTGCTCCCCTTCATGGCCGGGCCTCGGTCTCTGATTTCAATCGATTGATCAATGATCCTATCAACCACGATGTTAGTTGGCTGCTTACCTTGTAATAGCTCCCCTCGACATTCCCAAGTTTGAAGCCTTTACGGGAGAGATCCCTCTAACCATATCCGATCAGTCCACATGTGGTGTTCATCCCATTCCATTACTGATGATTCCATCTGTCTTAGATTGTTCCAACACACGCTTATAGGTGAAGCTTCTAAGTGGTATGTTGATCAACCCACTTCATCTCATACCACCTTTGCGACTCTTGCCCGAGATTTTTTATCGTACTTCCAGCTTCCCCTTCGTTATGACACTCGTATCGAACTTTTTACTTCTTTCCGTCAATCATCTTCAACCCGCCTATTTGATCATGTCCAGGAATGGCGGAGAAGAAAGAGCCTATGTCAATCTCCTACCTTCGAAGACCGTGTCTACATGGACTAGTTCCGTAGATCTCTCTTGCCCCCTATTGGGAAAGATGTTGCATCACATTTTTCTCAAACTAAAGAAGCTGCCCTCCAAATGACGTTAAAATATGACCTGATCTACACTCAGATGGGTTATGTTTATACTGTTCTACCTGATCTCCCCAGACCTGGTGATGCCAATGCACCGGGGGCACCTCATGCCGCCGATGGTATCGTTGGAGCTATCTCTCATACATACACCCAACCTCCCATGGGTTATGGTTTTCCTGGGGGGTGGAGGCAGCACCTCCTACACTTTTTCCCCTCCCGGTAGCACGTCTCTAGGATACGGCATGCCCCCTCTTTTGGCCCAACCTCCTACCTACCACACCGTTACCCAACCCCCTTATTATCAGTATCCGCAGCTTGGTGCTCCAGCTCCTCCAACATCAGCACCTTCGCCTCCCTTACCTTCTCAACCTCCACAACAGTAGTCACCGCCCCCTCAAGAGCAGGTGGATGCACAATAGGGATTTGTGGCTAGCCAACCACCTGATGGACAGGCGGCCACTCAACCTTCCCCTTCTGGTTCCTCTGATTACCAGATTCTCATGATGACTTCTGACCAAACTCTCACCGTTGACCTTAACCTTTAAACTCGGTCTCGTCATTACTCCACTCCTCACGCTCCGTTTGTCCTCGAGTCCCCATCTTCAGGTCCTACAGAGCCTTTTTCGACACCCAATGGTCCTTTGTAGATCCCTCCACCCAAAGTTGAGCTTCATACCAAGATTTGTAAGGGCCCATTATGCCGAAATGCTGCCTCTGGTCGAGTTGCCCATTCATATAGCATAGTAGATGATTTGGCACAATCTCCTGCTGCCATTTCAACACTGGAACTCCTTCAGTTTTGTCCTCCTCAAAAGAAGGCCCTACTATCTACCATGGGTGTTGTAGATCTTGTTGATGACCAATTGATCATTTTTGATGCCCGTCAGTCAGACCATCCCCCCCTTCCTGCTTCTATTGCTTTCCATATCCCAGTCAAAATCTGAAATGCCAATGTTGCTCGGTGTATTATTAATGAGGGGGCATCTACATGTGTGATGTCTACTTTGGTTTGGAAACTACTCGGATCTCCTGAGCTGGCCCCTTCCACAATCACCCTTCATGCATGGGATGGCCATGCCTCCCAGCCCATTGGCCTATTCCGTAACTATCCTATCACCCTTGCGGGCAAGAATGTTTGCATTAACGTTGAAGTTATCGACGCCCCTCTTGACTATAACATTATTTTGGGGTGTAGCTACACCTATGCCATGTCTGCTGTCCCATCTGCAGTCCACCACAAGATTTTTTCCCCTCATAATGGAAATATTGTCACCATCGACCAGTTGACATATCATGAACCAAAATCTCAGACCTCCCCTGAGTCCACCATCTCTTCTGTCACCAATAAGCAAACTGTTGATTCTTTGACCAGTGTTTCCCCCGGCATCTACAAAGATTCATCCTTGCTTGGAACCTTCCTGGGTCCTCCCCCTCCTCCTGTCTCTAATCCCATCTTCACGAATGTTTGCATGATGCAATCATCTCGAGCTGACCTTAAGCAACCCACTTCGGCTAGTCAACAACCTCAACCTCACCCACTGCAACCCGCTCCTAGCCCTTCGCCTCAGTTGGTCGAACCTCTTCCTTCTGAACCTTCTCATCCAGCTAGTACACCTGAGCCTTTATACCCTCCTGGGTCGATTCCTCTAGGTCTCAACAATCTAGGAGCTGCCCCTCCTGGCCATTATCCCACCGGTCTGATACCTTTCCTTGCTCCCCCTCCCAGATTCTATTCGGTTCCCATCATGGCAACCCTTTCCCTTCCTAATTTGACCCTGGGAATACCCGTATGGTATCTTCAGCCTCCAACCGAAACCCCACCAGGTCACCCCAAACCATACCTTGCTCTGACACTGGTTCAACCAATTCCCTTCGCTTCTGTTGTCACTCCAGTGCCCCCAGCACCTCAACATGAATTACCTCATGTTGCGACCACCCCAGGTAAGAATGGCAAAGCTCGCGAGGGGGGCATCAAAGGACAAATACGCCCCTCCTGCGGCCTCCAAAGCATACCATCCGAGTGTGCTTTGTGTGATGTTGTCGGTCACACCACCCATATTTCACGAATTGCCTCATCTCAAGCCCATGGTTAATGTCGCGTTCCACGAGTCACGATCTGGGAAGCCTTTGTTCCTTTTTGCAACTTTGTCCAAGAACCCAAGACTATTCACACCAACCACCCTGTGCTTTGTGTGATCTCCATGGCCATTACACCCACCTTTGTCCCCGCCTCAAGGACACGCACTGTTGGCCACGGTCCACCAATTCGAGGCCAAGCACAATGAGTCCACCTCTCCCCTATTTGCACGTTTTTCTTCAGCAGAACTACTAGACATGACGGCTCCCATTGATATTCCCCCTCTTGATGTTGATATGACGGAGCCTTCGTCCACCATCTTCTACCTATCATCATCCATGAGACCCTCGGGGAACATTCCCTCTGAATCCTCCCCTATTGTTTCGCTTAACCTTCCTTCAGCAATCACCCTGGGCTCAACATCGGTAGATCCTTTATCTGCTTACTCTTCTATCACCCCTTGTGATGATGCACATGTGAACCTCTCTTCTCATGATGATAAGTCAGGTAGCTTCGCCGCGTCAGGTGGTATTTCTTCCACCAGTCACCCCATCTTCTATCACGATGACAACATTATGGAAGAAATCCCCACCCATGACTTTATCTATTCCCCTTACATCGAACCCATGCGTTCGCACCACATACACCTCGTGGCCATTACATTGAAACCCCATGTTTGGGTAAGGGGGCACCCATATTTGAGAGACTAGGAGAAGCAATTCTACACAACTCTCCTAGTGTATCTAGTCATGTCGACTTTAGTACCATTATTCTTCCACACTTAGAAGAACCTATAGAGTCCCATATCACTTCATATCACTCTAGGGATCATACCCCTTATCGTTCCTTCATCTTACATCAGCAACCAAGTCTCTTAGACATTGTTGTTGACCAACCTATGGGTTTTCTAGGAGAGCATCACTTCATTATCTCCAACTCCTCTCTTTGGGATAGTGACACCAGATATGCCAACCCGGAAACATAGTCCATTTTATTCATATATGCAGTATTAAAAGAGATTGGTAATCCTCCATTTCCTTTCTCATACTACATAACCATAGCGAAAACAAATGGTGCACCACATCATTAAAATGTGTTTAGATTCCCCTTTATACATTTTGGCATGAACACAACATGCTTGGGGGCACCTATGCCCCTCAACCATAACCCTCCTCAAAATCGAATTTCTTCACTTGCAACACTCATACTAGGGGCACCACTTGGCCTCCATACTTGTCCATGCTCTTGTTGATGTTCATCGTGAGTTACCATCTTGTACTCATGTTTTTATGGTCTCCCATTGGACCTTTACTGTGTGGCAACACCATCGCGTCGCCCTTGTTTAGAGCATCCGAGTTGAGTCATCATCACATTCATGGAGTCTATCCCGAGTCCCTTTGTATCCCGCTATTGTTCTCCATCCTTCATTACTTGGTCCCTCTCTCATGTCGCACATTATGGCCTTCAGTCCCAATATCCCCTATCCCTCATGATATTGTGTCAGTTGGTGCCAGGTCATCCATGCCCTTTATGCTTTAACAAGGGAAGTTGTCCATTCACTACTCAGTACCCCCCATTTCATCATCATCATTGGTGTCAGTCTGTCAGTCGCTCTACTATTTTCTTTCGTGCCTTAGTTGAGGATTCCTTATTGCCTCACCTATGGCAGACCTCCTTCTGTCTACATCAGCTCATTCATTCCAGAAGACAGGTCTAGAGAGCGGTGTACCTTGGTTCCAGCTTCCACACTTGTTCGGTGCCTCGAATACGGCAGAGGGATTTCTCACTACCCTTTGACTTGATTGTTTCTCAGCTCCATCTCCTTTTCAGCATGATCGAGATCTATACACTTGATGGTCCAGTGATGTAGCAGCAGATATTGGTGATTCCCGGGTGTGTGTGAGATGTCTCAACCCTCATGAGGGGGTGGCGCTGCAGGTAGCCCCCCACATGCCCAGATGACCTCTTCATTTCAGCCTTTGATGCAGCTCCCTATATTTGATGATGTCGGCCTTAGCCGCTTGCAGCGCCTTTTTGATTTGCATGTATCAGTCGGATTTTGTGAGCTCTTCCCCATTTATAGGGGGCATTTGGGTTGTATTTGTATCACATGTACTCAGATATTATTGTTTAAGTCCTGACTGTTATCCCAGGCATAGCATGTATGTGGGATTCATCATACTATTTTTCTAGTTCGTGTTTATTCCAGCATGTACTAAATAGTTCGGTTCCTTGTTTATTGGACACACTATTCTTTTGTACTTTGTCTCGGCGGGCATAGGTATGCCTCCCCCGTCGCCTTTAGCATAGGTACCATCTCTTAAACTAGAGACTTGTTGCACCTGTAAATCTCGTCTCCTCAGGGTCTCGTCCTTTAGCACATTAGACTACCTTACATTTCTCTCTCTGACTTCCCTCTCGATGTCTAGTGATTGAGTTCTTACAACGTACTTCGGTCATACAATTTTCTCCTAACACTCGTACGCTAGGGGGAAATTTTTTACATCATTTTTTGGTCATCTAACCTATTATCATTAGATGGACCCAAGTACACCATGTAAGACCAATTTTACCCTAAGTAAAATTGCTTTCACTATGTGAAATAACTTATTAAAACACCTTTATTAAGTTGTTTATGGTCTAAACAGGAAACCCCAAAAGGAAATAATAAGAAAATCTATATTTGTTTATATTTCCTGGTCATATTTAACCCAAAACAAGGAAATCAATTAAATAAATCCTTATTTATTTGATTATTTCCTAGGAATAAGTTATTTAAATCCTATTTAAATAATATTCCTAGTTAAATTCGACTAAATCATTTATAAATAATTAAATAAATCATTATTTATTTAATTATATTCCCACCATTTCCTTAAAATAATAAATAAATCATTTATTTATTTATTATTTATAAATAAAGGAATTGACCCAAGTCAAAAATCCTTTTCCCTCCAACAAATATAATAAAATATTCCTAAAGGGTGGTTCTAGAATTTTATTAATAATATTTTATTCATGCACCAAGTTCTAGACCACCCTAATATTTTGTTATAAATAGAAGGGTTTTCCCATTCATTAGTCACCTTTTGTTGCCTAAAGATCACTATGGATCTATACTCTTGGTCTGACTTTGAACCATTATCATTGTCACATTCTCTATCATTTGCTTTGTGAGCTCCCTTTGAGTTCTATGTTTGTCTAGGTTTTCTACACCAACAAGAGAGAGAAATTTTAGATCTGAAATGCTTAGGACTTTCAAGAACCCATCCCATTGAGGAGAATTGGAAACACCTTTCTTGTTTTCCTCTCAGGTGCCCCTTTAATATAAAAATTCTTTCAAATATATTGTTCTTGTCTTATCTATTGGATGCATGGAGAAACATTTCATTTTCACTGCTTAATGTATTTTTATGCATAGATATAGATTTTTGCAGCTTTGTTTGGATCAACTAACTACAGATTTAAAGATATTGGCAGTGATAATTGATGTTAGGGCTATTTGTTATGCGTAGCTAAATTGGTCTTTTTCCGACGAAATATTCATACTAACAGACCACTCTTGAAACTTCTTGTGCAATTAAATCCTTTTGTGACTCCACAGTCCAATGGATTGATACTATCTTTTACCTATCCTATCAACTAAACTATTCTTTCAACTCACTCACACCTTTACCCTTCAAAAGACTTCCTTTGTTTTAATGATATCCTACCCAACCAAAACCAAAAAAAATCTCTTGTGCCTCATACCTAGCCTAATATCATATCATAAGAATTAAAGCAGATCATTATAAAACACATATAGAGAGATCCCTCTCTGAATCCAACAGGGCTAGATCCTAGGATTCCAAAGTGGTTCTAATGTAGGCCCTGCAGTGTTTGTTCTTGCCAATCTTGCAAAATACAGGAGTACTAACACCCAAGAGTTGTAGAGGATTTTTCCAGGGTCATGTTGACCAAAAATTAGCATGTCATTTTCTGTGTGTGGCTGAAATTATTTATGAGTTTTATTTCTGCATTTTCCAGCACTTTGAAATTTCCAAAATTTATGTTTTCAGAAATATTTATTATTTCCATCTTATTGAATGTATGTTTATGGGAATGGGCATTTAACTACATGGGAGTAATAAGGAGAAACTGATAACCAGGGTTGGGTCAAAATTTCTACATGGTATCAGAGCTTGGGTGGCTGAAAAGTGCAGTTTGAGACAACAAGTGAAAAATTACAGCAAGCTTATATTTCACACAGAAAACTCAACCTTTACCACAACACTGAAACTTTCAGTTTGTTAGGACAACAAGCATGTCTTTGGGCTTGAGGGTGGAGGATAGGTTGGATGGGCATAGAAACTACAGTTCATGGAGGGAGAAAATCTAGAGCTTATTTGAGGAGGCAGAAGTCTGGGGCATCATGGTTCACACCCAACAACACCCAGTAGCAGTGCCTACTGACGTTGTTCAGTTGGATGAGTTTAATAAGAAGAATTTCAAGGGGAAAGATATTGATTCTAGATGGTATTAAATACCATGTCATTCCTCATGTGAGAGGAAAGATACTTTCTCATGAGATGTGAACATCCTTGACCAATCTCTACCAGAGTACCAATGAAAATAGAAAATGGTCTTAAGGGAGAAGTTGAAAGCCATTAAGATGGCAAAGACTGGTAGTGTTACTGCATACCTCACAAAGATCACTAATGTGGGAAATGAGTTAGCAGCTATTGGAGAGGCCATTCCACCCACTGAGTTGGTGCGGATTACAGTGAATGGTCTTTCCAGTGCATGGCTGAATTTTGCAGATGGGATTGTTGCACGAGAGACCCTTCCCACTTGGGAGAGGTTGTGAGATGATTTCATTCAAAATGAAATCAGAAAGAACAAGCTTGGGGCAAACAAATCAGTTGAGGAGGATGAGGTTGTAGGATTGTTAGCAAGGGGCAAGAAGAGCAAGGGAAAGAAGCAAGCTTCCACAATTAGTGGTGGGGGCAAAGACAAAGGTAAAGGTAAGAAGCAGGTGAACAAGGAGAAGGATTATTCCAAGGTGAAGTGTTGGAATTGTTAGAAGTTGGGACACTTTGCAGTTGTGTGTCAGGAGGAGAAGAAGCAGGGAAAGGACATGACCATAGTAGCATTGATAAAGATAGAGGAATTTTCAGAGAGCTTTCACCGGGAGTTTGGATTCACTGCTTGTGAGTCCACTAGTGCAGGATCACCTGCCACGAAGGTTGAGAGGGGGTGTGCATTTCCCTCCACTAGCGGAGCATCCTTAGGTATTTGGTATGTTGACAGTGAGGCTTCACGTCATATGACAGGAGTCTGTGAGTACTTCTCGGAGCTTTCAGAGAGTAACAATGATATAGAGGTAGTACTCAGAGACGACAACATTGTTAGAGTAGTCGGTGTGGGGACATTGAAATTTGATATGGAACCAAAACCTCCTTTGAAGGTGTGAAATGTTCTATATGTGTCAGGGATGAGTAATAACCTTATATCTATCTCAACATTAGAAGACAAAGGGTATGATGTATTGTTCACGAGAGGACAGATGCTTATATATCCTAGGGGCGCTCTAGCTGATTCAGCTAGAGTGATTGGTGTACGCCATGCCAAGGTGTACAATTTTTCATTTTAGCTCCTTTTGGCTTTGAGCAGTAGTACCAGCAGTTCAAAGTTGTAAGAGATTTGGCACCGCCGGATGGGGCACATGTATCATGGGGCCTTGAGAACATTGCGAGAGATCACTACAGGTGTTCCAGATTTTAATTCTGATCACATTAATACATGCAAAGGATGTGCTATGGGGAAGTTTTCCAAATCCCCCTTTCCCAACAGTGACAACATATTGATTAAGATTCTTGATTTAATGCATACCAATGTGAGTGGTTAGATGTCTCATGTTTCCTTGATTGGATATGAGTACTATTTTTTATTCATTGATGATCACTCTAGGAAGACCTGGATTTATTTCTTGAAGACCAAGAGTGGGGTCTTAAATCAGTTTTAGGAGTTCAAAGCTCTTTTGGAGACTCAGATAGGTCGAAAGATCAAGTCCCTCAGGTCGGACAATGGAGGAAGTACACCCTTGGTGAGCTTTTTTATTATTGTGTGGAGGTAGGCATTAGGAGGAAGTTCACAGTTCCTTACAACCCCTAGTAGAATGGGGTTGCGAAGAGGAAGAACAGATCCATCATTGGGGCTGCCAAATCCATGCACATGATCAGGTGTTATCGTTGTTTTTGTGGGCAGAGGCCTACAACACTACTGTGTATTTCCAGAACAGGAGTCCACATCGTGCCTTGGGGCATATGACTCCAGAGGAGGCTTTTTCTGGGAAGAAGACTGATGTTGGTCATTTTCGTATCTTTGGGTGTGTTTCATACTCCTATGCACCCAAGGAGAAGAGGACTAAGCTAGAGCCCACTGCATAAAATGGCATCTTTGTGGGCTACAAGGAGACCTCTAAAGCCTTTCAGATTTATATTCCTGCATGGAGGAGAGTTGTTGTCACGCGGGATGTGAAGTTTGAGAAGGATAGGGCTTTCAAGAGGTCACGGGAGTTAGAGTATTTGGATTCACCAGACCCTCAGGAGCATCTGAGTCAGTCACAGAGATCCAGTGGACAGGGATCAGGAGGTACATTGATTACGATGTCAGGTCCATCAGTGAGCAGTGGCTCGCAAAGTCAGAGGGGTGGTGCTTCGGGCAGCATGTAGAGTAGTTCGCAGAGAAATTCACTAGTTAGTCCACTGATGGACAGTTCACACGGTACTTCAACATCTACAGGTACAGGTTCAGGCAAGAGGATAGCGTAAAAACATTCAGGATTTTAGGGTTCTAATGAGGATGAGGATTCTCCCTTTCCAATGGGAGAAGTGTACTTAGGGAAGAGGAAGCCCAAGTGGCTTCAGGATACCTTGAGAGAGGCCACATCTGTTGTTGGGCCAAAGAGACAGGTCAGAGAGAGCAGACCACCTGAGCGGTTCTGTAGCTATATGGAAATGGTTGCATTAGGAGAAGTTTGAGGTCTAAAATTGGCCTCCTATGGAAAATGTACAATCAAAATTCCCTTATAAGAACCAATCACATTTTAGGGGATGACATCATCCCTAATGGTTGAGGTGGCATTGCTTGAGTTAAAGATACTTACTTGTCACCTTCTCAATGGTGGATAAAAATTCATGGTTAACCATGATAGTGCTCTAAGTACTTTTAAAGTCATAAAGTAAAGTACTCATAATAAATGTCATTTCACACTTTTTGAATAAAATATTATTATTGTATTTCATATTTTTTTGAAAGAAACAATGCATATCCCTACACAATCTTCATGTATTTACACACTTTTTAATAAATATTATATTTGTATATTTTCAAATATTTATTTATAAATCAAATCAATTCAATATGTAAAATAAAATTCATACATAAAACAATATATTATATTATATTATTTTTATATAGTATATTAATTACATGTTATTATATAATTTAAATAATATAAATTTTAATTAATAATATATTCTACAATTAAGAATTTATGAATTTATATTTATATTTTATTTTAAGTTAGTTAAGTACAAACTACAAATGCATTAGTTGTGCAATGATAATGATTTTTTCTTGAAAATCTCATTCTTATTTATAGTCACATCGATACATTTTTTTATTTTTTTTGGTAAAACTTTTGAATTGAACTAACCACGGTTACATTGATTTTGGTGCAAAAAGTGAATTGAAAATTCATAAATATTATTTTATTAGTTTAGCTATTATTTTATTATTTCCTTAGAAGGCCCATTTTAGACCTCAAAATTCCCCTAATGCCAGCATCATTGACTCTGAGCCTTCTAGCTATGAGGAGGAAACTAGCCAGCAGGTCTGGAGAGAGTTCATGCAGGAGGACTATTCTTCTATCATGAAGAATGATGTTTAGGAGGTGGTGCCGAGGCCTGAGGTAAAATCCATGGTTACTTCCAGATGGCTTTACAATATAAAGCACGCTGCAGATGGCAGCATCGAGAAGTTCAAGGCAAGGTTTGTGGCTGGAGGGTTCTCCCAGGTAGAGGGAGTAGACTATGAGGAGACCTTCGCTCCCGTGGCTCGATATACTTCCATTCGCTCCATTATATCGATAGCAAAAAAGATGGGTTGGAGGATCCACCAGATGGATGTGAAGACCACATTTCTCAATGGCTTCATATAGGAGGAGGTGTACATTGAGCAGCCGCAGGGCTTTGAGGTGCATGGGAAGGAGTCCCATGTATGCAGACTGAAGAAGGCACTTTTGGGGCTGAAGTAAGATCCTAGAGCTTGGTACTGTAGGATTGATACGTACTTGTAGGAGATGGGTTTCACAAAGAGTGATGCAGATCCAAACCTATACTTTATTGTGATAGGTGAGGAACCTCTCATTCTTGTGTTGTATGTAGATGAATTGGTCATTACAAGTGCAGAGAGACTCATAGAGGGCTGCAAGAGAGACCTTAATTTGGAGTTCGAGATGAAGGACATTGGCTTGATGCATTAATTTTTGGGATTGGAGGTGTGGTAGGAGGAGGCGAATTTCTTCCTGGGACAGGGGAAGTATATTGTGGACATTTTTAGCAGATTTCACATGGAGGATTGCAAACCCATGTCGACACCTATGATCACTAATTGGAAGAAGCTTCATGCTTCTGATTCCAAGTTGGTGGATCCCACATTGTATAGACAACTGATTGGTTCCTTGATTTATTTGGTCAACACTAGACCAGATATATGTTTTGCAATCAACACGATGATCTAGTTCATGTGTGAGCCCAGGAGAGTGCACTAGGTTGCTGCAAAAGACATCTTGCGGTACTTGTAGGGAAAAGTGGATTATGGTCTAGATTATAGAAAGAGAGATGGAGTGAGATTGATAGGGTACACTGATTTTGATAGGGGAGGTTGTGCTTCTGATATGAAGAGCACTTCAAGGTGTTGTTTTGGGTTGGGTTCGGCAGTTGTGTCGTGTTTCAGCCAAAAGCAGCAGTCAGTAGCATTGATTTCAGTAGAAGTAGAGTACATGGCAGCCAGTCTATCTAGTTTTGAGGCCATATGGTTTCGAAAGATGTTGTTTGGCTTATTTGGTCAACCGTTGAGACCTTCAATGTTTTACTATGATAATCAGATTTGCATTAAACTCATAGATACCAGTATTTCATGACAGGTCAAAGCATATCGGGATCAAATATCATTTCATTAGAGACTATGTTCAGAAGGGAGTTGTGAAGCTTGAGTATATTCCCACAGATGAGCAGGTAGAAAACATATTCACCAAAGCCTTACCGCAGAGCAAACATGTCTATTTCAGAGACAAGATGGGTGTGGTGAGGAACACTTTCCTCGATAAGAGGGAGTGTTAAAATTTGGGTACCAGAGGACAAGTGGTTCCCTAAGGATTTTATCTTTGGCCTAGGGAAAAGTGTCCAAATGTATTTAACTTTTTCTCCTAAAGTGACTTTATAAATGGTAAAGTCAAATCTAATTTAAAAGTGACTTTATAAGTGATAAAGTTACTAAGTATAATTTTAAAGTGACTTTAATAAAGTCAATGTGAAATTAGAAAGTGAAAAGTGACTTTGGAAATAAAAGGCTAAGAGGGTCTTTATTAAAGTGGGGTGAATTAGAAAATATAAAGTAAGATATAAATGCACATTTAATCTCATCCCTAGATCTAAAGTTATCTCAGCCATTAGATTTAGGGATTCCCCAAAATTCACTTAGGGTTAAGTTAAAGGAGGAAAAGAAGAGAAATGTTCATTCAGTCTTTCATGATCAGATAGAGAGAAGGAGGAGAAGAGAGCTAGAGAAATTTCTGGGATTGAGAAAGTGAAGGAGAGGAGCAATTTAGCAAATCCGTACAGTAGTTATAGGCATCACGCCTTTCAAGGCAATAGTCTATAAAATATTAATTAGCATAGTTCTCGAGGCATATTTCCGTACAACAGCAATGGGCACAGTTTTAGAGGGTCCATACAGCACATATTTCGAGGAGGAGAAACAACAATGGGCAACATGGATTACAAGGCTGAGTGGGCACGATTTTTGAGGTTGAAAGAGGCTACTGTAATTTCCCTACATTGTGTACAATAATACAGAATTTCTGGCACAAATTTTGAGGAGTACGTACAACATTAAGTGCTGTAATAAATTTATGTTTTGACTATTTTGCTGATTTGGCACATTTTTCAATGTGGAGACAAGCACAGAAAATGAGATAAGTCTGTATTGTGTTTGCTAAAAATTTTCTATATATTTCACTTCTCTGTAAAATCATTTTCCAGAAATAAAGAAGAGCTTTTTAACTGGTTTTCCCCAAGAGTTGTAGGGGGTTTTTCCAGGGTCACGTTGACCAAAAATCAGCGTGTCATTTTCTGTGTTTGTGGTTGAAATTATTTTCGAGTTTTATTTCTGCATTTTCCAGCACTATGAAATTTCTAGAATTTGTGTTTTCAGAAATATTTATTATTTCTAGCTTGTTGAATGTATGTTTATGAGAATGGGCATTTAACTACATGGGATTAATAAGGAGAAACTAATAACCGGAGTTGGGTCAAAATTTCTACATGATAGAAAAACCATCTTCTATAGCCATGGAAACAAGTACCACTTGTTCAAAGATGGTGTGCAGTATATTGTGAGATCTCATCGCAAGAAACTAAATCTTTCATTAGTTAATGTAGAACAAATGAAAATAATAGTGAATTCAAGCAAGAATTTTGTCCTTCTTATGATTAAACCAAAGAATGATGTTGATTATGAAGTTTTCCAAGGTTTTGATCCAAAGTTGAAATCTAATTTTGTTTGAAGTGGTTAATCAAAATAATGAGATGTCTCAGGAACCAAAGGGATTACCTCCCAAGAGGGGAATCTAGGATGAAATACAGTTGCAACAAGATTGTCCTCTTTTTAACATTGACATGTATAGGATGTTGGTGATGGAGAGTGTTGAAATCAAAAATCAAATTCAAGAGTTGTTGTACAAAGGGATCATCTGTAATGTTCCCAAATTTTAGCCTCAAGCTAAATGGAACATTATAGTTAGCATTAGATGAATAAAATGGGTAGGGAGGCCCATTAACCTCTTTAGAAGGAAAAATAACTTTCCTCATGTGAAAATGGGAAGAATAAGCAGCTGGATTGAGCACCTACAGGTGTGAATAGGATTGGATCATGTTGATTCAATCGGATTTGACCAAGTCCACATGCACTGTCTAGATACATTGTATCTCCATGATGGACTGCACAGTTTTAATGGAGGACAACTTGCATGGGCTAGGTGGCACATATGGATGGGACCCATTATGGAGAGGAGCACTTGCTATATATGGAGAGGAGGACAGCCATTGTATTCATGTTTTGGATTATTATTTTGTGTATGGTTTGTTTAGACTACTTGCATTCTTCAATTTTTTAGTTGAGATTGTTGTGTTGTTTAGCACAGGGTGTTCCTAATCGGGAATACCACCTCTTCCATTGAGGAGCTCTTGGAAGAGTTTGCACTATAATTCCACAATCAGACATTTGGCCAAGCTTCAGTCTCATGTACAACGCAATTTTGTTTAGAGTTGGGTTGTGTTGCAGGGGTGTAGCAGTGCAGGGGAGAAATCTCCAATTTTTTAGCTTATTTTCTAGTAAGGGGACTAGCCCTTCACCTATTGAGTTGATTGGGTGTTGCTGTAGCTAATAGATGATTCATTAAGCCCCATATCAGCAGCCATTCCCAGGGAGTGCGTAAGTCAGGTAGCAGAAATGCAGTGGGCCAACTCAAAAAAGGACGAAAATCCAAACTTAAAATCTAGCCAAACCATTTCTGGGTTTTTCTGGGTTTTTTGAGTAGAGTACATGGTGGAAAGCATAGAGCATTCTAAGAACTCTAACAGCCTTTCACACATAGTTATTCTTCATAATAACAGTAGCTTCCAGCAACAGCAGCAGTAACAACACACATTTCCAGTGCTTGGTTTCTTTGGTGTATTTCAACCATCTTGTGGCTTGAGTGCATTCATTTTGGGGCACTATGTAATTTCATTTGATGTTGATATATAATGAGATGGCTTAGTTGTTTTCTGCCCATGTTTATGATGTTTTGATATATTCTGGCATTTTTCCAGTTCTACATGTTTAATTCTTATTTTACCGTAGTTGGAATTGTGCATATGTTCTATATTCCCGTCTTTTCCATTTTGGAATATTACAATGGTATCAAAGCATAATCTTAGCTCAGTCTGTGGAACACAGCCATTATGCTATTCAAAGAAGAAAATATGAGCAGAGAGGAGACTCCATTATGTGGAGGAAGAAAGGAAGATAGGCTTACAAAGATTCTTCCAAGATCTATACAAAGCTTTCAAGAAGATCTGAAGAAAATAAGGATGGAGATGGAATCTCCAGGAGAGTTTGGATATAGAGCTAGATCTAGATTTTCACATGGTGAGTGTGAGAATGCAGCTACACTCCATGATGCACAGTGCAGTCAAATGCCCAGATCTATCATGAGATGGATGAAGGAAGGGAAGATGCCTAAGAGGAAAACTCATAGTGATTTGTTGCGAAAGTATGAATCTCAAACTGAGAGGTTTAGAGATCATACCACTTTCCAAGAGTTTTGCAAGATCCAGGTGAAGAGAAGAAAGAAGCATAATATGGACAGATTCTTTCTGTCTACCTTCGATGGTTCACCTACATGTTCAGCCAGGGCTTGGGTGGAAGAGCTAGATATCTTTTTGCAGCAGCACCAAATTTCTGAAAATGAAGCCATCAGAGTAGCAGCACTGCATTTTGGAGGTAAGGCTTATGCATGGTGGATTTTTGAATCTTTTTCTTTGAAAAATGCAAATGCTTCCTCTTATGCACGATTCATTAAAACATTGATGGGAAGGTTTGATGGGAAACTTCCTAAAACACATGTATTGGAGCATTGGAGCTGCAATTTCAGATCTAGGCATCAAGCCTATTCAATACTGAAGCTAAAAGTGTAGTTTCTCTCCCATAACTGTGTTATCTTCAAGAGGGAAGTTGCAGGGTGTTTGAGCAATGCTTTGGAGGAGTGATCTCTGGTATTAAGGGGTTCTCCTTGCACTGGGGTGATCCATGGATTGGCCATCCAATCCATGTTCATTTGAGATCTGATTTGCATCTGGTTCTATTTACTGTAGAATTCTTGAATATTACTGCAAGACTGCATCTTATATCTCAGATCTACTCACTGTTATTCATGATTTGCTCAGATCCCCAAGGGGAGTGTATTAAGGAGCCCATCTAGTACATAGATATGTATTGGATCTATATTTTTGTGTACATATATGCTCTAGATCTAATTTTTAATATATATCAGCTGTAGCATCAATAAAATAACATTGTCGGGATTTGCAGCCCCATTTTTTTGTTGCAGCACCTCAATCTTGAGGGTTTGTTCGTGTAATTATTCTGTTTATCTATTATACATTGTATAAACCATGTTATAGATCTAATTTCCAGATGTCCATACCATATTTCATCCATCACATTAAAAAAATCACGCTGCCTGCGCTTCAGTAATTTCTAGAGTAATTAAGTCATGGGGATTGGGCCTTTTTAAGCCATATCGGGAGTGGGAGACCTATTTACTATAGCTAGAGTCATTTTTTTTGCTGAAATTTGGTATGTGAGTCCCACATGACCTAAGATATGAGATCCCACCATCACTTGCCCTTATTTTTACGCTCATCTCTGAAATTAACCTTTTTAGGGCATAAATTGCTGCTTTTCCCCAACTTTTGGCTCATAAAATGAAGTACAGTTTTTTGTTGTAGCTTGGATCGATGGCTATGTGTTTTTAACATGTTCTATGAGTTTATTTGATGCTACATATTTATTACAGTGTTTATACATTGCTGCAGTCCCCAATTGGGCATTTATCAAGCCATAATAGGTGTGGGAGGCCTGTTTGCCCCTCCTAGAAGGATTTTTTTTATATCCCCTTGGATTTAGGAATTAGATACTCAGATATAAGGGATCCAAGTGTTGGTTTCAAATCCTGTAGCAGCCATTCCTGGAAAATGTGTTTTCCAGTCATGTCTTGCTGACAGTTCCCATTTTGGGATATTACAGTGGTATTTGAAAAACTTACAGCGCACATAAGCTCTACCCAGTGGGATCTCAGCAAGAAAAGCTTAAGAAAACAAAACCATTGCATGTAATGGAGAAAACCATGGGAGAATTTGACATCTTGCATCATACATTGTTAGAGGCAAGACCTCTATCTCATATTCCTAAACAAGAGGGCATGGGGATCTTTTTTTTACAAGGGGATCCAATTATTGGAGGGTTTCCCATACACATTGATGAAGATGAGGGCAACAACACTATCACATAAAGAGCACATCTAGTACCTCATGTAGAGGAAGGAGGAGCACCTGCTCCAGCAGGAGGGATTCTTGTATCCTTGCAAGAAGTTCCCTAGGATCTCATGTGTGGAGATCAAGGCACAACCTATGATCAACATGTGACTTTGTTAAGAGGTTGTAAAACCATGCAGATGGAAGGAGGATATAGGGAGGATGACCAACATCATTTGATGAGGAGCATACACACCTATCCATTTCATAAGGTTGATGCGCAGAAGAGGGAGGCTGGATTGCGTAGTGAGAGCAAGGACAAGTCTGTCCATCCATATATTCAGTCTACTCTTAACATTGATGTCTCATTACATGGAGGCATTCCACCTGGGAGGCCACTAGATCTAGAGTTGGTGGTAGACACCTTGTCATTTGGTTCACCACTCTCAGATTCAGGAGGGGTGAATATTTTTGAAAATGACTTTAGCATGGGGGATGTCAAAGTAGCAGGCAGAAGCAGAGGAGAGCTTCATATGCTAGATCACCAACGTTGTCTCTTAAGAGGATTGATCCATATTGGAGGTCTCAACTTTTGGTAGAGTACTCCAAGGATCTTGGTGCTTGCAGGATTCTTGATGACCTGGATGGAGATGATAGATATATGGTGGATGATGTGGTCATCTAATCTTATGGCAGAATCTTCTTGACTAGTGCTTCTAGTCTTAAGGAGAAGCTGCTACTTGCAGCATGTGAGGACTTCCTAGCTATGCACTTTGATGCATATATTGCCTTGTTAGAGGAGTTCACTTGGGAGGGCATCCAACATGATATATTTCATCATATGGAGAGATGCATAGCCCGAATGGTGATGGAGAGGAGGTCACAGCCACTTCCTTAGTCATTGGAGGTGAGGGAGAAATTCCAATTGAGCCATTTCAGCTCAAGGTTTCAAGTACATGGTAGAGAAGGTATAATTTCACATTATGCTTTGTCCTTATTTACTTTATATAAGCAACATGTTGTACCAAGAAGGATCATCCCTTCTTTCATTTTTTATAATGTACTTGTAGCTACTTGTAGCATTGATTTTGGCTACCTTAATGGTGGTTTGTGGGGGAAACCACATGATTCTTGGTGTGCACCATTGACACCATATTGTAACTTCATGTTTCCATCTTATGAGATGATTGTGGCAGCAAACAAGTGGTTGGTGAAGCACTTGTTATTTCTTATTTTAATGCAGGAAAAGGATGCACTGCGCTGGTTCCATGAGTGGAACTATGATTCACTCTCTGGTTGTCATTTGGCAACTTGTTTTCATTGTATTTTTCTTCCATATATTGCTGATATTTTTATGCTTATGGGAAGCTTTTTTTGGAGAGTGGGCTTGAAGTTGAAGATGCCCATTGGGAGTATGATTCTCCCTATTTCACATGATGTATGTTTCAGGAGAAACAATGGGCACACCATGATTGCCATATCACCCCTCTTCCCTTCATGTAGGGGGAGCCATTGGGAGAACATGCGCTATGTGATGAGGCACTTCATGGTTGATTCATTTTGTGGGGTGGCTTGGACCAATTTTGGAGGCCATGACATTTCAGCCAAATATCAGCAACCCCCTCATACTTACCATAAATGGAGGGAGAAACTACTTGGATGGGAAAATCTAAACTCTCCATTCAGCCCCAACATATTGCATAGATCCAGGGTTGAAGATTTCTTTGATGAGCTACCTAGAATGGCTCATTTCATTTGTATGATAGAATGGGTGAGAAGGTCACTCATTGGGAATGAGATTTCCCATGTGTATCATCACTCCTACCTTGAGGAGGCCATGAGACAGCAAGAAGGTTTCCACTTACACCTTCCACCTTTTCATGATGTGAGCCATTGGGTCATGCATCTTTGGGAGGAAACACTGGAGGGAAGATTTGTTGCAGATTATCTTGAGAAGTGGTGGGGACTATTGATGAGGAGGCCACAAGAGGAGAAGGGGAGGAATTTTTCTCTCTCTATACATTTGCTTGAGGACAAGCAACATTTTGGAGGGGAGGACTGTAATCTTCCCAAATTTTAGCCTCAAGCTAAAAGGAACATTATAGTTAGCATTAGATGAATAAAATGAGTAGGGAGGCCCATTAACCTCTTTAGAAGGAAAAATAACATTCATCATTGGAAAAGGGGAAGAATAAGTAGCTGGATTGAGCACCTACAGGTGTGAACAGGATTGGATCATGTTGATTTAGTCATATTTGACCAAGTCCACATGCACTGTCTAGATACATTGTATCTCCATGATGGACTGCGCAGTTTTAATGGAGGACAACTTGCATGGGCTAGGTGGCACATATGGATGGGACCCATTATGTAGAGGAGAACTTGATATATATGGAGAAAAGGAAATCCATTGTATTCGTGTTTTGGATTATTATTTTTTGTATGGTCTGTTTAGACTATTTTCATTCTTCAACTGTTTAGTTGAGATTGTTGTGTTGTTTAGCACAGGGTGTTCCTGATCGGGAATCCCACATATTCCATTGAGGAGCTCTTGGAGGAGTTTTCACTATACTTCCAAAATCATGCATTTGGCCAAGCTTCATTCTCATGTACAACGCAGTTCTGTTTAGAGTTGGGTTGTGTTGCAGGGGTGTAGTAGTGGAGGAGAGAAATCTGCAATTTTTGAGCTTATTTTCTAGTGAGGGGACCAGCCCTTCACCTATTGAGTTGATTTGGTGTTTTTGTATATGATAGATCATTCCTTCAGCCCCATATCAGCAGCCATTCCCAGGGAGTGCGTAAGTTAGGTAGTAGAAATGCAGTGGGCCAACTCAAAAAAGGCCGAAAATCCAAACTTAAAATATGGCCAAACCATTTCTGGGTTTTTCTGGGTTTTTTGACTAGCATCCGTGGTTGAAAGAACAGATCATTTGGATCATTCTAACATCCTTCTGCACATGGTTCTTCTTCATAATAACAGTGGTTTCTAGCAGCAGCAGCAGTAGCAGCACACATTTCCAGTGCTTGGTTTCTTTGGTGTATTTCAGCCATCTTGTGGCTTGAGTGCATTCATTTTGGAGCACCATTTAATTTCATTTGATGTTGATATTGTTAGCACTTGATCTGGACCCCAGGTTGACAAAGGGAAAAACAGGGTAACAACTAAACCACGCTCAGCCTTGTAGCTAGCCCTACAAGGTCAGGAGAGGGTTCTCTCTGTGAAAGGATATTCAATAAAGTGAAATAACGAACTGATATTTGGCTAGGTAAAATGATGGGAAAGAATTTTATAAGATGAATAAATTTTCAAGGATGTGTGGGATCAAATGGGGCAGTTTGAAACCAGGGAATTAAATCAAGACACAGGGTATTTCATGGGGCAAGGTAGGCAGGAAATTTTAGCAATTTAGGTTAAATAAGAATGGGATGAAAAGACTGGTGAGGAGCTGAAAGGGGCACAATAAATGGATCATTTTCAAACAAAAGAAAAACACCGAGTATGAATGATTTCCCAAGGCAGAGCATATAAAATGGATTCTACCTTTCTATCTTGAAAGCATTCAAAAGGAAATGTTTATGGATGAGAGGTGAAACATAGCAATTTACATATGAACACAAAGAGAGAACAAATGCCAAAACTCATACCACATGGATCCCACAAATCAGAGTTGCATCACTTTATTAATTCCCTGTCAAACTGTATAATGGAGCACAGAGCGTTCTTCCACACTATTCCCCTACTGCTGATTTTACAAACTTTAGACTGCTTTACAAATGATTCACAATTACAATAAAAAATTTGAAATGTGGGAACATAGATCCACGAAAAGAGGGAGTTGTTTAACAACTTAGAACTAAAATCTAAATATGGCAAAGAGAACCAACATTTTGCCTTTGAAAACAAGGAACAACAATACATTTTTAACCCTTTGAAAATTCGTTGTTATATTGAATGAAGGAAAAATAGGCAATCCGGAAACAAATTTCCTACTTTGATGCTGTTGTAACAATCTCTATTTTAAATAAGCTTTCTCAACCTTTGACTGTTGCTTTCCATATTCCGTTTGAAGAAAATCGACTTTCATAAAATGTTTTGAAATTATTCAAAATGAATTTATGCCTTTGTGAAGGGAAAATTAATTTTTGAATGGGAAAAAGGGAAGGGAAGGAGGCGGGGTCCACGTTATAATCACAATCGAGATCAGATGGGAGGCGATATATAATAAAACATGTAATATGCTTTGCGCGATAATGCCATCGCCAATCGGCGATCGAGGAAAGGGAAGGATGTTATTTGAAACGAAAAAACAAAACTTCCGATGCGATTTGGCAAGGCCTGATGGGTAATGTGAAAGGGAGCAAAAAAATCTCTTTGAAAATATAATTAAAATGGTTATTCATTATTTACAAAGGGAGGAAGGATTTTATATGAAAGAGCGGAGGGCTTTATGGTGGGACCGGGGTATTATCATCGCAATCGGAATCGGGTAAATGGGGCGGGCGCATCGCATAACACAATACAATACTTCCGATGCAATGGAGATCAGCGATGGGGGAAATACTTTGCATAAAACAAATAAAACAAAACTTTGGTTTATACAAATGGAAAGGGTTTTATATTATGAACGGGGTGGAATATAATGTGGTGGGCCAGAGGGCTAATCGGCATCAGGGATCGGAGGGGAGAGGGATAGAGTAATACACATGAAATTGCCGATGCCGATGAGTGCGATGTCCTTTAGGCCGTCGGATGAGATTAGGCGATCGACAGCTGAAGGATAATCGGAGGGTGTCGATCGGGGGGACTGCAATCGGGAGGGGCTTTTGGGAAATGCTGATAAGGGTATCTCGATTAGTTGTGAGCCATTAGATCAACTAATAAGATCGACGGTGGGCATGTAATCAGGAATATGGCATTTCGGGAGCGCTCAATTGGAAGCAATCACATCGGGAGTTTTTGTGATGGGCCAATCGAGGCACACACTTTAACATTTGCGATGCGATGGAAAGGGGAAGGGACTATGGGATTTTATAATATGAAACTTAAAATTTGTTCTAATTTTTAAGGGGTTATGAAAAGGGGAAGTGGTTTATAATGGCAGGGACTTTATAATAATAAACTTTAAAATGTTTATTATAAAGTTTAAATGAGTATGGTGGGGGAGTGGTTATTATATCGAATGGGATTTATAATAACAACTTTATAACGTTATTATAAGGTTCTAAAGGGACATGGAGGGGAAGTGGTTAATCACATCAGATCTTTGTATGTTGATTGGGTAATCAGAAGGGGAAAAAGGGGTTTATAAAAGGAAATATTAAACTTTAATAATATAAAGTTTAAGGAAAAATGGGGAAAAGGGGAAGGTTAGGGTATAGGGGACTTTTATTTCACTTAAGCATAAATTTCAATCTAGAAATCAGTTTTGAGAGTTTAATATACCATTGGAGAGCTCTTTCCAGGCTCTTTCTGCTAGATCTACTTGGAACATGATTTGATGCTGAAATTGCTATGAAAAACTTCTATGAAGGCAGGGTGATGACCTTGAAGAAATGGCAGCTTCTGAATTGTGACTTATTACATATGATGACATAAAATTACATAAATAAAGGCAAAGTATCATGTTTTCACCTCCAAACATGGGTTTGAGGTGAAAATTACATCAAGCTGAATAAAATATTTATTTTATCTTCCAGGTGCTGTGACTTTGAGTTTATTGACTTCCTCATGACCTTGCTGATATGTATTGACACTTGACTCATTAGTTTGACCACAGTGAGATCCTAGAACCTAATGAGACCCATCCTATGACCTAATGATATTATTTGAAGAGTGAAAGTGACTCATGACTAAGACCATAGAGAGGAGAATCAACAAGTTTCACATGGGGGAGAACTGATGAAAAATCACTACCATCAATGAATCCATGACCTATCGGAATGGTGAAATTTATTGGTATGGGACTCCTAATATGAAAATGTAAAAGAGAAATTTTGATCACTGATGGCAGTGTGACTAGACTGAAACTAACAGATATATAATGAGATGGCTCAGTTGTTTTATGCCCATGTTTATGATGTTTTGATGTATTCCGGCATTTTTCCAATTCTACATGTTTAATTCTTATTTTACCGTAGTTGGAATTGTGCATATATTATATGTTCCTGTCTTTTCCATTTTGGAATATTACATCATCCGACCAAGTACTTCGCCATGCAGGTCACCTATTTTGTTGGTGCCAAAGAAGGATGGAACATGGCGCAGGTGTGTGGATTTCCACGCATTGAAAACAAATATAGTAAAGAACTATTACCCACTTCCTAGAATATATTTTTTACTTGATCAATTGAAAGATGCAAATTATTTTACTAAGTTGGACTTAAGGAGTGGCTACCATCAAATTAGAATTACTGAAGGTGGCATTTGGAAGACAACATTCAAGACAAAACAAGGTTTGTTTGAATTGTTAGTTATCCCTTTTCGTTTATGTAATTCTCTTGCTACCTTCATGTGCATGATGAATGATGCGTTGAGGCCATTTCTTGATGATTTTGTTATATTCCAGTTATATTATATCTTGATTTTCAGTAAATCACGTGATGAACATGTCATGCATGTAAGAAAATTACTTGATGTCCTAGGGAAAGAACAATTTTTTTTAAGATGTCAAAATGTGAATTTGGTAAAACTTATTTGGTGTACTTGGGGCATATTGTTGGAGGAGATGAGTTGAAGATAGACCCCTCTAAGGTTGAGGTCATTGTGAATTGGCCAACGCCCAAGACAGTCACTAAGGTGAAAAGCTTTTTGGGAGTAGCCCAATATTGGAGGAAGTTTATTGCTAACTTCTCTTCGATCGCAGCTCCTTGCATGCATTAACTAGTGTGAAAAATGTCTTCCAATGGTGAGGCAAGCAGCAAAAAAAATTTGATGCTTGGAAATAGAAGATAATTTCAGCCCCAGCACGTGCACTACCTAAATTGAGACAACCCTTTGAGATTCAAATTGATGCAAGCGACTATGCCATGGGTGAAGTCCTTATGCGACATGGTAAGCCAATTTCATTTCATTCATAAACTTTCAATGGTGAAGTGATTAAATATCCTACTTATGACAAGGAGTTTTATACATTGGTTCAAAGAGTGAAAAAGTGGAAACACTACTTGATGGTAAATAAAACCATCGTACACATCTACCACAAACCATTGCAATACTTGCAATCAAAAACTATGTTTCAGGAGTCAAGGCACTTTCGATGGATGGGCTTCCTTTAAAAAATCCACTTGGTGATCAGGTATAATAAAGGTATATACAAAAAAGTTGTTGATATGCTTGCTAGGCCTATTGTTAATGTAGCTACTTTACTCAAGTATAATTTTGTTTTGCATGAAATTTATGTTGATAAATATGCATTTGATAATGACTTTCAAGATGTTAATGAAAACTTGAGTCAAGGAAACCAGGTAGAGGAATTGGATTACCATGTACATAATAACTTGTTGTATCATTTGAGCAAGCTTTGTATTCCACAAGGGGGAGAGAGTGAATGTCATAAGGAAAGCACACACTTCTCCTATTGTTGGACATTTTTGTGTAAGAAAACCAGTGTCATATCTTTAGAGTTATTGTTATTGGCCTCGTATGCTTGAAAGTGTGTCATGTTTCATTAAAGGTCATTCATTGTGTGCAGTAAGTAAGCCTAGAAATAGGAAGTTAGGATTGTACACACCACTTCCCATACCTTCACGTCCATGGGAGAGTGTTTCTATGGATTTTGTAGGAGGTCTTCCATTTAAAAAAATAGGTCATGATTATTTGTATGTAGTTGTGGATAGGTTCAGCAAGATGTGTATATTAATTCCATGTAAAAAGAAAATCATAGCTAAAAAAATAGCTTAAATATTCTTTCATCATGTTTGGGTTCATTTTGGGTTGCCCACATCCATTTTTAGTGATCAATATTCTCGATTTGTTGGGAATTTTTGGTCAAGTTTGTGGGTGTAATATTCCCAATTAGCCATGAGCTAGTTGGAATATTAATTTTTGTTTTTTCTTCTTTGTTTGATGAATAAGAGGGTATGGAGACCCATAAATCTCCTTAGTAGGAATAAAATCACTCCTAATCTTAAAGGAGGTAATCTTAGCCGCTTAATTAAGCACCCTTGTGTGTGTAAAGGGGCTGGAGCATGAAGACTGGGTCAACTTTGACCAAATCAACAACGTTGTTATGGAGGAGTGGACATTTATTGAGGGACAATGCAGTTTTGGAGGGAGATCTCATGCATGGAGATGGTGGCTTTAATGAGTGGGGCCAAGGGTGAGGAATCTCACCACTTAGATAAGGAAGGGGATAGCAGCCATAGAAGATCATGTTATTTTTTTATGTTTTAGATTTTATGATCTGTTTAGACTTGTTTCTCTCTTCAGCTATTTAGCAAAGATTGCAGTGTTGTTTAGCACAGGGTGTTTCCAAGTGGGAATCCCACCTCTATCCTTGGGGGAATTATAGTGCCCACTCAAGAGGATTATTTTCACTATATTTCAACATTCAGGCATCAGGCGAAACTCCATATTTATTGTACATCGCAGTTTCTATTGAGAGATGTGTTGAGTTGAACGGTGCAACAGTGGAGAATACATATGGGTGATTTCTGATCTAGATTTAATTGGAGGAAAGTTTCCTTCCATTGGTAGGCTATTAAGGAAGGCCCTTGAGCCTTATTGTAGCATTTAGCATCAGGCCACATTATTATTTTCCCCTACAACGCAGTTTCAATCTTGGACTGCGTTATTTTAGGGAGGAGTTGCACAGGTGGTTTTAGTACACCATTTGGGGAGGAGGTTTTTTAGTGAAGGGATCAACCTTTAATCTAGAGAGTATATTGGAGGAGAATATATTTCTTGCTACATAATATCAGCCACAACTCTCTATTTATATTGTTGCAGTGAATCTTCAGCCCTGGGGCTTTGATTCATGTCTTGTATATTGGTGTATTTCTGAAAACACTCTTGGGTTCTTTGTTGGAGGTTGGATAGAGCCTTGATCTTCTTGTACATTATATTTTGAGGAATATTTCAGCCATTTCATCTTTTGTATATTCATTTTTTGTAACATTTCTCCTATGATTTCGATGTAGCAGTCTTCTGGCATTTTGATAAAGTAGCAACACCTCATTATGAGGGGATTTACTCATTGGAGGCTTGTTAGTTCATGTTGTATGGTTTATGACCCATAATTTTGTACTATTTTTCTGTTGTTACAATTAATGGAAAGGCTCCATATTGGTCTCATGTATTGATGTAATTTTTTACACTGTTATTTCCATGTTTATGCACTATATTCCTGCTTTTCCCATTTGGGAATATTATAGTGGTATCAGAGCATAATATTGGCTCAACATGTGCATCTTAAGCCAATATGTCATCAGAAGAAGGAGATCCTCTCACAGATAGAGAGAGGAGGTATCTCAAAAGAAACCGGAAGTATGACTCTACAGATGATAAAGAAGTCAAGGCTAAAACCCCTTTATCAGGAGAAGAGGATGGCAAAGAGTTTCCTAAACTTCTTCTTCAAACTATGAAATACATTACAAGAGAAATAAAGGAGATGAGGATAGATATACACAAAGAATCCCATAAATGGTTTCTACATGGAGAAGGCTTCGACATTTCTCATCACTGGAGTGATCAACCAGTGAAGCAGCAGGTTTCCCAACACTCTACAATGCCTACATTTTTAGCAGTGGAAAATGGAGGGTTTCAAGAACAAGAAAATCTTGAAGACTATTTCATGGAGTATGAGTCTCAATCTTATAGATTCAAGGATCATTTGAGTTTTCAAGAATTTTTTCAGATCAAGGACAATAGGATACCCCGGCATCACAATAGAGGTGGAGGATTCATACAGAACCATGATCTACACTGGACTATGGGAAGATTTTTCTTACCCAACTTTGATGGGTCATAAAAATTCACTTCCAAATCATGGGTAGAGAAGCTAGACATCTAGTTCCAGCCGAACCAAGTACCGGAGATGGAGGCCATCAAAATAGCAGCGTTGCACCTTGAGGGTGAATCATATGATTGGTGGTTTCATGGGATGTCTACATTGGGACATGCCAATGTGACTGCATTTCATATTTCACAAGGAGGTTGCTGGAGAGGTTTGATCGGAGATACCCAGAGGCACCTTTCATGGGGCTAGCTAAGCTCAAACAATCAGGTAATATAGAAACTTATATTTCTGAATTTCTAAAACTTTATATTATGGATCTTGATTTATCGGTAGCAAGTAGGGTCTCTATGTTTATTAATGGGTTGGTTAAGTCTACTAAACCCACTACCCTTCAAGATTCCATTGAAAGGGCTAGATATCTACAATATGCCTTTCCAAAAGCAAAGGAAACATTTCAGAAAAAACCCACTTTTCCATCAAAAGGAAAAGATGAGAAGGCTCCTTTTTCAAAGGAGAGCCAAAACAAATTACCTCTTAGTGATGATATCTGAAGAGACTTGAGAAGAAGGAAGCTTTGCTTCACAATCCAAGAATCATTGGCACCCAGACATATATGTGTAGTAGGAAAGGCACACTATATAGAGGTCTTCTCATATGATGAGGAGGAAGGAGAAGAAGAACCAAAAGGAGGTCACAACGATGGAATAGTAGGAGATGATCCACCACCACCAGGAGGTTGGAATGGAGAATTTGCTCCAATTGGAGGGGCTCTTGCATCATTGAGAGGAGTACGCAAGTACTTGACCTTGAGGGTTCGAGGTTCCATCTTGGATCAAAGGGTTTCAGTTTTGATTGGCAGTGGGGCTACCCACAACTTTATTGAAGCCCAAATAGCGCAGAGGAGAGCAACACCCACTGATGATTTTGAGGGATTTTTTGTTTTGGTCCCAGGAGCTAGGACTATGCAGTGCATGCATTGTGTTCCATCTTTATCTGTCACCATGGGGACATATGCATTGACTGATCACTTCTTTTTGGTTGACATCCCTGACACAAATGTGATATTGGGTGTGTAGTGGTTAATTAATTTGGGGAAATTCACCACAGATTGGGAGACTTTTCAGATGGAATGGGTGGATAGAAAGAGTGACAAAAGTCAGATGTTTAGAGGCATCCACACATATCCCTCACAAACAACTTCCATATAGAAAAAGAGATGGATTTGTGCAGTGGAAGCAAGAACCTAATATTCCCATCTATTATGCACATGACTTTGGCCCATGAGACACTACTGTTTTGTGGCAAACCACCTGGGAGGCCACCTGATCAAGAGTTGGTGAGAAATGTCTCACAACATGTTGCGCCACTCATAGATCCAGGAGGAGTGGGGGCATTGGGAGGTCATGGTACACCTCTGAGAGTCTTGGGTAGACTCAAGGAGGAGGGAGAGATTCTCCCAACATCATCATTACCCACTCTCACCTCAGATCTTGCACTGAGAAAGGAGCAATAGAGGGAGGATAATAGCCTTCCAGTTTGTGAATTTTGCATAGGATATGTCAAATAAGGGAGTATCCATATGACATATTCCTTATATGATAGATCATCAGTGCTGTCACTTTGGAGGATAGATCCATATTGGAAATCCCAGCTATTGGTGGATTATTCCAAGGATAATTTTACTTGCATGATACTTGATGACCAGCTACAAGAGGAGGGATATTTAGTTATAGATGAGGTCATCTAATATCATGGTAGGATCTTCTTATACATAACATCCAAGATCAAGGAAAATTTACTACAAGCAGCACATGAGGATTTTCTCTTCAGCCACACTTATTCCATGAGATCATACCATTCTATCATGGATGGGTTTACTTGGGAAGGCTTTGAAGAGGAGATATATCAAAATTTGAGGAGATGCATGGATCATGTGGTGATGGAGGAGATACATAACTCTTTGATGGAGTTATCACAGCCGCCTCTTTCCTCTTTGGGAATGAGAGGGGATCTATGTATGGACCACTCCATTGATGTGAACAAATCATATGGTAAGGATAATTTTTGTATGCATAATTATTTATATAATGAATATATGCATTCATTAACCATACATGTGTATGCCATTGCTCCAAGTGGGAGCATTTTTCCTTATAGAATTCATGGTAAAATTTGGGCCATAAACAGTGTTGAGCATGGCCACTTCCTAGGAGGATATAGGGAGATGATATATCATTCAGGGTGCACTCCAAAGGCACCAAATATCACTCACCTTCTCAAAACATGTGAGAAGAATATGGAAGAAAGTATGTGGTGGGGAAACCACTTACCATATCATTATCTGAGGCATTCGGGAGATATACTGCATTGGTTCCACATGTGGGACTATGATCCACCTCCACTATTGCATATGGTAGCCTATGTGTACTTGGTTTTGATCCCATACATTTATGATGTTCTTATTCTTATTATGGGAATGAATGGAGGAAGGATGGGAGGATTGAGAATGCCCTTTGGGAGAGAGACTCTCCATGTTTCTTATGCTTCATGTTTCAGGTAGAACATTGGGCAAACCATGATTGATTCATTGGGTCTTTTAATTCCTTATGGGATGATTCATTTGCATCTCATGAGAACTTGGGAGGAGAATTTCATGGAGGTATTGATTGGGAGACACTTGGTATATGAGGAGAGCTTATCACATGGAGGTGTCACCAAGGGAGAAGGAGAAGAGTTGCAGCACTCACCTTTACAGTTGCTTGAGGACAAGTGACATTTGGGAGGGGAGGACTGTAATATTCCCAATTAGCCATGAGCTAGTTGGAATATTATTATTATTTTTTTCTTATTTGTTTGATGAATAAGAGGGTGTGGAGACCCATAAATCTCCTTAGTAGGAATAAAATCACTTCTAATTTGAGAGGAGGTCATCTTAGCAGCTTAATTAAGCACCCCTGTGTGTGAAAATGGGCTGGAGCATGAAGACTGGGTCAACTTTAACCAAATCAACAGTGTTGTTATGGAGGAGTGGACATTTATTGAGGGACAACATAGATTTGGAGGGAGATCTCATGCATGGAGACAGTGGTTTTAATGTGTGGGGCCAAGGGTGAGGAAACTCGCCACTTATATAAGGAAGGTGATGGAATCCATAGAATAACATGTAATGTTTTGATGTTTTAGATTTTATGGTTTGTTTAGACATGTTTCTCTCTTCATCTGTTTAGCTAAGATTGCAGTGTTGTTTAGCACAGGCTTTTCCCGAGTGGGAATCCCACCTCTATCCTTAGGGTACTTCTAGTGCCCACTCAGGAGGATCATTTTCACTATATTTCCACATTCAGGCATCTAGCCAAGCTCCATCTTTATTATACAGCATAGTTTCTGTTAAGAGATGTGTTGAGTTGCAAGGTGCAACAGTGAAGAATACATCTGGATGATTTCTAATCTATATTTCATTGGAGGAAGGTTTCCTTCCATTGGTAGGCTACTAAGGAAGGCTCTTGAGCCTTATTGCAACATTTGGCATCAGGCCACATTATTATTTTCCCCTACAACATATTTTCAGTCTTGGACTATGTTATTTTAGGGAGGAGTTGCAAGGGTGATTTCAGTACACCATTTGGGGAGGAGGTTTTCTAGTGAAGGGATCAGCCTTTCCTATAGAGAGTCTATTGGAGGAGGCTATATTTATTGCTACATAAAATCAGCCAAAACTCTCCATTTATATTGTTGAAGTGAATCTTTAGCCCTATAGATTTGATTCATGTCTTGATTCATGTATATTGGTGTGTTTCTGAAAACCCCCTTGGGTTCTTTGTTGGAGGTTGTATAGAACCTTGATCTTCTTGTACATTATCTTTTGAGCCATATATCAGCCATTTCATCTTTTTTATATTCATTTGTTGTAGCAGTGCTCCTATCACTATGCTATAGCAGTCTTACGGCATTTTGATATAGTAGCAGCACCTCATTGTGAGGGGATTTACTCATTGGAGGCTTGTTAGTTCATGTTGTATGGTTTATGCCCCATTATTTTGTACTATTTTGCTACTGTTATGATTAATGGAAAGGCTCCATATTTGTCTCATGTATTGATGTAATGTTTTGCACTATTATTTCCATGTTTATGCACTATATTTCTGCTTTTCGTATTTGGGAATATTACAGTGGGGCTTGATGGATACCAAGTTGAAAAATTGTACAACCTTTCATCCACAAACAGATGTTCAAACCGAAGTGGCGAATCCAACAATCATACATCTTCTTCGAGGATATTGCAACAAGCATCCTAAGTCGTGGGATGAAAACTAGCAATACTTTCAACATGCTTACAACCATGCAAAACACTCCTCTACACAAACATGGTCATTTGAGGCCTGTCTTTGATACTTGCATAGATCTTCATTGGATTTCATTTTTTGGAAGGATGTTGCTATTGATGGCCATAGCAACATAGAAAAAGCCAAGAAGTTCATGGAACAAATACAATTGATACATCAAACAGTTCATTATCAGCTTGAAAAGAACCAAGGCAAGTACAAAACAAGGCACAACAAGCACCATGTAGATCAAAAGTTCCAAGTTGATGACAAAGTTTGGCTTCACATTGGCAAAGAGAGGCTTCAAGGGGAAGGTAAAAAACTGAAACAAATTTGTTATGGTCCTTTTAGAATTTTGGAAAACACTGGTGACAATGCCTTCAAGTTAGATTTGCCTTCATACCTGGAAATTTACTCTATTGTTAATGTTGAGAACTTAAGGTTGTATGAGCCTCCTTTTAATTGAATATCAAGGAGAAAATGTTCAGATTCATTCTAGTAAGGATTTTCCTCTAGTATACCTTGATGAGCTTCAGCAAGCCACCATTGTTGACAGAAGAACAAGGACATCAAAATGAGGGAGTGTAGACTACCTTCATGAGGGGCTTAAAGGCACAAATCCAAGTAAGTCCAAATGGATCGAGATTGGAAAGGTGAGGGAACTGTACCCTCATTTGCTGAAAATATGAAAGTAATATTTTGGGGTCCAAACAGTGGGGAGGAGTGATCAGGTGCTCAAAATTATGCTCAGAAATTAAATTTGTCGGAATGGTATGGAACCTGAATGACCATATATATTTCATAGTTTTGAATCCGACGCAACTCGTTTCACGGGAAACCAACACCATATGCTCCCAAGAACGTGTTTTGTCAAATTTGAAAAACAGAGAAATTTTTGAAATTTTTTTTATAGGGATAGCCTAGTCAGCAGTTCGTACTGTTGACTGGGCATGCCCATGTGCGAAGTTTACTGGTCAACGGTATATTCTTCGGTGAATGATGTTGTGCCAAGTGATGCTTTTTTGTTGGTCTGAAATGGGTGGTTTTGTTTGGTTTTAGGTGGCCAATCATAGGCTTCCATGTGGCATGGCCAGGGGCTTCCACATGGCAACCTAATGGCCACAAAAATTTTGGTCATGGTCCAAGCAGAGCAGGCAGGAGTCGAACCCATGAGAAACCAACACAAACTTTCACCATCGCACCACGAGTTTGTTTCTTAACCATAGGCGGTGCGGTGTATATTTAAAGTGTAATGGTTTTGTGTTTGGGGATGGGGGATGGGGTCTAGCCAGAGCCCTGGTCACCGCTTCTGGGGTAGAGACCATGGGTGGGAGGCTCGCCTCGTCCCCCCCCCCCCCACGGAACTAACTGTAACATAAAACTCCAACTTCCATTTGACACACCAAGACCTCCACCATAACAGTTTGTCGAACAATAGGATGGAGACAAGTTGCGGACATTAACCACCTCCATAAGTCACCATGTGATCGTTGAAGTGATAATTGTTGGCGGTTAGTTAACCATCCCGCGGATATTTTTATATAAAAAAATATTTATGCACTAAAAAAAGTATAGTTTGAAATCTGGAATTTAGGTTTTATTGAGAAAATTAATGCCCCAACAATTTCGCCTAGAAATTGGGCAATTTGGCTCTCGATTAGCAAAATTTCGGGGAAAAATTGTAGGATGGTTCTAGATTTGGTGGAGTTTGTGGTGGGGTTAGTGCCAAAAATTTGGGAAGGCATAACTAATTCATTTTTTTACCAAATTCAAGGTAGAAATAGGCTAGACAAGAATTTTTTGGCATTTTGGAGCCATTGGAGTAGGTTGCAGAGCTGTTTGAGCATTGTAAATGTATGTAATCGCACTTTCAAGCATAATAGAAGAGGCCCAAGCCATTGGAAGTTGGAACAAGGAGATGTAGACCAAGAGGGGTCAACTCCTTCATCATCTGCTGTTTTGTTACTATTTATGGTGATGTTCATGTTTGTTATATGTTGTTGTTTAGTGTTTTTTTTATGTTAATTTCCTCAAGAAATTCACATAAAAACACTTAAAAACCCATGGTTAAATTGAAATTTACCTCTTAATCCTCAAGCACTTTTTTTATATTATGAATTGGGATTTAGAGCAACAAACACTAATTTTCCCATACATATCAGGCAGGGTGACTGGGTAGTTGACTGTATTTGCTAGGACCAATGGCTTGTTGCCAAGTGTCCACTCCACATTGATTGAAATTAATTGAGTTTTGATTGGTTTTTGGTTGTGGTTAAGTGGACCAATGGGTGGAATCCATGTGGGCCAATGGATGGCTGCCATGTGGCCCCCCAACTGTGTTGTAAAATTATTTTTATGGGTCGAATGGGTCAAACAGGGGTCAAACAAAAGACCTATCGTTGAGCAACGCAGAGTCTTACCACTCCGCCACCTGTGAGACTTAACATATAATAGTCAAAGTTTATATTTAAACTTTATGTTTTAAGTGATTTGGGGATAGGGTTGGGGTTAAGCCCTGGACCCTAGTCACTTCACACCCACAAAATCGCAATCATTGAGCGACAAATTCACCTAGCGCCAACAAGGTTCATGCAAGATTAGGTGCATTTTATCACTTGTTTTAATTTCACAATTACCCCCCCATGAGCGGAGAGATTGGCCCATGTGGCCTCATATCCATCGTTGGATCCAAGCCATTTAAATTATTTCACGAATCGTTTTAAGTGCTCTCGATTGCGGTTAGGTTGTGTTAGCACTGAGCTTGGTTTACAATCCGCGCTTCTAAACATTAACTCTAACCATCGTCCAGAATTTTGGTCAGGTTCCATGTTATCATGATCTCATCTTAAAAATATACTTTCACTATGGTATATCATATAACCGAAGTGTTGGGGTCGGGGTTAAGCCTGAGCCCCCTGCATAGATGAGGCCACGTGGGCCAATCTCTCTACTCACGAGGGGTCATTGTTCAATTAAAACTGGCAACAAAATGCACTCAATCCAGCATGAATCTCACTGGCACCGAGTGAATTTTTCACTCAGTGTTTCCGGAGAAGGCGGATTCATAGGATGGTTAGCAAAAGAGTGCAATTTGTAGAGCAGTTACTGGCAAAACTTCACCAAATCATAACTTCTTCATTTTTTGTCCAATTTGATCTCAACAAGAGCCCAGCTAGGGATTTTTTATTATTTTGGAGTCGTTGGAGACATTATTTTTTCATTATGAGTACTGAAAATCCATGTAATCGCATATTTTAGCACTTAATGAAAGAGGCCCAACATTGGAAGCTGGACCTGGAGATGTAGCCCAGGATGGGTGAACTCCTTAATCATTTTTTTCTTGTGTTACTGATTATGGTATTATTGTCTCTCTTTTTTATGATACAAACCGATTTTAAACACTTAAATTATGTGATTTTTCAACTTTCCTAATTGCTTAAAATATATAAAAATTAACTCGCACATTTCATCAAACCTTCAAGTTTTCAAATACATATCACTATTTTCTCACTGGACATAATATATTTCCATTAAGCGTTGCAAACTCATCATTGCAAACTCATCATCTCTCTTGAATTAATCATTAACACTTGCAAAATTTAGTTATACTCTAAATGAATGTTAATTCAAAGGATTTTATAATGCATGACAATTTTTTGGGTTTCCTATCATTCATTTCTTTGACAATACCTTCTAATTGAAGGCACGATAGTCAATACACTTGTGTAGTGTCCCATCCTTCTTCCTCACCAACACCACAGAATAAGCGGAGAGACTCAATCTAGGCCTGATGTGACCCAACCTTAGCAGCTCTTAGATGGCCCTCTCTATCTCGTCCCTATAGGAATTTGGATTCCTATAAAGGTTGATGATGACTTCAATCACTCCATCCTCCAACTCAATAGTGTGCTCAAATCCACATTATGGTGGTCTGCCTAGTGGGATCTCCCCAAAAACCACATGGTGCCTCTCCAACATGGTTAGTCTATCAGGATGTGCATACTGTGCCTGAGCCCCTATCTCTAAGATCCTAAACTCAACTTCCCACTTCACATCTCCATGTCATATATCTACCTCCATCTAGTGAGCTAAAATGTATGAGATGAATAAGGGTGCATTCCCCTCAATAATACCAGCTTTCCATCTGGCCCCATCAACTACATATCCAACTTCTTCTAGTGAGTGGTGACCCTCCCCAATGTGTACAACCACTAGACACCCAACACAGTGTTTGTGTCTAGAACATAAACTATAAAAAAGTGATCATTGAGGGAGTAATTCCCCATCCTCACAGTCAGCTTGGGAACATACTTTGTGCATTGCATGGTCCAGTCTCCTGGCACCAATACGGAGAACCCCTAAAATTTCTTTGTCTGTATGCCCCTATGCTCCACCATATGAGCATCAATAAAGTTTTGGGTGGCCCCACTGTATACTAGGACTAATGCTCGATGCCCGTGTATTGTTCCCATGATCCTAAGTGTTAAGTACTTTTGCACTCCCTGAAGTGAAGCAAGGACTCCCCCAGCTGGGGAAAATGTTCCTCCCCTAGGTGGTGGTGGTGGTTGCCCTCGTGATGATGGTCCTCCCTCATCTCCCATCTCATCTCCTATCTCAGCCTCCTCATATGGCTCATTTTCTGAAAGCACCTCAATGAAATGGTCCTTATTGGGGGATTTTTGAGGTCTAAAATGGGCCTCCTAAGGAAATAATAAAATAATAGATAAACTAATAAAATAATATTTATGAATTTTAAATTTACTTTTTGTACCACAATCCATGTAACCATAGTTAAATTCAATTAAAAAATTGTACCAAAATAAAATTAATAAAAAAATTGTATTGATGTGACTATAAATAAGAATGATCTTTTCAAGAAAAAGTCATTATCATTGAACAACTAATGCATTTGTCCTTTGTACTTAAATAACTTAAAATAAAATATAAATATAAATCTATAAATTCTTAATTATATTATATGTTATTAATTAAAATTTATATTATTTAAATTGTATAATAACATGTAATTAATATACTATATAAAAATAATATAATATAATAAATGTATAGAGATATGCATTGTTTCTTTCAAGAAATATGAAATGACAATAATATATTTTTATTCAAAAAGTGTGAAATGACATTTATTATGAGTACTTTACTTTGACTTTAAAAGTACTTAGAGAAATACCATGGTTAACCATGAGTTTTTATCCACCATTGAGAATGTGACAAGTAAGTACCCTTAACTCAAGCAATGCCACCTCAACCATTAGGGATGATGTCATCCCCTAAAATGTGATTGGTTCTCATAAAGTGAATTTTTATTGTACATTTTCCTTAGGAGGCCCATTTTAGACCTCAAAGTTCCATTAGTGCACTTGAGCCCAATTTCCCAAGGCTCTTGGCACATAAAGCACAACCTCCTCCTCATAAGTTCCCTCTGTGTCTCATCATCCAACTAGCCATGTCTTGTGTCCCTTTGTGGTGGCCTAGTGTCTTGGCTCCCCTATGCGGTCATGGGTCTAGTGGGAACAAAAGCCTAGCTCTTGGGCACTGCATTAATCATATCTAGGGTATTGGAGATAATTTCCAAAAGTGATGTGGGTTTTTAATCCCTAACCCAACCACACAAAGGTTCATCAAGCCCCTCCACAAATAGCATAATTATTCGAGCCTCTGAGATATCTTTCACCATCACAGTCAGTATCTGGAGCTTTGTGATGTAAACCTCTGCGCTTCCAGTCTGCCTCAGGTGGGCTAACTCCCTAAAATGAAACTCACGGTCTTTCCTCTCAAATCTCTCCAACATCCTCCAGGTGAACTCAGTGTAAGTGGTGATATGGATGTGTCCCAATGTGATTAGCCCATGATGCCAAAATTATTGGACATCGCCTTCCAAATTAAGGGTGGCAAACCATATGGCATTAGATTCCTGCATGGGGTTTAGGTCGAAATATGTGTCTATATTCTAGATCCATGCCCTGGTTGAACTCTTTGTTGACCCATCAAAGTATGGAAGTGTAACCTTCCCAGCTATCCTCTGCACATCCTAGTTGGATGTTCACCCTCTATAGTATACCTCTCCTTGAGGTTAATATACTCCCCAAAATAAATCACCTTCTTAATTTTGGCATCCAACCCCTCATAATCATCAATACCAGATGCAACTGAGTGGAAACAATATGCAACTGCGTCTGGCTCCCTCTTCGATTTGGGTTGATCCACAAAATGAGGCCACGTTGGGGAGTATGTGGGGGCTGATAAATACGGCTGCCCCCTTATGCTCTAGAAACCCCATCACCTTGAGGCTCTCCCTCTAGCCTTCAACCCATCTGCAACCCCATCACCTGATGCATCATGTCCATCATAAGCTTCCCTTGCCTCATCATCTTTTGATTAGTCCTCAGTAGCTCCTCCAAAACTTGCTCCTAGTCCATTACCCTGGGTTTTTCATTGTCCTCCTGATTTTCCATCCCACCTCTACAATTCTCTACCTTAGTGTCTGAAAATGTATCTGAGTTGTATTCTCTACCTCGATCAGTGCCTCTGCCTCTACCACGGCCTCTTGGAAGACTACTCCTTGATAACTAGGTGGCATCACATACTCCTATTTCCCACCCTGGCCAAGAACATGCTCTGATACCACTGTAATATTCCTAATAGAAGTTTACAATGATATCAAAATACATGGCATAATTTTCAACACAAAAATTTATTCAGCAAACACAAATATAAACAAAAAAAATTCCTGGAACACCAAACTAGCCAATTTTATTAAATATGAGTGTTTCAATACAATAGAAAATGTAGAGATTGCACCTGGGCTTGCACAAGGCAAGCTACAAGCCTCAAGTGATTAGTACAAATGTGCCCAACTACTATAGAACTTCTACTCTCTAGAAAACTGTGTTGACCCTTTGTTTATACACTGATGAATTACTTCAGACCTTGATTTTCCCCCTCAAAACAACCCAGAAAATTATGCAAATTTAGGGGTGGACTCCTTGCCACAAACCTAGAAAAACACGGAAATGATTTTCCTTCTCCCACAGCTTGGCCCTCCTCCAAACTATAAATATGCACCAGTAGATGAGTCTATCAATTCCTACTCCCAAAATGCTAGAAATCCCGTCCAAATAAGCCTCTAACCAAAATCCCAGCAACCCAACTCCTCAATCCTTCAGCCAAGGCTCTCCAAAAATAACCCACACCAATGATTGTGTAGTCCTGTAGGGGATGATGCAGTCTTTGAGTTTAGAAATTTGATCTGGGTGTTATATTGCCTCCTCTACTGAAGCCTCACTATTATAGGATGGAAATTGGTCAAGGAACACTCTGGTAACTCCACAAACCCAACTCCCAACACCTTTGCTCCTCCAAGGCTACATGGTCTCCTCTACTGTGTACTATCTGACATAGAACTACGTGAATCCCTGTAGGATGTATATCTTATGGTATCAATATAAAACAAAATCCTTCCTAGGGTGGAACTCGAGGTCCACCAAAGGAAGGATGAACTTCACTCCTTGGGAGCTATTTTGCTAAAAAACACATTGTGGCTCAGCTGAAAAGCCAAAGAAACAATGAATTTTGAAATGTCAAAAATTCCCCGAATGCTTCTTCTCTTCTCCTATTTATGTTTCTTGGCCTTGAGTCTCATGTGGGCCTCATCTCTAATTTAGGCCTCACTTAGGAAACTAAAATTTCCTTCCATGTGGTTTATATTATTTGTGGGTGAGTAGCCCCCACATTCCACTAAAATGCTCATCGACCCACTTTTCCTAAGTTTCCTTCACCAAAATTTTCCTTAGATAAAAAATAACAAAATTTTCAAAATTGTTCTTCTTACCTTACGAAAATAATTAGGAAGGGACATTGCATATTGTGATTTATAACATATGTAACTTTTAGTTTTTATATTAGATGAACATTGTATGTAATTTTTTTAATTTAGTCACAAAATCATCCTAATTAATTTATATTGATTAATAATGAGCACATAAACATGAAAGTTTTAGGTGCTAATATTCGCAAGTGAGCTAATTTTCCATGGTTTTCCCAAAAAAAAAGTTCGCCAATTTCCATTTTTTCTAAAAAAAGATTCGCCCAAATTTTGTAGTATAAAATTATTTTACCTTAAACATTGCTTAAATTTCATAGACACTATATGTAAAATCAATATAAATTTCAATATTTTTATAAATATATCTCTAAATATTTTATATTTTGCATATTAGGGACTAGTAAGATTCATCAAAGTTTCTAAACTCTAAGGATAAATTTCCATCCTTAAATTTCTCCCTACACATACAATCAATCTAAAACTACTCAATTAGTATTTTGTATTGGTTAGTGATTAACACGAATAAAATGAATATACAACGACTAAATTAGTCGTTTATAATTATTATTAATGAAAATAAATGAAATGAATATAAACTAATAAATCAACCTTTTATATAATGAATTGAAACTACCAAAAAAAGATAAATGACTACTATAAATGATAAATTTTTTATTGCAAATGACGACTAAATTTTGCATATATACAGCTATTAGTATATATTTTACATTATCTTATAACACGAACAAATTTAGTCATATTTCTTTGGTTTGTTGAGTAATCTATGGGCAGCTTAATTAGATAATTTCTCTAATTTTGATAAATGATTTTGATGTATTTTTAGTTAACTTGATTAGCTTTTTCTTTCACTTAATTATTATTTTGTTTTCTATCCTCAAACATCTACCAAACAATGAAGAAAAATGAGATAAGAGGACACAAGATATAGGCTATAGGCCAAGGCAAAAACCTCTCCTTTTGAGAGGAAAACTCACAAGAATTATTTTCTTCTTATAGAACTTCAAATGACGAATGCCAAGTCCTAAGAGCCTTGTCAAAAACCCCTCTAAGACCAAGTAAAAAATTTTTCTTGAAGAAATTCCTTCTCACAAATCCAACCCACGTCAAACTTTCCAACTACTGCAAAAACCATAGCTCACACGTGTGGGTGGAAGATGGTAAATTGTGTCTTCTTTCTCATTCTCTTAGGGATCTTCTTATTCCTTAGCAATTCGGCTTGAAAAATGATCTTTTAGATACCTAATTTTGACCTTCCAATGTCACTATAAATTTCAATCTAGATGCAGCAGGATGATGCCCTAGATCTCACACATGTGAGGAGATATAGCCTAAAACAAATCCAAAATTTCTTTTTTCTTTTCCTAGTTTCTTATCCTCTATCTCGCACATATTTTTTTCTTCTTCCTTTCCTTGATTGAAATTCTTGAGATTTGAATGGATGTCCTTCAAGTGAGTTCAATGTCTCTTATATATATACTTCTCTTCTAGGTTGAATAGTTGTTTGGAGGCTGACTTGTCCACTCATAAATTTTCTTTTACTTGATACAATAAGCCCAAAAGTATCTTCCATACATGAAAATGACTCAATTGAATTATTGACTCAATGAATATTCCTAGAAGCGCTCAATGGGTTCTTGAACTATAAATAAATTTACGTTGAGCATGAAACCCATGCATCAATAATTACAATAATAAATGTATTTTCTCTTTAATGTCAAATACATAAAATCATGATTACATATTTCATTATGAAGACCAAACCTAGTTACATATTTCAACACTCACTCTTAATTAGGGAGGCACTCATAATTTGTACTAGGCACTTAGACATTCTCATACTAAATAATTCTCATAAGAAGATTCGGATTGGTAAGCCATATCGTAAGCTATTATTTCAGTTTATCTCATTACTTATCATCATACCAGCCATAATTATCAGATAAGAAGGCCTTGACTAGCAAATCTATCTCTCCACAATATTAGAGCACAATATTGGTGAGACAATCACTGATAAACACCATCATCATTGTATATTAAGGCACATACATCATTCAGATGTTCACAAGGTATGTATTTTTAGGACCATTCCTATATTGGAATAACACATCCTCAAGTAACTTCCTCTTCAACCACTCTATCCTATTGGATGCCTTACCACATAATCAAAGAGTATCATAATCAATCTAATATTCTTACCTAATCCTCCATTCTTTCTTCATAACATGAAGACAAGAATGATGTATATATCTCTCCCTCTCAACTAGGGAGGATATACATATTCCTATAAAAGGAATATACCCAAGTTCCTTCTTACCTAGGAACTGTCCCAAGCTCCCTCTTAACTAGGAACTTGTTTCTGACATTAACTATCAACCCTTTGGTGGAGATGATGGTACTATCAACTGCTAGTAGGGCTCCTCCTTTTGATGTCATGAACTTCAACTTATTCATCATGGAGCATTCATCTTCTATATATTTTTCATAGGCATCGTCTATCTTCTCCATCAATTTCCTTCAATGAACAATAGTGTTGATCAATAATCATGTCATCCTTCTCTTCATTGGAAAGTGATCTTCTAGTTCACATATGGTTATCCTTCATAGAACTACCTTTTAGTCATGTTTATTTCAGGATCTTCCATCGAATCTTATGAGTACTAGTTGTAGGTGACATCTGCAACTCTCTTTCAGTATCCCTATTTCAACCCAACCAGATGATTTCTAAAAAATCAAAATGAACTGTAAATAAAAGTTACCTTTTTATGATGGCTTTTAGTCATGGCATCATCTTCTAAGATCAACATCCTGCATATGTATCTCCAAAACATACATTACCAAGGTTCTTATTATTCAGCACACATATCATGGTCTTCATACCTTCTTCATGGAGATGTCATAGCTAAACTTTCTAATCAATATCGTATGTTGATTCCTTATATTATCTTATAGATGCATCTTCCCATGAACTCTTCTTTCATTTTCTTCACAAATATATTTCCTCAAGATCTTCATTTTCCATGTATAAACCATGAATATCAACTACCTCATATTCTCCATGAGGTCACATCATATTGATTCCATCTTGTCAATATGTATAAGCTTTCAAGGCATGTTGTCTACATACCTTCATGCATATTCCTAATGGAATATATTCTTCTTCTTCAATCATGCTGATGAGATAGAGCATTTAACCATTGTTTTTGCAGCTATATGATGGCATGTCTTTTATCTATCAAATATATACATACCTCTTCATATTTTTGGTCATTTATAATTCCTTCTAGTAGCTTCCTTTCTTGAAGATGAAATTAATTCAGTAATTTTTACATGCTTGACATTTTTGTCATCATATCTTACGAGTGGATCCCACACAAGGTTGAATGTGGACTATCTACAAGACACTTGTGTTCTCCATGGTAGAGGTGAACCTTTTAATAAATATTATAGTGGAGGATCTTGATGATCCTCATTCTGAAAATGCTTCTTTATAATAATGATGATGTATGATTACCTTTCTTTATATTTTATCTTACTAGATGAATTTACCCATATAGATTGTTCCTTTGGTTGTCCTTCTATGCTTTCAATGAAGAGGCTATGATTTATTTCCTTTCTATCATGATGACTGCTTCAACCATATAGACTTCTACCTTGACTGGACTTCCATGCCATTATGATAATCTCATCTCTATCTTAGCTATAATGCATCCTATCATTCTTGTGATTCATTCCATCATCATTACTATCTTCTTACAAACAAAGTGAAGGAGGTTATTTCATTCATAATAAAGGTCTTTCACATTCTCCTTCTTTCACTCTTTCTTTTCAAGTTCTTCCACTTCTTCGTTGATATGGCGTTCATTACTATATTTTATTTTCTTGTTTCATTCTTGAGTTTAGGAAAATTTATTTTGAAATTCCCATATTCATTACTTTCATAACATTGGATCTTTGACATGTCAAGCTTCTTATGTTTCCAAGGATCAAACTTTCCAAACTTCCCTTTCCTTATAACGAAGTAAGCATATTCTTGAACTTGTTCATTTAATCCAGAATCACTCTTTTCCTTTAACCTAATTTCTTCCATAATGACTAGAGTTCTATGAATGGACTGGTTTCCTTATTTCCATAGATACTTGATACAAATTTCCCCCATTCATTTGGGAATATATTGAGCACAACAATGGTCATTTATTTATCGAAAATTATTTCTCCTAATTCTTGTAGTTGATATCTTATTTGAGATACCCTCATAAGGTATGAGGCTACCCCTTCATCCTTAGATACCTTAATTTTGTATAATTTAGTTCTCAATGACATAAATTCTCCCGCAATGCTTACAAAAAAAAATTCTACCAACTTTTCATAGATATCTTTTGAATTCTCCAACTTTGCTACATAAGGGATGAGGGAATCCTTGATTTATTCTCTAAGGATTCTTTGAGCCTGTTAGGTCCCTATAATACTAGTGTATACCCTTATTTTTATTGTTATTGTAGCCCCCTTATTGTTATTTTTGTGATCATGTAGTCCCCATTTTGTTATTATTTTTCCCCATAGAAGCCCACTATTATTATTGTTGTACCCTTACATTCTCATTGTTATGTCGGCTAGGATTATATTGTGACCCCTTGGACTCCTATATATAGAAAGGAGGTTTTGTAATTTTTATCACCCAATAATTGTTCATTTATGTAACGTAAAGGAGGTTTCCCCATCGAATAGGTTGATTTCTAAGTCGTTGATCTATCTTTTCTTCTATTTTGTGAGTTGGTTTCATAAAAGTTGGTAATTCATCATGGAATTTTTGCTATATATGGTTTTATACAAAGGTTCAAAAGCTTAAAGAAACAATCGCTTGAGAAAAAATCCTAAGGACGTCATGTAAAAATTTCAGATCTTGGTTCACCATATTTTCGGAGATATGATCTGTGGAAGTTAGGGTTTTTGTAGGCTCTGAAATTTCACCTCAAACAGGTAACCAAGGGAAAATCATAATAACTTTCGTTTCAAGCATCTGATTTGAATTATGTAAAAATTGGTTGAAATTTCATGAAATACAGTTTCTTTTGTATCTATTTTAAAGCCGAAGGTTGAAACAGTGACATGTGGAGTGTTGTACAATTTCTCTCTACTGAACCAACCCATAATTAGGACATTGTGGGAGATCAAGCATAACTTGGTAATGAAGAATTCAAATTAGGTCTGACTTGTGACATTGGAAAGAAGACTTAGAGGGATACTACCATACCAAATTTCAAATATTGAAGATTCGAAATCACAGAGATAATTAAGGTTCAATATCTACCTCCTAAAAGCAAGAAAAAGGTGTGTATTTTAAAATTGCATAGCTTTTGTTTGAAAAAGAAGTTTGAAGTGATTCCAAGGGAATATTGAAGCATAGATATAAGTATTGTATTCTAAAATTCCTCCCAAAAATAATTCCACACCCATTAAGTCCTCAAAAAAATCTACTATGACGCATGAAGAGGAAGAAGTGCAACATGATATATCAAAATTATGAGACCAAATGCAACAAATGTCGCTCTCCCAAAAAGTAACCAAAAATGAAATGGAAGCTAAAATGGATGGTTTGAAGAAATGAATGGAAGCTAAGATCAATGGCATGGAAGCTAAGATGGATGGTTTGAAGAATGGCATGGAAGCTAAGATCGATGGTATATAAGAAAAACTAAAAGCGGACATGGAAGGTTTTACTAAGTTGCTACAAGAAATGATTCCTAATGGAGAAAAGGTAGTAGAGGAAACTCAGATAAGAAAATAAAATAAAATTTAATCATGATTTCATAAAATCTAATGTTGGATTGAAGACCCACCATAGTCCAAAGATAGATATGAGGAAGTTTTATGGCAAGGATCTCGTAACATGGATACTACATATGGAGCAATATTTTGATCTCCATAATGTGAAAAACACACAAAAGGTACGTATTGCAACTTTATATTTAGAAAAAATACATTTGTATGGTATTGATTCCTTTTCTCGCGTAAACAAAGTGTCACTTGGTCAATTTTTACGGAGGAAATGATAGCACATTATGAGGATACAAAGAGCAACATCTTCTTTATCCAATTGATAAATATCAAACAAAACGGTTCAATGGTGGAGCAAATTGAGGAATTTAAAAAGTTGAATATAATGGTAATTGATATTCCAGAGGAACATAGGATTGATTTCTTCATAGGGACTTTAAAGGATAACATCCAACACGAGGTTCGACTTTGGGAACTTGATTCATTGGAGAAGGCATTCAGCTTCACAAGAAAAATTGAAAGCAAAATCCTGGCAGCAAGGAATACTACCACTCACAACTATAAATATGGAAGTGTTGCTACTCATATACTTCCACAACCTACAGGGTTGACACCACAACAATTGGAAGAAAAAACAACAAAATGGATTTGCTACAATTGTGATATAAAATACACTAAAGGTCATAAGTGTGCTGACAAGAAATTATTTTACATAGATTGTGAAGAGGAAGAAAATGAACAAGAAAATTCAAAAGAAGAGGATATACACCAAGAACCAACCCTAGAGAAATAAGAAATGAATTTGACTATATATTGTAATGCATTGGCATGAATTACCACTCTCAATATAGAAGGACATATCAATAATAAAAGTGTAAGTGTGTTGATTGATTTGGGTAGTACCCATAATTTTATTCATTTTAAGGTAGCCAAGGAATTGAATTTCTTTCTATACCCAACACTAGATTTTCAAGTGATGGTTGAAACTCGAGGAACTATAAATTTCTTTATAAAGTGCCATACTATCAAGCTAACCAGGGGAGAATATTTTTTGAATAGTCCAATGCTCTCCATTCCAATGGGTGGTGTTGATGTTGTACTAGGAATACAATGGTTACAATCTTTGGGGACAATAGCTTTTAATATTAAAGAACAATATTGTAGGGAAGTTGGGAAAGATAATAATCTCTAATGTCATGACAAAGCTTCTGAAGAAATAAAAACGAGGCGTAACTACACAATATTTATGCTCAATAGAGGTTCAAACATCAAAATCATCTATTTATCCAGATCTAGAAAAAGTCTTGGACAAGCATTCCAAGGCATTTGAAACTCCCAAAGGACTCACACCTATTCGTGATCATGATCATGCTATTCATTTGATTCCAGGAATTATTCCTCCAAACATCGGGCCTTACAAATATCCTTATTCCCAAAAGAGTGAGATTGAATGTATGGTTGCAAAAATTCTAGAGGCTAGTATAATTGAAACTAGTGAAATTTCTTTCTTTGCTCTAGTACTATCGGTACACAAGAAGGATGGATCATGGCATATGCGCCCATATTATAGGGAGCTCAACAAGCTCACTAATAAATATAAATTTCCCATCCTCATCATTGATGAATTATTGGATGAATTACATGGAGCAATTTACTTCATCAAGATGGATCTTCGTTCTGGATATCATCAAATTAGAGTGAAGACTGAAAAAATTTTGAAAACAGAATTCAAAACTCATGAGGGTCATTATGAATTTTTGGTCATGCCTTTTGGCCTTACTAATGCACCGTCCACATTTCAAGGTTTGATGAATTCCATTTTCAAACCCTTCCTTAGAAAATTTGTGTTAGTATTTTTTGATGATATACTAATTTACAACAAGTCTTGGAAGGAGCATGTTCAACATGTTGACATGGTGCTCAAACTATTGGAGGAGAAAAAATTGTACGTAAAAACCTCCAAATATTTATTTGGAGTGCAGGAGGTGGAAGATTTGGGTCGTATTGTAGCTCATGAGGGTGTTAAGGTAGACCCTAACAAAATTAATTCCATTAAGGAATGGAAAATCCATACAACTATAAAGCATCTTCGAGGATTTTTGGGGTTAACTGGGTATTATCGCAAGTTTTTTAAGAATTATGGGATAATATCGACACCTTTAACATCACTACTAAAGAAAGTTGAATTTTCTTGGACTCCAGAAGCAACTAATGCCTTTGAACATCTTAAAGAGGCAATGTTCCAAGGACCAGTCTTAGCTACGCCAAACTTCAAAAAAACCTTTATTGTGGAATGTTATCCCTCGGGAAATAGAATTGGTGTGGTTTTAATGCAATAAGGAAGACCCATTGCATTTGAAAGTCATCCAATCAAAGGAAAGTATTTACTGAAACCTATTTATGGGAAGTAGATGTTGGCAATACTACATGCACTAAAGAAATGGTGACCTTACCTTATGGGAAGACACTTCAAAAAATGGATCATGATAGTCTTAAATACATTTTGGAAAAAATATTATCTTCAGAAGAGAAAAAAAATGGGTCACAAAGATGTTGGGTTAAGACTTCTAAATCATTTACAAAAAAGGGAAGTAAAATTTTATTGCAGATTTACTCTCAAGAAAGGATGAGGATGTGGAAGCATTTATTTGTTCCATTTCTATTATCCAGATTGAGTGGATAACCGAAGCAAGGAATGAGTGGAAGAATTCTGAAGAGGTGTGGACACTCATTCAAAATTTGCAGCAAGAGCCCAGCACATATGAAACATTTAGCTGGAAAAATGATTCATTATGGTACAAAGATCACTTATATATTTGTAATAATTCCAAACTCAAACAAATATTCTTTTGGAATTGCACACCTCTCCCTTAAGAGGGCACTCAGGATTTTTAAAAACTTACCACATTTTCAAGAAAGATTTTTTTGGATGGCCTTGTTGGAGTGGGGTCCCCTTAGACACAAAGTTTGATGTAATTTTGTATAATTTTGTACATGTGTGTTGCGCAATGGATTCAAGGGGATTTGGGGTGGGTCAAAGTCCCTAATTTTGATCTAAATGGGTTTAAGGGTAAACTGCGGGCCTCAAACCATGGTTTGAGACCATAGTATCTGCGCATTAGGCAAATATAATAGATAGATAAAGTCTAAGCAAAGTAGTTCTAAGCTTAAGACTATTATTGATGTTTATGCGTCTATAATACGTTGTAAGGGTTTGTCTGGGTTGGGTTGAAAGGCTCATGCTGGCTGTGTGCATGGAGACCTAGTCTTGGTTATGTGCAAACTCTCTTGGCTCTATGCGCGGAAGGGTTTTGTAAGGGAAATTTGATCTATTTAAAGTCTGATGTATTGAACAGATCTGAAGCTAATAGAAAGGACAAAATTTGGTGAACTTCTTATATTATGAATCTGACTTGCTTAATTTTTATGTTCTATTAATATCACACCTTTTCTGTCTTACTTATTGATTATTGTGCATGATTATAAATTCTTATTGATGGTCAATAAATCTAGGTAAGTAATCGAACATTGTTTAGATCTGGATGTGTTTATGCTATACTTTATCTTCGCTAAGGCAAACTGCAAGTCTGTTTCATTCCGTTAAAGAATATGCATTCTCTATGATTCTTTTGTATATTGTTGAGTGCATTTGTTTACAATTGATATAAGTTGCATTCAGTTTTGTTGAGGACCACTTCATTATTTTCTCCCTTAGGGTGCGGAAACCTGGTTCCAACACCCCCCAATACTGCTTTAGGTGAGACTTTGATCTGCACAAGCGTGTCATTGCTAAAAGGGATAGTAGTTGAAGGGTTTGTTGGTTTATCCATAAACTCTGAACCTGGGTCAGGACCCCTCAAGCCATCAATGGTTATTTTTTCGAGACCGGGATCATTCTGAGGGAGATTTGATGTTGTGGCATCCTTCATGAAATGAATTACAAGATTGGTTGGATAGAAATATCCTTGAATTTGTGCTCCAAGAGAATATAAGTACTAAGTTTTCTAGAGAACAGCGGGTGCAGAAATATATTTATATAGAAGTTCATGAAATATTATTTTGTTCATTTTCGCATGAGCTACAGGATTGGTTGTCATGCTTATTTGAATTCTATCACTGCATAAAATATGATGTAGTTATTGAGTGGACTCCTGAATTGATCCAACAAGGAGAGAATTTTGATAATAAGATCATCTTTGCGATGGATCATTGGATCGATCGCCTCATGGGAGGATTTGTGACTGAATTTTCCATTGATCAATTTGTGTCCTATTCTAAAGCAGAAAGAAGGTTTTTTAAAGATGAATTTTATGCGCTCATTAAAATTGTTGCTGAAAATGCTATTATGTGAACAGGGTTGTCTATGCAAAAAAACTGCTTGAATGCATAAAAGAGGTCCAACTACGCACAGTGGAAAATTTTACAGTGAATAATCTGAAAATTTTATTTATATCCCTCTAAAGCCTAGATCTGATAGTGAACCTGAACCAGAAACTGCTAGCTCAAGTGATTCTGAAGAATAAATCTCATCACACCAAAAACCCTTAATTGTGTTTCCAAACCCATCCACTATGCTTCTACACTTACATCACAGATCACCTACTCCACCATGCATTATATCTCCACCACCACCTCCAACTCCCCCTGAAGTAGAAATGGCTACATTAATGAAGTTACCTAATTTCATAGGTATTATAAATGAGGACACTGATGACTTTTGGTTTGTGACTGAGGCTATATGGAAGGCTCAAAAAATTAGCAATATTTGTATCAGGAAGGAAAAATTGGCTATTGTTTCCAAGATCGTGCATTAGATTGGTACATTAGGTACATTTAATAAAACCCTAATGCTACCTTGGAATAGATCAAATCAGCCCTAAAAGATAAGTTTAAGAATCCTAAGTCATACATGCAACTAGTGACAGAAATGAAGGATATTTGTCAGGAGGCTAATGAATCTGCATGGGAGGGCAATAAAAGGTTGAAGTGCACCATCAAAGATGGTGGATTTATTACTGACGACACTCAGCATAAGGAATGTTCCATTTCTATGTTGCTCCCACATCTGTACCAGCCCTTAGGTTAGAAAAATATTGCCACACAAGCTGAGGTTGTGGAGGTTAAAATGAAGTCAAAGGTTACCCCAACACCTATGGCACTGGAAACTCAACAGATTCAGAATCGGCTGGAAGACATGCATATAGAAATTAAAACTTTGTACAAGGACAAAGGAAAGGAGGTTTGCGGAGAGGTGTGGTGTATCAAATTTAAATATTTTAGGCGCCATAACGTCCAGTGTCTTGTCTTCAATAATTATCTGAATGCTGGAGGTCCTAGTCCATTGAAGAACCCTGTATGCTTCACTATTTGTCAAATTTTTGGATTACATGACACAAATTCTTTCCCAAGGATCGGAAATTATCAACCTGACTCGAAGCAATTTTTTTGTAAATTATGTTTGTCATTAAGGAATGATGAGAAGCATTGTCATACTTTTGATATGATGTTAGATAAAGTAGAAATATATAGAATGGCATAGAGGATTTCAAGACGGAGGAAGAGGCCAAGGAGGTGGATCAGTTGGTCGAGGAAGAGGACAAATCATTTTCTATAATTATGGAGATGTTAGTCATTATGTGCGTGACTGTTCGAATCCTGTATGACAATCCTACAAGTACTATAGACAATTTGATCATGTCATAGAATATTGTCCTGTCTTGATTGCAAAAATGCAGGAAAAGAAGATGTAGGCACCAACACAAAATATTCATATGGTTTGCGTAGAAACTCGTGAAGAAGATCCTAGTGTGAATGTGGTTACTAGGAGTGGTGTAGCCACCAATGAAGATAAAGGAAAGAAACTCGCTACCAATGTATGGATCTGTAAAGAGATAGAAAACAAAGAAGGCTTTAATCTTCAGCATGGAAAAGAGACCTTTATTGAAGCATGAAAAGGATTTACAGAAGAAGTATGTCCTCATCTGGTAGAAAAATGAAGGAAGCAGGAGGAGATGAGGAGATTAAACCATTTATAAAAGCATGTATAAATTTGTTGCGCATTAAGAAGGGAGTCAAAAATATGCAGGTGTTGATAGATAATTGCGCGGATAAATAGTAACCAATGGTAGAACAACACACAGTCAATAAAATATAAAAGAACAAGAAGAGGGCGGGTAGGGTGATGCGTATGACCACGTAGATTGGTGCTTATGAAATGAACCAAGTTATTCTAGATCTAGGATCAGATGCTAATGTTCTACCTAATCAAACATGGCAATGCATGGGAGAGGTGAAGCTAGAATGGTCTACCATTCAACTACACATTGTGTTATAACATCATTTATCACCTCTATATACTTGATGATCTATGTATTGACCTTGGGCAGCCCTTTCCATTCATACTTGGTCCTTTTCTTAAAAAACAATATTTTGAATTCCATACACAACTCTGCCCTATCAAAAACACGTGCAGACATAGGTCCACTCATATTTGACCCATGTATATAATTTAAAATATTAAAAAATTTAAAACTCCCTGTTATTTGGGCAGGGTTTACGGGTTACATCGGCAGCCCACCTACAGGAGCTCCTGGCCAAACTGCTTTCTAACTGAAACAATTGTTTCGAGGAAGTATAAATACACCTCATGGGGAAGGCCTAAGGGAAGAGAGACATAGGTATTGATACTATAGCATGTTTAGCCCAGATCAATTCTAATTATCCCTATGCCTCCTACACTTCCCAGGTTCATGAAACCCTTGTTTCCTTCTTTAAGATGTTCACCTCCTTTATGTGACATCCTTGTGCACCTTTATGGAAGAAGATTGTTGAGGTTTGGGCTGGATGGATCCGGAGGATGGTTTCGCTTGGAGTCGTGGCTGATTTAAGGTGATATTTCTCCACATATTTTAAATACATCAATAAAGAAGCTTTGTCCCGTTCCTGATGTCATGATATTTAATTATTTTTCTACATGTTAATGATCTTGTCTTTGTTAATTTCATGTTATTTTCTATAAGCTTATATGATCTAACCACTGACATCTAGGATATATATGTTGTACAACTAGTCTATGTGCTTTTTCTTGAGTGAGTTGCAGGTATTGAAGCACGTGGAAAAGCAGAGGGTTTGAACCCTGTGGTAACGACCTCAAATGTAGGACATACGGATAAGGTCATCTCTCCCAAGTTTACTTGTTTTAACATTAGGACCTTTAGTTTGATTGATTCTTGTTATTATATGTCTTCCACTCTGTTAGGTCCCTCAACCTATACCTTAGGGTAGTTTCACCTGTAACACATGGCCAGTCAGCAAAATATTATTCATTTAGGGAGGTTTTCACAAGTTTTGGTCGGTATAGAAGGCATTAGGGTGATGGTAGACTTCGAAGTTATACAAATTGTAGATGATACTGATCCCTATCCTGCGTTGCTAGGATTAGATTGGGCATTGTCACAGATGGTGTTATCAATCTGAAGAAACAGAGGATGGAATTTGAAAGCAATGGAGTCAGGGTAATCATTCATCTAGATCCTGCATAAGGCCAAAGATATATTGAACCAGTGTGTGCTGAGGACGTGATCGATAAAATCTATAAGCTAACCCTGTGTGAGGAAGAATAGATTAATACAACAACAGATGGAAATTTTAAGTGGGAGAAGGATAGCTATTTTTTTTCAAACTCTGATGAAGAACTGGAAAATTGGAAAAACATGTTGCATGAGGTGTTTTCACTGCGCTGTAATTGCGTGACCCAATCTCTGCGATGTATAACATCTGAGGTACATGATTTTTTGCACTATGATGGCTCAACTGATGTAAACATGTTTATAGGTGAGCTTGAAAGGATGGTGCATGGAAGAAAAATATTCCATTCTTTGGATATTGGCTTGTGCACTACTCCAGTAAGATGGTGGGAAACTCATAAGGAAAATATGGGCAACTGGGAGGAATGTGCGTGCATGATGAGGTTGTGGCTTGAATGTCTAGTCATTAAAATGGAAGATGTATACTCTAGAAAAGAGGATCCACACAAACATTTGGCAAGATGGAATCATGTATGGGGTACAGATCCAAGACTTGAATGGGTCCATATGTTTATTCACATGTTGGGAAAAGTGCCTACTGAATGGTACTTGGAGACAGAGCTACGCAGAGGCACTAGTGAATGGTCTGTGCTGAAAAATATTTGTATTCTTATAATTAGATTTGAGGGTGGATTTGATACAGTTGGCCAGGCTTTGCATAATATTCAAGGATTAATCTTTGATACAACAAGGCCTACAATTGAGTGCGCCCCACTAGCTTGGGATGCATAGATGAAAGCTATTGTGAATTGCAGGAACTTGACAGTGGAATAAAATGATGAGGATCCAAGGAATATCATGATCCCTGAATCTGACATACAACGCGAAGTGGTTGGGCCCTCAATCACTTCGTTGTATGTGAAAAATCCCCTAAAGCTCAGACAGGTGAATATTGGAACTAAAGAAAACCTAAGTTGGAAAATATTGGAGACTACTAGGATAATCATACAGTAGGAAATGTTGATGAACTGCTACCAAAATATCAAGATATGTTCCCTACAAAGATTTCAGAGTTGAAAGGAATCATTAGGGAACTTGGGGTGATGAAAATCACATTGAAGCCTGATGTGCAACCAATAAAACAATGCCCATACAGGATGAATCCCAGATATAAGCAGAAGGTGAAAGAAGAGTTGGAAAAAATTGTGGTAGTAGGCATCATTGAACCTGTAGAAGAATCTAACATGGTAATTCCAATGGTTGTGCAAGATAAAAATACTAAGTACGAAATCAGAATTTGTGTAGATCTGCGCAAACTAAATGATGCTTGCATGCATGATCCATTCCCGACTCCATTCTATGATGAAATCTTGGATATTTTTAGAGGTCAGGAAGCATACTCATTCACAGATGGGTTTTCAGGATATCATCATATCCGGATTGCGCTAGAAGATAGGAGTAAGACCAATTTTGCTACTGAATGGGGATCCTTCAAATATATAGTTATGCCCTTTGGATTGAATAATTCTCCTACCATTTTCTCGTGCATGGTAGTTTCTGCTTTTAAATAATTTATACACAACTTTTTGGAGGTATATTTTGATGATTGGACTGTATTTGGGTTGTTAAAGAATAATGTGTCAAACTTGCGCTTAATGTTGGATACTTGTAGGAAGTATCATATCTCTTTGAATTTGAAGAAGTGTATATTATTTGTACCTTTTAGAATACTGTTGGGACACATTGTCTGCCAGCAGGGATTGATGGTGGATCCTGCAAAGATTGTAGTCATAGTCAATTTGTAAGTACCTAAGAATATTAAGCAGTTGCGCTTAATATTGGGGCATATTGGGTATTATAGGAATTTTATTCAGGGATATTCCCTGATAACTGCACCCATGGAAAATATGCTCAGGAAGGATGCATGGTTTGCCGGGATGAGGACTATTAGAATATTTTTGAGCTGCTAAAGGAAAATATGGTCATTGCACCCATCTTGGTCTTCCCAGATTGGTCAAAGGAATTTCATGTACATTTGGATGCCTCTTGTATTATGCTCGAAGCTATGTTAGCACAGCTAGGATTAGGGGAAATTGATCATCCTATTGCTTACACAAGCTGAAAATTGTCAAGTGCAGAGAAGAATTACTCAACCACGAAAAGGGAAGGGCTAGAAATGGTGTACACACTTCATAAATTCCGCCACTATCTATTAGGAAGTCACTTTAAGATGTTCACTGATCATTTTTCTTTGAATTACCTGGTCAAAAAGCTTGTGTTGGGATGCAAGATCTGCAGATGGTAGTTTTTATTTCGGGAAGATTATTTTGAAATTATGGTGAAACCAGGAAGATTTAATGTTGGGCCAGACCATCTGTGGCACATTGAAATAGGAGAGGAACCTACAAATATAGACGATGGACTGCCATATGCACAATTATTTGTGATAAAGGTGGTTGATGATCATTTCCTTGATATCATTCAATTTTTTACTACTAGATGTGCGCCTGAGGAGTATACAGTTCAGTAGAAGAAAGAACTGTTGGTGTGCACAACGTACTTCACCATTATTGTTGTGAAATTGTGCAAAATGGGTGTGGATGAGGTTCTACAAAGATATGTCCTAGAATATGAGAGAAGTGAAATTCTAAATGAATCTCATGGAGGGGTTTTTGGTGGTCATTATGCAGGTAAGGCCACTATGCAGAATTTTTTGCGAACTAGGTTATAGTGGCCCACGCTGCATAATGATGCCTATGCACCTTTTTTGCATGTGATGTCTGTCAAAGGACATGAAAACCTTCACGCAGAGAAAATATTCCTTTGAATCCGCAGATGGCACTGCAAGCTATTGAGAAATGGGTTATCAATTTTGTGGGACCTATTAATCCTCGAGGAATGAAGAGTGGTGCATGCTACAATTTCACTGTGACAAATTATGTAACCATATGGGATGAAGCCAAATCAGTGAAGGATTTTACTACTGATACAGTTGTGCAATTTATTTTTGAGAATATAGTGACTCGGTTTGGTTGTCCTAATATTATAATAAGCGATTACGGAACACATTTTGTAAATGACACTATTGAAGCATTGACTGAAGAATTCAAGATGCATCATCAGAAGAGCTCTCCCTATCATCCTTAGGAAAATGGCATCGTTGAATATTTCAATAAAATCTTGGAGACCATGCTCACTAAGGTATGTAATGCTAACAGAAATGATTAGGATGAGCAAGTGTTAGCAGATCTCTGGGCATATAGGAATACTTGCAAGAAGTTGATTGGAAGGACACTTTCAAGATGGTATATGGGAAAGAGGTTGTGTTTCCCATGGATTTCATTGTTCCTAGTTTTCACATTGTAGCATTTACCCATATCGTTTAAGAAGATGCTCTGGAGGACCAGTTTTCACAGTTGGTCGCTTTGGAAGAAGATCATTTTTATGCAAATTATCACCATCAGGTTCAAAAGGTGCACAAAAAACAATGGCATGACAGGCATATCAGGAAAAAGGTATTCAAGTAATATGATCTGGTCTTACTGTATTATAGAAATTTTGTGTGCCACCCAGGAAAATTAAAGGTGCATTGGCTAGGGCCCTATGTTGTTAAGGAAATCACTAATGGCGAAGTAGTGCACCTAGCCACGTTGAGCGGTGAACACCTTCTTGGGTATGTTAATGGAAGTTGCCTAAAGACGTACAAGGATGACCATATTCCTACCAAATGAATATATGGCCGAAGTATCAGACCTTCACATATGGGATGGCGAATGCATAGTAAGGTGCGACACACGCATGGTAGCTACGCAAGGAGGTTGACTGGGTTGCAGAGGTGTCAAAAACTAGCTTTTGGAATAGTAAAACTAGAAAATATATTTATTACCATTTTTTGGAGTGTTTAGGATGCATTTAATGGAGGGATTTTATCAGATTTGGGACCATTTTTTCAGTAATGGAGCCTCATTAATGCATAAGGAGTTGTTGAAGACACGCCACAAGTATAAATATGACCTTTGGGGTCGCAATAGTACCCTTTACTTTCTGAGTAAATTATTTGCCTTAATATCCTTGATTATCACTGTGTATTATGTGTTTATGTCTGTTTTGTATCCAGCGTTCGAGGATGCATTGTGCCGAGAAGGGCTAGGTTACGTTATTCTTGAAAATATGACAGCCAGAAGACCATGTGATGACCCTGTTGTGCCTAAAATTCCGATTGTGGAAACTCCTACACCCTCTAAGACTAAGAAGGGGCAATCATCTGCAACACGCAAATCTTCCCAAGAAAATACCCCAAGGTCGCGCCCTTTAGCGGGTGAGAATATGAAACGACCTATGTCAGAGGTCCCTAAAACCATTGAAGAAGAAGAGAATATGGTTGAAGTGGCCCCATTCTCACGACTTCCAAGCTATATTGTGTCATTAAAACCATTAGTTATAGTGCCTAAGGACCTATATAAGGTGCACACAGGTATTCAAATAACCCTAATCCATGAGAATGTCTCGATGGAAGGGGACATGTTCACAATGATTTTGCAGCTCTAATTTGATGATTGGGACATCGTCGATGTCGAGAAGTTCCTAGAGCTTGTGCCAGAGCTATACCTAGACCAAATTACTTTTGGAAGGTGACATTGTGTGCCTCAAGCCAAATATATGGGTTGTAGGTCTACACAAGGCAGGGCTGCTTAATCTACTTCAGATCCCTCATTTTGGGCGCAACCCCATAAATGATACATGTGTTAGATAGTTGTTGGCTTTAGTACATGATGATGTGCTTTGGTTGGGAGAGCACATCCCCATTGATGCTGAGGTCATCCATAGGATCACGAATCTGCCTACTAAAGGAGCTAACCCTATTATCGATTTCAGCAGTAAGGCGCAAGAGAAAGCTCTGGCAGATCAAATTAAAAATAAATATAGTGTTTCAAGGAAGAGCCAGGGATTTTTTTGTTGGAAAAATTAATGAACTAGCAATGAGCTTTGGAATGATCATCTTGGACTGTAATATGATGGGTAAATGAAGACCCAAGGAGGTGCCTGCGGACGTCATTGCGCTCGCAGGACGATGTCAAAAAGGTGTGATTTATAATTGGTCTAGTTACTTGTGCAAAGAGCTTTTATAAAATGTGTGCAATGCACAGGAGGAAGGAAAGAAATTCTAGTATGCTTGGATTCTATTATTTATTGTACTCATTGGGTGGAGGACCTCAGAAGACACACTGTTCCTAGAGATTGAGCTAAATATGTGCGAAGCTGCGCGCTATGCAACCTTGTGGAACTCCTCAGACCTGGTGCGCGCCAAAGAAAACAAGATTTTTTGGGTTCTATATGATGCTACCTTAAATCAAATAGTACAATAAAATCCATGACTATCACCCACATTTTATGACCAATACAAGATGGTAGCATATTTTAAAGCTACATTCCATAATATCCATATCCGCGCAAAGGGCATTGTATAAGGATTATGGTATGAATTACCATATCTGGTGACTGAAGATGATTTGCTTAGAGTAATAGCAGAATGGCCGCCAGCCTACTTGAATCCAGGTACACCCACAAATCCATGCACTGGTATCCAGACAGGGAAATCAATGGAGAAAGCCACAGAGAAAGTTACAGAGAAAGTGACAGAGAAGGTCACAGAAAAAGAAGCAACCCCCACGACCACTAAGGGGACTATAGAAATATAAAAAGTTCCAAAAAATAATGGAACTGTGCCAAAGGAAACATGGGAATTTGAAACATCTAAATAAACCAAGCACAGCTCTCAGGCTACTGGAGGATTGCGAAAAAGGAGGAAAAGTTCCAAAGAGGCAAGGCAGGAGGTCATGATGTTGACAAAGGACGACCTACATGAAATAGAAAACATTTTCATGTCTGCAACTAAGGATCATTGGACATATATGGAGGTTCAGTACAAGTCTGCGCTCGAACTTGTACAATTTAGACAACAGGCATTGAAGTTACAGGCGAGCCAGATTCAAACGAGTGTAGCTCAGGTGAGCCAGATTAATGTGCAACCATTAGAAATTTCTTTACTTTCCTCTAGGGATGGCTGAGTTTTCCAAATCCCCATGGAAACCATTCAGATGGACGTCAACCGACATCTCCAATTCAAAGGAGTAGGTGATGTACATATTAACCTTTCCGTGTTACCTATAGGCAAGTTACTCCTTATGCACTTAATTATCGCAGACGAGCTTTAGTACAGTGAGGCTACCATGCACACAAATGCAAGGGAAGCACAGTAACAGGTCGAGAAAGCACATCAACAGCAGTAAAGAGTAGAGGCAGCTTGCCGAGAAGCAGAAGCCCGACGTGCTGTGTTGGAGGCAAAAATTCACCAAGTATGCCAAGACATTCTAGTTGTCCTAGCCACAAATGCACCTGAAGAAAATTTAGAAGGATTGGTTGTCGTGTTAAAAGTAGCACGCGCGAAGCTGCAAATGGTCAGAACAGAATATGAGCAGCATATTACATACCTTCAAACAAATTTGTGCAGAGGGCAGCTGAAGTAAAACAAGCCCGAGATAGTATTGTTACTACGGTCACTCAGTGTGACAAATTTTTAGTTGAAGATATGAGTGTTTGGAACTCTGTCCAAAATGATCCAGTAGTGCAGCAGCTACGTGACGCACTCCACCAGAAAGAGAAGAAGTTTTAGGAAATCAGGACATTGGCACCCACATTGGTTCTTTCTCAATGCCTCACTCATTTGCAGGAGTGCAAAACAATTCAAATTGATATTGAAGATCTGTGTCGGAATGAACATCTACTTTAAGCATGCATGCAACTGTGGGCATAAGAAGCACTTCAATTTTTGCAAATGTTGGAAAACACTCTGAATAAAATCCACCAAACTCAGCATATCATTGAGATGGCCACTCAAGGGCCTACTACAGAAATGTTGGTTTAGAAAGCGCAGGGCGTCGCAGTGCAAAGTTTGGAACTCGTGCTCCCTCTCAAAACTTTTTTCAGCATGCTTTAGGCTAATATCTAGGAGCAAGTGCCTCAGTGACTTGAGACGAGTCACATGTTTGTGTTTGGGTCTTGTTGGAGTGGAGTCCCCTGAGGCATAAATTTTGATGTAATTTTGTATAATTTTGTATGTGTGCATTGCAAAATGGAGTCAAGGGGCTTTGGGGTGGGTCAAAGTCCCTAACTTTGATGTAAATGGGTTTAACGGTAAACTGTGGGCCTCAAACCATGGATTGAGACCATAGTATCTGCGTGTTAGGTGAATATAAATAGATATATCGAGCCTACGCAAATTAGTTCTAAGCTTAAGACTATTATTGATGTTTATGTGTCTGTAATATGTTGTAAGGTTTTTTCTGGGTTGGGTTGAAATTCTCCTACTGGCTTTGTGCATGGAGATCTAGTCATGGCTGTGTGCACGGAAGGGTTTTGTAAGGGAAAGTTGATGTATTGAAAGTCTCATGTATTGAACATATCTGAAGCTAATAGAAAGGACAAATTTTGGTGAACTTCTTATGTTATGAATCTGAGTTGTTTACTGTTTATTTCCTGTTGAGATCGCATTGTTTATGTATTACTTATTGATTATTGTGCATGATTGTAAATGCTTATTGATGGTCGATAAATATGGCTAAGTAATCAAACATTTTTTAGATAATGATGTGTTTATGTTATACTTTATCTGTGCTAAGGAAAACTGTGACTATGTTTCATTCCGTTAAATAATTTACATTCTCTGTGATTCTCCTGTATATTTTTGCGCACATCTGTTTACAATTGATATTAGTTGTATTTGGTTTTGCTAAGCACCACTTCATTATTTTCTACCTCAGGGTGCGGAAACATAGTTCCATCACTCTCCCATACTGCTTCGGGTGAGGCTTTGATCTGCACAAGCAGGTCATTTCCGAAAGGGCCAGTAGTTGGAGGGTTTTTTGGTTTATCCATAAACTCTTAACATGGGTCAGGACCCCTCAAGAAAACATGCCTTAAATCTGATATTCAAAATTTTGTGGCTGAATGTTTAATTTTTCCAACAAAATAAATTTGAGACAATTAAGACCCTTGTTCTGTTACAACCTTTATCCATTATGAATCAATGTTGGGAGGAGGTTACCATGGATATTATCACAGGTTTACCCAAGTCCAAAGGAAAAACTGTCATCATGGTGGTAGTTGATAGACATACCAAGTATTCACACTTTTGTGCATTATCTCATCCATTTAAATCCCGTACAATTGCTATTGCATTTATTGAAACAATTTAAAAGGTACATAGAAAACCAAAGATTATTGTAAGCGACAGAGATCCAAATTTTACACGAAATTTTTGGACGGAATTATTTTCTTGTTTGGGTACTCAATTAGCTCATAGTTCATCATATCATCCTCAATTTGATGGGAAAACTGAGATAGTTAACAAATGTTTGGAAGGATATCTTCGTTTCTTTGTATCTGATAAATAGACACAATGGGTTAAGTGGTTACCTCTAGGTGAATGGTGGTATAACACTTCCCTCCATACTGCATCAAAAACGACACCATTTATGGCACTTTATGGATATCATCCACCTCCATGAGATCATCTTTAAGAGAAAATTCTAAGGTTCAAGCAGTGGAAGATCACATCAAGCATCAACAACAAGTTCTCCAACTCTTAAAGGATAACCTTACCTTGGCGCAAAATCGAATGAAACAACAGGCAGATCAACATAGCATCGAAATAAGTTTTGATGTAGGAGACTGGGTATTTTTACAACTACAACAATGCAAACAAATGCCCCTCAAGAAAGCTAAAAAGGATACTAGTTTATCACCAAAGTATTATGGTCCTTACAAGGTGTTGCAAAATATTGGTACTATGGCATACAAATAGGAGCTTCATGCATCTTCCCAAGTGCACCCATTTTTCCATGTTTCATGTTTAAAGAAGGATATAGGTGACAAGCTCCTAGTTCAAACAATATTTCCAGAACTTGACGAGAAAGGAAAAATCATATTGGAACCTAAAGTAGTCACGAAAACAAGAACTCGACAGCTATGAAATAAATCAATTTTAGAGTATCTCATCAACTAGAAGAATTTTGTCGTTGAAGATTCGACATGGGAGGATGATAATTTTATACAGAAGCTTCTAGAACTACTCAAGCATTCAAGAAACCACTTTTTTGAAGGAGAGGGGCATACTAGGTCCCTATAATACTAGTGTATACCCTTATTGTTATTATTAGTGTAGCCTCTTATTTTTATTGTTGTGCTCATTTAGTCCCCATTTTGTTATTGTTGTGCCCCATAGAATCCCACAATTGTTATTTTTGTGCTCTTACATTGTTATTGCTATGTTGGCTAGGATTATATTGTGACCCCTTGGACTCATATATATAAAAAGTAGATTTTGTCATTTGTATCATCCAATAATTTTCATTTATGTAATTTAAAGGAGGTTTCCCCCTCAAAGAGGCTGATTTATAAGTCGTTGATCTATCTTTTTTTCTATTTTGTGAGTTGGTTTCATAACAGAACCCTTATTTCCCCTTTCATATACTTTTATAGTTCTTGATATTTCTCTTGATATGGTTTGGAGATTCAACCCTTAACACATTCAATAACTCCATTCTTTATGAGGATCAAATCTATCATTTTCTTCCATGTAAGGAAATTTGACGACCCAACCAGTTTGTTTCTTTCCTTATAGAATGAAGTCATGTTGATGGTTGATTTAGACATAAATATAAACATACGTAGTTTTCAAGTGAAGATTCTCCTTGAGGATGATATCTTCAACTTGATTCCTTATCGATGATGTTCATTATTAAAGGTGCCTTCTTGATGATGAAGGTGCTCTTTTGGATGATGATTTCTAGAATGTGTGAGCTTCCCAAGAATGCTTCAAGTGTAGAGTATTTATTTTAATGAGGTGGGGTATTTGAAGTTTTATTCTTCTTTAAAGAGTTGTTATTATAGATGGTATGATACTTGAGATGATATGGGTAGTCTTCTGTGATGTTCCTTAGTTCATTCCTTCAAGATGATGTGTGATTATTCCTTCTTGATTATCTCCTTGTGCTCGACCCTTATGTATCCTTCTTCAATTGATGATATTCAAGATTCCTCTTCTTTTCTTGCCACCTTATCTTTGATACCATGTTAAGTAATCTAGGGGTAGTTTAATTATATGATTTCTCTAACTTTGATAACTGCTTGTGATGTATTTTTACTTAACTTGGTTAGCTTCTCCTTTCACTTGATTATTATTGTGTTTTCCATCATCAAACAACTACCAAAAAATTAAGAACAATGAGACAAGAGGACACAAGATATAGGCTATAATCCATGGCCAAAATCTCTCCTTTTGAGAGGAAAAACCACAAGAATTATTCTCTTCTTATAGAACTTGAAATGATGAATTCCAAGACCTAGGACCATTATCAAAGAACCCTCCAATACCAAGTCAAAAATTCTTCTTGAATAACTTCCTTCTCACAAATTCAACCCAAGTCAAACTTTTCTTATAAAAACTACAACTTCTCCTTTGATCAATATTTTGGACCTGCAACTTAGGATTTCACTTTCAACCTGAAATTTTTGTCTATTGCATAAACCATAGCTCACATGTGTGGGTGGAATATGGTAAATTATGTCTTCTTTCTCATTTTCTTGGGGATCTTCTTCCTTAGAAATTTGGCTTTCAAAATTCTCTTTTAGATACCTAATTTTGGCCTTCCAAAGTGACTATAATTTTTTTTCTAGATGTAGTAGGATGATGCCACATATCTCTCATGTGTGAAGAGATATATCCCAAAACATGTCGAAAATTTCAATTTTCTTCTCCTAGTTTATTCTCCTCTATCTCGCTATCTTTTTTTTTGGTCTTCTTCCTTACCTTGATTGAAATTCTTGAGAGTTGAATGGATGCCCTTCAAGTGATTTTGATGTCTCTTGTAGGTCAAATAGCTTCTTAGAGGCTGACTTGCTCACTCATGAAGGTCAACTTGTTGTTTGGATGATGACAAGGTATTGGAGGTTCTATATGACACTTTTGGTGTTACATAAATTTTCTTTGAATTGAAACAATAAGCCCAAAAGGGACTTCCATACATGATAATGACTCAATTGACTTGTTGACTTAATGACAAGTCCTAGAAGCACTCAATGGTTGCTTGAACTATAAATAAATTTACCTTGAGCATGAAACCCATGCATTAAGAATGATAATAATAAATTTATTTTCTCTTCAATGTCAAAAACATAAAATCATGATTACATATGTCGTTCTGAAGACTGAACCTAGTTACATATTTCAACATGACCATTACTTAGTTTCAAAATTATGAGCTCCATCATTAGGTACATTTGGAGGGGTTAATGGTCACCTTTTTTCCCTATTAAATCTATTTTCTTTCATTTTTTATTATATTATGGTCTTATGATGCTAGCGTGGGTGGTGATTGAGGCTAACATACTTTGAGTACCTAACATAACGTTAAATGTAGGAAAATAATGAAGATATGGCATTTTTGTGAAGATTTTTCTTAAATACTCAGATTAGATAGCAAGGAGAGATTCTATGGGGTTTTCGACCCTCCCTAACTCCCAAAGGCAGCCAAGGGATCCTCGAGATTCCCTCCAACAGCTCTAAATCAAAGGCAACCAAGAAAACTCAAGACCAAGTGAACTCAAAGCCATACTTTATTTGGAGTCAAGTGGAATCATCACCTATTTTCTAGGGAGTTTTTGGTATCTACCCTTTAGGTTAAATAGATTTGAGCAAGAGCTCATTAGGATTCAGATTTTGGAGAAAGCCATTAAGCTCTTTGTTATTGTGATCAGTTTTTCAAGACTTCCATGCATGTAATGAGACTATATTCTTGTAATGAAATGAGTATTCAGAATTTTCCTTACTAATTGTGTTCCAGATATCTAGGATTTTTGTTTAGGGCCCAATCCATGGGCCTCAACCTCTCTTGTGTGATCATTTTTTCCTTTCATGTCATTTAGCTAGTTTTTCTTATGAATGGTTAGCTAGTTTGTTGGCATTTTCATTTAATGTTTTTAGTTTTCTTCCATTTGTCTTTTGTTTTATATTTAGTCTACTCACATGAGTGGTATATCAGGTGATAAACTCCATGAAGTTTTGATTCAAGCCTCCCCCTCTCACCTTTTTCAATAGATCTTGATGAGGGTAGACTTTCCCCACAAACCAAAAATTCCTTTTAGTTTATGATTTCTTGGAATAGATGAGATTAGTTGTTGTTTTTCCATGAGCATGTTTAGTATGTTGTGATAGATCTCTTCTTTTAATATTATAATAGATTTTCTTTACAAATTCAAGTCATCCTGTCCATTGTCTTTATCATGAATTTGTGCATATTTATTGCATGAATAGGTAATTTTATTGCAAGAACAGGTATCACAGCCAAGGATAAGTCCACCAACACCTATAGCTTCATCTCTCATCTTCCTTCATCTCTCTGTTTAGCAAAATCACCATCGGCCCTATTTTTAGATTTTTCATCCCTACACCATGAGCAAACCCTGGGGGTGCAATACTTGCCTCCCAAGAGGCTCTGAGATTTTCCAAGGGGTGGGCCACCTCATATTCATCTTCATCTACCTTCACACCACCTTTCCTACCCTTTTTCCACCTCTTTTTGGCCTCGTATTTCCCTCAGCCTGTTTCTTGTAGCAATTCAGGACTTTCCTGTAGCACTATAGGAAACCTGTAGCAGCTCTTGTAACAACACTTGTGGGCCCCTCAAGCCCAGAAACCACCATGGACACCTTCTAAACCTGCAAGAACCACTATACACCTCCAGCCTATTGAGATTCAACAAGATGATGATCCTAGTGAAAATTAAGCACCTACACTAGGTGGGGCCTGAAGGATATTTTTAGGTGTATGTATATTTTTAGAATGTTGAGAAAATTATATTTATAGTAGGAGTCTATTTATAGATGGATAAAAAAATCTATTTTTAGATGAATGTGCAAAAGCTATTTATATATCGCATGTCTAAAAATAGAATGCATGTCGATTATTATTATCTCTTAATAATAATTAGACAATAAATAATAATCTATTCTCTTGAAGCACTTGATTTTAGTTAAGTGATGTGGAAAACTAGTTAGTTGAAGGAATTTCGAGTTCTAAGGTTGGTTGGTGGGACATGCAAGTGGACTTAGTTGTAACTGAGTGATTCGAAGTTGTAAATTAGTTTAACTTAGTTAAGTGAGTTAAACTCAGTTGTGCTAGTTGTAACTAAAGATACACTAGTGGGAGATCAGTGAATTAATCATTTAATTAATTCAAAAGTAGTGATCTCACATGCAACTGAAGAAATACTATTGTTAACTACATGCATGTTAGACCCAGTGGAGACCTAGTTGAGAGATAAGTGAAAAGGACAGTTTGATTATCTGTTGTGACATTAGTGGGTGCACTCATGCAACCACACACACATTGGAGATGCCAATGAGGATTGCGTAGTGAAGGAAATGCAAGATCGAATTCATTCAAGGATTGTGATCATCAGGGATTGCAGAGTGGAAGCAAGTTGTCAGGAGGTAGTAAATTGGCACATGTATTTGCCAATTTTTGTATGACAGTGTGAGATGATTTTATATTGTATAGAGAGCTCTTGGATTAGAGTTTTTTATGATATTGTTTCATGATCCATGATATGTACATAATATATGATAGTGGGGTTTTTAGATTTATGTTTTCCTGGTAAAAACATCTATGTTATGTGTGATTGATCTTTCTTCATGTGTTTGAAATTAGCGATTAAATTTCCGCAAATGTTTTTGTAGAAGGATTATGTATTTAATAGTGGCATATAATTGTTAGATTATGAGAATCCAGGAAATATATAATTGTATTAAAATTTATACATGGTATCAGAGCTAAAATTTCAAAATTGAAGCAGTAGCGGAGTTTGTTGGTGGAAAAAATTTGAATTTTCTGCAAGAATTTCTTGGTGTGATAGTTTATTAAACATCGAAATGGATTTCAATGGTTTGCGGCTAGAGTATGCACTTGAGGGTAGCTCGAACTACATTGCATGGAAGGGCAGGATGGAGGTGGTGCTTGAAGATAATTGCTTGAAGGAATTCATCGATAGTGATTTTCCTAAGCCCACTTCGACGAAAGTTTCATTACTTGACACATGGAAAAATAAAGTAACGAAGACGAGAACGATTTTGTTGGAAGGTGTGTGAGACCATATTGTCTCAAGCCTTCATGGGAAAGCCACTCTATTTTCAATGTGGAAGGCTTTGATGGATCTTTTCCAAAGCAGCAGCGACTCTAGGAAATTGGTGCTGAAGGATAAACTCAGAAAGATCAAGATGGATAAGGGTGACAATATTCCTAAGTATCTCACAAATTTTGTCCAATGTCGGGATGAACTGGGGAGTGTGGGAATCATGGTTGCTAGTGATGATTTAGTGAGCTTGGCTCTCTTGGGACTTCCTAAGAGTTGGCATAGTTATCAAGACTCTGTCAACGGATGGGAAAAACTACTGGATTGGGAACGAATGTGGTTGGATCCAGTGCAGGAGGATTTCAGGTAGAACACAAGAGGTGGCTCTTCATCAAAGCATGATGATGAAGAGGTTTGTGTTTTGGCTTCCAAGGCAAGGAAAGGGAAGGGGCAGAAATTCCACTCAAAATCCGAGTCTAAAGGTAAGAAGCTGGATTTGACCAAGGTGAAGTGTTTTCACTGCCACGAACATGGGCATCTCACCACTAACTTCCCACAGAAAAAGAGGAACAAAAAGGTTGTTGGAGCTGTAGCTGGTGAGGCCCTTACCTCGCAATTTGAACTTGATTTATCCCTGATCACATGATTGGTTTCAAGCGCAATGGGATCAGTGTGGAATCTTGATAATGGTGCTCCCTTCCACATGATGGGAGATAAGGAGCTTTTCAGTGTCTTGGAGGAGAAAGATATCCAAATGTATATAGAGATGGACGACGATGGATGATACAATGCGACCGGCATTGATACCATTACCTTTGAGAGTGATTTAGGTAGACCATTTCATTTGAAAGATGTTATGCATATTCCAGGTTTGAAGAAAAATTTGGTCTCAATTGCAATGTTGGAGGACAAAGGCTATGACATTGTTTTCATCTATGGAAAATATTTCCTGCGACGTAAAACAACAGGTCAAGCCAAGAGGATATGGATTCAATTCAAGAATCTCTACAATCTAGAGGTAGATGACTGCACTACAATGATGGGCAAGGCGGAAAAAGGGTGAGCCGGGATGAGGGATAATTATGGTAGAGGCGATTGGGCCATCTTCATCATGGAGCCTTGAAAGCTATGCAACAAATATCTACTGGATTTCCAATGGGAAAACTTGCTCAGTTAGATCAGTGCAAGGGTTTCACCATGGGGAAGTATGCAAAGTCCACCTTTCATGAAAAGGAGAACCATGCTTCGGTGATCTTGGATAGAGTTCACACAGACGTGTGTGGACCACTATCAGTTGCTTCAACAGAAAAGCACATGTATTATGTTATTTTTGTTGATGACTTTTGTCATAAATGCATGATCTACTCCATGCAGAAGAAGGATCAAACATTCTCAAAGTTCTGTGAGTTTAAAGCATTGGAGGAGAAACAGTTGGGGAAGAAAGTGAAGGTTCTACAGAGCGATAATGGTGGAGAATAAATCTCAAACTAATTCAAATAATTATGTAGAAAAGAAGGAATTCAAAGATAACTCATTGTGCCTCATAACCCATGGAAAAATGGGGTCATGAAGAGGAAGAACAGAACAATCATGGGTGTAGCATGAGTGATGCTACATGATCAGGGCCTACCAATGCATTTGTGTGCGGAAGCATGCAACACTGCAGTTTATGTGAAAAATCATTGTCCTCATAGAGTACTTGGCATGAATACACCTGAACAAGCTTTTACTGGTAAGAAACTAGATGTTTCTCACTTTAATATTTTTGGCTCATCTGTCTATGTGCATGTGACCAAGAACGCCAGGAAGAAGCTGGGGTCGACTGCTGAAGTTGGGATATTTTTGGGGTACACAAAAACACCCCATAACTATCATGTGTATTTCCAAATATTCAAATGACTCTGGTGCAATGGGATATAAAATTCAATGAGGAGAAAGCCACGAAGTTGTCGCTTGAGAGGGAGCTAGACTTGCATGTAGAGGAGGAACTTTTGGTTCCCAAAGATGAGTCTCTAGATGTGTATCAGCCATAGGAGGAGGTTCATGGAGTCAAGGAGTCCACTCACATAGAGCCAAACATTAGAACTGGAAGAAGGCGTACCACACAAACTGAGAGGTTGAAGCCTGATGCGGCACAGAATGTAGGAGTCCCTACATTAGGGGGATTTTGAAGTCTAAAATGGGCCTCCTAAGAAAAATGTACAACCAAAATAAACTTTATGAGAACCAATAGGATTCAAGATGATGATGTCAACCACGAGGGATTATTCACCATTTTTGGAGTAAAAAAGAAAAAATATTAAAAAATAATAAAATAATAAAACTACATTTTCAACTCATATTTTCAACTTATCTCCCTAAGGGTTTACTCAAATTTTGAGTGAGAGTACTCATTGGATGAAAAATTTAATTCCTCATCCAAAGAGTACCGATGTTGCATACTTTTTATGAACCCTGCTACATGAAAAATGAGAAATACATGAAAAAACATGATTCTAATCACGATTTTCATGTATTTCTCATTTTTGGTGTAGCAGAGTCCATCGAAAGTATGCAACATGCGTACTCATTGGATGGAGAATTATATTTTTCTTCGAAAAAGTATCCTGCTCAAAATTTGAGTAAAATATTAGGGAGATAAGTTCAAAATACGAGTTCAAAAAGTAGTTTTTTCTTTTTTTCCTCTAAAATTTGATGATGTAATCTGTAATATCCCCAAATTGGGATTGCTAGCAAAGCATGCCTGAAAAAACGCATTTTTCAGGAATGTATGCTACAGAAAAAAATATTATCCCTTGGATCTCTTAGATCTGGTAATCTGAGATCCAAATCCAAGAGGAAATTTGAAACCAAGCAAACTAGGTGAGATAAACAAGCCTCTCACACCTAGAATGGCTAGAAAATGCCCAATAATGGGACTGCAACATTAAGTAAATCCAATGTTGGAGTAGTATCACTCTATACACTCATGAAATGTTTCAATAAACACATTATCATTAGTTTATTTTACATCATAAACTTCTTCTTCATTTTAAGATCCAAAAAGTAGGGAAAAACAGCAAATTGAGCCCTAAAAAGGTGAATTTTAGAGATCTGCATAAAATCAGAGGAAAATTATGGTTGGATCCCTTATAATAGGTTATAGGGGACTCAAATATCAAATTTCAGCTAAAACAAATCATTCTAGCTAAGTTAAACAGGTCTCCCACTCCCGACATGGCTAGAAAAGGCTGAATCCCCATGGCTTAGCTAATGCAAAATTTACTGAAGCTTTCACAACGTATTTTTCAGAGATTTTATGATGAAATATGATGTAATATGAATTCATACATGGTATTACATCATATCATGGAGTTTATTTCTCATATCATGAGAAAAATGGAGAATAGATGAAGAAACCCTCAACAATGAGGTGTTGCAACACTTTATTTTCCTGCAACAAGAATATACAGCATCATTTTCAGGGGATGTAGCAGCTTTACATTACATATCAGATCTAAGACATATTTTTCACAATATATCAGATCTATAACAGATCGGTACGCTATATTGTATTTACTTTACATTCCCCTTGGGGATTTCACCAATACATGAAAGAATAGGAGCAGATCTGAGTTTTACCACAACAGATCGGCAGAATAATTCAGAATTTATAAATTAGGTGCATAAATGAATCATATCTGAAACATACATGGATTTTTTTTCCAATCCATGGATCACCATAGTGCAAGGAAGACTCCTTTACACCAGAGATCACTTCTCCAACTGAATGTCGGAATACCCTGCAACTCTGCAACTGGAAATAACACATTCCAAGAGGATAAAATACGTTGGAAACTTGAAGCACAAATTGGCCTGATGCCAAGATCAAGAACTGAAGCCTAAACTGCTAATACACTCTTCTAGGAGGTTAAAAGACACACTCACTAAGAAGAGGTACTAATACAATCTAGATCTGAGCAGATCCAGTGTTTCCACTTGCTGCAGCTCACTAAAACAAGTAAATCACACAGGATGTATGTTGTCTAAGGGAGATGGAGCTTTTCCATATTCCTGATAGTGGAAGAGAAATACAATGCCCTCCAAGAGCTACTCAATGGAAGGAGAGAGAATTCCTAAACAGGAAATCCTCACAATTCTCTGCTGAACAACCAAGAGAACGAGATATGTCTAAGCAAACAATATACTCTGAAAATATAATATCATGAACAACCTTCTATTGAGCCTTCCCCTTCCTTTTATAATATGAGAGCTTTGGAAAACCATAAACCACCTTGATGAATTATCTCCTTTCACATGAGGGCCTCCTTCTAGAACAGCGTTGTCCCTCCATGAGGTACATTGTATCTAGACAATGTTGTGATTTGGTCATGTTGACCCAGTCAATCTCCTCATCCCTTGTTCACATGCAAGTGTATTTTATTGAAATAGCCCTGATTTTGCTTTGTTCACATTGGGCATTGATTTATTTGGATGTCTTTAGGAGTTTTAATGTTCTCCTTTACATTTTATTCATCAATTAAGAAAATTAACACAAAATGAAATATTCCTATTTTCTTGGGCTAATTAGGCGTATTACATAATCTAATATTATTTTATTATTTCCACTATTATTTTATAATTTCCTTAGGAGGCCCATTTTAGACCTCAAAATTCCCCTCATGCTTCACAGCACAGACAAAGATGATCTCCTGACTAATTCACTGGATACATGGCTTTCATGAGCAAATGTATTGTGACAGAGCCATCTTCCTTTCAGGAAGCAGTGCAGGAGCCCACATGGGTAGATAAAATGGTTGAGGAGTATGACTCCATTGTCAAAAATAGTGCTTGGGAAATTGTTCCAAGGCCGGTTGATAAATCAATTGTAGGTTCAAGATGGATCTACAAGGTAAAGCAAGCTGCTGATGGGAGTGTTTAGAAATACAAGGCCAGATTTGTGGCATGGGGCTTCTCACAGATCGAGGAGATTTATTATGAAGAAACCATTGCACCTGTCACATGGTATTCTTCCATAAGGACCATCCTTGCTCTCTCAGTGCAGATGGCTTGGCACATTCATCAGATGGATGTGAAGACTATGTTCCTTAATGGGATCATTGAGGAAGAAGTGTACATTGAGCAGCGTAAAGGATTTGAGATCTTCAGCAGTGAATCGCATGTGTGCAGACTCAAAAGAGCATTGTATGGGCTGAAGAAAGCACCTCGTGCTTGGTACACTCAGATCGACAACTATTTCACTGGACTTGGCTTCACCAAGAGTGAGGCGATTGCAAACCTATACTAGATTGTGGTGGAGGGTAAGATTTTAAACATTGTTCTTTATGTTGATGATTTAATAATGACTGGTGATGAGCAGTTGATACAGTCATACAAGGAGGACCTTGCAAAGAAGTTTGAGATGAAGGATATGGGCCTCCTTCACTATTTCCATGGACTCGAAATATGGCAACGAGATGGTGAAATTTTTGTGTCTCAAGGAAATTATGCAAGGGAGATACTGGGTAAGTTTCACATGGAGGGCTGCAAACCCATGGATACTCTTCTTCCAGGAAACTGGAAGAAAGAGGATGCTACATCTGGAGAGGTAGTGGATGCTACTGTTTATCGATAGTTGGTGGGTTCGCTAATGTATTTAGTAAATACAAGACCAGACATATGTTATATGGTGGACCAACTTAGTCAAGGATGGTTAAGCCTACCAAACTCTCTTGGAAGGTGGCAAATCATGTCCTCAGATATCTCATGGGCACATCTGAGTATGGTTTATGGTACAGACAAATGGATGAGGTGAAGTTGCATGGCTTCACAGATGAAGATTGGGCGGGAAACCCAACTGATAGAAAGAGCACATCAGGAGGGGTCTTCAGTATTGGATCTGTTGAAGATTGCAACAAGAAACAATGAAGGAGGCATCTTGAAACATCATTCCTGATCCTAGTTGGAAAGTGATCACCTAACTAGGTGGGGGCCACATAGGTGATTTTTGTCGCAAAGTCTATTTTTAGACTGTCTATTTTTAGACATGTCGATCATATTCTATGAGTTGTGGGATGCCATTTGTGGATGGTTGGTCAAGTTGGAAAAATAGATGGACTTCTATTTTTAGACATATTGGGCGGAATCTATTTTTAGATTGCCAGTATGAAAATAGATATGTCGAATATTATTAGCTCTTAATAATATTTGGACTATAAACATTATCTTATTCTCTTGGAGCACTTCAGTTAAGTGCACAGATGTGGCACAGGAGCTGACAGAAGGAATTACGCTATTCCTGAGGGTTAAGTGGAACTATTGCATGGATACTTCAGTTAGAACTCATGTGACAGAGTTTGGTGGAGTTGATTGAGGAGTTAATGGAGTTGTGTTCAGTTTAACTAATCTAAACATAGTTGAACTAGTTGTATTTAGTCTAACTGATTAATACACTAGTGAAGAGTGGTGTGAATTAATTATTAGTTAATTCACTAATTATAAACTCATTAATCAACTAAAGAATACATCAGTTAACTTCAGAGCATGAACAGTTTCAGCGGAGACCAGTGCAGAGATAGGTGAAAGGGAAAGTGCGACTATCAGTTGTGACTATAAGTGATGCATGATTTTCATCCAACACTTAGTAGAGATGCCTATAAATCACATGAGCAAGGTTGGTCTTCAAGATTCTCATCGAAGCATTCTGAGCAAGGGATTGTGTATTGACGGGGCTATCAAGTGGCAATGTTGGAGCATGTGTTTTGATAGATCTAGCTTGATTAGTGTGTAGCAAGTGGAGATTATACTGAGAGCTTGTGAGGAGCTTTGTATGATGATTGTTACATGATCTCTATGACATATATAATATACAGATAGTTGGGGATTTTCAGCTTCAATATTTCCCATTACATATTGTGTTCATATGTGTGAATTTTTTTATGGCTTTAATGTGTGCATGCAATTGATTTTATTTCCGCATGTGATGATCAATGGTAGAAGAGATTATGTATTGTGCATGAAGATAAAATATTGTGTGATCAGGAGAATCTCGGTGGATAACATATCAGTTATTCAAATTTCTACATGGTATCAGAGCCGTGTTATAGATTTTCTACATGGTATCGGAGTGATATTGATCATTAGAGCAATTGCAAAGCATTGAAGCGGTTGAGTTTTAGGGTAAACTCAAGAAAATAAAAATGGAGAAGAATGACGTTATTCCGGTATACTTGACAAAGTTTGTCCACTGCAGGGATGAGCTTCAGAGTGTAGGAGTTAGTGTGGATGAGGAAGGACAAGTCAAGAAGGTTGGGATTCGAGAAAAGAATCTCTACAGACTTGAAGTATATGGGATGTCTACAGAGCTTCCTACTGTTGGGAAGTGCGAGAAAGACATGAAATTGATGCTTGAGAGGGAGAAAGTTTTGCATGCATGTAAGAGTGAAACTCAAGATGTGGAGCAGCCACAAGATGAGGTTCATGGAGTGGGAGAAACCACTCATGCAAAGAAATTTTGTGCTAGATGGGCAAAGGGAGTGCATGCAGCTATACCACCAGGTGAGAGGTGGGGCGACATGCATGACTAATCCCAAGAGGAGATTTATGGGCAGGATTCATGGAAATGGTGTGGATCTCATGAATTGAACCTGGCTACGAGGTGCCCACAGAGAAGCAGTAGCATGATCAGTTGGATTGATGCAGGCAGATCAAAGTGACAGTGTCGGATACTGGAACGCAGATCAGAGTTGACAGCAAGTGCAGAGTGCATGGGTGCAAGAGTTCAACAACACAGTGGTTCCTGATGACATGTGTTGTTGGTACCAGAAGAAGTTGAAGACTTTGATGATAGATGCATCAAACTGATTGAGTTTTTTGGAGCCTATTCAGTTTCAGAGGAGTTGTAGAGAAGATGCATGGAGTTGCGTGGCACTTGTGAAGGTTGCAGGGTGAATGCATGGAGTTGCATGTCGCATGCAAAGACAGTCCTTTCTTGTTGAGAGGGAGTGTTGAAGATTATGACAGCTTGATGAAAGAGGCATCCTGAAACATCATTCACGATCCTAGTTGGAAAGTGATCACCTAAACTAGGTGGGGGCCACACCAATTGATTTTTTGTCGCAAAGTCTATTTTTTGTTATGTCTATTTTTAGACATGGTGATCATATTTCAGAAGTTGCAGGATGCCATTTGTGGATGGTTGATCAAGTTGGAAAAATAGATGAAATTATATTTTTAGAATATTGGGCGAAGTCTATTTATAGATCGTCAATCTAAAAATAGATGCATGTCGATTATTATTAGCTCTTAATAATAATCAGACTCTAAACAACAACTTATTCTCTTGGAGCACTTCGGTTAAGTGCACAGATGTGGCACAGAAGCTGATAGAAGGAATTACGCTATTCCTGAGGGTTAAGTGGAGCTATTGCATGGATACTTCAGTTAGAACTCATGTGACATATTTTGGTGGAGTTGATTGAGGGAGTTAATGGAGTTGTGTTCAGTTTAACTAATCTAAACATAGTTGAGCTATTTGTATCTAGTTTAACTAATTGATACAATTAGTGAGAGTGGTGTGAATTAATTATTAATTAATTCACCAATTATAAACTCATTAATAAACTAAAGAATACATCAGTTAACTTCAGTGCATGGACAGTTTCAGTGGAGACCAGTGCAAAGATAGGTGAAAGGGCAAGTGTGACTATAAGTGATGCATGGTTTGCATCCAACACTCAGTAGAGATGCCTATAAAGACTGCGTAAGCAAGGCTGGGGTAATACAATTCTCATCAAAAGGAATTATTCAGTAGGGATTGCGTAGTAGAGACAGGCTATCAAGTGGCAGAGTTTGGAGCATGTGTTTTGCTAGATCTAGCTTGATTAGTGTGTAGCAAGTGGAGATTATACTGAGAACTTATGAGGGGCTTTGTATGATGATTGTTACATGATCTCTATGACATATATAATATACAGATAGTTGGGGGTTTTCAGCTTTAAGCTTTCCCATTACATACTGTGTTCATATGTGTCAATTTTTTTATGGCTTTAATGTGTGCATGCAATTGATTTTATTTCCACATGTGATGATTTATAGATGAGATTATATTTTTAGATGCATGTGCGAAGTCTATTTATAGATTGCATGTCTAAAAATAGAATGCATGTCGATTATTATTATCTCTTAATAATAATTAGACAATAAATAATAATCTATTCTCTTGAAGCACTTTATTTCAGTTAACTAATGTGGAAAACCAATTAGCTGAAAGAATTTCGAGTTCTAAGGTTGGTTGGTGGGACATGCAAGTGGACTTAGTTGTAACTGAGTGATTCGAAGTTGTAAATTAGTTTAACTCGGTTAAGTGAGTTAAAATCAGTTCTTCTAGTTGTAACTAGTTGTAACTAAAGATACACTAGTGATATATCAATGAATTAATTGTTTAATTAATTCACAAGTAGTGGTCTCACATGCAACTAAAGAAATACTACTGTTAACTACATGCATTTCAGATCCAGTGGAGACCCAGTTGAGAGATAGGTGAAAGAGACAGTTTGACTATTTTTTGTGACATTAGTGGGTGTACTCATGCAACCACACACACATTGGAGATGCCAATGAGGATTGCGCAGTCAAGGAAATACAGGATCAAATTCATTCAGGGATTGCGATCAGCAGGGATTGTGCAAAGGAGGCAGGCTCTTAGGAGGCAGAAAATTGGCACATGTATTTGCCAATTTTTGTATGACAGTGTGAGACGATTGTATATTATACTGAGAGCTCTTGGATTAGATTTTTGTATGAGATCGTTTCATGATCCATGATATATACATAGTATATGATAGTGGGTTTTTTATCTTTATAATTTCCCAGTAAAAACATCTATGTTATGTGTGATTGATCTTTGTTCATGTGTTTTCAATTGGCGATTAAATTTTTGCAAAGATTTTAGTAGAAGGATTATGTATTTAATAGTGGCATATAATTTTTATATCAGGATAATCCAGGAAATACATAATTGTATTAAAATTTCTACATATCCTTGCACCCATGTGTTGAAGCCTTCCATCAGCCATCGTAACACTTCCTTCTCCTAACTGCAAAACAACAAATTTTCAAGCATAGTTAGGTCATGAATAGTTGCATGAATAAAAGCATGATAGGTAGAGCATATATTAAGTAGAGTGTGTTTAGCCAATTAAACTAGCTAAAGTTTGATTATATTATTTTCCTTTCTGTCATTTAAATTCAGCAATTCACTTCATGCAAGGTACCTAAGTTGATTTACAATTCTTATCATAGTCTATTAAGTAGATATCCCTCATTGCACAATAGTTAAATGCACTTGGTTACTATGGTATAATTTTGTACTTGCTGATAGTGCCATGGCTTTGAATCATTAGTAGCCCTAGGCATAATTCCATAAGTGTGACAGACTTCACCTAGAAACCCTAGAAGTAGCACCCTTTCGTAGAGCTCAAAAGAGGATGACATGAGTAGAATGCAATATCTATTGTGTATATAGAATTTTCACCTCCAAGTTTGTACAAACCCAGGGTTGATAAAGTAAAGTAGGGCAGATCCTGGGATTTGCAGTATTCTTGGTGCAATACTAGGGCTCACCACTTTTTTGTGCCTAGCTACCTCTTGGTATCCCCGGCAATGGCACCAAAAAGTGGTGAGCCCTGGTATTGCACCAATAATTCTACAACTCCCAGGGGCTGCCCTACTATAATTTACCAACCTAAGGTTCATACAAACTTGGAGGTGATAATGCTATATACATTGTAGATGCATTCTACTCATGGCATCCTCTTCTAAGCTATACGAGGGTGCTACTTCTAGGGTTTCTAGGTGAAGTCTGTCACACTTCTGGAATTAGGCCTAGGGCTACCAATGATTCAAAGCCATGTCACTATCATCAAGTACATAATTATACCGTAGTAACCAAGTACATTTAACTATTTTGCAATGAAGGAAATCTACTCATTAGACTATGATAAGAATTGTAAAGACCCCTAGGTACCTTGCATGAAGTAAATTGTTGAATTGAAATGACAGAAAGGAAACTAATATAATCACACTTTATCTAGGCCAATTGGATAATCACACTCTAATTACTCTATGCTCTCTCTATCATGCTTTTATTCATGCAATTATTCATGACCTAACTATGGTTGAAAATGTGTCGTTTTAGAGCTACAAGAAGGAGGTTCTAAGGTGGCTGATGGAAGGCTTGAACACATGGGGGCAAGGTTGGAGGTGTATCAGAGGTTGGAGGTGTATCAGTGGTGGCCATGGTAGTTTCTAGGCTTAATGAGGGGCCCACAGCTATTTTTCCAACAGCTGCTATAGGTTTCTTGTAGTGCTACAGGCAAGTCCTGAATTGCTATAGGAAATAGACCGAGGGCAATCTGAGGCCAAAAATGTGTGGAAAAATCATAGGAAAGGTGGTGTGAAGGTGGATGAAGATGAATAGGAGGTGACCCACCCCTTGGCCAAGCTCACAACCTCTTGGGAAGTTTATCTTGCACCCTTATGGTTTTCTCACGCTGTAGGGATGAAAAATCCAAAAACAGGGTTGATGGTTATTTTTCTTAATAGGGAGCTGAAGGAGGATGAGAGATGAGGATGGAGGTGTTGGTGGAATTCTCCTTGGATGTGCCACCTATCCCTACAATCAAATTATCTATTCATGCAATAAATATGGAAAAATTCACGATAAAGACGGTGGAAAAGATGACTTGAATTTGTAAAGAAAATCTATTCTATTCTTAGAAGCATAGATCTACCACATCATACTGACTATCTTCTTGAAATGAAATGAGTATTTAGAATTTGCCTTACTAATTGTGTTCTAGGGAGCCAGTCTTGTGGTTTAGGGCCCAATCCATGTGCCTCATCCTCTCTTGTGTAATCATTCTTTCCTTTCATCTCATTTAGCTAGTTTTTCTTATGAATGGTTAGCTAGTTTTTTGGTATTTTCATTTACTGTTATAGTTTTCTTACATTTGTCTTTTGTTGTGGATTTATTCTTCTTACGTGAGTGGTATATTAGGTGATAAAGTCCATAAAATTTTTAGTCATGCCTCCCCCTCTCACCTCTGTAAATAGAGCTTAAGGAGGGTAGACCTTCCCCACAGACCAAAAATACTTTTAGTTTATGATTTCTTATAATATATGAGATTAGTTGTTGTCATTCCATGAACATGTTCAGTATGGAATGGTAGATCTTTGCTTCTAATATTAGAATAAATTTTTTTTACAGATTCAAGTCATCTTTTCCACTATCTTTATTATGAATTTGTCCATATTTATTGAATGAATAGGTAAATTTATTGCAGTAACAGGAAGTACAACCAAGGAGAATTACACCAACACCTCCATCTTCATCTCTCATCTTCCTTCAACTCTTTGTTTAGCAAAATCACCATCAGCCCTGTTTTCAAATTTTTCATCCCTACAACATGAGAAACCCCTAGGGGTGAAATACAGGCCTCCCAAGATGCTCTGATCTTGGAAAGGGGTGGTCCACCTCCTATTCATCTCCATCCACCTTCACGCCACCTTTCCTACCCTTTTTCCACGTCTTTTTGGCCTCGGATTTCCCTCAGCCTGTTCCCTGTAGAAATTCAGCACTTGCCTATAGCACTATAGGAAACCTGTAGCAGCTCTTGGAACAACACCTGTGGTCCCCTCCTTAAGCCCATAAACCACCATGGACATCTTCAAAACCTGCAATAACCACTCATACACCTCCAGCCTTCCATCATCCACCTTAGCACTTCCTTCTCCTCGCTGCAAAACAACACATTTTCAAGCATAGTTAGGTCATGAATATTTTCATGAATAAAAGCATGATAGATCGATCATAGAGTAAGTAGAGTTTGTTTAGCCAATTTTCCAAGCTAAAGTGTGATTAGATTAGTTTCCTTTATATAATTTCAATTCAGCAATTTACTCCATGCAAGGTACCTAGGTTGCTTTACAATTCTTATCATAGTCTAATAAGTAGATTTCCTTCATTGCAGAATAGTTAAATGTACCTGGTTACTATGGTATAATTCTTTACTTGTGGATAGTGCCATGGATTTTAATCATTGGTAGCCCTAGGTCGTTGATAGGGCTCACCAATTTTTGAATGATGGAGCTCATCGTCACCCCTCATCCTAAATGGTTGCTCATCCTTCGAGAAACTAATCCTCCTTTTGCATTTCCTTTAAAGCCTTGACGGTCCCTCTGAATTCCCAAGGAAGAAGTGTGGGAGTCCCCTCAGGAAGATAAAACCAATCATTCTTTTCTGCTTCTTCCCATTCTCTGTTATGTTCATCCTAGTCCTCCCCATCACTTAGCCCCAGAAACAAGGGTGGACTGAGCTTTAGACCAAGCCATTGAATCTTTCTGGCCTACATGACCCTCTTGTACAATGGTGCCCTTTCCAAGTCACCTCTTAATCTTTCTGGTATGGAACTCCATCTTTCTAAGGCTATGAGGGGGGTTTTTCCATCTCCTCTGGCTAGACATAATGCATGCATCTCCTAATAGCCTAGAAACATCATCAAAGTGGGCTATTGCTTGAGCTTGTGTATGGAGGTACTTTTCATCTAGTTCAGGATCCCTTTCAATATTTATATGGTTATTGATGACTTCTCTAGGGCTGAATAGCTCTGCCCTAATGTGCAAGGGTTCTTTGTTTTCTCTTCTCATAACCCTCTGATCCGAATTTATGCAGGAACGCAACCGAATAAACATATAACCATAAATACAGAGATGCAGCAGAAATAACACTTCATTTCATTAATATCAAATAACTGAAATTTGCTTACAGACAGAATGGAAATAAAACTAGCTAGGGCACTGGTAGCTATCTCTGAGAAGAGATGTGGCTGCTACAGGCATCTGAACTTAGTTACAATGAGGCTCGAGGGCCTATTTATTATTTAGAAACAATGGAGAACCCTAAACATCCAAAAACCTAACCCTAGGAGATGAAGTGCCAAAACTATGGGCCCCGTTTAGGTAAATTGGTGTTTCAACTTCCCAGGGACGTAACTTTGGCATACTATCTTCGTTTGACACACATGATACATCATTAGAAAGCTCTATCTGAGGACTAAAAATTTCGCCACGAATATCATTCTGAAATGGAATGATATTCGCTGCAGGCGTGATGCCCAAAAAACGTCGTTTATGGCCCCAAAACAGCTCCCAGAGTTTAGGACCCGAAAAACTACTAAAAATAGTAAGTTATGCCGAAACTGAAAAACTGAAAGAGACAATGGTGGGGGCCCAAGTGGAATAGGCGGGTGGCCACCAATATCCACTTGGATCACCCTCCTCATCTCTTGTGCTCTTGTCTCCACATTCACCATCCATGATGCTAAATCCATTAATTTCATATCCCCCATTATAGGATTGGGGTCCCAAATATTTAAATCTATTAACACAAGGTTATGCATATAAAACTCTGTCATATTTTCCTTGTCATCCATGCTAGCTTGATTGTAGAAATCAATGAATTGTCTAAAATTTTGGAAAGGTAAGGATCCATGAGAGGCTAAATTTTTAATTTGAAAGAGGAGCCACTGCTCCTTAAGGTAAAATACATATGAATCTGAAGGATACCTTTATTGAATGGCCTCCATGCACAAATTTTCCATGGGGGTCAATTTTTTACCTTTTGTTGAAGTTGATCTTGTAGTGATACATTCTCTGCATGTTCTTTTTGAAGTTGTTCCTTCAAAACTAACTCTCTGAGCCTCACATCAGATAAATATTTTCCCAATTCAGCTAATTTTCCCTCCATGACCCCTATATCATATACTCCTTTAGATGTGGCAAGATTCATCCAATGATGAGTGCGTTCCCTTTCTCCTTCCAACTAATAAAACAAGGGAATTGTGAATTTTTGAGGAATTAATCTACCCCCCTGAATTTAGGTGTAGTAAGAGCTGAGACTGGGTTGAGGGCTAGGGTATGACACCATTGCAACATATTTGGTATTTTATTTTGGTGAGGTGGCCTCTTTTTTATTCTCGTTTCCTCCCTCTTTTTCATCAGGTATTTCCTCTTGTGTCTTGCCCTTAGCTTCCTTAACCTTTGGTACGTCTATGGCTATGTTTTCCTCTTCAACTAAGGCATTTTCTCCAAATTTGTGCTTGATGGAGTTTCTTGTAGAAAAAACAGAGTTTCCCGTAGAAAAATTTGTTTTTCTTTCTGAAGGCTCACTTCTTCTTGATTTTCACTCTTTTTACTCCTTGAAGGGTCAATGGAGGTTGCATGAAGTGTGTGGGATGCCAACTTGGCTAAATTTCTTCTGAGATATGTTTTAGGGGTCCTTATCAGTGAAGTGACTTCTTTTACCATTCCTTCCTCTAATATTATTTCTTCCTCATTTTGTGGTGATTCTTCAATGGTGATAGGGCTCTTGGTGGGAGTTTGTAGCTTTCCCTATCTCACACTCTGACTTTTCCCTGTTCTGAAGTACATAGTTGTCTGCCTCTCTCTTTTTGTTTTAACAGGTGTGCTAAAAGTAGTTAGAGTGGCAACTACCTCTTGGTTTGTGATGTCAGGTGACATGCTTGTGTCTTGATGGGAGGTTTCATGTCTTAAGATAGGGTCAATATATCATTTTTCCTCATTAATTTCTTCCTGCATTCCTTCAACTTCTTCTTGTTCTCTTTCTGTTGTCTCTAAATTATTTGTTTCAACTTCCATCTTCTCCTTTTAATCTTTTTTTCCTGCTTCTTCTTCCTCTTCTTATTCCTCTTTGTTTTCTGCCTATTCTTCCTCTTCCTCTTCCTCCTCTTCTTCCTCCTCTTCTACTTCTTCTTCTCTAGGGCTAGAAGCAGGGGTTTTCCCTGTTTGGGTAGCTATAAAGGCTTCCCTATCCATTTCTATAAAATAGGACCAAGATACATGTAGGTTTAGCCTTCTCAAAGCATCATCTACAATCAATTTTATCAGGCCATGATAGGCCAAATGTTGATACTTCCTCTATTTCACTTTATGGCTCATATCAGTGATGGAGTTTAAGAGGAAGTGAGGGACAGTTAGTCTTTGTTCAAGTGGAATATCTCCTTGGAACCTAAGTTCATTTAACAACCTGAAGTGACACCCATAAACCACACTCAATTTTCCCTCACAAGAGATGAATTTCATGATGTGGAAGGAAACTTCATCCCAGGGGTATGGAAGGATCTCTCTTCTCACACCATTTTTATCTTCAATATAATTTTCTCTAGGTAAGAAGAAATTATTTTTGGCTGCTGTTGAGCCCTGGTATTGCACCAAGAGTGCAACAACTCCTAGGGGCTGCCCTACTTTACTTTATCAACCCGAGGTTCATACAAAATTTGAGGTGACAGTGTTATGTACACAACAGATGCATTCTGTTCATCCCATCCTCTTCTGCTTCACGAAAGGGTTTTATTTCTTAAATTATGAGAACAATTGGAAAGTAAATTGTTGGAAGGAAATGACAGAAACGAAACTGAACTAAATTGTTGGAAAGGAATGCCAAGAATGAAACTAATTTAATTTGCAGAAAATAGATAGCAGAAAGGAAATTAATTCTAAACCACACTTAACTTGGCCAAATGACTAAATGCACTCTACCTATCCTATTATATATCTACCATACTCCTATCCAAGAAACTAAACTATCCATGCCTTAATTTTAATTAAAAAGAATTAATTTGCAGCTTAGAGGGAAGAAAAAGGGTTAAGAGGGCTAATGGGGGGTTTAACACTTGAAATGAGGTTTGCAAGTGGAAAGAGGGGGTTAAACCCTTAGAAAACTTTATGATAGCATGATATATGGATTTGGAGCATACATAGGGGGTTAAACCCTTAGGAAACCTTATTATAATGCAAGAAATGACTTTGGAGTGAGAAGAACTCACAAATGCGATGGCAAAAGTTGCGATGTGAGATGTCGCAATCACAAATTCGCAAGTTTAAATGGATGGCAATAAGGACTTAACAGAATGAACTAAATGGTGCACAGTGCCAAGTGCGAAGAGTGACGTGGTCGGTCGTGAATCGCGATATCGCAAGTTTATGAGGATAGCGATAAGGATTAATGGGAATAAACTAAATGGTGCACAGTGTGAAGTGCAAAGAGTGACGTGGCGGGTCAAGAATCACAATATCACAAGTTTACAAGGATAGTGGTAAGGATTAACGGGAATAAACTAAAATTTGCGAAGTGTAATTTGCATTGTGATAAAGGTTGCGGGCACTGATTTGCGATGTGATAAGTTCTGCGGGATGCGATTTGCAATGTGGTAAGTTCTGTGGGATGCATTGTGTGATGGGGATGATGTGGCAATGGAAAAAGCTAAGAGTTGTAATTTGTGATTTCACAATCGCAAAGAATGAGATGTGAGTGTTAACGGTAGAAGGTAACCAGTACAAAGTGTGATTTACGATTTCGCAATATCGCAATCACAAGCAGTGGGAGATAAGTGTTAAGGTAAACATTAAATGTTGCAATTTCGAAATGCAACGTACAGTAGCAGGAGTCTTGAGGAGAAAAGGTGGAGGTTGGGTTTTCAGTGGTTCTTTATGGTTTTTCATGTGTTTTTCGTAAAAACAGAGAAATAAGGCTGAAGGGATTAAGGGTTTTCAAAAGAAGGTAAGTGCGGTGCTAAGGTGAGAAGTAAAGGAGGGGAATGGAAGTGTAAGAGCAGTGCTTAGAAGTGAAACACACCTGCAAATTCATGCACGTGAAACAAATAGAAATGCATGGTGAAACAGTGAAGAAAAGGCTTGGACTTGGTAAATACAAATTCTTCCCCGAACTTCGAACAGAAAGCAATTTTGGCCCATGGGAAGGTCTGCCCTACTCGAACTCTATTGACAGAGATGAGAGGGGGGAGAATCAACCACATTTTTGGATTTTTTCCTCTACTTCACTATGCATAAGCAATTAAAACTACAACAACACAAAAACTAAATAGAAATGAAACTTATCAGAAGAATATCTAACTTAAATGACAGAAGAAAAACTAGCTAAATGATAGAAAGGAAAATATAATAACAGTAGAGAATTTGAGGCACATGGATTGGGCCCTAACTCACGAGCCTAGCCCTCTGAACTTAAATCAATCAAATGAAATCAGTCTGCTTATTTCATAAAAGAATAACTGCATACATATCTGAAATTTTGATCCCTGAATAAAAAACAAAAGCTCAATAGCTCACAACAGTAGTTCTGAATGGAATCGAGACTAGAATAGACTAAATCTCCCTAGCTCTAGCTCTACTCTATTATTCTACAGGGTAGATACCAACAACTCCCTAGAAAATGGTGATTGAGTTCACTTGTGATGCAGGGGAATTAGGCACAACAAAACACTTTGTATCCAAGTATACATAGGGGGGTCTTATGTTTTTATGTTCTCATATAATTATTAGTATTCTGAACAAATATAGTGAGGAATTTTAAATGTTCTCAAATCATTGAAGAACATGAGAGGAAGTTGATTAAGCTAGGAATGTGAAGAGTCAGGGATTTAGGCTAATTTTAGGACCTTGAGAAATCCAAGAGTTTGTGGAGCTGTCAAAGAAGCTGAATCGATTCATTCATCTTTTGTATAAATGTAAGCATCAAGTAGAGGTCAGAAGAGTAGGAGAACGGTGCAGAGGACAGATTAGTGAGGATAGAAGGGCCATCAAATTGAAAATCTGGCCAACCAAAAAGTTTGTAAGTGGATGCCTCTGTATTTAATTTCAATATATAATGAGGAAATGGGTTCTGAATGTATGTGGTTTGATTGACTTAAATTCTGTGTAAATGGAGAATTGAGGTTATTTTTAAGTATATCACCTAGGAAAATCGATCACTAAAAGGATCGATCTTGTTTAGAGAAGTTGATTTAATAATCAGCCTGGAGTATATCGATTTGGTTACAATTGAATTGATTTCATAAGGGTTTATAAAAAAAATTAATTGGATTCACAGATTGAGTGAAACCGAACTGGAATCACGTTGAGTCTTATTGAATTTGATGCCTCTGTGTAAGGCATTGGTAGTGAATTGAATCTATGGGTTCACTGTCTGAAGTAGGACTTTGGTTCTTTTGATATTTCTGAATTATATAGGCGAGTGTAGGGGAAATAGGTAGAATCAAATGAAGTTGATCATTAATCATATAAGCTACAGTTCGAGGGTTTCATAAACTGTGTGTGTATTAAAATCTGTATGGTTGAGTATATTGAGCAATGCGTATGGATCGATGCACTAGACAATTGACTTGACCTTCTAATTTAAGGTCTAAAGCTTGATGGAATTAAGGTATAACTGTTGCGGGTAGCCATCGGGGTTTTGCTATAGTTGCAACCAATGGAGACTGAACAAATAGAATAGGTCTATCCTCTATACATATCAGTGATTCAAGGCCTGTGAAGAGATCGTGAATAAAGAAACAAAGAAACAAAAGCATGAATCTAAGTGGCACAGAGTTTGGACGGAACCACGAGTTAAAGTGGAACCATGAAGATAAGGAGTGGAACCGGCATTGAACAGTGAAAGCGGTTTCGAAGATCAAACTAGCAATATCGCATAAGTTTTGAAGTGGTAAGTGGTTTCACCTTTTTGAACGTGATATTGTTCATTGGAGGGCACGTGGCATAAGGTGGTTTTCAATTACCACCTATTTCTCGTTTTTTTTAGCGTTAAAGTCCTGTGGAAAAAAAACGCGACTTGTGTTCGATTTGAAGGGCGAAGGATCCAAGGGTATTCGCAACTCAAGTTGCGAGGGAGTTAAAGTAAGGTAAATCATGTATATTGTGGGCTGGAATGTTATTCCAATTAATTTTTAATGTTGAGTGGGTCAATTTCCGAATTGTGAGAAGGTCAGGATAAAAGACCTTTATTGGTAATGTGTCGATTTAATTGTGGCAGTTGCGTTTTAATTTAATGCCATGAGAGTTGCCTTAAAGTGTCAAATGTGAATTTCCATTGAATTAGAAATCATATGAGTGGTGATTTGTATCTAATATGGAATGTTAATGGAATTAAATATATGTTGGATATAAAGGTATGCTGTGGGTCCAACATTTATGCATTGGCGAATACATATTGGGTTTATCCCAAAGTTGTATATTCATTTGATGAACTCCATATATGAAGGTTCATGGGTTTTATGAAATATGGTTTCATAACCATAGTTTTAACCTTTGATAAGAATATTCCACAATTTGATTGATTTGCCCAGATTGAGATCATGATGGGGTGCGTCCACTTTTATGCATAGTGGAGATTGCGGGTTTAAAACCATAAGAGAACTTTGAATTAATATCTCAAATCTCATATTTGATATATTAAAGCTTCCAAAGATCATTTTTAAGATTGCCCAGATTTAAAATTAATTGGGGCTAAAAGTTGAATGCAGTGTTGTGTGGAAAGGAAATTGAAGATTGTGGGTTTTAAAATGAAATTGAAATTTTATATACGGACTAAGAGTGTGGAAGTAGGTTAGCCCGGGCATCAACTTGACTCCAAGTAAACCAAGATTGAGTGCTCTCCTCTTTCAGTTTCTCGACTGCCTCTGGAATTCGAATTTCCAGAGAGAATATTTGAGATCCTTCGGCTGCCTTTGAGGGTGGACAATCCTCCTATAATTTCTCCTTATTCTCTCCTCCAATTATTTGTGATAAAAATCTTTATAAACATGCTTAATAAATCATGATTTTTTTCACTCAACCTTATATTAGGCACTCAGAGTATGTTAGCCTTAATCACCACCTACACTAGCATCATAAACCCAAATAATAATAAAAATTCAATAAAAAGAGATCTAAGAAAGAAAAAAGGTGACTATTAACCCCTCCAAATATGTCTAATGGTGGATCTGATCATCATCCCCCTATTGAATGTTGCTCATCCTCTAAGAAAGTGATCCTCCTCCTCCATTTCCTTTAAATCTTTGACATCACCCCTGATTTCCTAAGGAATAAATGTGGGAGTTTCCCCAAGGGGGTAAAATCCATCATTATTTTCTTTATTCTCTCATTCTCTATGTTGTGCATTTGCATCCTCTTCATCAATCATCCCCAGCAACAAACGTGAGCTGAGCTTTAGTCACAACCATTGGATATTTTTAGCCTGCATGGCCCTCTTGTATAATGGTTCCCTTTCCAATGCACCCCTCAGTCTTTCTGGAGTATGATACTCCCTGTTCTTGAGGCTATCTGGCAGGTTGTTCTATCTCCTCTGGCTGGCCATAATGCACTCTTCTTCTATCTGCCTAAAAACATCATCAAAGTGGAGTATCACCTGGTTTTGAGTCTAAAGGTAGATTTCAACCAGTGCTAGGTCCTTTTCAATCTCTCGATGGTTAAGGATGACTCCTCTTAGGTTCAACAATTCTGGTCTGAGATATAAGAGTTCTCTATTCCTTCTTCCCATGACCTTCCATATATCTTTGGCTATATTGTCCTTATTCACCATCCAAGATGCTAGAGCCATTAACTGCAAAGCCCCCATTGTAGGATTGGGGTCCCAAATCTCCAGATTTGTCAGCACAAAGTTATGCATATAAAAATCTTCCATCTTTGCTTGATCAGCTATGTTGGCTTGCTTGTAGAACTTCATGAATTTCCTACAATCTTGGAAATGGATTGATCCATGGGAGGCTAGAGTGTTGATTTGAAATAGCAGCCATTTTTCTTTGAGGTACATAACATATGAGTCAAAGGGGAATCTATGTTGAATGGCTTCTATGCATAGGTCTGACATGGTGGCTACTTGCTCATATTTTTGCTGCAATTTCTCCTTTAGCGCTACATTCTCTTCTTGTGCCTTTTGTAGCTTCTCCTTCAGAAATATTTCTTCAATTCTTTCCTCCCCCCTTGGTGATTCTTCAATTATGATCAGTGTTATGGGAGATGTTTTTGGATTTCTCTGATTCTTGTCAGCTCTGGAATACCTAGAGGTATGCCTTTTTATTTTCGTGCTCAGAGGAACCATGGTGGCAGTTATCCTGTTGTAGTGACAGGATGTGACACTGGGTTGTGAGTCTATGTCTTGCCCACTTTCTTCTATCTCTATGACTTCTATGGCCATCTCTTCTATTTTTCTTTGGCCCTTTATCTCTCTCTCTTCTTCTTCTGGTTCTTCTTGTTTCTACTGGTTCTTCCTCCTCTGCTTCTAGTTCTTCTTGTTTCTTCTTGTTCTTCCTCTTCCTTCTAGTTCTTCTTCTTCTTCTTTAAGTGTTGCGTGCTTCCATCAGTCCTCTCCCTTTAAAAACTATCAATTCACTATTTTGGATGAGATGACATCTCCTTTATTCGATGACGCAACTAAATTTGGAGTGTCAATATAACTCTGCACAGCTCCAGTTCTATCGTAGACAATTCGTTCCTCTTCCCTGTGAACTTGGGATGGAATGCGCATTTTCCTCCCCTCGTTCTCCTCTACTCCACTATTTTAATTTTTTTTCTTTTTCATGCCCAGGTGATGTGTATTCCCAGTTTTATTCCATTCATACCTCATGGTGGTGGCCGAGTTAACTGGCCACCTTTCTTCCCCTTGAACTCTAAGTCTAAAAATTAATTATTTCTGGCTATAATGAATGTGTAGCAAGGGGTGAGAGCTTATACCTGAGTTTACATGTTGGTTCGCAGGTGGTTGCAGGAGCTGGAGATTTGAGACAAGCCTTTTTAAATGTTGTGTTCTTCACCATATTCATGTTCTCTGAGTGAGCAGCCTGCTAACTGAGCAACTTCCTGAACGAGCTGCTAATCCTTGTCTATTGTTTCTCTCTGTTGTGGATGTCACGTGGGGTGCTTTAGATTCCATGGGTGGCATTCTCGTTCTCCTATAGTTGGTTATGTAGTTTCCCTTGTTGTTCTTCTTGGAATTCCATGAACAACCCTTCTTCTTCTTTTTTTAAGGAACTTCCTGATGTTTGTAGCAGTATGTTTGTGTGTTGCTTCTCTTGCTACATTATTCTTAGGAATGGAGGAGTTTGGTGTATGGAGGTGATGGAGGAAGTTATGAAGATGAATGGAGTGAATGATGGGATGGATGACAAGATAGATAAAGGGAAAAGAATATGAATGTTTCCATGTGTTTCAAGAAACCATTAACAAACTGCAAAACAACAGACACAGAAAATGCAGAAATGTAGATGTGTGTGTGTGTATATTTATTTATTTATTTATTTATTTTTTGAAAGAAATTGGGATGCCTCCATGAAGGTTTTCAACCCACAGACTTTCCTAGGGTGCCTCAAAGAGGTTTTCACCCATGGACCTTTATTTTTTTCTCTTTTTTTTTTTTTTTTTTTTTTTTGAGCAAGTGAGTTGCCTCCATCGAAGTTTTCAACCCACAAGCTTATTCTTTCTTTCTTGCTTTTCTTTCAGGAGGTGTGGGAAACTATGGAATTTCTCATCACATACACCTCTTTGCTTATTGAATGGATGAACTTTTCCCTTGACAAAAGCTTCTTGTAAATTTTAAGTCAGTGACCATTGACAAGCAAGGGGATTCCTTCCTCATCTATGGTTTTGATTTTAATTGTTCCATTATCAAAAAAATTCTCCACCATGTAAGGCCCCATCCATCTTGTCATCAGCTTGCCTTTGAAGTCTCTAAACCTTGAATCATACAATAGTGCTCAATCTCCTTCTTAGAAGGTATTTTCTTTGATGCTCTTGTCATGCCATACCTTCCTTTGTAGTTGAACTACCTCTGTGTGAAGAAGTGCTTGCATTCTGGACTCATCTAATCCATTTAGTTCCATAAACCTCTCTTTTTGGGCATTTTTTAGATCTAGATTTAATTCAGCTGCCATTCTTAAAGTATTGAATTCAAACTCAACGAAAAGTATATATTTCTTACCATAGACTAGTTCATAAGGAGTGAATCTTGTTGTGGTCTTCCAAGTAGTGTTGTATCCCTAAGTAGCTTCTGCCAATCTGTTTGCCCAATATTTTTTGCGGCTTCTCACAACCTTGGTGAGGATGCTTTCTAAAGATCTGTTAGTTACTTCTACTTGGCCATTTTCATGAGGGTGATAGGAAATGGAAGTTCTATGTTTAATCTTGTGCTTCCTCAAAATATTCTCATGAGGTGAGAGGTGAATTGTGCTCCCTGGTCAGTGACTATTTCTCTGGGATATCCAAATTTGTAAAACACATTCTCCCTCAAAAATTCTGCTACTTTTTCTTCGGTTGCTACCTTCACTGCTTTTGCTTCAGCCCACTTTGTTAGGTAATCAGTGTAGACTACAATATACTTCTTTTTTTCGGATGGTGGATCGATGGGTCCAACAAAGTCCATGCCCCACTTTTCAAATGGCTCAAGATCCACCTGAGGGTGTAAAGGAATTTCATCCCTTTGTGTGGGTTTCCACATCCTTTGGCATTGATCACACCTACTAATGTATCTTCTGGAATCTTGGTGAAGGGTAGGCCAATAGTAACCTACCTTCAAAACCTTGTAAGAAATTCTCTTTGCAGCAAAGTGGCCTCGTCATGGGTTGTCGTGACATTCAGAGAGGATATCAAAAACTTCTTCCTCCCTCACACAACTTCTTAGGATTGGATCAAGGCCTAGCTTAAACAATATTCCCCCCAATCCATGTGAAGGGGGTGCTTTTTCTGATGATTCTACTCCTCTCCTTGAATGAAAGATTAGGAGGGAGTCATCTAGCAACTAAGTAGTTGGCTATATCAGCAAACCATGGTGAGAGTGCTGGTATGGCAAAGAGGTGTTCATCTGGCAACTGTTCATCCACCATTCCTTCTTCACCTACAGAGAGAACTAACCTAGATAAAAAAAATCGGCAACATTTTCCTTTCCATGTTTATCAACAATAGTCAAATCAAATTGCTGCAAAAGTAACAACCATCTAATTATTCTAGCATTAACATTTTTTTTTTTTCATTAAATACTTGATGGCTACATGGTCAACGTGAACAAAGGTTTGATATCCAGTGACATAATGCCTGAATTTGTTCAATGCATGGATTATGGCCAACATATCCATCTAATTATAATATAGGTTAACCATATTAAAACATTTCTATTAAAACTACCTAAGCATTTCAAATATTTATCCACTAATATTTAGTATTAATAAATTAAATAAATGTTCTAATTAAATTAATTTTAATAATTTTAATTTTAATAAAATAACAATAACAAATAGGGTAGAACAATTAATAAATAATTCAATAAACAATAATAATAATAATAATTATATATGTCATTATTAAATTAGAAATAGAATTTAAAAATAAATAAATAAATTGAAAAAAGTAAAATAAATAGCTAATTAATTAAAAAAGTTAAGTGGTCGGCCCTTTCATCTCTTTCTTTCCACTATTTATTCACCATGGCATTTTCTCTTCTTAGCAGGTTGGCTTGAAGATGAGTCATGATTTAGACTCGAAACGTAGACTAAAAATGAAGACTGCGGATATTCTAAGTTATGCATCTGAAAATATACATCACAGAAACATCCAATCTATCATTGTTACCCTACGTGGAAGGGATACATGGATTGAGATTCGTAATCTAGAAAAAACAAGGATCAAAATTCAAAGAAGAGAAGCAAATATTTCATTCCTAAAACACTGTCATGATTCTAATCTTACTCTAGCCTTTGCTCTCATCAAACACAAACTACACAACCACAATGCATTCAACTAGCTCAGTAAATCCCTAATCCATCATGAAATTCATAGAATGAGATTTTGGTTAGATCAGCTATCTACAAAATCTTTCAAAATTCATCTGAAGCTGGCTCTTGTCATCTGCAGGGACCTTTGGTCCACCATCGATGCCGCGGTAGCACTCAAGGCAGACAAAGAAAGTATTCGAGCATGGAATAAACAGAATAGGAAGCTGGATAAATTAATATTAAAAATTAAATCAAGACATTGGCGTACTCTCATAGATCTGTAGACCGACAATGTCATGGCTTATCAGACGAACTCTCCCTCTGGTGTCCAAAATCTGTTTCCCTCCTCAGCGCCAAAAGATGCAGACTCCCCGACTCTAACCATGGACCGATGCATCGGAGGATCTGATAGGGACTGTGTTAACTTAGCAAAGGATAACAATAGCAAGGTTATGTAGAATTCTGAACATATCGAGTCCCTCACCCACACGGATCCCTACAATGAAAAAGTGCACATTAACGTTAGCGTAAAGGATGAGTCATCAATTTCAGTAAACGGGGGAGGGTATGAAATACTGCGCAGTAATGTTACCCCATGCGTAAATTGGGATGCAACTTCAATGGACGACAACAAACATGACGGGTATAAAGACAGCAAGGGAGATGAGTCATCAAAGGACGTTTCAAGGGATCTGTCCACGACAGAAATGTGTGGTTCTATGGATCATGATTCGACCATGAAGAATGGAGTAACAGACAACATGTATAATGAAGTACTACAACGTAGAAAGCCTAATAACATACCTCACTTCAATAACAATAACAAAAAAGTGGTAAATATCTCTTCCCATGAATTAAATAATGTAGAAATGAAGGTTTTGCGCAAGGTACTCAATTTTTCCATAGCTCCCAACCATATTCCAAAAGAAGAAATCATTTGTGATATTGAGGATAGCATCAAACCTCTTATTGAAGAAGACAAAGAACTCGTGAGACAAGAGTGTGCTATAAAGAGAAATTTAAGTAAAGAGAAATTAAGTGCCTTAGAAAACTTAAGAGGTAATGAGAAGATTGTCATCTTAAAAGCAGACAAAGGGGGGGATACAATGGTAATGGAAAAATAAGAGTACGTCAATAAAATGAGAGATCACCTTCACAATAGTGATAGCTATAAGAAACTCAAAGAAAACCCCATTTCCAAAGTCATAAAAAATGTCAAAAAAGCCATTAGGGAGTCTAATCTTGATGATAAATTAAAAAAGCACCTATACCCAGAGGGTGAGATCATGCCCTGCTTTTATGGTGCCCCCAAGATCCATAAGACTTGTGCTCCTCTGATACCCATTGTCAATACTATTGGAGCTCCAACATATGAATTAGCTAATTTGTGGTTGGCACCCTCACCCCTTTGGTCAGTAAAACTAGCTCATTTATTAAAGACTCCAACCATTATGTTGATTTTATTAAAAAAGCTAAGTTGGATCCCGAAGACAAAATTGTAAGTGTTGATGTTGTACAACTCTTTACTAAAATCCCTCTGGATGAATCCGTTCAAGTAGTAAAAGAAGTCGCAGACCCCCAGACTACAAAACTTGCTGAAATTTGTCTCTGCTCCACCTTCTTCAACTTCCAAGGAGAAATATTTGAACAAACATCTGGAGTTGCTATGGGATCCATTGTCCCCCATAGTGGCCAACCTCTTCATAGAGAAATTTGAAAATAAAGCTCTTAACTCTTACCCATTGAAACCTAAATTTTGGATAAGGTTCATGGATGACACTAATGTCAATTGGCCACATGGTGATGAGGAATTAAAAAGATTCCTAGACCACCTTAATATCATTTCCAAAGATATACAATTTATAGTGGAAGGTGAGGTAAACAACTACATCCCTTTCCTAGACATTATCCTCTCAAGAAATGAAAATGGAACTCTAGGACACAAAGTGTTCAGGAAGAAATCTCACACTGACAATTACCTACATTTTGATTCACACCACTACCCTGCCCAAAAGATGGGGGTTCTGTTAACTCTTTTTACAGGAGCTTTTAGAATATCGAACGATAATCATATTGAGGAAGAAATAGAACATCTAAGGAGGTCGTTCATGAACTTTGGATATAGTAATAAAGACATCAACAGAGTTATTCAAAGAGCTATATCCGGGAATAAAATAATTACAACTAACAATTCCTCAACATCAAAAGCATATCTCCCCTATATCCAAGGGGTCACGGACAAGATGGCCAAAGTTCTAGCCAAGAAGGACATTATAGCATCCTTCAAACCTCTAATGACCATTAGATAAAGGATGAAATCTGTCGAAGATGACCCCAACCACCTCCAACAAAAATGGGTTTAAAAAATTAATTGTTCATGCAGAGAATGCTATATTGGGGAAACAGGTAGGAACTTCAAAATAAGGCTTAAAGAAAATGGTGCGGGCATCAGACTAGGAAGAACCAAAACCTCGGCTTTGGAAAAACACTCTAATAAGACATGTCACCACATATGCCTTGAAGATACAGTGGTCATCACCAATGAAAAGCATCATTTTAAGCGTAAAGTGTGTGAAGCCCTGGAAATCATTAAACACCCACACAACCTCAATAGAGATGGAGGCTTAGAAGTTAGCAAGAATTGGATTCACGTTCTTTCCCGCAAATAATTTTTCCCCCCTGTATTGTTTTTTGACACCTTTTCCATCCTCCTACTCGTCATTGTCCTTACACGTTTTCTTTTCATATCCCATTCACAATAATACTCCTCCCCTCACACCATCCCCCTACCCTCTATCTTCCTATTTCCTTTCTCTCCTAAATCATTTCCTTGCACCTTTCCTACCACTAACCTGCTACTTTTCTAAACCTCTTTTAAATATTAAAACACACCTAAATCACAACTTAAACCACCTTTCTTTGATTTTAATAAAATATAACAAAATAGAAAGGCTACATTGCTTAATAAATAACCCGTAGTAACACTAATAATAATAAACTCCACATTATTACTAATATTTAGAATCATTTATAGTTTCCCATTATAATATAGGTCATCCTTTTACTTACCATCTTAAATATATCTATTAAAATAACCATAATATTGTTCCTTAGTTTTAGTAACAATCAACCTTTATTTATTAATAACCCTAATATTTAGTATTAATAAAATTGGATAAAAAAATTTAATGCAATTAATTTTAATAAAATAATAATAAATAAACCCTTCTAATATCTCCACATTATAACAATAATTTAAAAAAAAAATTATATTTACCCATTATAATATAGGTTAACCATCTTAAAACATTTCTATTAAAACTACCTAAGCATTTCAAATATTTATCCACAAATATTTAGTATTAAAAAATTAAATAAAAGTTTTAATTAAATTAATTTTAATAATATTAATTTTAATAAAATAACAATAACAAATAGGGTAGAATAACTAATAAATAATTCAATAAACAATAATAATAAAAAATTTATATGTGTCATTATTAAATTATAAATAAAACAAATAAATAAATTTTAAAAAAAAAGATGAGTCTTGATTTAGACTTGAAACGTAGACTAAAAATGAAGACTATGGATATTCCGAGTTGTGCATCTGAAAATCTACACCATAGAAACCTCTAATCTATCAGTATAATTCATCTCGTCTTTAGACAAATTCTTGCTGATGAAATAAATAGCATAAGGGATTTTGTCCTCTAATTGTCCTAATGTTGCCCCTACAGCTTTGTCGGATGCATCAATGTGGATGTGGAAAGGCAGAGTCCAATTTAGACCTCGAAGGATGGGGACAGTAGTCATTTTTTTCTTAATGAGCTCGAAAGACTCTTGACAAGGGCCAGACCAAATAAACTCAGAGTCCTTGGCCAATAACCCAAATAATAGCGAAGCCATCTTGCTGAAATCTTTGATGAACCTTCTATAGTAACTAGCTAAACCTAAGCAACTCTCGACATCTTTTTGATTTTGAGGAGCAAGTACCCATTTGATGATAGTGATATTGTTCGGGTCTACCTGTATTCCTGCTTGGGATATGGAGTTTCCTAATACAACCCCTTCATTCTTCAGGAATTCACTTTTCTGGGCTTAAGGAGAGATACATATCAATGCACCTTCTTAATACCTTACCCAAATTGGAGGGAGCCTCTTGGAATTCATCCCGATATGGTGTGAAATCATCCATGTAGATTTCGAAAGAATCATGAACTAACTTAGAAAAGATGCTCAGGACAACCCTTTGGAAGGTGGTTGGGGCATTGCATAACCCAAAGGGAAGGACTCTATAAGAAAAAGTTCCCCAAGGGCAGGTGAAAGTGGTCTTATCCTGTCTTAAGGGCTGATTTGAATTTGGTTATACCCATTGAACCCATCTAAGAAGGAAAATAAATTCTTCCTTGCAAGGCCATCCAAGACTTGGTCTATAAAGGGCAAAGGGAAATGGTCTTTCTTGGTGTCTTTGTTAATTTCTCGATAATCAACACAAATTTGCCACTTCCCATTCTTCTTTGGGACTAGGACAAGAGGAGATACCCACTCACTGTTGGATATATGATATATGAACCCTGCATTCAATAGTTTCTACAGCTCTTCCTTGACTATGTCCTTCAGAGCTGGGTTCATCCTTCTTTGGGGTTGTCTCACGGGCTTGCATCCTTATTTGATGTAAATGTGATGCCTGCATACTGAAGGATGGAGCCCTTTCATGTCCTTGTACTCCCAAGAAAATGCTTCAAGATTTTATTTCAAAAGCTAGCATAACTGCTTCTCGTCTTCATTCGAGAGGTTTGGGCTGATTTTCAGAGATCTGGATGGGCCAAACTCAATAGCCTTGGTGGATTCAGAGGTTGTCTCAACTGAGTGCACTTCCATCCAAGGTTGGCTTTCATACTCTTTGACTAAGGTTTCGAGAGGAGTGTTAGTGGAGGACTGGCTTTGAATGGCATGGTTGATGAGTTCATCTTCATCAAGCTGCCCCCCTCTAAGAATAGCATCTATGGTAGACATAGGGGCAGTGTTATATAACTCATCTTCTTCATCCTCCAACCATATATGGATATCATGATCAATTGAAGGCTGGGCTAAAGGATATAACACTAGTTGTTTAGAAAAAGGCCCATTTTTTATAGTCATTTTTCTAGCCCGACAACTATTATAAGCATCTACAGTGGCTAACCAAGGTCTCCCTAAGATGAGAGGATAACCATTAAACTTGAATTTTGGCTGCAAGACTAGGAAATATGTAGGATACTCCCAAGTGTCAATGGTAGCCATAACATCCTCAACAATTCTTTTTGAAGTTACTGTGGACCGATCTACAAGTTGCAGACCTGTTGTTGTTTTCCTCAAAGTCCCTTGGAGATTAAGTTTCAACATAGTTTCCTTGGTAATGATATTGATGGCAGTCCCTAAATAAATTAGAGTGTTGGGGACTATGAAACCATATATATGTACATCAACAACTGTACTACCAGGGTCGAGGTATTTTGGAAATATCACATTCCCCAACATCAGGTCATACATTTGTCCTACCACATTGATGGTGGGGGTATCTCTCTTCCTCCTTCCAAGTTTCTTGAAGAACTTTTCTTTGATGAGCCTATTGTAGAGAGGGACAATTATGTAATATTCCCAATTTTCCACAAGATAATTGGAATGTTAGAGTTCTTAATTTTCATAATTAATTAAATAAATAAGAGGGTGGAGGGACCCACAAACCTCAAAGATAAATAAAATCCACTTTTGATGTGTGAATGTAGATATTTCAGTCATAGATATACATAATAGAGTAGTGGAGAAGCCACTTAATGTGAAAGGAGTGGAGATGATGTCTCATTAATGAGAGAGAACATGGAGGTTAAATAAGTCAGCTAAGATCATGGAAGGAATCAAATGAAATACCATAGAGCATTCATGATGAGATGATGGAGGAAGTGGTGCATTAATACACACATGATGGAGATCATGGAGAGACAACACAATCATCATGGAGACTTATGTCCACATGTACAGCACAGTTATAAGGTGGGACAAGGCATGGGAAGGTTCACAAACTATATAATGAAGGTGAAGTCAACTTTAGAAGGGGGCTTGAGATTATTATTGATGGGTGATATGTTTAGATCTAGATTTGTCATTTGACATTCCAAGCATGCTTGAGCTATTTGGCTAAGTCTGCAGTGTTGTTTAGCACAGGGTGTTTCCGAGCGGAAATGCCACCCTTACCCCTGGGGGACTTGTGTGCCTACTCTGGGAAGTTTTTCTATTGAGCTACATTCATCATCAAGCATTGGTTCCATATTTTTCCTAGTTTCTTCGACCCACTCATCTTCAGAAATAACGCATTTCTACATCAGGTTTTGAGAGGAGGAGGTTGTCCTTCAGTATTTCAATTGAGGAACTGGTGAAGGATTTATCCTATCACCTTGAGCTTCAATATCAGCCTTCCAGTGCTTCATATCTATATCAGGCATCAGGCCATCCATCATTTATCTCCTAGCAGCAGCAGTCCCATCAATGATTGCATAGTCCAATCTTGCAGATCCAAGGGAGAAGGGAAGTTGCTATCATTTCAACTAGTACTCCTGTGGAGGACCATTCCTTCACTTTGGCTTCATTGTTTCCATCATTCGGGAGATGATTGCATAAATTAGGTTGTTGGATGTTAGTAGACTCAAATGGCGATAATTCAATGATCAAGGAATGAAATGAAAAAACCTTGAATGCAAATAAGAAACAATTTTCAATGCAGGGGCAACAGAGTCATAAGAGAAAGCACCAAGCACATTTGAACCAGTTCAAGTTTATCCTGTTTGCACGTCAGTTATTGTACCAGTGCTAGTTATATATTTCTTTTTTTCAGTTCTAAATCCATCAGTAGTAATTGCGGATCAAGCTCAATGTGAGTCAACTCATTTGTATGAGCCTTCCCAATTGGAGGAGGTATTAGTTACACATCCGGAGGGAACAATCATATATTTAGAGCCCCCTCCATATTCTCCTCAGTGACATATTACTCAAAATATTCAACATACACTTTCTCATTATTGAGCAACCTTCTTTTACAGCGCTGTTTTTTGAATCTGTTGAGTATTCAGAAGTTATCTTTAGTGGAGGAGGATTGAGGAGCTAGATCTTGAGCTTCTAGCTTGAGGATCTAGGGAAGGGATTATCCCTTCAATATCATATCTAGTTATACATCATATTTCAACCACCATATGATCAGATATAGCTTTAGATCTGCATAACCCAGCAGACCAGGGATCAAACCCCAAGAGGGTAAATTTCCAACCTCATAGATCTGGAATTTATTTTCTGGGTTATCTTGGGTTGCCATCATAGAACCCAAATCTAGAATATTGGCATCATCAAAGCTCCATATTTCCATATATCTCAATTTTCCTTTCATCCAGTAGTCACATGTTTATTATTTACTGAAGGGAAAACGCAATATTTACTTCCATCAGCTCTCCAGTTACATAGTGCCTTCTTTGCCATGTTTTCAGGGTCATTATAGCCTATGTATTTGGCTTGAGTCCATCTATTTGGAGCACCATTGCAATTGTAATCCATCTCCAATAATAATAAAAGGCTCACTTATGTTTTACATTCTAGGATTGTTGAATCTTTATGTGTACGTATTCTGTGTTTCAAATATTGTGTTTTTGTATCAATGCATTATTCCATTTTGGAATATTACAGTGGTATCAGCTCATGATCTTTGACTCAGCTTGTGGACATTATTGACAACATATGAAAAGTAGATAATAGAGATCTTCTACTACAGAGGGATTAAGTTTTGCCCCATCTTTCTTTAGAGCTATGAAGGATATCTCCAAAGAGATCAATGAAACAAGAAGAGAAAAGCAAAGAGAAACCTCAAGAAGGTTTCAAGGTGAAGAAGGTCCCAGTACTTCTTATCAGCAGCAAATAATACCGGAGAATCATAGATCTCCTCAAAGATCGACTATGCCCACTTTCTTTGAAGAAGGTGAATGGTATAGAAATTAAGAAAGGAGAAATATGGAACCTGAGACTCATGAGACTCTTAGTTTCTATCTTGAAGAGTACGAAGCATAGTCTAGAGCATTCAAGGAGAATCTAAATCTCCAAAAATTCTTCAAACTCAAAGAATAAATAAGATCCTATAGCAGCAATAGAAGAAAGAGGCACAATAGATTCAATTTGCCTACATTTGTTGGGTCTTCCTCAAGCACTGTTAAGACTTGGAGGAAAGAGTTAGATGCAATTTTTCCGGCTACATCCTGTAGCTGAAAAAGAGGTTGTTCATATTGCAGCACTTCATCTTCATGGTGAAGCCCATGATTAGTGGTCTGGTCACATGGAGCATGCAAAGGTGACTAAGTATTCAGATTTCTTTCACAAGTTGAGGAAGAAGTTTAATGTGAGAAAACCTAAGATACTTCAAAAAGAGATATTTCCTAAGAAGTAAAAGGAGGATGTCATTTTTGTCACTCTGGATAAGGAGTCACTACATTCACCACCAGCTACAGAAGTACTTGTATCCGGAGGAGAGACACTTGCATATTTTCAAGATAGTCTTAAGCTCTTGACACATAGAGTCCCATGCATGATTTAGAAGATGCATAAGGAAGAGGAGGTAGATTCCAGGACTGGTACATTGATAGAAGAGTAGTCATCACTCTTACCAGTTGTTATCACCAAAATAGGACCCTGATAGGCTATTGATCATACTACCTCAGTGTAACTATTTCAAACCAATATTTTAGCTGAGGCTTAGCCTCCTCAGCCTGAGAGGGCTCTCTCAAGGATTTATGATATTGATTAATGATAATATATATGGCTAACTCTATCTTGGTTTTGTGTGTTTATAGGTTGAAAGATGAAGTCTTGCTACCATTGGGCTATGGAGTCAACAAGTAAGTAAATTCAGTGGCAAGGTTTCTGTACATGGAAGCTGAGGCAAATGGGGTTTTTAAACAAATATAATTCACTCAAGAACATAGGTCAACACAGTAATTCCATTACTAAAGGAAGTCATAGCATAGGGTTATGAATTCTGAGTAATAGCAATGAAATTGACTGCTAGGGTTTCAAAGGTAGTTTACTCACAAGATACAGGAGAAACACAGTCATCCCATTACTAAAGGAAGTCAGAGCACATGATTGTGAATTCTGAGTAATAGTAATAAGATATACTAACATTAATTAAAAGTAACTTATAGATCAATAAAACATTAAACCCTATGAGAAACTCAAATCTGTTCAGAAAAAACCTCTCTGTATTACTGGTTATATTCCATAACATCAAATAGTAGCTGGGCCAAAAAGTCTCCCAACCCATGCTAATTCAACCTCTTGCTTCATATATATATTTTACAATATCGGATTCTATAATCCCTCATCAAGAGAATTTGAATTTCTATTATTGACACCTATTCTATTCCTAAAACAGACTCTTAATTACAACTGACAGCTAAGTGTCTCTTTTAGGAGTCCTGATACAAATAGGACTAAAACTCCTAAAACATGTTTCAACAACCTTATCTAAACCTTTAATGCTTCTTTTGACAGCTACAACCTCATGAGGTCGAATTTGGTGATGCCTCTAGCCCATTTATGAACCCTTCTGATTCATGTCTTATCTTCCCTAAAAACTAGGAAACCTCTTTTCTGCAATTTAGCTTTTACGTTCCTTGATGATATTCTAACCCTTTTGCTGACAAAATTCATTCTTTTAGATAAGTGACATGTGTTACCACTTCCATGAAACCATGCCTTTCCCCCTGTAAAAAAATTAAGCCTTTGAAAGAGGATAAAGAGAGTTGATATGGCTAAGCTATGAAAATAGCAGTTGTTTTCGTAGCGCAGAATTTGCATCTTTGTAAACATCTCTTAACCATACACTTTCCTTTGCTTTGACACTTGAACTTTCATTTGTGAGCCTTTTCCATCCTCCAACAACAAAAAAATTTGGAAACCAAGTGTTTTTACCTCTCAAACCCTTATAAAAATATTCAATACTGCACCTACAGTAGTTTTGTAGCGCGCTACGAAATTGTTGTGTAAGTCTTTTTTACACAGTTTTTCACAATTCTCAAACTTTAGGAATATTTGCACCTTTAAATGATTTCCATAGATCTTAAAAAGAAAAACAAGTTGGCTTTGAAATGTCTTCAAACAAAATAATTCCCTTCTTAATAAAAATTTTGTTTCTAATTATTTTTCACTTACTGCTCTATTTCATCTTTTCTGTAGCTTATCTTCAGATTTTGTCAATTGAATTTCCAAGTCTTCAATCTTCCTCTTCAGCCTCTTGAAAAATAGGTGTTGAGACAGAGATTTTATCTCCTCATCCAAAATATATTTTGAGAAACTGAAGGAGGCTTTTGGAAACCATGCTGTCTTGAACAAAAACCTCTCTTGGTTTTTTGAAATACCTCTCCTACTGCCCAGAAACTGTCTTTGAACAACATGGGTAAAACTGGAAAATTCTGATTTCTAAAAATATGGCTTCAAAGAAAGCCTGGTATCTCTCAACTGGTAACACTTGTGAAAAAATTGAGATATTTTATTGTATCTAGAAATTTTATGAAGAGAAATATCCTTAATAATTCCAAAATACTTTTGCATGTGGCCAAAAACGGATCTTGAAAAAGACTACTAAAATCAGAAAACAGAGTTTTTCTCTCAATGACTTTCAGCAGTTTCGTAGCGCAAGTTAAACCATAAATTTCTCCCACTTCATAATGAAGTTGAAGAAACTGAAAGATTTTTTTGTAGTTCATTCTGTTAGGAAGAAAAGCCTCTTTCAGTTCCCAAAAATTACTTTTCAATTGCTCAAGAACCCCTCTGGAAGTTTACTACATAAAGAAGAAAAACAGGTTTTTTTTTTTTTTTTGCTGAAAAAGCTTGTTTCAGCCATTTTGTAGCGCGCTACGAAAATAGAAGAATTTTCGTAGTGCAAAACAGGTTTTTTACACTGTCTACGCTATGAAAATGTGGTTTCATCGCTTAATCAAAATTTTATCAAAATGGTTTAAAATTTGACTTTCCAAACATGGTATAAGACTGTCAATGTATGAAATAAGGTTGCTAGACTTTATTTTGTGAATGGAAATGAGAATCTAACCCTATCACTTAACCCCTAAAAACTTAACATGACTTTACACCTATCTAAAAACCATGACCAAACGCAGATTTGACACAATGATGCTTTGAAAATTTAGGGTGTGATAACAGTGGCTCCACTTGGAATAGTGTGCCCTTATGGTACACTATGAACTGGTAGCTCCAGTGCTGTAATCCATTCCTTTAAAATAAAACTCTGAAATTCTGCCCAATCTGCTTCAAACTGTACCTACTAAAAATGCTCAGTCAAACTTGAGCTTATTTTCACATTCCTACCTACCCTATCAACTACAAACTTCATTCAGCTCAATCAATATGAAATTTCCAATGTAGCCAGTCATTTGTTTTATCTGATATTTGAGTTGTTTGACTGCATTGGGACTCGAAGAAACTATGATATTTTGATGACCACTGCCACTGAAATTGCAATTGATCTTCATAGTAAAAATTAAACTAAAACACTGGAGAATAAAACTATTCCATGTATTTAGCTATAGGATCCCATAAAACATGATCAGCTTGATGATGCTCATAACATCCTGTAACTTCTAACAACTGATTTTTAGCCACACAAATTTATTTGATAAGCTATCCAACTGCCTTTCTAAATGATTCCCATAGACAATGTAATTTTCCTCATTATTATGATCATTCTTTGAAGTAGGCTGTTGCAAAGTATGACATAAGTAATCAACCTTTTTCTCTACTTGAGAGTTATAAAAATTGTCTTCCAGTATTTCTTCTTGGTATTTGCAACGATTTTCATCTTCATTATGATCTGAACACTGACAATTCTGCTACATGTCTACATCAATCTTAGAGGATGTAAGAAGATTTTCATAAGTAAACTCCTGCTAATTTCTATGTTGCATGTCATGGGATGTTATCATTTCTTCTAGGTGTTCAAAAGTATTGTTATGAAGAGCCTCTAAAATGTCTTCATCCATAAATTCATCATCATCATAAAAATCCTCCAAATACTGAATAAAAATCACAGAATGTTTACAACAATCTTTGATTAGCAATGAGGGATGACACTCTTTATATATCTCATAGAATTCATTATGAAAACTAGCAAGAGAATATAATGAACCATTTGCTAAACCTTTATACCAAGACCATGCTTTCCCTTCTAGAGTGGTTATAAACATCTTCATGAGCCAATCTTCAGGGAACTGAACCTTAAGACTGTGTACATGCATGTGGAACCTAACCAAATGAAGAGCAGCATTGTATTTATTTTCACCTTTTAATATTGGAAGATCTTCTAACCATTCAACCTTTGGCATAAGATTTGTAAAACCAAGGATATGAGACCAATTCATAGGGGCATACCTAGCATTCATTCTTGCAATGGAACTCATCTTGAAACTTCATCAAGATATTAATCTTCAAGCAGTGGAGTCACCTTCCATTTTGATTATTTGATGTGTGGAGTCTCCAAGGTAGTTTTGCAGCCTCAAACAGCTTCCTGAGCTCCTACTACCTTTAGATGTTCAGCTTATTGATTATGAGAATGAATAATCTTCGGGCTCCCGGCAGATGCACCAAAATGTTATCACCAAAATAGGACCCTGATAGGCTGCTGATCAGACTACCTTAGTGTAACTATTTCAAACCAATCTTTTAGCTGAGGCTTAGCCTCCTTAGCCTGAGAGGGTTCTCTCAAGGATTTATGATATTGATTAATGATAATATAGATGGCTAACTCTATCTTGGTTTTGTGTTTTTATAGGTTGAAAGATGAAGGCTTGCCACCATTGGGCTATGGAGTCAACAAGTCAGTAGATTCAGTGGCAAAGTTTATGGACGTGTAAGCTGAGGCAAATGGGGTTTTTAAAAAAAGATAATTCACTCAAGAACATAGGTCAACACAGTAATTCCATTACTAAAGGAAGTCAGAGCATAGGGTTATGAATTCTGAGTAATAGCAATGAAATTTACTGCTAGGGTTTCAAAGGTTGTTTACTCACAAGATACAGGAAAAACACAGTCATCCCATTACTAAAGGAAGTAAGGGCACATGATTGTGAATTCTGAGTAATATTAATAAGATCTACTGCAAGTAATTAAAAGTAACATGTAGATCAAGAAAACATTAAACCCTATGAGAAACTCAAATCTGTTCAGAAAAAACCTCTCTGTATTACTGGTTATATTCCATAACATCAAACAGTAGCTGGGCCAAAAAGTCTCCCACCCCATGCTAATTCAACCTATTGCTTCATATATATCTTTTACAATATCGGATTCTATAATCCCTCATCAAGAGAATTCGAATTTCTATTATTGGCACCTATTCTATTCCTAAAACAGACTCTTAATTACAACTGACAGCTAAGTGTCTCTTTTAGGAGTCCTAATACAAATAGGACTAAAACTCCTAAAACATGTTTCAACAACCTTATCTAAACCTTTAATGCTTATTTTGATAGCTACAACCTCATGAGGTCGAATTTGGTGATGCCTCTAGCCCATTTATTGAACCCTGTTGAGTCATGTCTTATCTTCCCTAAAAACCAGGAAACCTCTTTTCTGCAATTTAGCTTTTACCTTCCTTGATGATCTTCTAACCCTTTTGCTGACAAAATTCATTTTTTTAGATAAGTGACATGTGTATCACTTCCATGAAACCATGCCTTTCCACCTGTAAAAAAATTAAGTCTTTGAAAGAGGACAAAGATAGCTGATATGGCTGCGCTACAAAAATAGCAGCTGTTTTCGTAGCGCATAATTTTCATCTTTGTAAACATCTCTTAACCATCCACTTTCCTTTGCTTTGACACCTGAAATTTCATTTGTGAGCCTTTTCCATCCTCCAGCAGCAACAAAATTTGGAAACCAAGTGTTTTTACCTCTCAAAACCTTATAAAAATATTCAAAACTGCACCTACAGCAGTTTTGTAGCGCGCTACGAAATTGCTATGTAAGTCTTTTTTACATAGTTTTTCACAATTCTCAAACTTTAGGAATATTTGCACCTTTAAATGATTTCCATAGATCTTAAAAAGCAAAACAAGTTTGCTTTGAAATGTCTTCAAACAAAAAAATTCCCTTCTCAATAAAAAAATTGTTCTAATTATTTTTCACGTACTGCTTTGTTTCATCTTTGTTGTAGCTTATCTTCAGATTTTGTCAATTGAATTTCTAGGTCTTCAATCTTCCTCTTAAGCCTCCTGAAAAATAGGTGTTGAGACAGAGCTTTTATCTCCTCATCCAAAATTTATTTTGAGAAACTGAAGGAGGCTTTTGAAAACCATGTTGTCTCAAACAAAAACCTCTCTTTGTTTTTTGAAATACCTCTTTACTACCCAGAAACTGTCTTTGAACAACATGGGTAAAACTGGAAAATTCTGATTTCTGAAAATATGGATTCAAAGAAAGCATGGTATCTCTCAACTGGTAACACTTGTGAAAAAATTGAGATAGATTATTGTAGCTGGAAATTTTATGAAGAGAAACATCCTTAAAAATTCCAAAATACTTTTGCATCTGGCCAGAAACAGATCTTGAAAAAGACTACTAAAACCAGAAAATAGAGTTTTTCTCTCAATGACTTTCAGCAGTTTCGTAGCGCAAGTTAAGCCATCAATTTCTGCCACCTCATAATGAATTTGAAGAAACTGAAAGAGGTTTTCGTAGTTCATTATGTTAGGAAGAAAAAAATCTTTTAGTTCCCAAAAAGTAGTTTTCAGTTGCTCAAAAACCCCTCTGGAAGTTGACTACCTAAAGAAGAAAAACAGTGTTTTTTTTTTTGCTGAAAAAGGTTGTTTCAGCCATTTTGTAGTGCGCTAGGAAAATAGAAAAAATTTCGTAGTGCAAAACAGGTTTTTTACACTCGTAGTGCAAAACAGGTTTTTTACACTGTCTGCACTATGAAAACGTGGTTTCATGGCTTAATAAAAAAAATTTCAAAATGGTTTAAAATTTGACTTTCCAAACATGGTATAAGACTGTCAATGTATGAAATAAGGTTGCTAGACTTTATTTTGTGAATGGAAATGAGACTCTAACCCTATCACTTAACCCCTAAAAACTTAACATGACTTCACACCTATCTAAAAACCATGACCAAAAGCAGATTTGACACAATGATGCTTTGAAAATTTAGGGCGTGATAACAGTGGCTCCACTTGGGATAGTGTGCCCTTGCGGTACACTAAGAACTGGTAGCTCCAGTGCTGCAATCCATTCCTTTAAAATAAAACTCTAAAATTCTGCCCAATCTGATTTAAACTGTACCTACTAAAAATACTCAGTTAACCTTGAGCTTATTTGCACATTCCTACCTACCCTATCAACTGAAAACTTCATTCAGCTCAATCAATATGAAATTTCCAATGTAGCCAGTCATTTGTTTTATCTGATATTTGAGTTGTTTGATTGCATTGGGACTCGAAGAAACTATGATATTGTGATGACCACTGCCACTGAAATTGTAATTGATCTTCACAGTAAAAATAAAACTAAAACATTGGAGAATAAAACTCTTCCATGTATTTAGCTATAGGATCCCAGAAAACATGATTAGCTTGATAATGCTCATAACATCCTATAACTTCTAACAACTGATTTTTAGCCACACAAATTTATTTCATAAGCTATCCAACTGCCTTTCTAAATTATTCCCATAGACAATGTAATTTTCCTCATTATTATGATCATTCTTTGAAGTAGGTTGCTGCAAAGTATGACATAAGTAATCAACCTTTTTCTCTGCCTGAGGGTTATAAAAACTGTCTTCCAGTATTTATTCTTGGTATTTGCAACGATTTTCATCTTCATTATGATCCAAACACTGACAAGTCTGTTGCATCTCTACATCAATCTCAGAGGATGTAAGAAGATTTTCATAAGTAAACTCTTGGTAATTTCTATGTTGCATGTCATGGAATGTTATCATTTCTTCTAGGTGTTGAAATGTATTGTTATGAAGAGCCTCTAAAATTTCTTCATCCATAAATTCATCATCATCATAAAAATCCTCCAAATACTGAATAAAAATCACAGAATGTTTACAGCAATCTTTGATCAGCAATAAGGAGGGATGAAACGCTTTATACATCTCATAGAATTCATCATGAAAACTATCAAGAGAATATGATGGACCATTTGCTAAACCTTTATACCAAGACCATGCTTTCCCTTCTAGAGTGGTCATAAACATCTTCATGAGACAATATTCAGGGAACTGAACCTTAAGACTGTGTACATGCATGTGGAACCTAACCAAATGAAGAGCAGCATTGTCTTTCTTTTCATCTTTTAATATTGGAAGATCATCTAAACATTCAACCTTTGGCATAAGATTTGGAAAACCAAGGATATGAGACCAATTCATAGAGGCATACCTGGCATTCATTCTTCCAATGGAACTCATCTTGAAACTTCATCAAGCTACTAATATTCAAGCAGTGGAGTCACCTTCCAATTTGATTATTTGATGTGTGGAGTCGCCAAGGTAGTTTTGCAGCCTCAAACAACTTCCTAAGCTCCTACTACCTTTAGATGTTCAGCTTATTGATTACGAGAATGAATAATCTTCGGGCTCCTGGCAGATGCACCAAAATGTTATCACCAAAATAGGACCCTGATAGGCTGCTGATCAGACTACCTCAGTGTAACTATTTCAAACCAATATTTTAGCTGAGGCTTAGCCTCCTCATCCTGAGAGGGCTCTCTCAAGGATTTATGATATTGATTAATGATAATATAGATGGCTAACTCTATCTTGGTTTTGTGTGTTTATAGGTTGAAAGATGAAGGCTTGCTACCATTGGGCTATGGAGTCAACAAGTCAGTAGATTCAGTGGAAAGGTTTATGGACATGGAAGCTGAGGCAAATGGGGTTTTTAAACAAAGATAATTCACTCAATAACATATTTCAACACAGTAATTCCATTACTAAAGGAAGTCAGAGCATAGGGTTATGAATTCTGAGTAATAGCAATGAAATTTACTGCTAGGGTTTCAAAGGTTGTTTACTCACAAGATACAGGAAAAACACAGTCATCCCATTACTAAAGGAAGTAAGGGCACATGATTGTGAATTCTGAGTAATAGTAATAAGATATACTGCAAGTAATTAAAAGTAACATATAGATCAAGAAAACATTAAACCCTATGAGAAACTCAGATCTATTCAGAAAAAACCTCTCTGTATTACTGGTTATATTCCATAACATCAAACAGTAGCTGGGCCAAAAAGTCTCCCACCCCATGCTAATTCAACCTCTTGCTTCATATATATCTTTTACAATATCGGATTCTATGATCCCTCATCAAGAGAATTCGAATTTCTATTATTGACACCTATTCTATTCCTAAAATAGACTCTTAATTACAACTGACAGCTAACTGTCGCTTTTAGGAGTCCTAATACAAATAGGACTAAAACTCCTAAAACATGTTTCAACAACCTTATATAAACCTTTAATGCTTATTTTGACAGCTACAACCTCATGAGGTCGAATTTGGTGATGCCTCTGGCCTTGTTATGAACCCTGCTGAGTCATGTCTTATCTCCCCTAAAAACTAGGAAACCTCTTTTCTGCAATTTAGCTTTTACCTTCCTTGATGATCTTCTAACCCTTTTGCTGACCAAATTCATTTTTTTAGATAAGTGACATGTGTATCACTTCCATGAAACCATGCCTTTCCGCCTGTACAAAAATTAAGTCTTTGAAAGAGGACAAAGAGAGCTGATATGGCAGCGCTACAAAAATAGCAGTTGTTTTCGTAGCGCATAATTTCCATCTTTGTAAATATCTCTTAACCATCCACTTTCCTTTTCTTTGACACCTGAACTTTCATTTGTGAGCCTTTTCCATCCTCCAGCAGCAACAAAATTTGGAAACAAAGTGTTTTTACCTCTGAAACCCTTATAAAAATATTCAAAAATGCACCTACAACAGTTTTTTAGCGTGCTACGAAATTGTTGTGTAAGTCTTTTTTACACAGTTTTTCACAATTCTCAAACTTTAGGAATATTTGCACCTTTAAATGATTTCCATAGATCTTAAAAAGCAAAACAAGTTGGATTTGAAATGTCTTCAAGCAAAATAATTCCCTTCTCAATAAAAAAACTGTTCTAATTATTTGTCACTTGCTACTCTGTTTCATCTTTGTTGTAGCTTATCTTCAGATTTTGTCAATTGAATTTCCAGGTCTTCAATCTTCCTCTTCAACCTCCAGAAAAATAGGTGTTGAGACAGAGCTTTTATCTCCTCATCCAAAATTTATTTTGAGAAACTGAAGGAGGATTTTGAAAACCATGTTGTCTCAAACAAAAACCTGTCTTGGTTTTTTGAAATACCTCTCCTACTGCCCAGAAACTGTCTTTGAACAACATGTGTAAAACTGGAAAATTCTGATTTCTAAAAATATGGCTTCAAAGAAAGCCTGGTATCTCTCAACTGGTAACACTTGTGAAATTATTGAGATAGGTTATTGTAGTTGGTGATTTTATGAAGATAAACCTCCTTAAAAATTCCAAAATACTTTTGCATGTGGCCAGAAACGGATCTTGAAAAAGACTACTAAAACCAGAAAACACAGTTTTTCTCTCAATGACTTTCAGCAGTTTCGTAGCGCAAGTTAAACCATCAATTTCTCCCACCTCATATTGAATTTGAAAAAATTGAAAGATTTTTTTGTTTTTCATTATGTTAGGAAGAAAAGCCTCTTTCAGTTCCAAAAAATTAGTTTTCAGTTGCTCAAAAACCCCTCTAGAAGTTGACTACCTAAAGAAGAAAAACAGGTTTTTTTTTTGGCTTAAAAAGGCTATTTCAGCCATTTTGTAGCGCACTACGAAAATAAACACCTAGTACAGCGAGTTTTTGTCGCTATGGCGCGTTTCTTGGCTTAATAAAATTCAAAAGCAGTTTAGGGTGACTTTCCAAACATGGTATGGTACGTGATGGCAAATAAATTGCTAGGCTTTATTTGTGAATGTAAGTAGACTTAACCCTGTCCTTAACCCTAAAAACTTGTGACTTCACTATCTAATAGCGACCAGCGATTTGAAACAATGATGCTTTGAAAATTTGGGGTGTGATGGCAGGTAGCTCCGCTGGGATAGTGTGCCCTTGCGGTACAACAAGCTAAAGCAGCTCCGGTCTTTGTAATCCATTCGCTATAATAAACTAAAATTACGCCCAATACGCTAGCGTACCTACTAAAAATGCTCAGTCAACCTTGAGCTTATTTGCACATTCCTACCTACCCTATCAACTGCAAACTTCATTCAGCTCAATCAATATGAAATTTCCAATGTAGCCAGTCATTTGTTTTATTTGATATTTGAGTTGTTTGAGTGCACTGGGACTCGAAGCAACTATGATATTGTGATGACCACTGCCACTGAAATTGTAATTGATCTTCATAGTAAAAATAAAACTAAAACATTGGAGAATAAAACTCTTCCATGTATTTAGCTATAGGATCCCATAAAACATGATCAGCTTGATGATGCTCATAACATCCTGTAACTTCTAACAACTGATTTTTAGCCACAAAAATTTATTTGATAAGCTATCCAACTACCTTTCTAAATGATTCCCATAGACAATGTAATTTTCCTCATTATTATGATCATTCTTTGAAGTAGGCTGCTGCAAAGTATGACATAAGTAATCAACCTTTTTCTCTGCCTGAGGGTTATAAAAACTTTCTTCTAGTATTTCTTCTTGGTATTTGCAACAATTTTCATCTTCATTATGATCCGAACAATAACAATTCTGCTGCATCTCTAAATCAATCTCAGAGGATGTAAGAATATTTTCATAAGTAAACTCCTGCTGATTTCTATGTTGCATGTCATGGGATGTTATCATTTCTTCTAGGTGTTGAAATGTATTGTTATGAAGAGCCTCTAAAATTTATTCATCCATAAATTCATCATCATCATAACAATCCTTCAAATACTGAACAAAAATCACAGAATGTTTACAGCAATCTTTGATCGGCAATAAGGAGGGATGACACTCTTTATACATCTCATAGAATTCATCATGAAAATTAGCAAGAGAATATAATGAACCATTTGCTAAACCTTTATACCAAGACCATGCTTTTCCTTCTAGAGTGTTCATAAACATCTTCATGAGACAATCTTCAGGGAACTGAACCTTAAGACTGTGTACATGCATGTGGAACCTAACCAAATGAAGAGTAGCATTGTCTTTCTTTTCATCTTTTAATATTGGAAGATCATCTAACCATTCAACCTTTGGCATAAGATTTGGAAAACCAAGGATATGAGACCAATTCATAGGGGCATACCTGGCATTCATTCTTGTAATGGAACTCATCTTGAAACTTCATCAAGCTACTAATCTTCAAGCAGTGGAGTCACCTTCCAATTTGATTATTTGATGTGTAGAGTCGCCAAGGTAGTTTTGCAGCCTCAAACAGCTTCTTGAGCTCCTGCTACCTTTAGATGCTCAGCTTATAGATTACAAGAATGAATAATCTTTGGGCTCCTGGCAGATGCACCAAAATGTTATCACCAAAATAGGACCCTGATAGGCTGTTGATCAGACTACCTCAGTGTAACTATTTCAAACCAATATTTTAGCTAAGGCTTAGCCTCCTCGGCCTGAGAGGGCTCTCTCAAGGATTTATGATATTGATTAATGATAATATAGATGGCTAACTATACTTGGTTTTGTGTGTTTATAGGTTGAAAGATGAAGGCTTGCTACCATTGGGCTATGGAGTCAACAAGTCAGTAGATTCAGTGGCAAGGTTTCTGGACATGGAAGCTGAGGCAAATGGGGTTTTTAAACAAAGATAATTCACTCAAGAACATAGGTCAACATAGTAATTCTATTACTAAAGGAAGTCAGAGCATAGGGTTATGAATTCTAAGTAATAGCAATGAAATTTACTGCTAGGGTTTCAAAGGTTGTTTACTCACAAGATACAGGAAAAACACAGTCATCCCATTACTAAAGGAAGTAAGGGCACATGATTGTGAATTCTAAGTAATAGTAATAATATCTACTGCAAGTAATTAAAAGTAACATATAGATCAAGAAAACATTAAACCCTATGAGAAACTCAGATCTGTTCAGAAAAAACCTCTTTGTATTACTAGTTATATTCCATAACATCAAACAGTAGTTGGGCCAAAAAGTCTCCCACCCCATGCTAATTCAACCTCTTGCTTCATATATATCTTTTACAATATCGGATTCTATGATCCCTCATCAAGAGAATTCGAATTTCTATTATTGACACCTATTCTATTCCTAAAACAGACTCTTAATTACAACTGACAGCTAACTATCTCTTTTAGGAGTCCTAATACAAATAGGACTAAAACTCCTAAAACATGTTTCAACAACCTTATCTAAACCTTTAATGCTTCTTTTGACAGTTACAACCTCATGAGATCGAATTTGGTGATGCCTCTGGCCTTGTTATGAACCCTGCTGAGTCATGTCTTATCTTCCCTAAAAACCAGGAAACCTCTTTTCTGCAATTTAGCTTTTACCTTCCTTGATGATATTCTAACCCTTTTGCTGACAAAATTCATTTTTTTAGATAAGTGACATGTGTATCACTTCCATGAAACCATGCCTTTCCACCTGTACAAAAATTAAGTCTTTGAAAGAGGAGAAAGAGAGCTAATATGGTTGTGCTATGAAAATAGCAGCTGTTTTCGTAGCGCATAATTTCATCTTTGTAAACAACTCTTAACCATCCACTTTCCTTTGCTTTGAAACCTGAACTTTCATTTGTGAGCCTTTTCCATCCTCCAGCAGCAAAAGAATTTGGAAACCAAGTGTTTTTACCTCCCAAACCCTTATAAATATATTCAAAACTGCACCGACAACAGTTTCGTAGCGCGCTACGAAACTGTTGTGTAAGTTTTTTTTACACAGTTTTTCACAAATCTCAAACTTTAGGAATATTTGCACCTTTAAATGATTTCCATAGATCTTAAAAAGAAAAAAAAAAGTTGGCTTTGAAATGTCTTCAAACAAAATAATTCCCTTCTCAATAACAAATTTGTTCTAATGAATTGTCACTTACTGCTCTATTTTTTCTTTGTTGTAGCTTATCTTTAGATTTTGTCAATTGAATTTCCAGGTCTTCAATCTTCCTCTTCAGCCTCCTAAAAAATAGGTGTTGAGACAAAGCTTTTATCTCCTCATCGAAAATGTATTTTGAGAAATTGAAGGAGGCTTTTTAAAACCATGTTGTCTCGAAAAAAAACCTCTCTTGGTTTTTTGCAATACCTCTCCTATTTCCAAGAAACTGTCTTTGAAAAACATGTGTAAAACTGGAAAATTCTGATTTCTAAAGATATGACTTCAAAGAAACCCTAGTATCTCTCAACTGGTAACACTTGTGAAAGCAGTGAGATAGGTTATTGTAGCTGGAGATTTTATAAAGAGAAACCTCCTTCATAATTCCAAAATAATTTTGCATGTGGCCAGAAACTGATCTTGAAAAAGACCGCTAAAACCAGAAAACAGAGTTTTTCTCTCAATGACTTTCAGCAGTTTCGTAGCACAAGTTAAACCATCAATTTCTCCCACCTCATAATTAATTTGAAGAAACTGAAAGACTTATTTGTAGTTCAGTATGTTAGGAAGAAAATCCTCTTTCAGTTTTCAAAAATGAGTTTTCGGTTGCTCAAGAACCCCTCTGGAAGTTGACTACCTAAAGCAGAAAAACAGGTTTTTTATTTTTTTTTGCTAAAAAAGGTTGTTTCAGCCATTTCGTAGTGCGCTATGAAAATAGAAGTGTTTTCATAGCGCAAAACAGGTTTTTTACACTGTCTGCGCTAAAAAAATGTGGTTTCATGGCTTAATCAATTTTTTTTCAAAATGGTTTAAACTTTGACTTTCCAAACATGGTATAAGACTGTCAATGTATGAAATAAGGTTGCTAGACTTTATTTTGTGAATGGAAATGAGACTCTAACCCTATCATTTAACCCCTAAAAACTTAACATGACTTCACACCTATCTAAAAACCATGACCAAAAGCAGAGTTGACACAATGATGCTTTGAAAATTTAGGGTGTGATAACACCAGTAGTTGGAGACACCATTGTCCCAGTTGGAGGAACTCTTGTGGTCTTGCAAGAGATTCCCACATATCAATTTATCCAAGGTATGCATCCACTTCCATCTCAGATTGTTTCAGTACCTATTATTGAAACTTATGGGGACATGCCATCAAGGCCAATGCATAACCAAGGGTTAGAACAACATGCTAATTTGGAGCAAAATCATATCACTATGGGGCAACAAGATGCCTTATTAAGATGGCTTCTCTTGAGAGAATATGGCCACTACATTTGGTACAATGATGATGTGGTGTGGTAGTAAGAGGCATTTTTGCGGTGGCTTCTATTGAGAGGGTATGGCTCTCACATTTATATTGATGCAAATTTGGCATGGCAACAAGGAGCATTGTTGTGGTGGCTTATTTTGAGAGAGTATGGCTCTCTTGTTTGTTTTCATGATGATCTAGCATGGCAGCAAAAGGCTTTGTTGCATTGGTTGTTATTGGGAGAATGTGGTTTGACATTGTTCATGCTCATCCATATGTGTTGAGGTGATGTTTGGATCCTATATGGCCAATAGGGCTAATGATGTGAGCATTGATAAATGCAATCTACTCTATGTATCATGGGTTGGAGAGATAATTCATGAGTTGGAACTTTCCACTTTGGGAATCAACCACTTCATTGTATGTATCTCATGTGTAGAGGAGATCTTTTGTCATCATATGGTTGCGACTTGGAGATTCATTGATGAGGATGGGTATCTAACTTTTCAGTTGGAGGCCATTCTAGACATTCTAGAGAGGCGGATTTGGAGCTAGACATGCATGACACATTGTGATAGATGGGAAGGTCTTCCATATGAGGATGCCATTTAGAGGGAGGGTGTTTTTTGTAGCATTGAATTTTGCAGTTTCTTGAGGACAGGCAACATTTTTCCGGGGAGGATTGTAATATTCCCAATTTTCCACAAGATAATTGGAATATTAGAGTTCTTAATTTTCATAATTAATTAAGTAAATAAGAGGGTGGAGGGACCCACAAACCCCAAATATAAATAAAATCCACTTTTTATGTGTGAATCTGGATATTTCAATCATAGATCTACATAATGGAGTATTGGAGCAGCCACTTAATGTTAAAGGAGTGGAGATCATGTCTCATTAATGAGATAGATCATGGAGGTTGAAGTAGTCAACTAAGATCATGGAAGGAATAAAATGAAATATCATAGAGAATTCATGATGAGATGATGGAGGAAGTGGTGCATTAATGCACACATGATGGAGATCATGGAGAGATAGCGCAATCAACATGGAGACCTATGTCCACATGTACAACGCAATTATAAGGTGGGCCAAGGCATGGGAAGGTTCACAAATTATATAATGAAGTTGAAGGAAAATTTAGAAGGGGGCTTGAGATTATTATCGATGGTTGATATGTTTATATCTGGATTTGTCATTCAACATTCCAAGCATGCTTGAGCTGTTTAGATAAGTCTGTAGTGTTGTTTAGCACAGGGTGTTTCCGAGCAGAAATCCCACCCTTACCCATGGGGGACTTGTGTGCCTACTCTGGGAAGGTTTTCTGTTGAGATACATTCATCATTAGGCATTGGTGCCATATTTTTCCTACTTTCTACAGCCCAATTATCTTTTGAAATAAAGCATTTTTGCATCAGGTTTTGAGAGGAGGAGGTTGTCCTTCAGTATTTCAGGTGAGGAACCGGTGAAGGATTTATCATATCACCTTGAGCTTCAAGATCAGCCTTCCAGTGCTTCAGATCTATATCAGGCATCATTCCATCCATCATTTATCTCCCATCAGCAACATTCGCATCAAGGATTGTGCAGTCCAGTCTTGCAGATCCAAGGGAGAAGGGAAGTTGCTAGCATTTTAGCTATTAATCTTATGGAGGACCATTCCTTCACTTTGGTTTCATTGTTTCCATCATTCAGGAGCTAATTGCATATCTTAGCAGTAGGTTATTGAGCCTCCCTATTTTACACCATATTTTTCTAAATTTTTTGAGTATTCAGTAGCTATCTTCAATGGAGGAAGATTGATGAGCTAGATCTTGAGCTTCTAGCTTGAGGATCTAGGGAAGGGATCAGCCCTTCAAGCTCAGATCCAGTTGTACATCATATTGCAGCCACCATATGATCATATCTAGCTTCAGACCTTCATCACCCAGCAGACTAGGGATCAAACCCCAAGAGGGTAAATTTCCAACCTCATAGATCTGGAATGTCCTTTGTGGGTTATCTTGGGTTGCCATCATAGAGCCCAGATCTAGAATATTGGCACCATAAGAGCTCTAGATTTCCATAGATCGGTATTATTCTTTTAGCCAGTAGTCACATGTTTATTATCTTCTGAAGGGACAATGCATTATTTTCTTCCAACAGCTCTCTAGTTACGCAGTGCCTGCTTTGGCATGTTTTCAGGGTCATTCTAGCCTATGTATTTGGCTTGAGTGCATCTATTTTTAGCATTGTTGCAACTTTAATCCATATCCAATAATAATAAAAGGGTTACCTATTCTATACATTATATGATTGTTGAACCTTTATGTGTACATATTATGTGTTTCAAATATTGCGTTTCTGTATCAATACATTATTCCATTTTGGGATATTACATTTTATGAAGGTGGAAGAAGAAGGGGTATTGTATGAACTTTGGCTAGCTCTGTCCTTCTTCCTAAATTCCCTAGAATGATTCTGTAAGATATTTTTGATTGTTTCATAGGGTTGTTGGTATATATCTCCTCCTGATAACATATTCAAGGTTTCTATAATCTCTTCAATGATCCCTCGAAGAAGTACAAGTTTAAGTGAGTTAGGATCAAGAGTATAGTTGGATCTCTTATATTTCAATTGAAACATCTCTTCATAATCCTCTAGGGATTCATCAGGCCGTAGAGTCATCCTAAATATCTCATCCCTAGTTTCCTTGTACCTACAGTAGTCTTTGTACTTGTTGCTGATGGTCTCTTCCATTTGTGCCTAGTTAGTGATTCTATCCCCAAGAAGACCCATGAACTAGCCCAAGGTTTCATCCTTAAGGGTGGATGGGAATAGCTTCAAATTTTGATCATCAGAGGTGTAGTCATAAGTCCTACAAACAAAAACAAACTCAAACATGAATGTGTTAGGTCCTCAGAGGTAATTCCATGGAAGTGTGGAAGAGCTGAGGGGCTAATTTTTTTCATCTTAGTGTCCCCATCTGCCTCTCTTATGGGAAAGGATCTCTAGGTCCTAGCCATGGTTAAGATAGGTGAAGCAGGTCCCTCAGTTGAAACAAGGTCCTCTTCTTCTTCCCCAATAGGATCCTCAAAATATTCATAAGGCTCTCCTATAGTAGGTTCAATCTCACTGCCACTGAAGAATAGTGAAGGGTGGCTAGGAGGTAATGTGGGGCTTTTAGGTAAGGTTTGTCTTTGAGTATTCCTAGTCCTACGAGGCATAAAAATTAGATCTTTTTTGTACCTTTTCAATATTTCTGAAGTGACATGAACATAAAGGAAAGTAGAAAAGAATTCTAAAACAAAATCAAAATATTTACTAGACAACTCCCGGCAATGACGCCAAAAAGTGGTGAGCCTTGGTATTGCACCAAGAGTGCTACAGCTCCCAGGGGTTGCCCTACTTTACTTTATAAACCTGAGGTTTGTACAAAATTGAGGTGACAATGCTATATACATAGCAGATGCATTTTGTTAATGTCATCCTCCTCTGCTTCACTAAAGGGTGTTATTTCTTAAATTATGAGAACAATTGGCAAGTAAATTGCTGGAAGGAAATGACAGAAAGGAAACTGAACTAAATTGTTGTGAAGGAATGCCAAGAATGAAACTAATTTAATTTGCAGAAAACAGATAGCAAAAAGGAAATTAATTCTAAACCACACTTAACTTGGCCAAACGGCTAAATGCACTCTACCTATCCTATGATCTATCTACCATACTCCTATCCATGCCTTAATTTTAATTAAAAATAATTAATTTTCATCTTAGAGGGAAGAAAAATGGCTAAGAGGGCTAATGGGGGATTTAACGCATGAAATGAGGTTTAGAAGCGGAAAGAGGGGGTTAAACCCTTAGAAAACTTTATGATAGCGTGAGAAATGGCTTTGGAGCAGATAGAGGGGGTTAAACCCTTAGGAAACCTTATTATAACGCAAGAAATGACTTTGAAGCGAGAAGAACTCAGAAATGCAATGGATAGAAAAAATTGCGATGTGCGATGTCGCAATCGCAAATTCACAAGTTTAAATAGATGGCATTAAGGACTTAACAGAATGAACTAAATGGTGTGCAATGTGAAGTGCGAAGAGTGACGTGGCGAGTCATGAATCGCAATGTCACAAGCTTACGAGGATAGTGGTAAGGATTAATGGGAATAAACTAAATGGTGTGCAGTGCAAAGTGCGAAGAGTGATGTGGCAAGTCGCAAATTGCAATATCACAAGTTTACAAGGATAGAAGTAAGGATTAATGGGAATAAACTAAAATGTGTGAAGTGCGATTTGCGCTGCAGTAAGGTTGCGGGCGACGATTTACTATGTGATAAGTTCTGCGGGATGCGATTTGTGATGTGGTAAGTTCTGCGGGATGCGTTGTGCGATGGGGATGATGTGGCGGTGGAAAAGCTAAGAGTTGTGATTTGCGATTTCGCAATCGCAAAGAATGAGTTGTAAGTGTTAATGGTAGAAGGTAACCAGTGCGAAGTGCGATTTGCAGTTTCGCAATATCACAATCGCAAGAAATGGGCGATAATTATTAAGGTAAACGTTTAATGTTGCGATGGCAAAGTACGGCATACAGTGGTGGGAGTCTCGAGGAGCAAAGGAGGAGGTTGGGTTTTCAGTGATTCTGTATGGTTTTTCACATGTTTTTCGTAAAAATAGAGAAATAAGGTTAAGGGTTTAAGGGTGTTCAAAAGAAGGCAAGTGCAACGCTAAGGTGAGAAGTAAAGGAGGGGAATGGAAATGTAAGATCAGTGCTCAGAAGTGAAGCACACCTACAGATTCATGCATGGGAAACAAATAGAAATGTGGGGTCAAACAATGAAGGAAAGGCTTAGACTTGGTAAATACAAATTCTTCCCCGAATTTTGAACAGAAAGAAATTTTGGCTTGTGGGAAGGTCTACCCTACTCAAACTCTATTGATAGAGATGAGAGTGGGGAGACTTGACCACATTTTTGGAATTTTTTCTCTACCTCACTATGCATAAGCAATTAAAACTACAGCAACACAAAAACTAAATAGAAATGAAACTTATCAAAAACAGATCTAACTTAAATGACAAGCAAAACTAGCTAAATGACAGAAAGGAAAAGACAATAATAGCAGAGAAGCTGAGGCACATGGATTGGACCTTAACCCATGAGCCTAGCCCTCTGAACTTAAATCAATCAAATGAAATCAATCTGCTCATTTCATAAAATAATAACTACATACATCTCTGAAAGTTTGATCCCTGAATAAAACAAAAATCTCAATAGCTCACAACAATAGTTCTGAACTAAAACGAGACTAAAATAGACTAACTCTCCCTAGCTCTAGCTCTACTCTATTTATTCTATAGGGAAACTACCAACAGCTCCCTAGAAAAAGGTGATTGAGTCCACTTGACTCCAAGTAAAGCAATATTGAGTGCTCTCCCCTTTGAGTTGCTCGACTGCCTCTAGAATTCGAATTGTTGGAGAGAATATTTGGGATCCTTCAGCTACCTTTGAGGGTGGACAATCCTCCTATAATTTCTCCCTGATGTCTCCTGCAAGTTTTTGTGATAAAATCTTTATAAAAATACTTAATAAATCATGATTTTATTCACTCAATCTTATATTAGGCACTCAAAGTATGTTAGCCTTAATCACCACCTATACTAGCATCATAAACCAAAATAATAATAAAAATGCAAGAAAAAGAGATCTAAGAAGGAAAAAAGGTGACTATTAACCCATCCAAATATGTCTAATGATGGAGCTCATCGGCTGCAGTGCTAGGCATTCTTTCCTTGACCCATTTGACCCCTAAGGGCAAGGTGATAACTCTGCTTATCATTTCAGAAGATAAAGTGATGGCTAGTCCTCTAATCACACTTCTGGAATTAGGCCTAGGGCTACTAATGATTCAAAGCCATGGCACTATCAGCAAGTACATAATTATACCATAGTAACAAAGTACATTTAACTATTCTGCAATGATGGAAATCTACTCATTAGATAATGATAAGAATTGTAAAGCAACTTAGGTACCTTGCATGAAGTAAATTGTTGAATTGAAATGACATAAAGGAACTAATAAATCATACTTTAGCTGGGCCAATTGGCTAAACACGCTCTACTTTCTCTATGCTCTCTCTATCATGATTTTATCTATGCAACTATTCATGACCTAACTATGCTTGAAAATGTGTTGTTTTCAACTACAAGAAGGAAGTGCTAAGGTGGTTGATGGAAGGCTTTAACACACTGGGGCAATGCTGGAGGTGTATTATTAGTTTTTAGAGGTTTATAAGGTGGCCATGGTAGTTTCTAGGCTTAAGGAGGGGCCCACAAGTGTTGTTTCAAGAGCTGCTACAGGTTTCCTGTAGTGCTACAGGCAAGTCCTGAATTTCTATAGGAAACAGGCCGAGGGAAATTGAAGGCCAAAAAGAGTTGGAAAAATGGCAAGAAAGGTGGTGTGAAGGTGGATGAAGATTAATAGGAGGTGGCCCACACCTTAGACAAGCTCACAACCTCTTGGGAGGCATGTCTTTCACCCCTATGGTTTGCTCGTGGTATAGGGATGAAAATCTGAAAACAGGGTTGATGGTGATTTTTCTTAACAGAGAGTTGAAGGAAGATGAGAGATGAGAATGGAGGTGTTGGTGTACTTATCCTTGGATGTGATACCTGTAACTGAAATAAAATTACCTTTTCATGTAATAAATATAGACAAATTCATGATAAATACATTTGAAAATATGAGTTGAATTTGTAAAGAAAACCTATTCTAATCTTAGAAGCATAGATCTACCACAACATACCGACTATCTTCTTGAAACGAAATGAGTATTTAGACTTTGCCTTACTGACTGTGTTCCAGAGAGCTAGTCTTGTTGTTTAGGGCCCAATCCATGTGCCTCAGCCTCTCTTGTGTAATCGTTCTTTCCTTTCATGTCATTTAACTAGTTTTTCTTATGAATGGTTAGCTAGTTTGTTGGTATTTTCATTTTTTGTTTTATTTCGCTTCCATTTGTCTTTTGTTGTAGATTTAGTCTTCTTACATGAGTGGTATATTAGGTGAGAAACTCCATAAATTTGTGAGTAAAGCCTCCCCCTCTCACCTCTGTCAATAGAGCTTGAGGAGGGTAGACCTTTCCCATAGACCAAAAATGCTTTTGTTTATGATTTCTTGGAATAGATGATATTAGTTGTTGTAATTCCATGAACATGTTCAGTATGATATGGTATAACTCTACTTCTAAGATTAGAACAAATTTTCTTTAAAAATTCAAGTCATATTTTCCACTGTTTTTATCATGACCTTGTCCATATTTATTGCATGAATAGGTAATTTGATTGTAGGAACATGTAGCACGACCAATTAGAATTCCACAATCACCTCCAACTTCATCTCTCATCTTCCTTCAACTCTCTATTTAGAAAAATCACCATCAGCCCTGTTTTTAGATTTTTCATCCCTACACCGTGAGCAAACCCTAGGGGTGAAATACATGCCTCCCAAGAGGCTCTGAGCTTGGCCAAGGGGTGGTCCACCTCCTATTCATCTTCATCCACCTTCATGCCACATTTCCTACCCTTTTTCCACCTATTTTTGGCCTCGTATTTCCCTCGTCCTGTTCCCTGTAGCAATTCAAGACTTGCCTGTAGCACTACAGGAAACCTGTAGAAGCTGTTGGAACAACACCTGTGGGCCCCTCCTTAAGCCCAGAAACCACCATGGCCACCTTCTAAACCCGCAAGAACCACTCATACACCTCCAGCCCTCCATCAGTTACCTTAGCACTTCCTTCTCCTAGCTGCAAAACAACACATTTTCAAGCATAGTTAGGTCATGAATATTTGCATGAATAAAAGCATGATAGATCGATCATAGAGTAAGTAGAGTGTGTTTAGCCAATTTTCATAGCTAAAGTGTGATTATATTAGTTTCCTTTCTATCATTTCAATTCAGAAATTTACTCCAAGCAAGGTACCTAGGTTTCTTTACAATTCTTATCATAGTCTAATAAGTATATTTCCTTCATTGCAGAATAGTTAAATGTACTTGGTTACTATGGTATAATTTTTTACTTGCTGATAGTGTCATGGCTTTGAATCATTGGTAGCCCTAGGCCGTTGATAGGGCTCACCACTTTTTGAATGATGGAGCTCATCATCACCCCCCTACTAAATGGTTACTCATCCTTCGAGAAACTAATCCTCGTTTTGCATTTCCTTTAAAACCTTGATGGTCCCTCTGAATTCCCGAGGAATAAGTGAGGGAGTCCCCTCATGATGGTAAAACCAATAATTATTTTCTACTTCTTCTCTTTCTTTTTTCTATTCATCCTGGTCCTTCCCATCACTCAATCTCAGCACCAAGGGTGGACTGAGCTTTAGACCAAGCCATTGAATCTTTCTGGCTTGCATGGCCCTCTTCTATAATGGTGCCCTTTCCAAGGCACCTCTTAATATTTTTGGAGTATGTTACTCCATGTTTTTAAGGTTGTGAGGGAGGTTGTTCCATATCCTCTATCTATAAATAATGCATGCATCTCCTAATAGCCTAGAAACATCATCAAAGTGGGCTATTACTTGAGCTTGTGTATGGAGGTACCTTTCATCTAGTTCAGGATCCCTTTCAATATTTAGATGGTAATTGATGACTCCTCTAGGAATTAATAGCTTTGCCCTAATGTGCAAGGGTTCTCTATTTTCTCTTCTCATAACCCTCCTCATCTCTTGTGATTTTGTCTCCTCATTCACCATCCATGATGCTAAAGCCATTAATTTCATATCCCCCATTCTATTATTGGGGTCCCAAATATTTAAATCTGTTAACACAATGTTATGCGTATAAAACTATGTCATATTTTCCTTGTCATCCATGCTAGCTTGATTGCAGAAATCAATGAATTATCTAAAATTTTGGAAAGGTAAGGATCCATGAGAGGCTAAAGTTTTAATTTGAAAGAGGAGCCACTACTTCTTAAGGTAAACTGCATATGAATCTGAAGGATACCTGTGTTGAATGGCCTCCATGCACAAATATTCCATGGTGGTCACTTGTTTACCTTTTTGTTGAAGTTGCTCTTATAGTGCTACATTCTCTGCATGTGCTTTCTGAAGCAGTTCCTTAGAAATTGAATCTTTGAGCCTCACATCAGATAAATATTTTCCCAATTCAGCTACTTTTCCCTCCATGACCCCTATATCATACACTCCTTTAGATGTGGCAAGATTCATCCAATGATGACTGCGTGCCCTTTCTTCCTCCAACTGATAAAACAAGGGAATTGTGAATTTTTAGGAATTAATCTACCCCCCTAAATGTAGGTGTAGTAAGAGCTGAGATTGGGTTGAGGGCTAGGGTTTGACACCATTGCAACATATTTGAGATTTGATTTTGGTGAGGTGGCCTCTTCTTTATTCTCTTTTCCTACATCTTTTTCATCATGTATTTCCTCTTGTGTATTACCTTCAGCTTCCTTAACCTCTTGTACTTATGTGGTTGTGTTTTCCTCCTCAACCAAGGAATTTTTCTCCAAATATGTGCTTGTTGGAGTTTCCTGTAGAAAAAATAGAGTTTCATGTAGAAAAATATGTTTTTCTTGTTTAAGGCTCACTTCTTCTTGATTTTCACTTTTTTTACTCCTTGAAGGGTCAGTGGAGGTTGCATGAAGTGTCTGGGATGCCAACTTGGCTAAATGTCTTCTGAAATTTGTTACAGGGGCCCTTATGGGTGAGGTGACTTCTTGTACCCTTCCTTCCTCTAATATGATTTCTTCCTCCTTTTGTGGTGATTCTTCAATGGTGATAGGTCTCTTGGTGGGAGTTTGTAGCTTTCCCTGTCTCACCCTCTGACTTTTCCTTCTTTTGAAGTACACAGGTGTCTGCCTCTCTCTTTTTTTTTTAACAAGTGTGCTCAAAGTAGTTAGAGTGGAAACTACCTCTTGGTCTGTGATATCAGGTGACATGATTTTGTCTTGATGGGAGGTTTCATGGCTTAAGATAGGGTCCATATCTCCTTTTTCCTCATTATTTTCTTCCTTCATTCCTTCAGATTCTTCTTGTTCTCTTTCTGTTGTCTCTAAGTTCTCTGTTTCAATTTCCATCTTTTCCTTTTCATCTTTGTTTTCTGCCTCTTCTTCCTCTTCTTCTTCCTTTCTTTTTTCTTCCTCTTCTTCCTCTTCTTCTTCCTCCTCTTCTACTTCTTCTTCTCTAGGGATAGAAGCAGAGGTTTTCCCTATTTAGGTAGCTACAAAGGCTTCCCTATCCATCTCTATAAAAGAGCACCAAGATACATGTAGGTTTAGCCTTCTCAAAGCATCATCTATAATTATTTTTATCAGGCCTTGATGGGCCAAATTTTTATACTTCCTTTGTCTCACTTTATGGCTCATATTAGTGATGGTGTTTAAGAGGAAGTGAGGGACAGTTAGTATTTGTTCAAGTGGAAGCTCTCCTTGGAACCTAAGTTCATTTAACAACCTAAACCACACTCAATTTTCCCTCACAAGATATGAATTTGATGATGTGGAAGGAAACTTCATCCTAGGGGTATGGAAGGATCTCTCTTCTCACACCATTTTTATCTTCAATATACTTTTCTCCAAGTAAGAAGAAATTCTTTTTGGTTGTAGTGCTAGGAATTCTTTCCTTTACCCATTTGACTCCTAAGGGAAAGGTGGTAACTCTACTTATCATTTCATGAGATAAAGTGATGGCTAAACCTCTAATCACAGTGGTGGCTCTTTCTTTTGAATGTGATTGTAGGGTTACTGCAAATTCTTTAACTATATCATCATCATAATCTTTCAATAGCTTGAAGAACCCTAACCATTGGTTATTTCAGAAGATTTCAATAACTTGAGGGTGATCCCTAATTATTTTAATGTTTGTAGGCTCCCTTTTGTTGAATCCCCCTCCCATTTTAATGCTACAAGGTGGAGGTGGTGAGAGGTATTTAAAAGGCAATTCTTAGAGATGGAGGGCTTGAAGCAAAACACAAATATATATATATATATATATATATCCTTTAACTGTCACCTATACTTTTTCTTATTGTGAATTACATGGATGAATTTAAGTGTTGGAGGATGACAGTCCACTTACCTTGGTCCTTTGCTATTTTGGTTTGATATATGGGGGATTTTTGAATCCAATCCACCCACAGGGAACTAAGTTCTTCCTTCTAAGCCTCTGCTGGTGTACTGTTGAAGTTGCCTATAGAAAAACGATGTTTCCTATAGCACGATGGTGCATGCAAACCAAAAATTTGATGTTGCTCCTCTTTTGGCTCCCACTACTCTCATGCACTTTCTGCTCTTCAAAATGCTCAGCGTGATGGTGGAAATGAGACAAATATTACCGTTATTGGACTTTTTAACTAAATTTGAAGCATTGTGGTGACTCATACTCAACTCGAGTTTCCTCTTAAAGATTGTTGGCCCCCACTTCAATTAATCATTGATGACCTCGTGATCACTTCCTTTCATACTCATCCACCCTCACTTGACTCGATTTGACATGCCCAGGTGGCATGCACTTTTACTAAACTTCTAAATCTCGACATTTGACTATTTTGGCCATTATGGATGCACAACGAGAGATGAGAGGCCATACCTGAGCTTACCTGGTGTTAGTGAAGTGCTGAAGGAGCTGGTGGAAGAAGCTGGAGCTGGTGGTGGTAGTTGGAGTCTTCTTTTCGCTATGTCTTCATATAGTTTTTTGTTTTCTGAGTGAGCTGCATATTTTTTTGAGTGAGTTTCTTACCCTATTTTGTTTTCTTTCTTTTGCAGGTACTACATGGAGAGCTTCATATGTCATGGCTGGTGTGATTTTCCCTTTGGAGTCTATTTGTGGTCCCCTGGAGTCATCTGCATCAGATCTTCTTCATCTTTTGAACTTGTTGTGCCACACACAGATTTTCTACAGGAAACTCCTTGATACTGTATCAGTTTTTTCCTCACCTCTTCTTGCTTCAGTTGGTTCAGGAATGGATGGATATGGGTTATGGAGGCTATTGAGGAGGTCATGGGATGAATGGAGCAGAGGGTAGGCAAGAGAAATGGTTCTTATGCCAAATTTTTAATGATTTAGTTGCTCAAGTTGAAACATAGGGTTTAGATAGGGAAACCTTGTGCATGGACTGAAATACGGTGTTGGGATTTGTAGGCATAGTAAAAACACATATTATCATGCCCAAAATTAAGTTCAAAAACCCTTTCGATAGTTTTTCTTCATAAATGATTTTCTTGTACTGCTATAGGAATTTTGTAGCTACCTGTTTTGCTTATCGAAATTCCATATTAGGGAAAAAAATAAACTTGTTGCCTATCTTGTGGGTGAAATGGATGAAGGTATGGATGATGGAGTGGCTTATGGAGTGTTAAAGTAGAGAAGAATAAATAATGAAGAGAAATCGCTCCTCTGGATCGTAAAAACCATCTTCAATTATAAACCTGCAAAACAGAAAAACACATAAATGCATAGGTATTTTTTTCTTTTTTCCTTTTTCTTCTTTTTATTTTTTTATTTTTTTTTCTTGAAGGCAAGTGGGTTTCCTCCATAGAGGTTTTCAACCCAGAGGCCTGCCTTGGGTGCCCCAAAGAGTTTTTCACCCATGGATCTTTTATTCTCTATTTTTTCTCTCATTTTTTTCTTTTTTTTTGCTCCAGGACTGCCTCGTGGAGGTTTTCAACCCTCGAGTTGGCCTAGGGTGCCTCAGAGAGGTTTTCACCCATGCCTCTTTATTATTATTAATATTATTATTTAGGAGGCATTGGAAACTATGGAGTTTCCCATGACATACACCTCCCTGCTTATAGAATTTAAAAAGTCTGCCCTTGACAGGGGCTTCTTGTAAACTTTGAGTCTATAACCATTGACAAGCAGGGGGATCCCTTCCTCATCTATGGTTATGATATGAACTGTGCCATTATCATAGCATTTGTCCACTTTTTAGGGTCCCAACCATCTTGTCATCATTTTTCCTTTGAAGTCCTTAAACCTTGAGTAATACAACAACGCCCAATCTCCTTCTTGAAAGTCTTTTCCTTAATGTTATTGTCATGAAAAACCTTCCTTTGCAGTTGAATGACCTCTTTGTAGAGGATTTATTTCATCCTGAACTAATCCAATCCATTTAATTTCAACAACCTCTCCTTTTGAGAATTTGATATTTCTAAGTCTAGATCAACTGCTATCAACAATGTGTTGAATTCAAACTCAAGTGAAAGTAGAGCTTTATTGCCATAGACTAGATCATAAGGAGTGAATTGTTCTTTTGTTTCCAGGCAGTGTTTTAGGCCCAAGTAGCTTCTACTAATCTATCCGCCCAATATTTTCTACTGTTGCTCACAACCTTGGTGAGGATACTCTCTAAGAATTTGTTAGTTACTTCCACTTGGCCATTCGCTTAAGGGTGGTAGGTAGTAGAATTCTTATGCTTAATCTTGTGCCTCCTCAGATTCTCGATGAGATGATAAGTGAACTACTCCCCCCTGATCAGTGACTACTTCTCTCAGGTACCCAAGCTTGTAAAACACATTATCCCTAAAAAATTCTCCTAATTTCTCCTCAGTTTCTACCTTCATGGCCTTTGTTTCAGCCCACTTTGTCAGGCCTTCAGTGCAGACTATGATATACTTTTTCTATCCAGATGGTGGGTCAATAGGTCCAATTAATTCCATGCCCCATTTATCAAATGGATCAAGGTCCACCTAAGGGTGAAAAGGAATCTCATCCCTTTTTATAGGTTTCCCCATCCTTTGGCACTGGTCACACCTGCTAGTGTATCTTCTAGAATCCTGGTGAAGGGTAAGCCAATAGTATCCTACCTGCAAAACTTTTAAAGCAGTCCTTTTTGCAGCAAAGTGGCCTCCACATGGGCTATCATGACATGAAGAGAGGATATCAAAAAATTCTTCCTCTCTCACATATATTCTGAGGATTTGGTCAAAGCCTGGCCTGAAAACTTTTCCCCCAATCCATGTGAAAGGGGTGCTTTTTATGATGATATTGCTTTTCTCCCTGAATAAGAGATTAGGAGGGAACTTCCCATAAACCAAGTAGTTAGCTATGTCAGCAAACCATGGTGAGAGTGTTGATACAGTGAAGACATGTTCATCTGGCAGTTGGTCATCCACCATTCCTTCTTCACCTGCAGATAGAGCTAACCTGGATAAAATATCTGCAACAACATTCTCCTTTCGAGGTTTATCAACAATAGTTAGGCCAAAATATAGTTGTTACACATAATTTTGTCACTAATACATTTGACTATTCATATGGGTCTATCACCATCCATATCATGTTCCCTTAGAGGTCAAAAACACTCATGTTCCTGAATCAATTCTTTGAAATTGGAGAAAAGCTCTGTAAAACCCTTAAACGACTGCCTGCACATTTTTTATAGCCTTTTCATGTGCATGTGTTGATTATCCTTCCATTAGTCACAACGATCACCACTCTATTCGCCACTAAAACTTGCACAGCCCCGTGAAAAGCAAGTAAAAATAAAAAGTAACTTCTAGAAGCCTTGTTGGTCGAATATTCTCCCAACTAGAAGCCTCTAGAGTCGCACCAGTTTGAGCTTTATCCCTCCACTCATGGGGGGGCTAAATTGTGTATGAGTGTTAATCACCTTTGAGTGTTTTTTGATCTTTGGAACTCTTACCCGATTTTCTTGACTTGCACTTGATTGGTTCTTAGATTACATTAGAATCATCTTGTGTTTCAGAATTCTCTTGCATAGATCACATTTGCATAATTAGAATTCTCATTTTCAGAATATGAATGAAAAATGTGCATAGATTACATTTGCATACTTTTCAAGTGAATTGTGCATAGATTACAATTGCCTAGTTTACATTCTAAAAAATCAATCGTAGATTTAGATCAATTTTCTTTGATTTGAATTTATATGTTTTTATGCTTGTTTTAAAAACACAAAAATAAAAAATTGTTTTGGAATTGATTTGCATTAGTTTTTCTTGATGAAATTAGTGCATTATAGAATTTGTTATATTTTCTCTTAGTGATCAATTTTTGCATTGTTGGAAGTGTATGGAAACTCTCTCCTTACTTTAGTTAGGATTCATCTAATTGAAAAGATTACATTATCATATTCGATTGCATTCAGTTTTGGGTCGGGTCATAACACCATTGGTTTCATATCCATTTACCCTTTTGAGTAATAACAGCCTAAATAACACAGCGCTTAATAAAATTCATCTAGTAATTTTTACATTTTTAGGGCTCTTTCCACCAATCTAGCTCAGGATTAGTTCTTTGGAATACATTGTAGTTAACTTTCCAAAGCAACTAAAACAAACAAGTAGATAAATCTTGCAGTAGGAAATAAATCCAATTGTAATTGGTACAATCTAGGAAGCTTCTCTTAAAGAATTCAATCATGAGATCATGTCCGAACCTTTGAAACAATCAATTATGTTTCATTAGGAAAGATAGAAGATTTTGCACGCATTACAAACGGTAAACCTAGGATTAACCATTTTCGAGGAGCCTGGGGTCACTTGTCAGAAAACCTCGGATTGACCATGTCGAGGAGCCTTCAAAGGGATTGAGCTTTGTTACTCTGCCCTTGCGTGTGGAATCGGATCGTAGACTATTTCCCCAGTTGTATTTGTTACTGTTGGTAACCTTAGTGTCCATAAGCTTAATATTATTTCCTAAGGTGATGGTGAAGGAAAGATCTCACTGTACTTGGAGCAGACGTCGACTAGACTCACTTGGACTCTCTAGGGGGTTTTCTTCACTCGAGATGGTTTTGTGAGGAAACTTGTGCCAGTCTGTTTCATTAAGTAGGTTGTCGGGGTAACTGTTCCAACTGCCCTTTCTGTATTAAATTCTACGATGTTGGATTTCATCACCAACTAGTGTTTTTAGTACGGGAAGTTACTGTTTGTGTGTGGTTTGACTCCTAGATTTGATAGCGCGTGTTAATTTGTTTTTTTTTACTTTTAGAGACCATAGGTGTGAATTGTGAATTTTAATTGTTAGGTGTGAATCGTGAGTTGTTAATTTTAGTTTTAAATTGTTAATAAAATTCACTGAATTGAATATAATGGCAACTGTTCCGGAATTTACCAACCAAGGAACCCCTCTTAACGAGAATCCTAGTACTTTTTCTTGCTTTGGAAATGTTGGTCCTCCTTATATGGCTACATTGTCATTACCTGGATTTACAATAGGTTTACCGATATGGTTATTTTCAACTTCGTTGGCCCCAAATACTCCAATTGTTCCACCTCAACCGAATGCTTCACCTCAACAGAGTTCACCATCTCAACATCACCAACCTTCTGTTGACCCTTTACCTTCTTCGCCTAATATTTCTTCCTCCATTTCTTCCTCTTCGCTTGGTAAAAGCCTTGACACTAATAACCAGGTGGCTAATAAGAAGAAGAAAGGGAAGAAGAAGAAGAAGAAGAAGCAAGATAAGAAAGAAGTCAACCAACCAACCATGGCTATAAGTGTTAGTTGTGTTGAGGAAACCTCCAACACGCATCGTAAACCGAAATACCCTTGCAGGCTTTGTAAGGGTGACCACTTCCTTATCAATTGTCCTGGTATTCCAAAGGTCTTGGAAGTATGGTCAGAAAAATCTCATCAAATTTCCGTGGATCCATCAACCAGTGATAGTCAGGTTCCTGAGAAAAAGGGTAAAGTTAGGTTTCCTTGTAAGTTATGCAAAGGGATTCATCAAACTCACATTTTCCCTCACATGGATGAAGCCTCAAAATTATTGGAAAACCTTACTGTTCCACAGCAATAATTTCCAACTGGTTACCGTAAACTTTCTCCCAACCTACCGTCAACTGACGGAGTGATTGATCTAATTTCAAGTACAGTCGATCCCACTCTTCTATTGGAGAGTGAAACTCATATCACTCAGGTTGATGATCCATTAGTTGATCAAGTGGTCGATTTGATTTCACATTCGGTCGATCCCATTCTCCCTGTAGAGAGTGAACTTCATACCGCTCAGGTTCTTCTTGTTACATCAGATTCTTCTACGTCGGGGGGCATTTCACCTGTTTCTACAGAACCCCCTCCAAGTACTGAGGTATTTTCCTTTGATTGGAATAGACTGACAGAACCTCATCTTCCTTCCTCCATCCATTTCCAAATCATTGTGAAGTTTGGTGGTAGGGACATACACCGCACACAGGTAGATGAAGGTGCTTCTGTTAGTATTTTATCCTCAACTGCTTGGAAAGCTTTGGGTTCCCCTCAGCTTGTGCCTATTACGCAGAATCTGAAAGCTTTTAATAGAACCATTAGTGAACCTTTAGGGATCCTTCCTAATTTTTCTATTACTTTGGAAGGTAAAACTGTCTGTATTGATCTTATGGTAGTTCGAGGTCCCTTGGATTTCAATTTACTCCTTGGGTGAGACTATGTTTATGCAATGAAAGCTGTCGTATCGACACTCTTTCGCGTGATGTCTTTCCCTCACAATGGAAATATTGTGATTGTAGACCAGCTTTCATTCCCTAGTCTTGTTTCGACTACCAATAATATGACACCCATAAATGTTCCTGATTCTAAAGTGGTATCTACCCTGCCATGGGTTAATTATGTGGCAACTAGTCCCATGTTTTCAGTTACTGATGTAAGTGAGCCTTTCACTGTAAGCTCATCTTCTTTTGACTTAGATCTGGTAATTGACATGGAAAAATCTATGGGATTATTTGAACACAATGTTCTTATGAGTCCCTTGACATATGTTCCTTCCAGAGAACTATTCTTCCTTCTGATGAAGACCTCTTGGAAGCCATGATCAAGGTGTGTCCATTGACATGTGTTTCTTCCTGTTGGAAGCCATGATCAAGTAGGTTTGAGGAAAGTTCCTTTTACTGTGTCAACCTTGTTAAAAAATGAATCAGTTGGTCCGAGGATAGTTCCTTTTACTGTGTCAACCTCGCTAAAAAATGAATCAGTGAGTATGAGGAGGGTTCCTGTTACTGTGTCAACCTCGTTAAAAATGAATCAGTGAGTCCGAGGATAGTTCCTGTTATTGAGTCAACCTCGTTAAAAAAATGAATCAGTCGGCGATGAGGACAGTTCTTTTCCTGTGTCAACCTCATTAAAAAATGAATCAGTAGGTAGATTATAAGAGTAGATTAATATATTATAAATAAGTAGTTTCTGAGGATAATTCCTGTTAATGAGTCAACCTCGTTAAAAAATGAATCAGTTGGTCTGAGGATAGTTCCTGTTACTGAGTCAACCTCATTAAAAAATGAATCAGGTATGAGGACAGTCCTTTTCCTGTGTCAACCTCATTAAAAAATGAATCAGTAGGCTATATAGGTAGATTGTAGAAAGTAGATACGAGGATAGTTTCTTTTACGGTGTCAACCTCATTAAAAAATGAAACATGTAGGTGAGGAAAGTTCCTTTTACTGTGTCAACCTCGTTAAAAAATGAAACACGTTTCCATGAGCATAGTTCTTTTCCTGTGTCAAGCTCGTTAAAAAATGAAACAAATCCTCCCTTAATTGAGTCGAGTATTTGAATAGACCTCATAAATGTTAAGTAGTATATTTAGGTTAGTTTTTAGGTCGGGTCTTTCATATGATCTCGTAAATGAACCTTCATTCCATCCAGCTATTAATTACCAGCAGTGTACTTAGTTGAATGAAATGAAGCTGGGGGGGCATGCGCTCTAGCAGTTACACTTAGGGGGCATCAAGCACAGTTTTCTCTTTGTTTCAAGCTTGTGTAAAAATGAAACCACTCTGAAGCATAGTTTTTCTCTGTTTCAAGCTTTTGTAAAAATGAAACCTATCTTGAGTCAATTTCGATTATTTTCAAGACTCGTTAAACTCATGAAAATCCCGAGATTATTTTGCTATCTTTCATTCTCGTAAAACACATGAAAATGCCGAGTTCTTTCCGTCTTTTCCTGCTCATAAATTAAATTGAAAGTCGGCCATATGAGTACATTTTTATCCCTTTTTCGAACTCGTTAAAACTTACGAAAAAGTGAAAACCATGAGTACATTTTTATCCCTTTTTCGAACTCGTTAAAACTTACCGAAAAAGCGAAACCTTGGAGTCCTCTTTTAAGCCCTTTTCAGACTCTCTAAACATGAAAAGATTGTCGAGCACTTGATTATTCGAACTCGTTAAAGTAAATGAATGATCATCCCTTCAGTATAAGTTTACCCCTTTTACGGACTGAAATGGACTATTTACGAAAAAGGTATACGTTGACTAATTACGGTCAATATAGTTCTCTCCCGCATTATTTTATCCTTTTTCAGGCTCGAGAGACTAAATTTATGAAAAAGTACACCCATGGATTTTTCTTAAAGTTTTTCTTCTGACTCCCTAAAATTGAAAAACACCGAGTTTCTCCTATACTGGACTCGTTAAAATTTAACAGTAAAGGACCTGTTCAATTTTTAAACAGGAACGAACCACTCCTTCTTAGGGTTTGAATCTTAAACTAAGTTGGACTCATCCGAAGGATGAGCTTATAAACAAGCAAATGTTATCCTCCTCAAGCTTGTCAAAAATAAAGAGGTACTTGCCAGAAATGGTGGGGGAAAAGAGAGAAAAATGACTTGTTTGTTGTATTTTGAATTTTCGAAAATCTAGTTAACCACTCTTGAACACGACACTTTCATTCACCTGGGTTGGGAAATCCTTTGCCTAACAGTTAATCAAACCTCATTTGAAAGTCTTCATCCGGTTTCTGGGTATTAGCTTCGGGTCAATTGTCACTAAGCCATCTGCAGTGTCGTTATTTGTTCAAGAGGACATTTCAAATAAACCATTCATCTGCAAAATATCTGTCATCCATTTTGACCATCCCTGAGTCAGTCCTTGCCAATATATTTTCAAAACTTGATCTATGATTTCGTGTTGTGGGCTTGCCTACGATGGATCACTTTCTATCGACGACAACTCATTATCTAGGAAGTTGATCTAGAAATCGTCAGTACCTTGAAATCTGCATGCCTCAATGGCAGGTTTCTCGCCTTCGACGACAGGTTGCATCATTGACCTTCGATCGAATGATTCCGTGACATGTTCGACTTCAGCTCATTCATTCACATTTCATGGATTGTATTGAGTACTTTGAGAGCCATTGACATTACTGGTGGTTTCTCTCACACTTGTTAACAGTTCACATCATTGACTGGTAATCAAGTGGTTTCTACCATGTTCGACTTCAACACATTTAATCACATGGATAGAATCGTACTAGTTCGGGAAGTAGAAATCAAGACCCTGGATCTAGTTTCCACCATCCAGGCTGCGAGGAGTTTTATTATTATACAGTAGACTATTCATTACAGATGGTTGCGCCCATGCTGTGTCTACACTATTGATGTAATATTAAAATCATTTCTATATCAGAACAAGTTTAGTTAGTTTTTGATCTGAGTATGGGAATGCCTACCTCAGTGATGATATGATTACATATATATATTTTGCATTGAATGTTTTTACAGGTTCCGACTGGGGTGTCCACAGGATGATCCTTGAAATGATAAAGTGCTTCACTCTTCATATATGACAGACTTCATCTTCATCTATTTTATACTTCGCACTTTAGGGGGAAATCTGTTACACTAAAAACTGTCACCTTGACATTCTGCTAACTGTATGAGCTCATTAACACTCATACATGCCTCCTCTGCAAGTCTTAAAACCTTTACTCCTCATGTCAAGCCCTAAAACAGGAGGAAAAACCCTAAAAATCTCTGAAACTTTGGGTACGCAAGTAAAATGAAGCCCGCCTACGTTCCTAGCTTGGGTATGCAGGTAATACACTGCTTACCTACGTTCTAGAACGCATTTTTCCTTTGCAATGCCTACATACCCTCCTCAAATTCAAAAAGGTGAGAAAGTAAATTCAAAAAATTGGTTTGAGGTCAATTCTAGAAGGTTCAAGATGAGAATTTTTGGGGATGAGTATGCTTGGATAAGGTGCATGTATCCCTCAACATAAGGAACTAATCCCTTGATGTGAGGAGTCTATCCCTTTGAAGGAGGATTCTATCCCTTAAAAGGTGGAATCCTAACCTCCTCATCTGCTCTATAAAAGGAGGCATTGGGTAGCCTCAAAGGGTTAGATTTTGGAGATTGAGAATTAGAGTTCAAGCTTTATGGGTGATTGAGTTGAAGTGCTGTTGAGATTTAGACTTCTTTCTGCTGAGCTTTTGAGAGGAAAGATCACATACCTCTTTATGCTCCTGGAGGAAGAGTGCAAGACTTATCAAAGTAGAGGAGACTCTTGCTTCGGACCCCGGGAAGGCCTTTCAAACATCAAGGCTAAGTTTGCAAGGGCAACATGGAGAGGATTAGATTAATCTCATCTCTGTTCAGATTTAAGAATAACCTCCCCAAGGAGGACGTGCAAGAAGAAAAGAGAAGCAGCAGTGAAGCTCCCAAGGAGTTTCAAAAAGAAGATCTTCCAATCAGATCTACAGGATCTATGCATGAGGAACATTCTGAATCCTCATCTCATGGATATGAGCACTCAGCCATATCATCAGAGCTTCAGCATTTTTCTAGTGATTCCTTCATGAAGGGGGGAAAAGAAGGTGTGAGCTTGATTGATGCATTGCCAAGGGCAAGATCTCCAATTGGTGAAGAGTGCTCATCTCAAGAGGGAAGCATGAAGGCTTCTCCTTCAATAGTTGATCAAGATCTATTGTCTCTCATTGATGATGGGACAATTTTAGTTATTGAAGAGGAGGAAGAGGAAGTGGGAGATGAGAACACAGTCACCTCATGGGCACCTCAAGCACTTCATGAGGAAGAGGTTGGAGCACTTGCTCCAAGAGAAGAGATTCTTGCACTCTTACAAAGAGTCCCACAAGATCTAATGCATGGGGAGCATGCACTATCATTGATCAATGACGAGGTCTTGGAGATAGGAGAGGTAGAAGAGGAGGAAGAGCATCACATGGTGGGAAGCATGAACCCTTATCTACTTTAGAACATGGAAGCACAAGGAAGGCAAGAGGACTTATGCATTGAAGGTAGGGACAAATCTGTCTGCCTACATCAACCTTCTACTCTATGCCTTGACACCTCTTTGCAGGGAGGTCATCTACAAGGAACACCTCTTGATAGGAGGCAATATAAAGTGTTCCTTCATCTATGGTCTGCATATGCATACTTGGCTAAGGAAGGAGCCTTGGGAGAAGCTAGCACAATGCAGAGAATCTCTCAAGCATTCAAGAGAGAGATGAGCAGTTTCCTGAAAGGGACATTGCAAACTCCTACTCAGATATCTGCGCTGAGAAAGGAGAAATCAAAGATCTATGATTGCATGAGCATGAGGACACATGGCAGCTCCATATCTTGGGGGTAGCCCATGATCTCTTCATTCACAAAGGAGATTTCTGAAGATGGCAAGGGGATCCTAACCCTCTTGTATACATGGGCCAAAAGGAGGAGGTTTTGGAAAACAAGGACTTTCCAAGGGGAAGTTGATTTCCATATGCTCCAATCTTGTCTAGTGCAAGAACAACTACAAATGGGGTAGCAAAAGGAGGATGATGATGCTCCAACATGTGATCTTGATATCAAGGATGCTCCAAGGATGTCAAATATGGGAGCCATGAGAAGACAGGGGTTGCTTTTCAGACCTCTATAGCGCTGTCATTCTTGGAGAGCTTGCATCCTTGTTGGGATTCCCAACTCAAGCTGGAATACTCCAAGGACCTTTTCACATGGGGGGTTCTTGAAGGGGTTCTGGAAAGCTTGGAAAGTCACCATTCACACCTTCTTATTCTTTGAGTGTGAGAGGGAAATCATCCATGAGTTACCCCACTGATTTGAAACAAGTATATAGAGAGGCTCATCCTCTTGAGCATTATTTTTCATCTCCTATATGCTTATATTTTTCTGACACTCAATTGCATGGTATGGTGCCAAGATGGGGCACTAAGTATGATGGGGTTCATGGGCCATCTAAGGCCATGAAATATGTTTATGCAAGACATTCCTTGGAGAACCTTGGGAAGCCTTTACATTCCTCATGGTGTGATTCTTTTACACCCACCATGATGACCATTCTCCAAGAATTCCAAAGACATGAGGTAGCAAACAAGTGTTGGGGGTGGCACTTGTCATATCTTATTCTATGGTAGTTAAGGATAAAACTGCGCTGGTTACACATGAGGGAACATCTTCCTTCTTATCTAGCACACATGGCAGCTAGCATGCTTCTACTCAAGATCCCACAAGCTGAAGATGTCCTTATCTTTGTTGGGGGCATATTTGGAGGAAAGGCACACTTGTTGAATGTGCCCTTAGGGAAAGGAGTTCCCCATTATTATTGCATTGCATGTTTCCATGGGAGCATGGAATTTTTTATGGCCACTATGATTAATCACTTGTCTATTTGTAAAGTGAGCCATATGTTGGATGGTGACATGCCTCTCACATGTAGTGGGGAGGATATTTTCTATGGATTGCCAAGATGGGAGGTAGTCCACTTCATTTTGATGATAGCATGGGGATGGGAGTCTTTCATGGATCATGAAAACCCCATTATGGACATCAATTCTATCTTGAGGAGGCCATGGATCAGTAATAAGGTTTCCACAACAACCTTCCATTTCTTCATGATGAGAGCCTTTGAGTTTATTCATCAAGGGCAAACTTGCATCTTAAGGAAGGGCCATTGGGAAGACAAAGATATTGCAGAAATTTCAGAGCAATGGAGGAGACTATATGATGAGGAGGCCACAAGAAAATAAGGAGGAGTTTTGCAGCACCCTTGTAGTTTCTTAAGGACAAGCAACATTTGGGAGAGGGAGACTGTAATGTTCCTAAATTAGCTTCAGCTAATTTGGAACATTAATTTTGCCTTATTCATTTTGTATTTCATGATTAATGAATAAATTGTAAGGGAGGATGTCTAATCCTCTTGCAAATCAAGAATAAATCAGTTCCTATGTGAAAAGAGACATATTTAGGCCATCATAATAAAATATTGCAGCTGTGAAAGGGCTAAGACCACCAAAGGAGATCTTGTTTGACCAAGTCAACAACGCTGTCGAGGTTCATTGAAACTCCTTGATGGACTGCATAGTTCTAGAAGGAGTTTCCAAATGTGAAAAGAACCAAAAGGATGGAAGTGTTTTAGAGTTTGCCAAGAGACTAAAATGTTATAAAAGGATGATGAAGGCTCATGAGGAGGTTGTTGATCATATTTCATTTTCTGAGCTTGCTAAGGCAACTCAATTTCTCTTTGTTGTTTAGCAAGAGAAAGAGAGGATCTCCTGTTTAGGAATCCTCTATCCTTCTTTGAGTATCTCTTGGAGAGAAATGGGCTAGATTGAACCACTATCAGGTTGTAGGCCAAGCTATGCTTGTATTTTCAGCCCTGGCTCATTGAGGGTTTTGCTGTTGCAGCAAGTGTAGTAATTGGGAATTCTAGATCTGCAAGGATCTAGTAGTTTTGATGGATTTCTAGGGCGTCTTGTGACCACCCGGAAGAGGATCTCTATCATATTTCCATTTCAGATCTGTATATTTTACCTATTTTAAAATTCAGCCCTAGCTACTGCGTAGTCTCCTTGGATAACTGTGTTATTTCTCATGTATTGCTTCTCTATTGTCTAGATCTTTCATTGTACCTGTTTCTAGTGATTGAGGCTTGCCTCTCACCTTCAAGATTAATGAAGTAGCTTGATGATATATTATGTTCCTATCTGATGTATATTATAAATTCATCTTCAGGAATTACTGAAGCTTTCTGCAGTACTGTGTATAAAAAGTCAGATCTACACTTTATTATTTAGTATTTTGATGAAATCCCAAAGGGATCTTGTAGAGAAGGTTATGTAGTTTCCAGATCTGGTATGGATCTGATGTTTCAGCCATGAATATGCTTTATATCTGATTTCTAACATCATACTACTGAAGCACACTTAGAGGGACGTTATCTATTCATTTCTGCACTTTCTACATATATTGCAGCTCCTATTTTTGAAGATTTCTTGCTTATTTCTTCATGCAATTCACTGTACTTCCTAAGGAACTTCATTAGAAGCTTATTTTCTACTTCTATACTATTATATATGTCTTTTGGCTGATTTCAAATGACTCCCAGGAGGAACTGCACAATTTTGAAGTGGGTTCTTCTTCATTCCATCAGCTCTTCTCTTTAGCTGATTTTTAACTAGTCAGCTTCGTGGGAGATCTGTTTAAGGCCCTTAAACACATTTTTTTTCCTGAAATTCTGCATGGAGGTCCCACACAGCCTATAATAAGGGAACCCAGCCTTTAGCAGCACTATTCTTGCACCATTTTTCTTATACAACGTTTTTCCTGAGCCTCTTGCAGTTTTTCCTAGTAGTGGAATTTCCTGCTTCTCCCTTGTTTGGTTTTTGCTTCTCTTTTGGACCCATTATTTAGATCTGTAGATATAAGGGTCCTAAGGGCAGTAAAATCCAAGAGTATTGTGTCATTCCCACACTTTATGTGTTTCATCAGTCTTCTTTAGACAGAGTCTGGAACGGGCCAGGAAGCCTCTAGTTTTCACCCTCTCTTTAGAGGTGACATAACCAGTAGATGCCCTACCAATCTATCTCTGGTTTAGAATTTTCTGGTGTGTTTTTCATACTACTTTGATCCCATAGTGGAATATCTTAAGATATTCCCTACTGAGCCTATTTTTCCCCATTTGGAATATTACAAATTTTCAGATACTCAACTCATTGAACCCGAAATATCTAAGCCTGAATCTAAATCTACTTCGTTTGAGTAAACTTCAAAATTCATAGCCTGAACTCCTGGTCTTCCTCATTCACCTCGAGTGAAACTTCACATTACTGAGAATCTTCCTCCTGGCCTGATTAGTATCAAAGATATTACTGACATGGAAGAAGAGATCACAATTCTTTCCCATCAAGAATATTTAGATCTAAGGTATAGTGAAATGATTTACCCTTACAGTCCTTTTAAATCGGATCCTTGGTATCAAAAGATTACCGAATTTCTACATAACATTGGTCTCAATTATTCACCATCCCACATTCATTTTTACTCTATACCCAGAGGTAGTTACATGGCTTCGTCAAGTATGTCTACTGAGTCATCCTTATTTTATTCATCACCAGAAACATTTTTATATGGTAGTCCATCAATTCCTGCTAGATACCAGTCACTCTCTAGTACTTTCTCACGAGCATCTCCCTCTTCTGAAAATCTTACACAATCAACTAGTTTTCATGAATCTACCACCGAATCTTTGACAATGGAACAAGTCTATATGATGTCTAGAAATATTCCTCAAACTAGTTATGAAGGTGGTTATTTACTGCCTGGGGGGAAGTATACTCCTAAAGGACAACCTCTTCAAGGGCAGTACCCTATTCAAGGGCCACAACCTATTCAAGGGAAGTACCCAATTCTAGGGCAACAACCTCTTCAAGGGAGGTTTTTTTATCAAGAGAAACTATCCTTTCAAGGAGGTCAACCTTTTACTAGAACTTATCCAACAAATTATCAAACTTATGTTCCAATACCTCAAGTTAGTTATGGTCAACCTTATACATCACAACATTTAATGGGAGTTCCTTACCCAGTTGCTAATACTATGTGGAATCCGTTGTTGAATCAAAAATATTTGCAACCTACTTTACAAGTACCTTAAAATCAACCTAGTCAGCCAACTGGAAAATTTGGTTATACCCAAGTCCAACAACCTGTTCAGACTTCACTTCAAATTACCCCTCAGGTATATGTACCTAGTAGTTAGCAAGTTGGTCCAAGTACTTCGAGTAATCATATCCAATATATTGTGAAAACTTATGTTCAACAACCAATTACACCTATCCCTGGTGTTTCTCAAGTCCCTGTTGCTACGACCCTTCAAACAACTGCATCAACTGTTACACAAGCAATCCCTCAAGTTATTTCTCATCAAACTAGACCTGCAGTTCAGTCTACTATTCAAACCTCTGTAGGACAACCTGGTGCAGCTACAGTTCAAACAATCCAACCTTTTTTATATCATTTTATACAGAGTCAACCATTTCAAGGTCATTTTCAATATGGACCAACAGGAAAAAATCCAGTCTACTAGAGTCAACCATACCCTGGTTATACATATCAAATACCAACTCAACCTCAATTTGATATGGCTAACCCTAGATACCTCGAAGGTATTCCAATCCCATCTGCTCAGACTATTCCAAGTTATCCTAGATATCATCCTCCAGGTATTGGTATTGTTCCTCAAGGTTATCAGTTTATGCAACAGGGCCCTAACCATCTGTTACCATTCATTGCAATTTTATACTTACCATATTTGTCTCGCCTCACGAATGATCCAATTTTTTATCTTCCATTCTAGCCGGATATGCCAACTAAGTTTCTCAGGACCTAAATTTGAAGTAAAATCAGGAGAATGCCCCTCAAATCATGTGATGACTTACCATCTTTGGTGCGCATCCAACTCCTTAATCAATGATTCCATTCAGTTGAGAATTTTTTAGAGAACACTGATAGGCTTAGCTGCAAAGTGGTATATCGAGTTACCACATGGCTCTTTCAATAATTTCAATGCTTTAGCAACAACTTTCCTGACTCACTTCCAGTTGTCAGTCCATTATGACAATGGCACAAAATAGTTAACTTCATTGAAACAAATTATGTCTACATACATTTCAGATCACATACATGAATGGAGATGTATACAATGTTTAGTGAAGGTTTTTATTCCGACCAAATATTGGCAGAATGGTTCATTAAATAATTACTTCCAAAGATCACTGAAGATGTAGCTAAGGGAGTTTTTTTCATAGAAGAACAGGTCATAGCTCAAGCGCAATAATTAGACCTTGTATACACACAGTCTAGTACTCTCTATGAAAAAATTCCTGATTTACCACGACTAGGTCAAATTATTGCAACTCCTTCTGGTTCTCATTCTGCAAAAGGTGTAATTGGTACATTTAATACTATAAAGAGTAAGAAGAATTCATCTAAATATACTTATCCAATTATAAATTTACCAGATTAACCTAAAGGAGATTCTTCACTTGAAACTTCTGCCAAGATTCATGTTGTAGACTCATCCACGTCTAAAGCTAAATCTAGTAATAAGAAGAAAGGGGAGAATAAAATTATACAAAACACATCTCCTAAAGAGAAAACGGAAAAAAAAACTGAACCATCTGACGAAAAGTGGAAACCTCAATATCCTTGTCTTATCTGTGATAAGGATCACTACACCAAAGAGTGTTCACATCGGGCCAAGGTTTTCAAATTTTACAAAGGTTCTCCCACACCTTCTGTCTTGAAGGATCCTTTTCCATCTCAATATAGTAAAATGATCGGATCTTCTTCCAATCCATCGGTAGATATTTTAATGATGTCTCAGTTCATGATTGCGACATAATCTCAGGACTATGGATCTAAGAGTCATGTAACTAGTAAAGAGTCTGGATCATTCAGTCAAACACCAAAAAAATCCCCTTTAGTTTCTGAACCATTAAAAATAAAGAAACCTAACCCTGATTTAGTGATTAAACCGCCTGCCAAAGGTGTACTTCGAAAATCATCTTTCAATCCACATGCGAGAGATGCTCAGAATTACAACATTGTTGAAGATTTGGCCATGTCACCTTCAGTAATGTCAACCCTTGAAGTGATGTAATCTTGTCTATCTCAAAGGAAATTACTATTAGCATCCGTAGGAGCTATTGATCCTTAAGACTCGAATCTAATGATATTTGATCTCGAAAATTTTGTACCTAGACTGCCACATCAAATGGCTTTTCAAATTCCAGAATTAGTCAAATCAAGATGAGTTTTTCGCTATGTAATTGATGAGGGGGCATCTACATGTATAATTTCATTAGACTATTGGAAAACCCTCGGTTCTCTGACACTCAACAAATCACCAACTATCCTTAAAGCCTTTGACAGAAGATTTTTTCACCCATATGGAATACTCGAGGATCTGCCTATAGAGGTAGAAGGAAAAACCGTTAAACTAGAGGTGGAAGTTGTTGATTCCCCTCTTGATTACAAATTTATTCTGGGTCGCACTTGGTCTTACACAATGACTTTTGTTGTTTCATCAGTCTTTTGGATTATAATGTTTCCTCACAAAGGAAATATTGTTAAAATCGATCAGTTCTCTTACTTCGCTTCAAACGCTACTTCTACAGATAGTATCCAGCATGTCGAAAAATTGATTATCCCATATGAATATGTTGGTGTAGGGTTAATGAATGATTCTTCTCTCTTGGGAAATTTTTCTATGCCCTCTCCCAACATACTGTGAACTATTTCCAATATCAATATGATCACATCAGGCACAATTCCATTTGCTGACACATGGATTGTGCCTTTAGAATCAGAATTGGACTCTTGTGATGGCGAGATGCCTTTAAGTCCTTATGAATCGACATATGTAGCAGTAAAATCATGTTCTGACACTACATCAACTTCTACTAATCAAATGAATGTGATCAGTGAAGAATCATCTTCTATATCAAGCTCGACTTTGACATTGTTTATGAATCCCTTTACACATGTATTTTCAACTGATGAAAACATTCAAGAAATATTGTCATCAAATGAATTGCCATGGGACGATCTACATCATCGATCTTACTTTTTTCCTGACCTTGATGGACATGAAAATTATTTTTCATCTATATTTATGATTGATTATGTCAAGGAAGCTCAAAATCCCACATCGATCACAAATTCGGATTCTCAGAAAAATTTGGGAAATATTTCTACAACGATTCCTCTTGACGTATAGATTAAACCTGGAATAATTGAGAACATTCATATAGGTGTTTCTTGTTCGATTGAAGAGATTAAAACTTACAAAGCCCTATCTCAAGAATTCTGAGACATTTTTACCTGGTATTATGAAGAGATGCCAGGAATCAATCCTAAGATTGTAATTCATGAAATCAAGACATACACAGATGCTAAGCCTATTAGATAGAGATTACGTCCAGTCCATCCGGGGAAAGTTGCAGCAATCAAAGCTGAAGTTGAAAAATGATTACATGCAGGATTTATTTATCCTATTCCTTTAATGGATTGGGTATCTAACATAGTTCCCATAATGAAAAAACAAGGGACTATTAGAGTATGCATCGATTATCGGGATATTAACAAGGATTTTCCCAAAGACAACTATCCTACACCCTATATCGATCAAATTTTTTATGATTGTGCCGAAAACGAAATTTTTTTGTTTATGGATGGTTTTTCTGGTTACATTCAAATCAACATACTCCCTACTTATCAACCTAAAACAACATTTATATGTCCTTGGGGCACGTTTTCATATTGTAAATAACCTTTTGGACTGAAAAATGATGGTGCAACTTTTCAAAGAGCTATGTCTTATGTGTTTCATGATATCAAACATATTGTATAGCCTTACTTGTACGACTTACCTTCTCATTCTTTATGCAGAGAAGATCATCGTATGAAATTACACGTTATCTTTGTGAGATGTAGGCATTAAAAAACCCGTTTGAATCCACATAAATGTGTTTTTTGTGTACAGTCGGGATGTTTACTTGGGTTCGTCATTTCGAAAGAGGGCATTCATGTTGATCCATCGAAGGTTGAGGCTATCATTAACCTACCTCCTCCTTATACTCTTCGCCAACACCAGAGTTTGCAGGGGAAAGAAAAATATTTATGTAGGTTTATCCACAACTATGCAGAGTTAACGAAAGGCTTTACTCAGTTGTTGAAACAAGATGTTCCATTCATTTGGGATGAGATTGTCGATAAATCTTTTGATGCACTTAAAAACGTGTTGACCCATGCACTATTATTGCATCTGCCAAATTACCATCGAGATTAATTTTTGTACTTAGCTGCATATGATTCCAGAATTCGAATGGTTTTGGTTCAAGAGGATGAATCTAACAATGAACATGTGATCTATTACCTAAGTTGAAATCTCAACCCGACGGAAATCAAGCATTCACATGTGGAGAAATTGGCCTTGGCAGCAGTTCAAGTTGTCTAATGTTTTCATCATTACATATTATTACGCAAAACCATAGTGATATCTAATTGCAACCCGATGATGTATATTTTGACAAAAAAATTTCTCGGGGGAATACTCCAAATGGATTGTTATCATGCAAGAGTTTTATTTAGAGTTCAAGAAATTAAAGTCTAAGAAATCACTAGTATTTACCAAACTTATGTGTGATTTTCCCAATACTGAGTCTGAAATGGTGGCAGAGAATGCTATTGTTGATGAATCTTTGTTTTTAATCATTACTTTAGATCCCTGGTATGGAGATATCATTCTATATCTCCAGACCTCAACCTTTCACGCAGATCTTTCACGATCATATCGACGAAGAATTCGATACCAATCTCAAAAATACAATATTGTTAGTGACATTCTTTATCGTCATGGTGCCTATTATGTGTTTAGATGTTGTATAACTCATGAAGAGGCTGAAATGATTTTTGAATGATTGTCATTATGGAGCATGTGGCAGTCATATGTCTGGGTTTTCCAAGGCACTAGTTATTTTTGGTCTTATTTATTCAAAGATTGTATTATCGTGGTTCGAAAATGCCACAATTTCCAGATTTTTTATCCAAATATGCGTGCACCTCTAGCTCCTCTTCACCCAATAATTTTTGTTAGTCCTTTCTCCAAATGGGGCATCGATTTCATTACATGTAACCCTCACTCGGTCAGGGGGCATGGGTATATTATTCTCTTCGTATAATACTTTACCAAATTGGCTTAGATGATGCCTACATTCATGGCTGATGGAAAAACTACAGTTATTTTCATATTCAATCATGTGATTTTTTGATTCGGTGTCCCTAAAGCTATCGTTACGAACCATGGGAGCCATTTTCGAAATAGTATGATGACCAAACTTTCTAATTAGCTTGGCCTACTCCATGATAATTCTACACCATATTACCCACAGGCTAATGGTCAAGTTGAGGCCATCAACAATGTTTTTACCACCATGATTAAACAGATTGTCGGAACTCATAAATCTAATTGGCATACCATTATTTTTTCGACATCATGAGCATACCGTACCTCTACAAAAACTGCTACAGGGTTCACTCATTTCCTACTTGTTTATGGTTTAGAAGTTGTGTTACCCATTGAATGTGAAATACCGTCAGTCAAATTAGCCATTGAGTTGTTAAAAACTACCTCTGAAGAGGAGAAACGCTTTCTATGCCTAGCATAGTTAGATGAGACTCATCGCACTACTGCATTAGTTTTCAAAGCTCATAAAAAACTTGTTAAAACTCAATATGATCAAAATGTTAACCCTCACATTTATTCAGAAGGTGGCCTAGTTTTAGTATACGATCAAGCTCACAACAAGCTAGGCGCCAGTAAATTCGAACCAAAGTGGCATGGTCCCTATATTGTTAAGAGTGTGCTTGCAAAAGGAACCTATGAATTAATTGATTATGACAGCGTCTCTTTAGATAAACCCAGAAATGGTATTTATATTAAGAGATATTATGCATGAATTTTTGTGTGAAGATATCCTTTGTACATTAGTTACATTTTAGAACAGTGTGCCTTAGGATTAGTTTTGTTTTTTACGACTGTTACTACTTTCACTAGTTATCTTGATTACCCTTGATATTGTAGATGTCAACATCCCTTCAAACTTACATTGGTTTGCTGACAGCACCTGTCATAGTACACAAAACATCTCTTCCATGGCATGGGTTATATATTCACCCACTGATGAGTTAGTCTCTAGGCATGGGATATGCCTTGGTCAAACAACGAACAATATTGTAGAATATAACACAGTCATTGACTTATTATCTAATTCCATAATATTTGGTATTCGATGTTTGATTGTTAGGTTAGATTAGCAACTCATTGTATTACATTTAAACGAATTTTATGTTATCAGGAATCCAACCTTGTTAAGAATGTTTTTGAAGGTTCGTCTCTTGGAAATACAATTTGATTATATCGAATATCAACACATTTCAATAAATTTAAGCACATTGGCTGATGCATTAGCTAATTGAGTTTTAAATAGACATCTGCAACATCAAAAAGTAAAACAAAACAACATTCAATCTATTTTGAACAATATACTCAGAAAACGAAGGTAGTAATATCATTAGGTTAAATAAGTTTTTGTCCAAAAAATATTACATCGTCTATGATCATAGGTTCAAACACCTTATGATATAAAAGATACTAATACAAAAAAAAAATGTCAATCTACATTGACCATCAACTATCCCTGATGATGATCATGATAGAAAACTATGGCACGTGCCACCCTGCACAGAAACCTCCTAAATGGACTTGGGACACCAGTAACATGTCTCTGAAGCCTGAGAGGTATATCAGTTGTCCTTGTTTTGGAATATCAATGGTCAACCTCTCAAGGATGTGCTCTAGCTCTACCAGGATCTCCATTGCATCATTCTATTGTGGGCCTGATATAGGTTGTGCCTCTCATCTATCAAAGCGACAAAGTGTTGCTGGTTGTGTTGGACCAACATCTGCATTTAAAATTTTTGTCAGTATTGGATGATAAAAAATCAAATAAAAATTAGATAAAAAAAAATTCAAAATGATTTGCTCACATGTATCATCCCATTGGGCCCCTGGTGGAAGAGATGTATTAAGATCACCTCTATAATCCACCCCTGCATAAGGAAAATCTTCAATCATGAAGATCTGATTCCTGAGCCATGTAAAATACTGAGGAGTAAAACGAACCATTATGCCACCTTTGCCACCATGGTGAGCCATAAATGCTACCCAGCGCACCATACGAGGTTCCTGAGGAACTGTGGAATCCACCAGAGACTATTGAGGTGCAAGGAGTGGGATATGTTATCACTCGGATTGAACCTCAGACTGAGAAAGGCAATTCTAAGGTAACCTCAAACCATGCTTAACCAAGTAGCTAGCCCTACTAGGCCAGGAGAGGGCTCTCTCTGTATACATAATATCCAAAATGACTGAGGATAGAAGGTATTAGGCTAGTTATAGTAGCTCAAAGTTTTTATTTTGTGTGTATAGGGTTTATGCTAGATCAGGAGGGGTCAAACAGCTAGGGCAAGGAAATTAGGTCAAAATTTTCCGGGTGTTCTATGGGGCAAGGTAGGTACAATGTTTAGCACTTTAGGGTTTTGATGATGAGATGATTTAAGAGAGGTTCAAAGCTACAAAGAGCATGGTGAACTCATGATTTCTTTCTAAACTGAAGAAATTACAAATTGTGGATATTTACCCAAAACAAAGCATAGAAATTATGGATTATGTTCATCTAACTTGTAAACATTCACTTAATAACAATGAAATTATGGATGAAATACTCAAAAAATTATAACATATGAGCACAAAAGAATAAACTTAAACTAAACAAAATACCACATGGATCCCATAAAAATAGCTGCAAATTTGATTAATGTCTAGGCCAAAACTGATACAAAATTGTGTCCTTGAGAAGCCAAACCTCCAAATGAGTGCAACCCCATTATAATGACTGAGAAAAAAACATCATATAGACCTCAAAACCACTCTCCCTAGCCTCAGGGAGTCAAATCCATGAGATGGGAATCAGTTACACCTAATGCCAAACAAGAAACTGAAGACTAGGAAGACCCAACAATTTGCCTCTAAAAGAGAGGAAACTAATTCATTTGACCTCTAGAAGACTCACCTAATGTATCTACCTTAGATGAAAGTAAAAACATGAAATTTACATTCATTATGACCATTTACATCAGCAATTTCTTCATTTTCCAAAGTAAAAAGTCAAACTAGAGTGAAACTTCAAAATTTGCTAAAGATGGTGAAAATGCAATTTTCCTAGAAAACGCGTAGTGCCTTAAGAGGAAAAATAACCTCTTCTGAAAGCAACCTTTGGAGACCTTTCTACTGTCAAAATCAGCTACAATATATCTCATTAGAAATATCTCTGAGTCTAGTTTCCAAATATGCCTCCAGTTTCCAAAATGATGCTCATTTACCCTATCAAAAAGTGATTCTCCCAAGACTGGTAAACGCACAGCAACTAGGTAAGAACAAAAACATGAAAATTTGGTAGTTTTTTGCACTTTTGAGGGACCAGTTCCCCTCCAAATTTTTTGAAACTTGCTAGGGTTGATCTCTTCATCATTCCTAACATGATTATGGTGTCCATTTTTCATTTTTATTCCCCAAAAAAGAGCATAGTGCCCAGGGTGCTCCGCGTTTGGCAAAATGTTTGTGTGCCAAAATTTCTCAAAAAACCAAAAATGCACTAAAGTGTTAAATCTACCAAAAATTTGCCAAAATTGCAAAGCTACTTGCTTATCAATTACTTGAGGCATGAAGAGACACCACAGCAAGTATCTCTAACCTCTCCTTATCCTTTTGCTTGGTCAAAGTTTGAATTTTTGCATGGGCTTGTTGAGCTTGGCCCTTGCAATTTTGTTCCTCATGGCGTAATGCTTTGCCATTTTCCTTTGAATGTCATTATCCTTTTTGGCCTTCTCTAGAAACCTCTCCAGATGAAAATTGGCTCTATCAAGCCATGATTCTCTATCCTTGCTAATATCTAAGGCAAGCAGCTCACATTGAATGAGTTACTCTGCCAACTCAGCTTCTCTCTGTCTCTCAAGGGCTAGAGCTCTTTTCAGCCCTCTAGTCCTTGTTTTATGTCTTGGAGGTTGATCCTCCTCATTATCAATCTCACCAAATATTTCCAAGGTCTCCTCCAACAAGGCATTGCCCTTTTCTAACTCTCTTTGTGCTTTGATGGTCCTGACCTCATTGATAATATTCTTGGTCTTCAACTGCTAATTTTCTTGCTCAATAAAATCAGTCACATACTTTGCTCTATCAATATTAGCTTGAAGTTCACTAATATTTTATTTTCCTTTCATTTCTGCACTAGTGATTATGTCCTCATATTCCTCATCAAGGTACAATCAATTGAAATTCATGCTCTGTTTCATGTTTATCCTCCTAGTCCTCAATGATTGGCTCTATAGCCTTTTCCTTTCCATTCTCCACATGTTTTGTTGATGAAGAAGGCATGGCCCCTTTCACTCCAAGTGAAGCAAACACATGCTTGTAGCCTCTCTGATAGGTCTTGGGAAATGGCTCAACATCAGTCACATTAGCCCAAGTTGCCTCAATGTCCTCCTCACTGCTTGATGACTCAATATCATGATGTGATGATGAAGGGTTATGGAAAGGTGAAGAAGTAGGATCAACATGAGGTGAATGAATCTGACTAGGTGATGATGTATGAGAAGTAGGCTGAGATGGAGGAGTGGATATGGGAGGATGAGATGATGAAGGGATACTCTGCTAATGCTGAGTAGGTGGGGTAGTGAAGACTTCATTTTCTATGAATGTGTCCCATGGGATGTTCTTTTGCTCAAGCTAATGGATGACTATCATCTTGATGAGGGAGTGGTAGAAAAGACTCTGCATTTGATGATTATAATCCCTCTTTTGTAATATGTATGCCATCTTTTCAATTCTTTGGGAGAGATAGTAGGGTATGTGAAGCATTCTCACTCTAGTTAAGTGAATGAGGAGTCAGACGTGATATGAATAGAGTCAAGAAAACCTCCCCTCACAGGTGAAATATTTCATGTTTATCTTCATCATAGGGGCATATCGTTCATGGAGATGAGAGAAGGGGAAAATGGTATTTTTGTCATCCTTGTATCTAGGTTTTAGATATGGTTCATAGTAGCTCTGATCAAGGTTTCCTTGTTTAAACCATTTCTCTCCCACATTGGGGATCCCTGTAGCAGTTGAAATGGCATCAGTGGACATGGTAAAAGTGATCCCAGCAAGAGTGACATGCCTATCATGAAGATTTGTAATGAACAAACTTGTCAACGTAAGGTGATACTGAATCTTCTGCACTTTCTAAAAAAACTCAAAACAACCAACATGTTTAAAACATGACACAGTGAGGGGAGAATCTATGAGCTCTTTTGTGGTTACTGGTTCATATCTGATGATTTTCCCTCCTTTCCCTCCTTTCCTACTCTCCATTGGCATTTTTTCCTCGCTGATACTTTTTTCCTCCTCTTCAGACATTTTGAATTTGAAGGCTTTGGAAACCCTAGGGTAAATGGAATGAAATGAAGGGGGTGAGAGATGAAATGACTAACTTATGAAAATGGATGGAATGAATGTAAATGAAAACCTAGGTCTATGAAAACCCTAGGATTTAACAATATTTATGACTGATATGTGTTTTAGGAACATGACTATGGATTTAGTGCATGAAAATGGGAAGGAAATGGAAACTAGGGCTTCATAGTAACAAGCACTTCAAATCTTCTTATGGAACACCATATATAATAGAAGAGAGGTGTATTTAGGGTCTACTTACTGATTTAAAGCTCTTTGAAGAAATTTATGAGGAAATGAAGCTTGCTGGAGGTGGTGAAATTCTTTGAAACCCTCCCTGAGAAAATGTGTAGCATTCTAGAGGAACATGCAGTGCTTGAGCAAATGCATAGTGCCTCCGGGTAAACACGCAGCGCTTGTGTAATTTGGTCTAGAGTTGTCGGGAAAATGCGCAGCCCCTAGGAAAACGCACAGCGACCTTGAATTTTTCTCAAAATGCTCAAAAAAACTTGAAATTTTCTCTTATGCTGGAAACTTCTGATGGATGAATGGATGAAATTACTTGCTTTGAGGTGTTTTGAAATGCTTTATAGCATATTGGATTTAAAATTTTAATTTGAATCACCCACTTTTCTAATGTTCACTTTTCCTTTGGATTTTGGCACTGATACTCTTTATCTTTCTGACTTTTTAGCATTGCAGGTTGATCAAGTCATGGAGTTTGGATTTCTTTGCTCCACTTAGGCCGGAAATGATTGCATTTGATAGCTTGGGATGAATTTATTACATATGAGGACATAAAATTACATTTGAAAAAATATAAATAAATTACATATTGAATTTTATGTCAAAATGACATTTTGATATAAAAGTCAATAAACTCAAAAATTACAATTCTAAAAGTATGAAAATTACATCATGATGATATTATTGAGTCCCTCTCATATATGTGTTGACCTCATCTGAATTAAGGAGTGACCTTGAGAAATATAAAAACCTAATGACCTGATGGGACTACTTTGGACCTGACTTTCATGAATAAGATTTGATTTAAAAGACTTCCTGGTGAAAGGAGCATTTCCATATGTGTTTTTATGCCTAAGCAAACATGAGAATGAGTCAGCCAATATGATCTTCTAAGGGATATTGAAGTTTATTTGACAAGGAAAACCACTAGTGGAAAAATTTTATATCATGACCTAATGGAATGATTGAAAATTTCTTTAGAATGGGACACCTAATATGCACATGCAAAATGTGTTTTGATCCCTGGTGGAAGTATGCAAATACTGACACTAACATTGGCCTTATTGGGGATGGCAGCTCCTTGGAGGTGTCAAGAACAGAGTAGACCAAGTGCCTAACCATTGGGCAATACTGTCACAAATAGCCGCAAACCTGAACTACTTATACCAACCAAAAATACACACATATTGCAACTTATACACTAGGAAACTGAAACTAATGCCCAAAACTAAAATATTTCCTTAGTGTTGGAACAGGCTTCCCTAACCTGCTTTTTTTGTATAATTTTCTAATAGTCAGTCCTGCGTAGGGGTTTTGGGGTGGGTCAAAGCCCCTAATGTTTTTAATGGGTTAAAGGGTAGCGCTAGGGTCCATAAACCATGGATTTTAGACCATAGGATAGCAAAGGCTACGATATTATAAATATATAGTTAGTTGGGTCTAGTAAGTAAGGAAGTCGATAGATTGATGCTACGTGCGAACTCTTAAGATCTGTTTGGGTTGTTTTGGGTAAGGAATCCTGCTAGCTGTGTGCGTAGAGATCCTCAGTCTTGTTGTGTGCGGACCCCGCTAGGTTGTGTGCGCGGGCTGTGTTTGGGTTGTAAGTAGATATTTGATATTAAAGAATGTGAAGTATCATTGAAGTATCTGTGTGTTATCTGAATTGGTTTTGTTTACTGTTGAAGTGCATCTGTGATATTTATTTAAGTTGTGAATGTATCTATGTGATGGAATTGGCATGAGTATATCTGTGATCTGAAATTAGCTGTGATTCTAATGCCCCATGATGGTATTTGGCAATGTGCACGTGGATGTGAATGTACTGATTAGATCTGATAGCTTTGTTATGGTTATATGTTGGTTACACTATTAAAAGAGTTACGAATAGACTCATTCTATGTGAACCTAATAAGTTGCGACCTAGATCTACCTTGACTTACCCTCTCTCCATCTGGGTGCAGAAACCTGGTTCCAACACCCTCCCATACTACTTCGGGTGAGACCTTGGCCTGTGCAAGTAGGTCATTGCTGAAAGAGCCAGTAGTATAGGGGTTTTTTGGAAAACCTTCACCTTTGAACCTGGTTCAGGACCCCTCAATCCAACAAATGGTTCTATTGCCAGCACCTAGAGAATTCTGAGAGAGAGATCGGGTAATGCCATGAGGTCATTGGAGAACTTAGACGTTGGAAATTGAAGAGTGGTTTGAAAGACAGATTCAGGAATTTTTTGTAAAAGAGAATCGCAGCACAAAGCTGACGGCTAAGAACTGGAAGAATAAGTACATGTTCACTGAAGTTTATGAAATTTTATTTGTAACTTTTGCGCACGAGCTTTAGTAGTGGTTAGCGAGGCTCATGGAATTCCAGACATGTTGGAAGGACGATTAGGTTACACAATGGACACTAGAATTGATTCAACAGTTGGAGAGGACTGAAAATACAATCACCCGTACGGTAGATCACTGGGTGGATAGCATGATGGGAGGATTCATGATAGAATTTGCATTCGATCAGTTCGTAGCCTATTCTGAGGCAGAGCAGAGGTTCTTCAAGGGTTTCCAGGGTAATTTTTTGAAAACATTTCCATTGTTGATCAAAATATTACTGTGCGAAAAGGGCATTCTGTGCAGCCACATTGAGTGAATGACCTATGATCTAAGCGAGAGTACAACACAAAGTGGTAAGTACTACCAAAACAATCGAAAAGGAGATAGATCCATATATATTCTATTAAGAGAACCGACTACGCACGAAGGAAATAGTCCTCCAGCTACACCAACTTCCAGTCAGCATAAGGGTAAGAACTCACCTACACCCCTGCCACCACCAGAAGAAGATATGGCCACACACATGAAGCTACCCACCTTCAAGGGTGTAAGGGATAAAGACCGATTTTGGTTTGTAGCAGAGTTAGTATATACTGCACAGAATGTGGCTACCGATGATGTAAAAAGAGCGCAACTATCCCTCGCCTTTCAAGGAAGGGCTTTGGACTGGTATATGGGGTACGTAGGCCAGCATGCAGATCCATCTATTAAGGAAATTAAGAAAGCACTAAAATAGCAATTCTTGAAGCCCAATTCCTACTCGCAGCTGGTAACTGAACTAAAAGACTTTAGAAAAGGACCCACTGAGTCTGTATGGGAAGTTGATCAGCTGTTAAAGTAGGTTATCAGATATGGGTAATTTCAGTATGATGATAGGAAGCACAAGGAACGATTCATTGCTATGTTTCTACCTCACCTGCGCGAACCTATGGGTCAATAAGATATTGAGACACAAGAGAAAGCATTGGAGATTTCTATGAAACTAGAAGCTGCACCAAGAGATGATGTCCAGTTTGGGGTGCAGTAGATCCAGGGGCAGCTGGAGGCAATGCACCTTGAAATCCAGAATCTACGAAAAGAAAGATGGAAATAAGCTAGCCCAGACATATGGTGCATACGATGTAAGGTGCCTGGACACTCCAAGGATCAGTGCCCTCTGTTGGTAGACTACATGCAGGTTGGGGGACCCATCCCACTGTGCCCTAAGAAAGATGTGGGGCTGAGTGGTCCAACATTATGGTGCACTGATTGTCGGGTTGCCGGACTACACGATACCAACCTCTGTCCCCGTCTTGGTGCGTATGTTCTAGAATTGAAGCAACAATGATGTCGACTCTGCTCCTCGGTGGGACATGATGAGCATAATTGTCGGACCTATGATTTGATGATAGACCGAGGGAACCTATACAGGGTATAGGCTAACCCCTCCTCACCACTATCTCCCTCAAGCAGAGGAGGCTCCCAAGCGAGGGGCTAGGGAGGGGAAAGGGGTGGAGGCACAGGTCGCGGAAGAGGACAATTGATATGTTACAACTATGGAGAAATAGGGCACTTTTAAGGGACTGTTTGAACCCTACGAGAAAATCTTTCCGATATTGTCTTCAATTGGACCGTGTAATTGAAGACTGTCTAGTCATGATAGAAAAAATGCAGGAAAAACAACAGACACCTACGCAGAATGTGCAAAGGGTTAAGGTGGAACCACGTGATGAATGAACCAAGTATTAATGTCATAACGTGCAGCAGTATAGCTACTGGAGGAGCTGAGGAGAAAGCCGTGGTTGAACCTCTTATCCGAAAAGCATTTGTCAAGTAGGAAAGCTTGGACCTACAGAAGGAGAAGGAAACCTTCATTGCATCTCACAAAGATGTTACTAAGGATGAGGTGTCAACTTCCAAGGGCCCAGCAAACCTGAGAACAAACAACGAAGTTAAACCATTTCTATAGACATGTATGAAGATGCTATGCAACTAGAAGGAAGTAGAAAATTTGCAAGCACTAATAGACAGTTGCGCAGAAAGAACTAACTCTCCCTGTAAGTTAAGGATGTGCACAAAATTTACAAGCATAAGAAACACATTGGTCGGGAAATGTGCTAACAGCGCAGATTGGTGACTATGAAATGGATCAGGTTATTTTGGACCTGGGGTCAGATGCGAAATTACTTCCCAAGTAAAATTGGCAGTGGATGGGAGAGCCTAAGTTGGAACGGTCTACTATCTAGTTGCGAATGGCAAACCAACAGAAAATCATACCATTGGGGAGGCTATAAAATATTATGGTAGATATCACAGGAGTTAGGATCTGCGCCGACTTTGAGGGAATTCAGATTGTGGAAGATGTGGACCCCTATCCTGTGCTCCTAGGACTGCATTAGGAAATATACATGGGACAAATTATCAACCTAAATAAAAGGAGCATGGTGTTTGAGAATGAGGGTATGAGGGTGATAGCCCCACTACACCCTGTGGAAGAAGAGCGGTATACACAACAAATGCGCGAAGAAGAGGATGTGGATAAAATCTATAAATTAACCACTCGGGACAAGGATTGGATCAATCCTATGGCTGATAGTGTGCTTTTTTATGAGAAGTATAGCGAATGATTCTCTAACTCGGACAGGGAGATAGAAAATTTGCAGAATCGATTACATGATGTATCTCTGCTGCGATGTCTTAGAATCACAAGGGACTTCCAGTGTATCTCCTCAGAGGTAAGAGAGCTACCCTACTTTGATGGTTCTGGTAGTATTAGGGAGTTTTTCTAAAAATTTGAAGCTGAAGTCCCAAGAGATCGAAGGATTTGGGCCCTTAATATAACCATGCGACATGCATAAGGGGACGTTCTAGGATTTGGAAGAGTGTCACGAGATGATGGTCCTACAGTTTGAAACCCCGGTTCACCTGCGCATAAATACTTTCCTTGGCCCAGGGGACCCATGCGAGCATTTTTCCACATGGATGGAGTAATGGTGCAAAAGAACAATGGAGGAATGGGTCCACCTGTTCATTCATGCCTTGGGGCCAATTTCCACCGCATGGTATTTAGATGCAGAATTACACCAGTGCACCTGCCACTAGGAAACCCTGAAGGACGAGTTTGTAGGGACATTTGGTTTGGTAGGTGGAACAGAGGCACTCGACGAATCTCTGCAGAATATATATGCCTTATTATTTGATGAATTATGTCATTGTGCAACACATGGGGCGCCAATGTGGGAGACGCAGATGCAGGATATTGTCAACTGTCGCAACCTATCAATGGAGGAATGTGGTGAACATCTGTGAAATATCTCCATCCCGGAGTCAGAGGGAGAGCACGCAGTTGTTGGACCTCCACTGTAAGTCGTCGATGTCACTAAGCCTCTTAAGTTGCGAGAAGTCAACATTGGGACGGAGGAGCAACCTAAGCTAGCTAAAATATGGGACTACTAGGATGATGATACTGTTGGAAGAGTTGCGAAACTCCTCACTAAATACCAAGACCTATTTCCAATGAAATTATTGGAACTCAAAGGGATTACAGGGGACCTAGGGGTCATGCGCATCACTTTAAAACCAGATACGTGCCCTATGAAGCAGCACCCTTATCGATTAAACACCAAGTATAAGCAGAAAGTCAGGGAAGAACTTAACAAAATGATAGCCGCAGGAATGATTGAACTAGTCGAACAGTCAGATTGGGTAAGTCTTATGGTGGTCCGGGAGAAAAATACTAAGGGAGAGATATATATCTGTGTTGACCTGTGCAAAATTAATGATGCTTGCATACATGATCACTTTCCTACGCCATCTCATATTAAATCCTTAATTGTGTGGGGGGGAAAGAAGTGTACTCATTCACGGACGGGTTCTCGGGCTACCATCAGATCAGGATCACACCTGAAGATCATAGCAAAACTACGTTCACCACTGAATGGGGATCTTTCCAGTACACTGTCATGCCATTTGGGCTCAAGAATTCCCCTGCCATCGTTTTGCGGGTGGTGGTCGTCGTATTCAAGGAGTTCATCCACAAGTTTTTGGAGGTATATTTTGATGACTATACCATCTTTAGGTTGGTAAAGAAGAACGTCTCAAACTTGCGCATGATGTTGGATGCCTGTAGAAAGCACCAGATTTCCCTGAATATCAAGAAGTGCATATTTTGCGTACCCTTTGGGATCTTGATAGGTCACATAGTCTGCTGATATTGTTTGATGGTTGACCTCACCAAGATAACATTTATCATCAACCTGGCAGTATCTACAACTAAGAAACAGTTACGCTCTATCCTTGGACATACAGGCTACTACAGGAAGTTCATTCAAGGGTACGCGTGGATCACAGCACTTATGGAAAAGTTGCTAAAGAAGGACGTTTCGTTTTTTTGGGATGAGGAGTGTCAAAAGAGCTTTGAACTACTCAAGGAGAAGATGGTCTCTGCACCTATCCTCATATTTCCTGACTGAGCGAAGGTTTTACATGTTCACGTAGATGCGTTAGGGATTGCCATGGGAGTTGTCCTTACACAGCCTGGAGACAGAGACATGCACCATCCAGTTGCATTTGCTAGTGGGAAACTTTCTGGTGCGGAGTGAAACTACTCCACTACTGAGCGTGAGGGGTTGGCCATGGTATATGCCTTGTAAAAATACAGGCATTATCTGTTAGGAGGGCACTTCAAGATTTTTACAGATCACTCGGCTTTGAAGTACCTAGTGAATAAGCCTTTGTTGGGGGGGAATATTTTCCGATGGTTGTTGCTATTTCAAGAATATGACTTTGAGATTATTGTGAAGCCAGGGAAGCTGAATGCTGGGCCAAATCACTTATCCCGAATCAAAAGTGGCGAACAGCTGACCAACCTAGAAGAAGGAATGCCTGATGTGTAGCTGTTCTCTATTAAGGTAGTTGATGTGCACTTCGCCAACATCATTCACTTCTTGACTACGTGGATGGCACCTGCAAAGTATTCGATAAAACAGAAGAAAGATTTGGTAACTCGTGCAATGGATTTTACCATCATCATGGGCCATATGTATAAGCTGGGAGCTAATGAGGTGCTGCAAAGATACATTTTGGAGCATGAAAGGCACAACCTCTTAGAAGAATCCCATGGGGGCGTAGCAGGAGGTTACTACTCAGTAAAAGCAACGGCGCAGAAGATTTTAAGAGCTGGGCTATGGTGGCCCACACTGCATAATGACTCTCATGATTATTGCAAAGCCTACGACACTTGCCAAAGGACAGGAAAACTGTCACATAGAGACGAAATTCCCCTGCAACCACAGGTGGCCCTCCAAGAATTTGACAATGGGTCATAGACTTCGTGGCACCCATCAACCCGCTAGGAAAGAAGACATGTGCACACTACATCATCACCGCGACTGATTATGTAACTAGATGGGCCAAAGCACAAGCTGTGAAGGATTGCACTACCGATACCATTTCACACTTCATTTTTGAACATATTCTAACCAGTTTCGGCTGCCCGAAGATCTTAATGAGTGATAGAGGTACGCATTTTGTTAATGAAACAATCCAGGCCTTGACTGAAGAATTTCAGATCCACCACACAAAAAGCACCCTATATCATCCACAGGAAAATGGAGTTGTAGAAGATTTTAATAAGATCTTGGAGAAGGCACTGACCAAGGTGTGTAATGTTGATCGCAATGACTGGGATGTGTGGATCCCGTCAGTCCTTTGGGCCTATCAAACCACCTGCAAGAAGCTGATTAGGAAAACACCATTTCAGATGGTTTATGGAAAAGAGGCCATTATTCCCATGGAGAATATTTTTCCTAGCCTACGCATCACAGCCTTTACCAACATGGCGGAGCCTGATATCATGGAGGAACGGTTACTGCAGCTTGTGGCGTTGGAGGAAGATCGGTTCATTGCTAACGTCCATCAGCAAGTTCAAAAGGCCTGGGATAAGGCATGGCATGATCGACATATTCGGCAAAAGACATTTGCGGAGGGAGAATTGGTCTTGTTATACTATAGTTGTTTGCGAAACACCCAGTGAAGTTTCGTCAACACTGGCTAGGGCCCTATATGGTAAAAGAAATTACTAATGGAGGAGCGGTCCGGTTAGCCACCCTGCACGGTGATATGGTACCAGGATATGTCAATGGAATCTGGCTCAAACCATATCGGATCAAATGACTATATGGTTGGAGTAGCTATATGGGGCGAAATATTCCTAGGCAGGAGGAAAAATGCAGGCATACCCATGGTACGTGCAGGTATCAATCGCAGGTCCGGAAGCACGGAGAGGTGCGCTGGGAGCATAAGGGTGTACTCATAGTGTAGGAAGCACGCTGGAAGCGCAGGGGTAATCTACAGCTATGAAAACTAGCCATTGGAACAGTAAAACTGGGTAAAAAGAAAATTTTACTTTTGAAAGGAGCGAACAAACGACAATTAATGAGGCGATTTCTGAAGATTTTTTACTGTTTACTTGATGGTAAGTTTCTGATAAGCCTCACCCAACCGTTGGTTGATATCCAAGGCTATAAAATCAGAAGGGTAGCTCAAAAGAGGATTCCGTGTATCTTGAACAATTTGTACTTTGTGAAATTATGTGACTATTGCGCTTTGTTCATTTCTGAGCATGCTTCACCCTCCGATAGTAGCAACCCTAAGTTCATTTTTTGCACAAGAATGACTGCAACTTATCTAGCTGAATCTTCCCAGACTATGGCCTCGAGCGAGAAAGAATCTAAGGAAGTACTAGAAGTCACCCCTGAAGTTGAGGACGTTATGTCCACACTGAGCAAGGGAAATAAGAAGGGGAAGGGAAAAGGCCTTCGAGCAAGGGCTGTGGAAACCTGAGAAGTGGGTTGGGGTCAAGCCGCATACTTTCCCTCGGAACGTGGAATCCCCGTGAACGGTGCCCCAGGTGCATTCACCCAACCCATTAAAGAGACCTATGTCTGCTTAAAAAGAGGCCCGAATCGTTGAACCAATAAGCTGGATGCCACCCTATGTGCAGCCTCGCAGGCCCTCGGTGCGCACACCCAAGAATCACGATGGGATGCGTGCCTATCTGCAAATGCCTCTGATCCTAGGCGAGGTCCCCATCATTAGAGACTCCTTTAGCAAGCTCCACACGGTCAAGTTCGACGATCATGACCTAGCAAACCTGGAGGCCTTCCCCAACCTAGCATCGGAATTGTATCTGGAGAGGGTATTGGAGGATGATGTACTAAATTTAGTCCCTATTCCATGGGCAAGTGGATTGGTTGGGTCCGAGTTATTAAACTTGTTGTGAATGCCTCATTTTGGCCACTACAATATCACTAACAAGATTGTGCGACAGTTGCTGACTTTGGTCCATGACGACTGCTTATGGATTCAGGATCGCATTCCCATAGACACAGCACTCATTCACCATATCACTGGTATGCCCATGAAAGGGCTGAATCCCATGGAACATGTCAAGAATAAATATGAACAATAGATCTTTGATAAGGTGTGTGAGGATTATCACGTTGAACAGAACACTAGGGGGTTCATGATCAGCACTATCAGCGACCCAGGAGCGTGCATGGGCACCTTGTTGTTAGCATGCAAGATTATGTGCAAGTGACAGGTTGCCACAGTCCCCTCATATGTAATCCAGTTGGCCAGCCGCTGTGAAAAGGGCACTGCTTCAACTAGTCCCAGTTCCTGTGCACTGGATTTCTGGAGAATGTGCATGAAGCCCAAGATCATGAAAGGGCCTTCTGTTACTCCTGCTTGCTGCTCCTCATCACGTTGGTTGCATGGGAAGCCCCAGAAGATTCGGTCCTCCCTGAGCTAGAGCCAGATATGTACGAAGATGCACGGTATGCGATCTATGAGATTTGAAGGATGAAAAGTGCCTTGAAGATAATAAGGTCTTCTGGGTCCTATTTCAGAGCAGGCTTGTAGTTGCCATTCACTCCCAGTTGTGCCTGTCCCTGTAGGTTTTAACCCTGAACATAAATTATCTACACACGAATCTTATAACAGAAAATAAAAAATAGCGAGAGCATAAAACATAAAACAGATAAACACAGAGATTTTCCCCTGGATCCCAAATTGGGATGACCAGCTTGATTTTTCATTATAATCCTTTTAGTGTTACAACACATATATATACATGCCGAAGCATACATAAACCCCAATCCATTAACCCTGGATTAGAACATAACCGTAGTTCCCTTGACCGTATCTACAAAATACCAGGGGCCGAAAAACCATCGTACCCCAAAACCATGTGCAAACTCATGCACAAAACATGGGTGGGTCCGCATATGAGTGGGACCGCATACCAAAAAAATGTTCGCCGGGGCGCTGCCCCGGACCTCGACAAGGGGGGCTGCCGCCCCCCCTGTGACCCCCCTGCTGCGCCCGGCGCAACGTACAGTGTGTGGGGCTAGTCGTGGAAAGAATATAACACATACCCAACATTCTCCCACTTGTTGTTTTCTTTCCACAGGGGGCCACATGAGAGCTTAGTCATTTGGCCAATTCTTCAACACCCATTGTTTCTCTACACCAAGAGAACTTCTGAGTGCTCACAGACTTCGTCAATGCATCTGAAACATTCTTCAAAGTGTCCACTTTTACCAGCAACACCCTTTTAGCCTCAACCATATCTCTAACAAAGTGATATTGAACATCAATGTGCTTTGTCTTTGAATGATAAGCAGGGTTCTTAGCCAAGAAAATTGCACTTTGGCTATCACAGTCTATCCTTATAGCTTGCTGTACCAACCCCATACTTGAACACAATCTTTGCAACCAAACTACTTCCTTGCTTGCATGAGTGGCTGCTATGTATTCTGCCTTTGTAGTTGAAAGAGCCACTACAGACTGTCTTTTACTCATCCAACTGACTGCGCCTCCAAATAGGCTAAACACATACCCACTTGTAGATCTTCTTTGGTCTAGATCTCTAGCCCAGTCTGCATCAACAAAACCACGAATGTCCAACATTCTTTCCAATCCTGGTCTTCCCTGGTAGCACAAGCCATAATCACTAGTGCCACGTAAATATCTGAAAACCCGCTTCACTGCTGTCCAATGCTCCTTCCCCGGGTTTGACATAAACCTGCTCAATACTCCCACTGCATGTGCAATGTCTGGTCTAGTACAGACCATTGCATACATCAGGCTACCCACTGCACTTGCATATGGAACACGGGACATATACTCCTCTTCTTCTTGTGTCTTGGGACACTGTTCAGCAGACAGCTTTACACCTACAGGAATAGGAAAATTCACCGGTTTACTATCCTGCATATTGAACCTCTGCAATATAGTCTCGACATACTTCCTCTGGTTTAACCAGAGCTTCCTCTTTGCCCGATCTCTCTTAATTTTCATGCCCAAAATATAGTTTGCAGCACCCAGATCCTTCATGTCGAATTTGGAGAACAGTTGGGTCTTCAAATCTTGGATAATTTCTTTGTCATTTCCAATCAACAACATATCATCCACATACAAGACAAAATAAATAACACGGTCACCAATTAATTTAAAATAAACACAGTGATCCTCCTTGCTTCTGGTGAAGCCAAGTCCCCGTATATAGGTATCAAATTTCCGATACCACATCCTTGGTGACTGTTTTAACCCATACAGAGACTTCTTCAACCTGCATACTAGTTCTTTCTTACCCTTCACCATAAAGCCTTCAAGTTGCTTCATGTAGATCTCTTCTTCTAGATCCCCGTGAAGAAATGTTGTCTTCACATCCATCTGTTCTATCTCAAAATCAAATGCAGCAGCAACAGATAAAAGTAATCTAATAGAAGTAACTTTGGCAACAGGAGAAAAAATATCACCAAAATCAATTCCCGGCACCTGGGAATAACCTTTTGCTACCAACCGAGCTTTGTGTTTATCCACCTTGCCTTCTACATTCATCTTCTTCTTAAACACCCATTTTCTCCCCATGGGCTTCCTTCTAGCCGACAACTCCACTAGATCCCATGCATCGTTTTTGTGCAAGGATGCCATTTCATCAATCATGGCCTCCTTCTAGAGTTTTCCATCCTCTGAATCTACTGCCTCCCTGACAGTTCTGGGATCATCATCAGTTATAGTTAAGGCAAAACCTGAACAAAAAGCAGATGGACTATACCTTTCTGGTTGCCTTCTTTCCCGAATTGATCTTCTCAAAGCTGGGGTTTGTGGTTCTTCCTCTTCTGAGTCTTCTTCTGTTGTAGAGTCTGATTCATCCTCCTTTAGCTCAAACTCTATCTTCTCAGGTTCCTTTGGTAGGACTTCATGTGTAACAACATCTTTCACCTCTCTAAACACTACATCTCGGCTGTACACAACCTTCCTTGTTTCTGGGTTCCAAAGCTTGTAACCCTTTAAACCATCCTTATACCCAATAAAGATGCACCTTTCAGATTTATTATCCAACTTGGTCCTTTTCTCCTTTGGAACATGTATATATGCATCACATCCAAATACCCTTAGATGTGAAATAGAGGGTTTCTTACCAGTCCATACCTCACGTGGGGTCTTATCCTCCAATGCTGATGAAGGTGATCTGTTAACTAAGTAACATGCAGTCTCCACTGCCTCTGCCCAGAATTCTTGTCCTAACCCGGTACCACTGAGCATGCTTCTTGCCTTTTCCATCAGTGTTCTATTCATTCTTTCTGCAACTCCATTTTGCCGAGGTGTGTATGGAGTAGTCTTCTGCCGTGCTATACCACACTTCTTACAGAACTCTTCAAATTCCTTCTTGCAGAACTCCCCACCATTATCCGTCCTCAGCGCCTTTATCTTCTTCTCTGTATGGTTTTCCACCAGAGCCTTAAATTCTTTAAATTTGTCAAAGACTTCAGATCTATTCCTCAAGAAATATATCCATGTATTCCTTGAGAAGTCATCTATGAATGAAACATAGTACACAGACTTTCCCAGTGATGGAACTGACACAGGTCCAAACACATCACTGTGCACAAGCTCTAATATCTTGTTCGCCCTCTTAGCACCGGAAGGAAAACTCACCCGATTCTGCTTCCCATATACACAATGTTCACAGAAATCGAAATCCAGAGAGAAATTAGACATACCTTCTACCATACCATTTCTATGCAAGATCCAAAGGCCCTTCTCTCCAATATGTCCAAGCCCCTTTGATGCCATAGCATGGTATTTTTCTCCAGAGATGCTCTAGGCTTCCGCTCCTCTTTTTCAAGAACCAAAACTCGTTACACCCATCAATGCTGGCTACCTTGTAGCTTGTATAGAGTTCCAACCGAATCCCCGCATTAATACCAGTGCTCCCCGAACCATATTGCAGGCATATTTCTCGAACACTGTTTTTACACCTGCATCATCCATCTTGCTTACAGAAATCAGATTTCTGGCCAATGCAGGGATATGCAGAACACCAGGAAGTGTTCTAATCCTTCCACCTTGCAGCTTCAGCTTTACCTTTCCACGTCCGACGATTCTGGCCTTCCTATCATCCCCCAGGAAGACATCACCACCATCATATTTCTCATACTCGCAGAACCACTCCCTATGGGGAGTGAAGTGAAAGGATGCACCTGAGTCAATCAACCATGACTCACGATCTACATGTGTATTTGAAGAAGAAGCCAAATACACATCCCCACCTTCATCTGAGGTGGTTTTTGCCTCTGTAGAAGGAGCTTCATCAGATCCCTTTCCTTTCTCAGGAGCTTTAGATCTGTATTCCTTTTTGTAGTGTCCTTCCTTTCCACATTTCCATCACACCTTTACAAAATTTCCAAGAGATTTAGATCTCCCTCTAGATTTAGATCTCCCACTCGAAACCTTATTCTTGTTTCTGTTCTGGGACCTTCCTCGTACAGATAAGGCATCTCCATTCTGACCCTCCATATTTCTCCGTCTCATTTCCTCCGACAGCAAGGCTGAGACAATGTCATCAAAATTCAAGGTAGTTGTATTGCTACCTATTGCAATAACCAGACCGTCCCACGAGTCTGGTAGAGAGCACAACAAACTGATGCACTTATCTTCATCTGAGATTTTAATATCAACAGACGACAGCTGACTTACCACAGTATTGAAGGCGTTCAGATGCTCTGTCACCAAGTCTCCATCCTTCATCCTCAAGTTATACATATTTTTCCGCAGGAACAACTTATTCACCAGAGACTTAGATTGGTACAAAGTCCCAAGTTTTTCCCACAAATTCTTCGCCGTAGCTTCCCCAGATACATTCAACAATACTGAATCTGACACACACAACCGTATTGTGCTCTTAGCCTTCCGATCCAGTTTCTTCCAGTCTTCATCTGACATTGCCATTGGTTTAGTACCTAGATCTACCGCGATCCACTGATCTTTATCCACCAGCAGATCCTCCATCTTGAGCTTCCACAACTCAAAACTCTGACCATTAAATTTCTTGATCTCTATCTTTCCGCCGCTCGCCATCTTCTTTCACCGCAAGAATCGATCCCGCAGATCTCCCACTGAACAGGGTCTACCACAGGCCCGAGCAAAAAACCCTCAACAACAAAGGCGTCCCCTTGAAGCCGAAACAGATCCGATACCAAATGTAGGTTTTAACCCTAAACAGAAATTATCTACACACGAATCTTATAACAGAAAATAAACAATAGCGAGAGCATAAAACATAAAACAGATAAACACAGAGATTTTCCCCTGGATCCCAAATTGGGACTACCAGCTTGATTTTTCATTATATTCCTTTTAGTGTTACAACACATATATATGCATGCCGAAGCATACATAAACCCCAATCCATTAACCCTGGATTAGAACATAACCGTAGTTCCCTTGACCGGATCTACAAAATACCAGGGGCCGAAAACCATCGTACCCCAAAACCATGTGCAAACTCATGCACAAAACATGGGTGGGTCCACATATGAGTGGGACTGCATACCAAAAAAAAATTTAGGCCGGGCGCGGCCCCCTTGCACCGACGGTGGGGCTATCGCCCCCCGTGACCTCCGTCGCGCCCGGCGCAACGTACATCACGTGGGGCTAGTCGTGGAAAGAATGTAACACATACCCAACAGTCCCCAGAAATTTATGACAATTACAAGAGCATTGTAGCATTTCAAGTAACAATTCACAATGTACAGATCAGGGGCCGCAAGGATCCAACATGGGTATCACTCCCGTATATGGTCACTAACGTGGAGGTTGATCACCTTATTGCTACTTGGCCTCCGCATTGGAAATTAGCCTTCAAATCAAGCACGCAGGACATTTTAGGTAGGAGCACCACAAAGGTCACCCCACCCAACACCACCAAAGAGACAGGAGGACAAGGCAAGAGTACTGGGAAGGGAGTGGACTCGGAATAACAGAAGGATTCGCAGCAGGATCTGGGCGCAGAAGGTCTAGATGCAGTAGGTGTTGACTCCCCTCGAGGTACAAAATGGACTAGTGACCCTGTTTAAGGACCACGGAAGAAGCAACAAGCTCAACAATCGAAATGAGACACAGGAGTTACTCTGACAGAAAAGGACCTGGAGCAGATATTATAAGTAGATAGTTAGTTGGGTCTAGCAAGTAAGGAAGTCGATAGATTGATGCTACGTGCGAACTCTTAAGATTTTTTTGGGTTGTTTTGGGTAAGGACTCCTGTTAGCTATGTGCACGGAGATCCTTAGTCCTGTTGTGTGCAGACCCCGCTAGGCTGTGTGCGTGGGTTGTGTTTGGGTTGTAAGTAGATCTTTGATATTAATGAATGCGAAGTATCGTTGAAGTATATGTGTGTTATCTGAATTGGTTGTGTTTACTGCTGAAATGCATCTATGATATTTATTTAAGATGCGAATGTATCGGTGTGCTGGAATTGGCATGAGTATATTTGTGATCTGAAATTAGTTGTCATTTTAATGCCCCGTGATGGTATTTGGCAATGTGCACATGGATGTGAATGTATTGATTAGATCTAATAGATTTGTTATGGTTATATGTTGGTCACATTGTTAAAAGAGCTATGAATAGACTCATTCTGTATGAACCTAATAAGCTACGACCTAGATCTGCCTCGACTTACCCTCTCTCTCTCTGGGTGCGGAAACCTGGTTCTAGCACCCTCCCATACTACTTCGAGTGAGACCTTGGCCTATTCAAGCAGGTCATTGCCGAAAGGGCCAATAGTATAGGGGTTTTTTGGCAAACCTTCACCTCTGAACTTGGGTCAGGACCCCTCAAGACAACACTTAGGAAACTTATTTATGTACAAATCTACCCTACTTTGCTGCAAAATTACTAGATCAAGTGATGATGTAATGCCAGATTAAGAAACCGTAACAATAATGATGCTTGGCAGTGCTTGAATCAGAACACAATTGAGCATTCTGATAGCCATACATGAACACAATTTCTCTGGATTTGTATAAGACAATCTGGTCTATCATTTAAACTGAAAAATATTCCATATATGTTGCAATGGGATCATAAAATCTAGACTTTGTCTGCTGCCCCAACTCCTCAATACATGTCTCCAGCTGCAAACTGTCAATGCAAACATACAAGGGTAGCCTTAGCTTTCTTTCCTTTTGTTGGAAAAGGTTCCCAAAGAATAGGACTTGACAGTCCAGATCCTGGGACTATATTTGGGTCTCCAATTCAGCTAGATCTTTTTCGATTTTGATGGAAAACTCTTGCAAAAAATTGAGCTTAATTTCATGGTTACATCGACAGGACTTCAGATAAGAAGAAATAGATGAAGCAAATTTCTCATCTACCACATCATCTGTGCACAAATCTTCCCATTCTCTAAATCATTGAATAGAGGTCACCTCTATTTTGAATTCTTCCTTCTCCATCCATGTTTCCAAAAAGACATGCCACAAATCTGCAAATGACTTAATAGATCTGACAGAAAAATTTTCAAATTTGTCTACATTTCAATTGAAATTAATCATAGAACAATCTGATGAAGACATATTCTTGTTTGACTCTAAGAAGTTCAACAATTCTTTTAAAATTGGCTACATGTTTAAGAGTCAAAGTCAGATCTTCTCCATTAAATATAGGGCCATTGCTCAAAAAATATGCATCTTTCGATAATTGATTAGGAAAACCAGGAAGATTATAAAATTTGATACATGAATACCTTGAACAAATATAAATGACATCTGAGTCTTTCATTTAGCTAGTGGAGCCACCATCAATATTTCGAAACACGGGATTCGAACAATGGAGTTGCCAGGTGAATGTTTCCACCTCCATATGTGTTTGACCGTTGTTCACCATCAGCAATCAGATCTGAAACTTGAACAACCTTTCCTGGAGAATATTTTTCACCTCATTCCCCAATGGATTCACCAAAATTTTATCACTCGGATAGAACCTCAGGCTGAGAAAGGCAATTCCGAGGTAACCTCAAACCACACTTAGCCAAGTAGCTAGCCCTACTAGGCCAGGAGAGGGCTCTCTCTGTATAGATCACAGCCAAAATGACTAAGGATAGAAGGTATTAGGCTAGTTATAGTAGCTCAGAGTTTTGATTTTGATTGTATAGGTTTTTTGCCAGATCAGGAGGGGTCAAACAACTAGGGAAAGGAAATTAGGTCAAAATTTACAGGGTGTTCTATGGGGTAAGGTAGGTACAATGTTTATCACTTTAGGGTTTTGATGATGAGATGATTTAAGATAGGTGAGAAGCTAGAAAGATCATGGTGAACTCATGATTTCTTTCTAAACTAAAGAAATTACAAATTGTGGATATTTACCCAAAACAGAGCATAGAAATTATGGATTTTGTTCATATAACTTGTAAACATTCACTTAATAGAAATGAAATGATGGATGAAATACACAAAGCATTCTAACATATGAGCACAAAATAAGAAACTGAAACTATACACAATACCACATGGATCCCATAAAAATAGCTGCAAATTTGATTAATGTATAGGCCAAAAATTATACAAAATCGTGTCCTTGAGAAGCCAAACCTCCAAATGAGTCCAACCCCATTACAATGACTAATAAAATACATCATATATACCTCAAAACCACTCTCCCTAGCCTCAGGGAGTTGAATCCATGAGATGGGAATCAGTTACACCTAATGCCAAACAAGAAACTGAAGACTAGGAAGACCCAACAATTTGTTGCTAAAAGAGAGGAAATTGATTCATTTGACCTCTAGAAGACTCACCTAATGTATCTACCTTAGATGAAAGTAAAAACATGAAATGTACATTCATCATGGCCATTTACATCAGTAATTTCTTCATTTTCCAAAGTAAAAAGTCAAACTGGAGTGAAACTTCAAAATTTGTTGAAGATGGTGAAAATGCATTTTTCCTGGCAAACGCAGAGAGCCCTAACTGGAAAAATAGCCTCTTTTGCAAGCAAATTTTGGAGCCCTTCCTGGTGTCCAAATCAGCTCCACGATATCTCATGGAAATATCCCTAATTCTAGTTTCCAAATATGCCTCCAGTTTCAAAAATGATGCTCATTGGCCCTACCAAAAAATGAATCACCCAAGACTGGTAAATGTGCAACAACCAAGTTAAAAAGGAGGCAGAAACATGAAAATTTGGTAGTTTTTTGCACTTTTTAGGGACCAGTTCTCCTCCAATTTTTTTAAAACTTGCTAGAGTTGATGGCTTCATAATTATAAACACGATGGTGCTGTCCATTTGTCATTTGGATGCTGCAAAAAAGAGCGAAGTGCCCAGGGTGCTACGTGTTTGGCAGAATTTCTGTGTCCCAAAATTTCTCAAAAAACCAAAAATGCACTAAAGTGCCAAATGTGCCAAATTTTTTGCCAAAATTGTGAATTTAATTGCTTATAAAGTTCTTGAGGCATGAAGAGACACGTTAGGAAGTATGTCTAACTTCTCCTTCTCCTTTTTCTTGGTCAAAGTTTAAATTTTTTCATGGGCACGTTTGAGCTTGGCCCTTGCAATTTTGTTCCTCATGGCGTAGTGCTTTGCCATTTTCCTCTAAATTTCATTGTCCTTTTTGCCTTCTATAGCAACCTCTCCATATGCAAAATGGCTCTATCAAGCCATGATTCTATATCCTTTCTAATCTCTAAGGCAAGCAACTCACTTGGAGTGAGTTGCTCTACCAACTCATCTTCTCTCTGTCTCTCAAGGGCTATAACTCTTTATAGCCCTCTAGTATTTTTTTTCAGTCTTGGAGGTTGATCCTCCTCATTATCAATCTCACCAAATCTTTCCAAGGTATCCTCCAACAAGGCCTTGGAATTTTCTGCCTCTCTTTTTCCTTTGATGGTCCTAACCTCATGTATAATCTGCTTGGTCTTTACCTATTGATTTTTTTGCTCAATAAAATCAATCACATGATTTTCTCTATCAATATTAGCTTGAAGTTCACTAATATTTTCTTCTTTGCCTTTGATTGTTGTAGTAGTGATTCTTTCCTCATCGTCCTCATCAAGTTCAATCAACTGAAATTCCTGCTTTGTTTCATGTTTATCCTCCTACTCCTCAATGATTAGCTCTTTAGCCTTTTCCTTGCCCTTTTCCAACTGCTTTGTTGATGAAGAAGGCATGGCCCCTTTCACTCGAAGTTAAGCAAACACATTCATGTAGCCTCTCTGATAGGTCTTGGGAAATGGCTCAACATCAGTCACATTAGCCCAAGCTTCCTCAATGTCCTCCTCACTGCTTGATGACTCAGTATCATGATGTGATGATGAAGGGTTATGGAAAGGTGAAGAATTAGGATCAACATGAGGTGATGATGTATGAGTGGAAGGTTGAGATGGAGGAGTGGATATGGGAGGATGAGATGATGAAGGGATACTCTGTTGATGCTGACTAGGTGGGGTAGTGAAGACTTCATTTGCTATGAATGTGTCCCATGGGATGTTATTTTGCTCAAGCTTATCCATGACTCTCATCTTGATGAGGGAGTGGTGGAAAAGGCTCTGCATTTGATGATTATAATCCCTCTTTTGTACTATGTATTTCTTCTTGTGAATGCTTCGGGAGAGATAGTAGGGTATGTGAAGCATTCTAACTCTAGTAAAGTGCATGAGGAGTCGGATATGATATGAATAGAGTCGAGAAAACCTCCCCTCACAGGTGAAATATTTCATGATTATCTTCATCATAGGGACATATTGGTCAAGGATATGAGAGAAAGGGAAAATGGTTTTTTTGGCATCCTTGTATCTAGGTTTGAGATATGGTTCATAGTAGCTCTTATCAAGGTTTCCTTGTTTAAACCATTTCTCTCCCACATTAGGGATCCCTATAGCAGCTGAAATGGCATTAGTGGACATGGTAAAAGTGACCCCAGCAAGAGTGACCTGCCTATCATGAAGATTTGTAATGAGCAACCTTGTCAACATAGGGTGATACTGAATCTACTACACTTTCTCACAAAACTCAAAACAACCAACATGTTTAAAACATGACACCGTGAGGGGAGAAGCCTTGAGATATTTTGTGGTTACTGGTCATATCTGATGATTTTCCCTCCTTTCCCTCCTTTCCCTCCTTTCCTACTCTTATTTGGTGTTTGTTCCTCACTGACACTTCTATCCTCCTCTTTAGACATTTTGAATTTGAAGGCTTTGGAAACCCTAGGGTAAATGGAATGAAATGAAGGGAGTGAGAGACAAAATGAATAGCTTAGTAAAATGGATGGAATGAATGTAAGTGAAAACCAAGGTCTATGAAAACCCTAGGATTTAACAATATTTATGACTGATATGTGTTTTAGGAACATGAATATGGATTTAGTGCATGAAAATGGGAAGGAAATGGAAACTAGGGTTTCATAGCAACAAGCACTTCAAATATTCTTATGGAAGACCAAATATAATAGAAGAGAGGTGTCTTTAGGGTATATTTAATGATTTAAAGCTCTTCAAAGAAATTTATGAGGAAATGAAGCTTGTTGGAGGTGGTGAAATGCTTTGAAACCCTCCCTGAGAAAACGTGCAGCGCTTGCGAAAATGCACATCGCCTCCTGGTAAATGCGCATCGCCTGTGTAATTTGGTCTAGATTTGTTGGGAAAATGCGCATCACTTCCGAGTAAACACGCAGCGCCTAGGAAAATGTGCAATGCCTAAGTCCGAACACGCAAAAACCTTGAATTTTCCTCAAAATGCTCAAAAAAACTTGATATTTTCTCTTCTAATGTAAACTTCTGATGGATGAATGGATGCAATGACTTGATTTGAGGTGTTTTGAAAGGCTTTATAGTAGAGTAGATTTAAAATTTTAATTTGAATTACCCACTTTTCTAATTTTCACTTTTCCTTTGGATTTTGGCACTGATACTCTTTATCTTTCTGACTTTTTGCCATTACAGGTCAAGTCATGGAGTTTGGCTTTCTTTTCTCCACTTAGGCCGGAAATTATTGCATTTGATAGCTTTGGATGAATTTATTAGATATGAGGACATAAAATTACATTTGGAAAAATATAAATAAATTACATATTGAATTTTATATCAAAATGACATTTTGATATAAAAGTCATTAAACTCAAAAACTACAATTTTGAAAGTATGAAAATTACATCATGATGATATTATTTATACTGTCTCATATATGTGCTGACCTCATTTGAAATGAAGGAGTGACCTTGAGAAATATAAAAACCTAATGACCCAATGGGACTACTTTAGACCTTACTTTCATGAATGAGATTTGATTTAAAAGACTTCCTGGTGAAAAGAGAATTTCCATAGGTGTTGTTATGCTCAAGGAGACATGAGAATGAGTCAGCCAATATGATCTTATGAGGGAGAATCATGTTTATTGACAAGGACAACCACCAGTGGAAGAATTTTATATCATAACCTAACGGAATGATTGAAAATTTCTTTAGAATGGTACACCTAATATTCGCATGCAAAATGTATTTTGATCCCTGGTGGAAGTAGGAAAATATTGACACTAAAATTGGCCTTATTAGGGATGGCAGCACCTTGGAGGTGTCAAGAACACCGTAGACTAAGTGCCTAACCATTGGCTAATACGTTCACAAATAGCTGCAAACCTGAAATACTTATAACAACCAAAAATACACACATACTGCAACCTATACACTAGGAAGCTGAAACTAATGCCAAAAACTGAAATGCTGCCTTAGGAAGCTTATTTATGTACAAATCTACCCTACTTTGCTGCAAATTTACTAGATCAAGTGCTATTGTAATGCCAGATTATCCAATCAAGCAACTGTAACAATAATGATGCTTGGCAGTGCTTCAACTAGAACACAATTTGGCATTCTGACAACCATACATGCACACAATGTCTCTGGCTTTGTAACTGTAAACTATCAATGAAAAAATCCAAGGGCAACCTTACCTTTCTTTCCTTCTACTTGAAAAGGTTCCCAAAGAATGGGACTTGACAGTCCAGATCCTGGGACTATATTTGGGTCTCCAATTCAGCTAGATCTTTTTCGATTTTGATGGCAAACTCTTGCAAAAAATTGATCTTAATTTCATGGCTACATCGACAGGACTTCAGATAATAAGAAAGCTATGAAGAAAACTTCTCATCTACCTCATCATTTGTGCACATATCTTCCCATTCTCTAAATCCTATTTCTAATTCTTCCTTCTCCATCCATGTTTCCAAAACGATATGCCACAACTCTGAAAATCACTTAATGACAGATAAATTTTCAATCCATTGTCTACATTTCCCTTGAAATGATTCATAGAACAATCTAATGAAGACATCTTCTTGTTTGACTCTAAGAAGTTCAACAATTTTTTTTAAATTGGCTACATGTTTAAGAGTCAAAGTCAGATGTTCTCCATTAAATATAGGGCCATTACTCAAAAAATATGCATCTTTTGGTAATTGATTAGGAAAACCAGGAAGATTAGAAAATTCGATACATGAATACCTTGAACAAATATAAACAACATCTAAGTCTTTCATTTAGCCAGTGGATCCACCATCAATATTTCGAAACTCGAGATTTCAAACAATGGAGTCGCCAGGTGAATGTTTTAGCCTTCATATGTGTCTAACCATTGTTCACCGTCAGCAATCATATTTGCAACTTGAACAACCTTTCCTGGAGAAGATCTATCACCTCGTTCCCCAGTGGAGTCGCCAAAATTTTATCACTCGGATTGAACCTCGGGCTGAGAAAGGCAATTCTGAGGTAACCTCAAACCACACTTAGCCAAGTAGCTAGCCCTACTAGGCCAGGAGAGGGCTCTCTCTGTATAGATCACAACCAAAATGACTTAGGATAGAAGGTATTAGACTAGGTATAGTAGCTCAGAGTTTTGATTTTGATTGTATATGGTTTTTGTTGGATCAGGAGGGGTCAAACAGCTAGGGTAAGGAAATTAGGTCAAAATTTGCAAGGCGTTCTATGGGGCAAGGTAGGTAAAATTTTTAGCACTTTAGGGTTTTGATGATGAGATGTTTTAAGACAGGTGAGAAGCTAGAAAGAGCATGGTGAACTCGTGATTTCTTTCTAAACTGAAAAAATTACAAATTGTCGATATTTACCCAAAACAAAGCATAGAAATTATGGATTATGTTCATCTAACTTGTAAAAATTCACTTAATATCAATGAAATGATGGATGAAATACACAAAACATTCTAGCATATGAGCACAAATAAGAAACTGAAACTAAACACAATACCACATGGATCCCATAAAAGTAGCTGCAAATTTGATTAATGTCGAGGCCAAAACTTATACAAAATTGTGTCCTTGAGAAGCCAAACCTCCAAATGAGTCCAACCCCATTACAATGACTGAGAAAATACATCATATAGACCTCAAAACCACTCTCCCTAGCCTTAGGTAGTCGAATCCATGAGAGGGGAATAAGTTACACCTAATGCCAAACAAGAAACTGAAGACTAGGAAGACCCAACAATTTGCCTCTGAAAGAGAGGAAATTGATTCATTTGACCTCTAGAAGACTCACCTAATGTATCTACCCTAGATGAAAGTAAAAACATAAAATTTACATTCATTATGACCATTTACATCATTAATTTCTTCATTTTCCAAAGTAAAAATTCAAACTGGATTGAAACTTCAAAATTTGCTGAAGATGGTGAAAATGCAATTTTCCTGGCAAATGCGCAGCGCCCTAACAGGAAACATATCCTCTTTTTCAAGAAATTTTGGAGGCCTTTCCAGGGTCCAAATAATTTCCAAGATAGCTCATTGGAAAGCTCTCTAAGTCTAGTTGCCAAATATTCTTCCATTTTCCAAAATGATTCTCATTTTCCTTATCAAAAAGTGAATCTCCCAAGACTGGTAAACACGCAGCAACCAGGTCAAAAAGGAGGCAGAAACATGAAAATTTGGTAGTTTTTTGCACTTTTGAGGGACCAGTTTACTCCAAATTTTCCAAAACTTCTTAGGGTTTTTGTATTCATCATTCTAAACATGATGGTGGTGGCCATTTATCATTTGGATGCCCCAAAAAATAGTGCAGTGCCCAGGGTGCTGCGCGTTTGGCAAAATTTCTGTATGCCAAAATTTCTCAAAAAACCAAAAATGCACTAAAGTGCCTAATGTGCCAAAAATTTTCCAAAATTGTAAATTTACTTTCTTATAAAGTGCTTGAGGCATGAAGAGACACCTCAACGAGTATGTCTAACCTCTCCTTCTCCTTTTTCTTGGTCAAAGTTTGAATTTTTGCATGGGCTCGTTTGAGCTTGGTCCTTGCAATTTTGTTCCTCATGGCGTAGTGCTTTGCCATTTTCCTCTGAATGCCATTGTCCTTTTTGGCCTTCTCTAGCAACCTCTCCAGATGCAAATTTTCTCTATCAAACCATGATTCTCTATCCTTTCTAATCTCTAAGGCAAGCAGCTCACTTGGAGTGAGCTGCTCTGCCAACTCAGCTTCTCTCTGTCTCTCAAGGGCTAGAGCTCTTTTCATCCCTCTATTTTTTCTTTTCTGTCTTGGAGGTTGATACTCCTCATTTTCAATCTCACCAAATCTTTCCAAGGTCTCCTCCAACAAGGACTTGGCCTTTTCTGACTCTCTTTGTGCTTTGATGGTCCTGACCTCATTGATAATCTGCTTGGTCTTCAGCTGGTGATTTTCTTGCTCAAGAAAATCAATCACTTACTTTGCTCTATCAAGATTAGCTTGAAGTTCACTAATCTTTTCTTCTTTGACTTTGATTGCTGCACTAGTGATTTTGTCCTCATCTTCCTCATCAGGGTCAATTAGATGAAATTCCTGCTCTGTTTCATGTTTATCCTTCTACTCCTCAATGATTGGCTCTTTAGCATTTTCCTTGCCCTTGCTCACATGTTTTGTTGGTGAAGAAGGCATGGCTCCTTTCACTCCAAGTGAAGCAAACACATACCTGTAGCCTCTCTGATAGATCTTGGGAAATGGCTCAACATTATTCACATTAGCCCAAGTTGCCTCAATTTCCTCCTCACTGCTTGATGACTCAGTATCATGATGTGATGATGAAGGGTTATGGAAAGGTGAAGAAGTAGGATCAGCATGAGGTGAATGCATCTGACTAGGTGATGATGTATGAGCAGCAGGTTGAGATGGAGGAGTGGATATGGGAGGATGAGATGATGAACGGATACTTTGATCATGCTGACTAGATGGGGTAGTGAAGACTTCATTTGCTATGAATGTGTCCCATGGGATGTTCTTTTTCTCAAGCTAAAGCATGAATATCATCTTCATGAGGGAGTCATGGAAAAAACTCTGCATTTGATGATTATAATCCCTCTTTTGTACTATGTATGCCCTCTTGTCAATGCTTCAGGAGAGATAGTAGGGTATGTGAAGCATTCTCACTCTAGTGAAGTGAATGAGGAGTCGGATATGATATGAATAGAGTCAAGAAAACCTCCCCTCACAGGTGAAATATTTCATGATTATCTTCATCATAGGGACATATCGGTCAAGGATATGAGAGAAGGAGAAAACAGTCTTTTTTTCATCCTTGTATCTAGGTTTGAGATATGGTTCATAGTAGCTCTAATCAAGGTTTCCTTGTTTAAACCATTTCTCTCCCACATTAGGGATCCTTGTAGCAGCTGAAATGGAATTATTGGACATGGTAAAAGTGACCCCAACAAGAGTGACCTGCCTATCATGAATATTTGTAACAAACAACCTTGTCAACATAGGGTGATACTGAATCTGCTGCACTTTATCACAAAACTCAAAACAACCAACATGTTTAAAACATGACACAGTGAGGGGAGAAGCCATGAGCTCTTTTGTGGTTACTGGTTCATATCTGATGATTTTCCCTCCTTTCCCTCCTTTCCTACTCTTCTTTGGTGTTTGTTCCTCAATGACACTTTTTTCCTCCTCTTCAGAAATTTTGAATTTGAAGGCTTTGGAAACCCTAGGGTAAATGGAATGAAATGAAGGGAGTGAGAGATGAAATGACTAGCTTAGGAAAATGGAGGGAATGAATGTAAATGAAAACCTAGGTCTATGAAAACCCTAGGATTTAACAATATTTATGACTGATATGTGTTTTAGGAACATGAATATGGATTTAGTGCATGAAAATGGGAAGGAAATGGAAACTAGGGTTTCATAGCAACAAGCACTTCAAATATTCTTATGGAACACCAAATATAATGGAAGAGAGGTATCTTTAGGGTCTACTTACTGATTTAAATCTCTTTGAAGAAATTTATGAGGAAATGAAGCTTTTTGGAGGTGGTGAAATACTTTGAAACCCTCCCTGAGCAAACGCGCAACGTTCTGGAGGAACGCGCAGCGCTCAAGCAAACGCACAGTGCCTCTTGGTAAACACGTAGTGCCTGTGTAATTTCATCTGGATTTTTTGGGAAAATGCGCAGCGCTTCTGGGTAAACACGCAACGCTTCTGGGTAAACGCACAGTGCCTAGGAAAACATGTAGCGCCTGACTGCGAACGCGCAATGACCTTGAATTTTTCTCAAAATGCTTAGAAAAAACTTGAAATTTTTTCTTCTACTGGAAACTTATGATGGATGAATGGATGTAATGACTTACTTTGAGGAGTTTTGAAAGGCTTTATAGCATAGTGGATTTAAAATTTTAATTTGAATCACCCACTTTTCTAATGTTCACTTTTCCTTTGGATTTTGGCACTAATACTCTTTATCTTTCTGACTTTTTGGCATTGCAGGTTGATCAAGTCATGGAGTTTAGCTTTATTTTCTCCACTTAGGCCAGAAATGATTGCGTTTGACAGCTTGGGATGAATTTATTACATATGAGGACATAAAATTACATTTGGAAAAATATAAATAAATTACATATTGAATTTTATATCAAAATTACATTTTGATATAAAAGTCATTAAACTCAAAAATTACAATTCTAAAAGTATGAAAATTACATCATGATGATATTATTTAGTCCCTCTCATATATGTGCTGACCTCATCTTAAATGAAGGAGTGACCTTGAGAAATATAAAAACCTAATGACCTTAATGGGACTACTTTAGACCTGACTTTCATGAATGAGATTTTATTTAAAAGACTTCCTGGTGAAAAGATAATTTCCATAGGTGTTCTTATGCTCAAGGAGACATGAGAATGAGTCAGTCAATATGATATTCTAAGGGAGAATGAAGTTTATTGAAAAGGAAAACCACCAGTGGAACAATTTTATATCATGACCTAATGGAATGATTGAAAATTTCTTTAGAATGGGACACCTAAGATGCACATGCAAAATGTGTTTTGATCCCTGGTGGAAGTATGAAAATACTGACACTAACAGCATCCTCTCTAAAGCAAAAGATGCAAGAATGGCCCCATATCCAAATTTTTTCAACTTCCCATTCTTAGCTCTCATGAGTTGGCCCTTCATGTTAGCCAACACTCCTTCACTCCGGTTGAAAATTGTTCCTTTGAAACACTCAATTGCAGTCTGCATTTGTGCTTTGGTAGCCACATGCAGAGCTGCACTCCCACATAACCTGGTAATTGTGAATGCTATGATTTTGAGCTCTAGTCGCACAATAGTTTTGATATCTATGCGGTCTTCCTTTAACTCTAAACCTCGGCTACACTATTGAGCCAGGTAAGTAGCAGTGGGAAGACCTCCTAGTATGGTCCCAAATAAGGAAATTTCCCTCCCTCTAAGAGGAAATCTAGTGAGGAAATATATGTCCTCTAGCTCAATCACAAGCCAATAGTCTCCAATAACGAAACATTGATCTCTAACATCCCATGCATTCACTAGCTAGGTCATCAGCTCAACATGTGCTTTCATGCTCTGAATCATCCAAAACTTGTACAAGCCACAATTTTTTAATGAGCACATAGTTTCTGGATCATCCATGGCTTCATTTTCCACGAGTTCATGCTCTCTTTCTCGCCATTCTAACATGACTATAGACCTACACATCAGTAAATTAACCATTAAAAATCATTTGGGAGAAATTTGAGCCATTTTTCTGGAGAAATCTATGTTTTTCAAAACCCCACTGCACTTGTGCAAGGTCTCTGTTTACATAGTGCATTTTTGTGCACTGTTATACATAGAAACTACGGCAGCCCAACAATTTTTCTTTTGAAAAATTGTCGGGGTGCGCGGTTTTCTCCACGAAAACCCATGCAGCCCCAATTGTGGATTTTAAAACATGTTTTCCTCCTAAAAAATTCCCTAAAATCTTTAAATTATAAATTAAATGGATGAAAACAAAGACAATGATGATATGGATTACCTGGTGCGAATGGTTCTCGAAATATTCGGTCATTTATTCTTATATCACCTTCGGAAGTTTTTGGGCAAAAGCTCTCTCTGCTCTGTTCTCAAAATAAAAAGGTGACAATGACTTGTTTAAACTTAGATGAAAATGTATTTCGGAGACCTAGTCCTAATAATGTTATTTATCCGAAAGACATTTTCATCTACATTATGGATCACAAAAGTCTTAGATCGAAAATTGTTTAAACTTATTTTTGTAGTTTTAAATAAATAAAATAATATTATTTTATTTTATTTTACTTTTAACAAGTAAACTCAAAATATTTTTCCTTTTTTAGAGCATATATTTGTAATTGTTTGATTTTTTGTGCAGGATAAAGGATTTTTGGTGAAAAGAATCATTTTGACATTGAGTGCACTTTTATCACTTTTTCAGACTCTATAAAAATACGAAAAAGCGAAACCCTGGAGTCCTCTTTTAAGCCCTTTTCAGACTCTCTAAATATTTTTTTTTTATTTTTTTCTTGTTTAGACTAATCCTAATCTTCCCATTTTTTCTCCTTCCATCCCACCCACGAGTTTCGAACCGGTGACCTTACAGAACAGAGTGCCTTAACAGTGCACCCCATCACCGACTGTTCTACACCACATGGGCTCAGACTCTCTAAATATTAAAAGATCACCACACTTGACTATTTGAACTCCTTAAAATAAATGAATAGATGTCTATTCAGTATAAGTTTACCCTTTTTCCGAATTGAATTGGACTAGTTACGAAAAAGGTATACGTTGACTAATCATGGTCAATAGAGTTCTCTCCTGCATTATTTTATCCTTTTTCAGGCTTAAGGGACTAAATTTATGAAAAAGAACAACCATGGAGTTTACTTATGTTTTTCTTCTGACTCCCTAAAACTGAAAAACGTTGAGTTATTCCTATACTAGACTCATTAAAACTAAATAGTACAGGACCTGTCGATCACAACAGGACCGAACCACTCCTTCTTAGGGTTCTTTTTTAATACTAATATGGAATCATCTGAAGGATTATCTTACACAACAATAAAATTTTATCCTCCTCAAGCTTGAAAAAAATAAAGAGGTACTTGCCAGTAATGGTGGGGGGAAAAGAGAGAAAAAGAATCCATTTGTCGTCCTTGTTTTAGAAAGCAGCATGTCACTCTTGAACATGACACTTTGTCACACTTGTACCTAGGTTGGGAAATACTTTGTCTTACAATTAATCAAACCACATTGAAAGTCTTCAGCTTGTTTCTGGGTATTATCTTATATCAAATGTTTCCAAGCCATTTACATTGTCGTTATGTGTTCAAGGGAAAGTTAAATAAACCTTTCATTGCAAATATTTGTCTCCATTCGTGTTGACCATCCTTGAGTCAGTCCTTGCAAAACATTTCTTCAAAACTTGATCTAATGGTTTCGTGTCATAGGCTTTCCTGCGACAGATCACTTTCTATCAACATCAACTCATTTTCTAGGAAGTTGATCTAGAATCCTATCGGTACCTTGGAATCTGAATGCCCTAATGGTAGGTTTCTCGCCTTCAACGATAGGTTTTAATCATTGACCTTCAATCGAATGATTCTAAGGGTTTTATATTGAAAATCATTCATTCACACTTCATTGATTCTACTAAAGTACTTTGAGGGCCATTGTCATTATTGATGGTTTCTCTCACACTTGTTAATGGTTCTCATCATTGACCTGTAATCAAGTGGTTTCTACCATGTTCTACTCTGACATAATAAATCGCATGGATAGATTCGTACTATTTTGAGAAGTGGAAATCATGACCCTGGATCTAGTTTCCACCATCCAAGCTGCGATGAGTTTTTTTATTCATTATGTAGTAGACTTCTAATGACAGATGGTTGCGCCCATATTGTGTCTACTTTTGATGTAATACTGAAATCATATATGTACCAGAACACTTAGTTAGTTTTTCTCTGAGTATGGGAATTCCTACCTCAGCGATTATATATATTTGCATTGAATTTTTTTACATGTTTTTGACTGGTGTCTCTAATCCAATCCTTGTAATGATAAAGCACTTCACTCTTCAAAAAAACTTTCTCATACTTCACACTTTTGGGGGTAATTTGTTATATGTAATTTTGTCACCATGACATTTGACTGTTCATATGGGTCTATCACCATCCATATCATGTTCTGTTAGAGGTCAAAAACACTCATGTTCCTGAATCAAGTCCTGGAAATTGGAGAAAAGCTCTATAAAACCCTTAAAATACTACCTGCGTGGTTTTTCTAGCCTTTTCCTGCACATAAGCTAATGATCCTTCCATTAGCTGCAGAGATCATCGCTCTGTTTGCCACTAAAACCTGTGCACCCCTGTGAAAATAAAGTAAAAATAAAAAGTAACTTATAGAAGCCTTGTTGGTCTAATATTCTCCCAACTAGAAGCCTCTAGAGTCGTGCCAGTTCGAGCTTTATCCCTCCATTTATGGAGCTTATACCTTGGGCCAAGGAACTCAAATCCCTTCATGGGAGTGTTGGAAATATTTTCATTGATGTCAAAGGAGCAGCACCAGAATTATCGTTAAGGACAAAGGAGCATATCAGGATCAGCAGGAGCATAAAGGAGCTATAAGGCAAAGAAGGAAAAAGTATAGTGGAGGAAGAGAAAAGAGGAAGAGGAGCAGCAAAGTGTGAAAGGAGTAGCATTAGAGGCAAAGGAGTAAGGCGGAGGAGAAGCAAAGAGGCATGGATCAACGCCAGAATCATTATCTAAGGCAAAGGAGTAGAGAGGAGTAGCATTATGCAGAAAAGAGGCAAGGAGCAGAAATGTGCAGCAAAGAGCCAAGGAGCAGTAGTAGAATCATTATCTAAGGCAAAGGAGAAGAAAAGAGGCAGAACAATGCAGTTCAGTTAGGTGTGATTCCAGTCTAGAGCAAGTGGATGTGTGTGCAGGTTGAATAAGAAACAAATCCGTATTCTGGATTTGGAGATCTAATACTGAATGGTGTTATGTATTCAGCATTGAAATAGTATGTAAAGTGGCAGCAGTGTATAATCATAGATCCAAGCGACTAAGAGAAGAGAAGGCCCGGGAAGGAGTAACGTGGAGGAGACAGAGTTGTAGAGCAGCGGAAATTCAATAGACAGGTGAAATGATAAAGGCATAAAAACCCCTAAGAAAATTTCCAAAGGAGAGAATGGACAGTTCTGATTAAATCACAAAGATTAGCTTGAAGATCGACGATTTAGATCTCATCACAGATTAAATTTTGAAAGTGCCAAAGTGGACACGTGTCGAGTGGAGGTCCTTGCGCATATTGCATAGTGCATGTGATATGGTATAATAGTTAATGGCAGAGATGTAAATTTACAAAGTGCCTATGAGGTAAATCAGTGAAGAGCTGAAGTGCGATGGGCAAGGTTTTGCGACATGCGATAAAGTATTCGCAGCGATTTGTGAAATCGAAAAATCGGTATTATTGTGATATGGTTAAACTTGTGAAGTTTCCATAATGTGCAAAGGTTGTGATGCGATAAGAACTGGGGTTTATGATGCGATGTGATCGCATATCACTATCAGCTATTTATATGTTTATTAATTTATCGCAAGTTACATGTTGTAAGTAGTGATACCCAATATGTGAAGTTATGATTTGCCTTGGTGTTGAATATAGTGATCCGACATGCGTACTGGGTAATTGTGTGGGCCATAAGAAATGGGTAATTTTAAGGCACGTGCAATTTAGCGGGTTGAGTCGGGTAATTTCCAGAAGAAATGTGTGCAAAACATTGTTCGGCAGCTTAATCGCATATCGCAATCATAAGAGGAATGATGATAGCAAAAACAACAGACACATAAATTGAAAAATCCGAAGTGCGGTAGATGGTGTGGAAAGATGACATGGTAGTGACGTGGTGATGATGTGGCAGTGACGTGGAAAGCTGACGCAGCCCCGATCCCACAGATCGCAGTTAATTTATGATTACATGGCAGTGACATGGCATGATGACCTGGAGATGACGTGGACCTGGCTGGCATATAGCACATTGCAAGCTCAAGAGGATAAGCGCTCAAGAATCATTTTAAAACGATGAAGTGTGAGATGTGATACAAGGAGTGGACGTGATGGAATTACAAAGCCAAATACTAAAGGATTTAAAGTTCGGCGTGGGACCCAATCAGATATCACAATCACAAATCTCAAGAGGAATAGAACCACGTTGAAACGCCGAAATGCGAAGAGCGAAAAGAGCCAGGATGCGATGTAGTTTCAAAGGTGAAATCCAAAGGATTCAAATCCGGATGTAAAGAATTTCCTGCGTTAAATCGCATCGAAGGAAGAAAAGGAGGATTATAACATAAAACCTATGGAATTCTAAAATGTGATAGATGTGACCGGACTTGATATCATTCGGAGGTAAATATTGATATTTTTCAGATCCAGGGTTCTCTGTGGATATGCCTGTTTTACGAAGAAAAGACTGAATGCAAGAAAAATACTCGGGTGTATAAAGAAAAATATGAATGGGAGTAGACTTGGATAAGACCCAACTCTAAGTGCAAAATGGTGTTATGTGGTTGTGGCAATGAGTTAAAAGGAAAGGTTGAATGCAAGAGGAAAGACTCGGGAAAGTGACCTGATACTTGTGCAAGGTTAGTGCGGTAGTTTAATAACAAAGTCTGAACGCAGCAAAAGGAGACTCGAGTAAGTGACCCAACACAGAGCAAAGGAGCAAGTGAAGGCTAAACACTGCGAGCATGAGCAGAAGAGGCAGAGTCGGGAAAAAGGAGATATGGTGGCATTGTTGGAAATGTGTCAGTTGGGTCAAGTCAGGAAAAAATCATTTTTGCATAATTGTTATGATATAACTGGAGAAACAGAAAAGAAAATGACAGCAGCAGAAAGTAAAAACGCATAGCGAGCCAATGAAAGGGTTGAGTGAAATATAATTGTTGTAAGGCATAGGAAAAACTCCAATGAGTGTTGAAATGATTATTTCTGATATAATAACATGAACTGAAGTATAAGGAATCGAATGGGTGGAAGGAAGAGAGACATGCTTGTTCACTTCGTATTCCCTGTTGAATGAAAACAGTCAGGAGTTATCTGTATAAGAGATGTGATATCACTGTCCAGAAGCAGGTTAGAAAGCTGCAGAATGGATGAGAGTGGAAGAATGTAAGAGAGCTGCAGAAGGTTGGAGAGTGGAAGAATAAGAGAGAGTTGATAGAGATGTTGTGCATATCGGGAGCTGATATGAAGTAGATATGAAGGGTGAAGAGGCAGCAGTGGAGAAGGAGTATAACAGAGTTGATATCTAGGTAAATCAATATTTTAGTTTCATGTTGAGTGAAGGGATTGTAGTCTCCTTTCAAGTTGTAGCTTGATAAATTTCCAGTTGGAGCTGGGTGAGGTAGGAGCCTCTTGTGGGTTGTAGCCCGTAGAAAATACACGGGAGTTGGTGCTTTTGTTTCAAGTTGAATCTTGATAGATGTCTACTTGGAGCTGGGTGAGGTAGAAGCCTCTTGTGGGTTGTAGCGTGTAGAAAATAGATGGGAGTTGGAGCTTCCTTGCAAGTTGTAGCTTGCAGAAATTGAGGTAGGAGCCTCCTGTAGGTTGGAGCCTACAGAAAATCAGTGGTGAGAGGGAGTTGGAGCTTTCCTTTGCATCACACAATAATAAGATGTGGTTTTCTCCCTTATGGGTTTCCACTTATATCTAGTGTCTATGTGCTTGATGATTATGTGTTGATGTGATGTTTTAATTTGCTTAATTACTTGTTTTCCACACATTCAGTTTGTTGATTCATTATGTATTAAGTTGCTTATAAAATCAAGTAGTTAATGGGCGTAAAGAAAAGAGTTTTAAATGTCCATGAATGCTTTATTGATTCTTTGGGTTTAGAAAGGGTTCATTAGGGAGGAATATATCCCTCTCTTAATGGAGCTGAAACTACTACAACCTCCCTATATATTGAGCTCAAGTTTCAGGTTCAGGGGTAGATATACCTATATGCTAATGTGAATAGAGACTGATTTGTATAGTTTCTAAGCTAGAGAGAGTTCATAGAGTGCATACTTTCTATACTAGTGATTTGTTGTTGACACATTGAAGATCACACCTTTGTTCCCATGACTTCATGTTGGTCATTCTAGAGAGGAAGGCTTATAATATTGAAGGAAAATGATTTCTCAAACACCCGGGAGGAATATGTACAACATCAAGGCATCTGGTTGTAAGATTTCTATTTCTAATTTATGAAAATACATATGGATCCCTTTTTCTCATTGTCTTGTTTATGAATTCATGGAAATGATGCCAATACTTATATTCCTTGATCACTAATTTGTATTGGTATTTTTTATCATTATATACTGCAAATGCTTTGATAATTTTTCTTGTCTGTGATTGCAGGTTCTACTCATCATTGAAGAACTACTTTGGAGTGACGGAAAAATGACTACATCAAACGTTTGGATTGAAAGGTAGGAGCATGTCCTCTCTACTTTCTTGTTGTAATGATCTTAAAATACAAATAATCTAGAGAAAGAGATATTCAAATGGACCTTTGTTTCTAGTTACTCACTGGAGTACTAGGGAGATCGCTCTTATCTGGAAGAGGGATTAATCCAGATAACAGTTGTAAAAGTAACAACCATCTAATTATCCTAGCATTAGCATCTGGTTTGTTCATTAAACATTTGATTGTTTAATGGTCAGTGCGAACAAAGGTTTGATACCCCGTTACATAATGTCTAAATTTGTTTAAAGCATGGGAAACGGCTAACATCTCCTTCTCTATGACATTATAATTTAGCTCGGTCTCAGACAAGTTCTTACTGATGAAATAGATTGCATAAGGTAATTTGTCTTCTAATTGTCCTGATGTTTCCCCCACAACTTTTTCGGATGCATATGTGTGGATGTGGAAAGGCAGGGTTCAATTTGGACCTTGGAGAATGGGGGCAGTAGTCAACTTTCCCTTAATGAGCTGAAAAGCCTTTTGACAAGAACCAAACCAGATAAACTCAGAATATTTGGCCAATAAACCAAATAGTGGCAAAGCCATCTTACTAAAATCTATGATGAATCTTCTATAATAACCAATTAACCCTAAGAAACTCCTGACATCTCTCTTCTTTTGAGGAGAAGGTACCCTTTTGATAATAGTGATTTTGCTCGGGTCCACCTATATTCCTGCTTCAGAGATTGAGTTTCCTAATACAATTCCTGCTCTTTTTAGGAATTCACACTTTTTTGGGCTCAAGGAGATATGCATCTGAATGCACCTTCTCAGTACTTTACCCAAATTGGAGAGAGCTTCCTGGAAGTCATCCCCATATGGTGTGAAATCATCCATGTATATTTCAATAGATTCATGGACTAGCTCAGAGAAAATGCTTAGGAAAACTCTTTGGAAGGTAATTGGGGCATTGCACAACCCAAATGGTAGGACTCTGTAAGCGAAGGTACTCCAAGGGAAAGTGAAAGTAGTCTTATCTTGGTCTTCGGGGCTGACTTGAATCTGATTGTACCCACTGAACCCATATAATAAGGAAAATAACTTCTTCACTGCAAGACCATCCAGGACTTGGTCTATAAAGGGAAAAGGAAAATGGTCCTTCTTGGTGGATTTTTTAAGTTCCCGATAATCAACACAAATTCGCCATTTTCCATTCTTCTTCCGGACTAGGACAAGAGGAGATACACACTCACTATTTGATATAAGATAAATAAATCCTGCATCCAACATTTTCTGCAGATCTTCCTTGACTATGTCCTTCGGAGATGGGTTCATCCTTATTTGGGGTTGTCACATAGGCTTTCATCCTTCTTTAATGTAAATATGATGTATGCATACAGAAGGATGCACCCCTTTCATGTCCTTGTAATCCCAAGAAAATGCATCTAGGTTTTCTTTTAAAAGTTGGCATAAGTGCTTTTATTCTTCATCCGAATGGTTTGAATTGATTTTCAGAGATATTGATGGGCTAAACTCAACAGCCTTGGTGTTTTCAAAGGTATACTTGACTGAGTGAACTTACATCCAAGGTTGGATTTCAAATTCTTTGACTAGGTTTTCAAGAGGACTGTTAGTGGAGGACTAGTTTTGAATGGCATAGTCAATAAGTTCGTCTTCATCAAGTTGTCCCCTTCTAAGAACAACATCTATGGTAAAAATAGGGGCAGTTTTATATACCTCCTCTTCTTCATCCTCAAACCATATAGGTATATCATGATCAATGGAAGGCTGGGATGGAGGATATAATACCAGTTTTTTAGATAAGGGCACATTTTTAATAGTCATTTTTATGGCCCAACAGCTAATAAAAGCATCTTCAGAGGCTAACCAAGGTCTCCTTAATATGAGAGGATATCCATTGAACTTGTTTTTTGGTTTCATAACCATGAAATTAGTAGGATACCTCCAAGAGTCAATTGTAACCATAACATCCTCAACTATTCCTTTCGAAGTTACTATGGACCAATCTGCAAGTTGCAGAACTATTGTGGTTTTCCTTGAAGTCCCTTGGAGATTAAGTTTCAACATAGTTTCCTTGGTCATAACATTTATGGAAGCCCCTAGATGAAGTAGAGTGTTGGGGACTATAACAACATCTATGTGCACATCTACAACTAGACTGCCAGGGTCCAGGAACTTTTGAAAGATCACCCTCCCCAGCATTAAGTCGGACAGTTGCCCTACCACATTGATGGTGGGGGTATATTTCTTCTTTCTCCCAGGTTTCTTGAAGAACTTTTCCTTTATGAGCCTATTGTAAATAGGGACATCCTTAATGTCCTAGAGAAGTGGTATATTTACACACAATTTTTTCAACACTCCTAGAAGTTCAGTCTCCTTTATGGTGTGCTAACTAGGATGGATCAAGCGCTCAGGAAAAGGAGGTTGTTGGATTTGAGTGTTACCTTCTTCCTTTTCCTCCTCAACCTCTTCAGGTGGAGATGGAGGGTGGTTATCTGGGAGTACTATTCCTGACGTGAGATTAATCTCTTGTTTCTCCATAGCATAAGCTAGATAGGATGTTTCTCCACTGTAAACTTGTTGCACCTATCTGTTGCTCGAGTTCGAATTTGGTTGTGCAAGAATTTGAGGCAGCTTGGGTGGAGCAGCCGCGAGTAATCTGAGGTTGAGGTTGGGGTGGAGGCATTAGAGAAGGTGGTTGATTGTGTTGAGGCCTCCACCCTTAGGATGGATTGTTCCAGTGAGGTTGTTGTGGAACATACTTCTGAAATGGTTGGCTCACAGGCTAAGGGTGATATGGAGGGTTGCAAGACCAAGTAGGAGGTGTATGCCAGGATGGAGGAGTGGGGGTGTACCAAGGTTTCATGGGTGCACTCTGATTATTGTGATAGTAAGAGTAAGGTGCACCTTGCATTCCATGTTGATATGGCCTAGGGCCTTGAGGCCTTCTCTGGTTGATGAAACAGAGTTGCTCTGGCCCTACTGCCCCACCTTCATATACAGCTTTAAGTCCAGGTAAGGAGGGACACTTTTTTGTGGCATGATTCTCTTCACAGACTAAGAAAACCTTTATGACACTTAGTGGACATTCATTTCTTGGATGCTTTCTATCTAGGGAAAAATATAGGCAAGGATATTTCTACCTCCTCTTGATTTCTTTTGACATGCATTGTGTCCATTTGCAAAGAAAAGGTGTGCAGCATGTCACTCTTTAAGTCCTCCAAAATGTTTCCAATCTCATGTTTGATGGAGGTGGAAGAGGAAGGGGTATTGGATGTGCTTTGGCCAGCTCTGCCTTTCTTCCTAACTTCCCTAGAATGGTTCCAAAAGACATTCTTGATTGTTTCATAAGGCAGTTAGTAGATATATCCTCCTGATAACATATTTAAGGTTTCTATCATCTCCTCTCAGATCCCTCAGAGAAGTACAAGTTTAAGTGATCCAGGATCAAGAATACATTTGGCTTTCTTATAGTTTAATTGAAACCTCTCTTCATATTCTTCCAAGTATTCATCAAGCCCTAGAGTCATCCTAAATATCTCATCCTTAGTTTCCTTGGACCTACAGTAGTCTTTGTATTTGTTGTTGAAGGCCTCTTGAATCTGTGCCTAGGTAGTGATGTTTTTCCCAAGTAGACCCATGAACCAGCGTAAGGATCCATCCTTAAGGGTGGATGGGAATAGCTTCAATTTCTTATCATATAAGGCATATTCATAGGTCCTACAGACAACAAAAAATTAAAACATGAATGTGTCAGGGTGTTCTGAGGTAATTCCATGAAAGGGTGGAAGAGTTGAGGGGCAAATGTTTTTCATCTTAGCTTCCCCATATTCCTCTCTAATGGGAAAGGCTTCCTAGGTTTCAGTTTCATCCATGGATGTGATAGGTGAAGCAGTTCCCTCAGTTGAAACAAAGATATTCTTCTTCCCCAATAGGTTCTTCAAATTTTTCAGAAGGCTCACCTATGGTGTGTTCAATCTCACAACCACTGAAGAAGAGTGAAGGATGGATATGTGGTGATGTGGGGGTTTTAGGTAAAAAAATTCCCTGAGTATCCCCACTCCTACGAGGCATGAAAATCAGACCTTTTTTTATTTTTTCAATATTTCTGAAACAACATAAAAAAGGAAAGCAGAAAATAATTCTAAAACAAAATCAAAACATCTACTAGACACCTCCCTGGCAATGGTGCCAAAAAGTGGTGAAACTTGGTATTGCACCAAGAATGCTGCAACTCCCAGGGGCTGCCCTACTTTACTTTATCAACTCAAGGTTCATACAAACTTGGAGGTGACAATGCTATATACACAGCAGATGCATTCTACTCATGTAATCCTCTTCTGAGCTCTACGAAAGGGTGCTACTTCTAGGGTTTCTAGGTGAATTTTGTCACACTTCTACAATTAGGCCTAGGGCTACCAGTGATTCAAAGCCATGGAACTATTAGCATGTACAAAATTATACCATAGTAATCAATTAAATTTAACTATTCTGCAATGAATGAAATCTACTTAATAGACTATGATAATAATTGTAAAGCAACCTAGGTCCCTTACATGAAGTAAATTGCTGAATTGAAATGACAGAAAGGAAATTAATCTAATCACACTTTAGATGGGCCAATTGGATAAACACACTATACTTACTCTATGATCTATCTATCATGCTTTCATTCATGCAACTATTCATGACCTAACTATGCTCGAAATTGTGTTGTTTTGCAACTAGGAGAAGGAAGTGCTAAGCTGGATGATGGAAGGCTTGAACACATGGGGGCAAGGTTGTAGGTGTATGAGTGGGTCTTGTAGGTTTAGAAGGTGGACATGGTAGTTTCTGGGCTTAAGGAGGGGCCCACGGGTGTTGTTCCAAGAGCTGCTATAGGTTTCGTATAGTGCTACAGGTAAGTCCTGAATTGCTACAAGAAACAGGCCGAAGGCAATCCGAGGCCAAAAAGAGGTGGAAAAAAGGTAGGAAAGGTGGTGTGAAGGTGGATGAATATGAATAGGAGGTGGAACTCCCCTTGGCCGACCTTGGAGCCCCTTGGGAGGCATGTCTTGCACCCCTAGGGTTTTTTCACGGTGTAGGGATGAAAATTTTGAAAACAAGTTGATGGTGATTTTTTTGAAAAAAGAGCTGATGGAAGATGAGAAAGCTGGAGGTGATGGTGGACTTCTCCTTGGCTGTGTTACATGTTCCTGCAATCAAATTACCTATTCATGCAATAAATATGGACAAATTCATGATAAAGATAGTGGAAAGTATTACTTGAATTTGTAAAGAAAATCTACTCTAATCTTAGAAGAAAATATCTACCACAACATATTGAACATGTTCATGGAATTATGGCAGCTAATCTCATCTATTCCAAGAAATCATAAACTAAAAATCATTTTTGGCCAGTGGGGAAGGTCTACCCTCCTTAAGCTCTATTAACAGAGGTGATAGGGGGAGGCTTGACTCACAGCTTTATGGAGTTTATCACCTAATCTACCACTCATGTAAGGAGACTAAATCTACAGCAAAATACAAATAGAAGTAAACTAAAATAGTAAATGAAAATACCAATAAACTAGTTCATAAACAAAACTAGCTAAATGGCATGAAAGGAAAGAATGATTACACAAGAGAGGTTGAGGCTCATGGATTGGGCCCTAACCCACAAGCCTAGCTCTATGGAACACAATCAGTAGGGAAAAATCTGAATACTCGTTTAATTTCAAGAAGATAGTCTCATCACATCCATGAAAGTCTTGAAAATTTGATTACAATAATAAAGAGCCTAATGGCTTTCTCCAAAATCCGAATCCTAATGAACTCTTTCTCAGCTCTATTTAACCTAAAGGGTAGTTACCAACATATCCCTAGAAAATAGGTGATGAGTCCACTTGAATCCAAGTAAATTATGGCTTTGAATGCACTTGATCTTGAGTTTTCTTGGTTGCCTTTGATTTTGAGTTGTTGGAGGGAAACTCGAGGATACCTTGGCTTCCTTTGGGAGTTAAGGAGGGTGGAAAACCCCCTAGAATATCTCCTTGTTGTCTATTCTAAGTCTTTATGACAAAATCTTCACAAAAATGCCTTATCTTCATGATTTTCCTGCATTTAACCTTATGTTAGGTACTCGAAGTATGTTAGCCTCAATAACCACCTACACTGGAATCATAATACCATAGTATAATAAAAAATGCAAGAAAAGAGATTTAATAAGGAAAAAAGGTGGCCATTAACCCCTCCAAATGTACCTAACTCATCACAAACAATGACTAAAATTTTCATATATATGATTATTAGTAGCTAATTTATAGTATCTTATAGTGCGACCAACATTTTGGTCGTTAATGTTGCAAATTAATAACTAAATTCATGTGTGATCATGTAGTTGTATATTTTGTTGTGTATTTGGTCATTAATTGTGGAAATTAATAACTAAATTCATGACTAAATATCTTACTAGACAATAAAATAGAGACAACCAATTAATTATTAATCCAAAGACAACTAAAAGCTGGTAGTGTTATAAGATACTGTAAATTAGCCACTTTTGGTCAGTGACTAAAAAATAGTCATTTATATGAAAATTTTAGTCATTTTTCTAGTAACTAATTAGCCATTTTGTACTAGTGAAGGATGTGTTCCAAAAGCCTAAAGGGATACCACCTATGATGGAAACATTGGGTTATACACGCAATTTGTTATAGAAGCAAGTGGGGTGAAGAAACAATTCCAGCAGCTACTTGAACATGGTTTCATTTAACCGAGAACACCACCATGTCGGTCATTCATTTTCGATGCGCCAAAGAAGGACGAGACTTGACAAATGTGTATATATTACAGGGAATTAAAAAAAAATATGTTGAAGAACATGTATCTGCTACCAGAACAAATGATCTGTTGGATCATTTGCACCAAGTGAAATAGTTAGACATAAATTCTGAATATCACCAAGTTAGATTTAGAGAAGAATATACCTAGAAGACCAACTTCAAAACCAAGTATGGTTTGTATGAGTGGTTAGTCATTCCATTTTCCCTATGAAATGCATGAGCTACATTTATTAGGTTAATGAACGATATACTATGTCTTTCTATTGATTCATTTATTATTGTATATGTGGAAGATATACTGGTATATAGTGGTACATGGGAGGAACACATTTCACATTTGACACAGGTGTTAGAGACATTAAAGAATCACCAGTCGCTAGAAAATCTCAAGAATTGTGAGTTTGCATAGAAATTAGGTGTATCTTATGTATGTGATATAGGTGGAGGAGAGATGGAAATATATCCTACGAAGATGGATGCCATCATGAAATGATTGGTACCTAATAATGATTCTAAGGTTAGGATTTTCACTGGGGTGGCACAACACCTGAGGAAATTCATAACCTCATTTTCAGTGATAGCAGTACCACTCCACACCGTAATAGATAGTGGTAAGATTTTTCAGTGGGGAAAGGATCAGTAATGGGCCTCTGAGGAGCTAAAGAATATGATCATTCAAGAACATGTTCTAGCATTATCAAACTTGCAACATCCCTTAAAAGTGGAGATAGATGAAATTGGGTATGTTATGGGAGCATTCTTGATGCAGGGAGGAAGGCTTGTATGCTACCATTATGAGGTATTCCATTGGGAAGTTCTTAACTACTCTACCTATGACAAGGATCTCTATGCCCTCATGCAAGCTATGAATAAGTGGAAGCATTATCTAACGGGAAAGGAGATAGTAATCCACATATATCAACAACCACTACAGTACCTATAGGCATAAAGTAATCTAAAATAGACCAAGCATTACAAGTGGATGGGTTTTCTACAATAGTTTCATTTAGTGATCAATTATAAGAAGGGAAGCACAAACAAGTTTTTGACATTCTTGTAAGGCCACCCACATCAAATATCAAACCTTTGGGAAATATGATCCACATGGAACCACTCACCCATGATGCATACAGAGAGGCATATTTAGAGGATGAGGACTTCAATGAGGTGTTTTAGAAGTTGTAGAGTCACATGCGTCTGCTTTATGGTGACAACACATTTGACTTCCATCTCCAGGATGATTAATCAACGAGTTGAATAAGTTATGTGCTCATAAATGTGAGTGATTGAAACTAATTATAGATGCCTACACCTCTAAGGTTTCAGGGAACTTTGGTGTAGCAAACACAATGGCCAACTTGCATAGGTGTGTATTTTCCCAATATGAAAAAATTGTAGCTAGGTTCATAAGAGGATGCATGCTATGTTGTACCAACAAGCTTAGTAATAGGAAACATGGTCTATATCATCCCTTACATGTACCTGCTCATCCTTAGGAAATATTTTCATTGAATTCCTGGGAAGTTTACCAACAACTAGGAAGGGACATGAATACTTTTTCTTGGTAGTTGATAGGTTCAGCAAAATGTGTGCTATGATGCCATGTAAAAATACCATCAGTGTGCAAGAAGTAACAAATTGTTCATTGGATAGGTTGAGGGTGCACTTTTGGATATCAAGGAGCATAATTTTAGTTAAGGAAACAATATTTCTGAGTGCATTTCAAACTACCTTATTGGATAATATGGACACAAAGTTAAATAGGTCTACATCATTCCATCCATAGATAGATGGGTACACAAAAGTAGTCAACGGGACTTTCATGTAGCTTTTGAGGGGCCACAATCAGAATCATCTGAAGAACTAGGATGAAAATCTATTATATATACAACAATATCATAATAGAGAAGTCTACACTTCTACTCCTAAGGCCCCATTTGAAACTTGTTTTGGATAGTTTCCACCTTCACCTTTAGATATTACATATGGGAAGCAAGGAGGACTGAGGGAGAATCTTAGAGGTTACGAATTGATGGTTGAAAAAATTGTTGAGAATATTAGGCAGATCCATGTATAGGTACATGAGACACTGCAGAAGTCATGGGAAAAACATAAGGCTAGGCATGATTAGAACAAAATAGATAAGTTGTTCAAGGTGGGAGATAGAGTATGGCTTCAATTGATCAATGAAAGGTTGTAGGGTCCTCCTAAGAAAATCAAGGTTTGATGGTATGGTCGCTTTGAAATACTGGAAAAGGTGGGAGATAACACCTATAGACTTAGTATACCACCATACAAGCACAGTTAGCTAGTGTCGAATGTGGAGAATATGAAACTCTATGAGTCTTTTGTGATAGATCAGGAAGAGAAACAAGTCTCACCTTTTGTAGAGGATTTGGAACCATGTGATTAGGTAGAGTTGATAGAATATACAATTTTGAAAAATACGTCTATAACTACAAGACAAGGACAACATGGCATTTGGAAAATTGGGTTGAAAGGATAACTTCTAGGCAAAGCTAAATGGCATGCTTGAGAGAAGGAGGAAATATTCCTCACCTCATTCAATAGATTTTTTTGGACCCAAAGCCTCCAAAAATGAGGATGTTTTATCAATATTGGATAATTATATTGTTTTTCATCCATATCAATGCTTTTGGAGTAGAAAATGTGTAGGAATTAGCTCATATGACCATTTTAACCGACAAGACCTAGTTTGGAAAATTGGGATCTAAAACTTTCTGGGAGAATGTTGAGGCATAAAATGGCATTTTCTAGGGGTAAAAATTCGCCACTTTATTTTTGCACATTTTTTTCCCTATTTTACAAACAAATACCTTTCCAATGGTGTAATAATCACCTCAATTAGAGTTTGTCTGCAAAATTTATGCCACTTGAAAGTTGACCTTCTTGTTTTTTCCATCATAATTCGACAGAATGGCATGTTGGTCCCTATTACACAAGGAAAATGGGCTAGCCACATAATCATGATTGAGAAGAATCTAGAATATTGCATATTGTAACTCTATTTAGAGTTGAAGGAGTCAAACCTAACCACTAGTAGGATATCAAGTTGTGTTATAACCATGCCATTAGGAGGAAAAGGGGTTCCATTCTTTTTGAGGTCTCATTTTGTTCCATAGATGAGCATAGTAGCAGAGAGGGATAGGGAGAGAGTCATAGAGAGGATTTTTTCACCGTAATTTCCCATGGGCCTTATAACAACAACCATTTTATATTCAGAGAAAGAGAGAAGAGCAACCTCACCTTCTAGTTGGGTTTTCTCCCAAAAGTGTTTCTTGAGATATATCTTATGCCAATTGTGGATTGTGAGATTTTATTTTGTTTTTCACTATTTCTGCATAATTATAATTATCATACATACACAATAGACATCAATTTACATATCCAAAAATATAAGGAAAAATAAACCCTCATAGTGTTGATTTTTTTGGATTTTTAAGTATAATCTTTGAGATTTGTTAAGATGAACTATCTAGTTAATATCCATGGAAATTTACAGATCAGGGAGTGATTCTTAGAATCGACAACCTTAACCATCCCTCCACCCCATTACTATTAACTCCATAATTTTTCTTAAGTATTGGCTCTTCTAAAAATTATAATGCTCTCTTTATGGTTGTTCCATCCCATAATTTGGCCTTCATTTTCCAAAAAAAAAAAAAACTATATTTTCTTCTTTTTCCTCTTCGCTAAAAATAATCTCTCTTTTATTATTTGAAGTTTTCTTCTCTGCATCAGTGAAAGGTGGCAAGAGTCCTAAACAATTTTCTTTTTTTAGGGGAAAAATTTCTTAGAATGTAGGAGGTCATGGCCTAGACCTATGTGTTGGTTTTATCCACCATGACCTATGTGTTCGTTTCGTCCACCATTATTATCTCTTATTTACACTCTAATCTAGGATCAATAAAGTGAAGGTCACTGACAAGATGACTAGAAAAAGTGATATAGGATTTTATGCATGTATAATTCCTTGAGAACCCTCACTTTTTCCATTTGTGATATCATATCCCCTTTAGGTGATCATGCTCATTTATTACGAGGTTCTGGTCAAGAGGTCAATTTGTGGTTGGGGAGTGATTTTGAGAATCGATCGCCTCTAGCACTCCCTCCACCCCACCACTATTAACTCCAACATATTTTTTCTTAATTATTGGATCTTCTAAAAAGTATAGTGGTATTTTTTATGGTTGTTCCATCCCATAATATGGCCGTAATTTTCCAATAAAAAACCCTATTTTCCTCTTTTTCCTCTTCACTAAAAATCAACTCTCTTTTCTCATTTGAAATTTTCTTCTCTACATGAGTGAAAGATGGCAAGAAACACATTTCTTTTTGTAAAGGACAAATTTCTTAGAATGTAGGAGATTATTGCCTATATCTATGCATTTGTTTCATCCACTATTCTTATCTCCAATTTAGACTCTAAGCAAGGTTCAATAAAGTGAAGGTTAATGACAAGATGACAAAAAAAAAGTGATATTAGATTTTATGCATGTATAATTCCTCCTCTTGTGATATCATATCCCTTTTAAGTGCTTATGCTCAATTAATTTGAGGTGTGATCAAGAAGAAGTTGAATGTAGTTAGGGAGTGATTCTAAGAATCAACCACCACTACCCTCCCACTCCCCCACAACTTCAATTGTTATATTTTTTAAATTAGTTTTTAAGCTCTCTCTTTTTTTTAAAGTTACAATGCTCACACACACACACACACACAGATATATGTGTGTGTGTGTGTGTGTGTGTGTGTGTGTGTGTGTGTGTGTGTGTGTGTGTGTGTTATACAAATTAAAATCAAAAGTGGTTATTAGTTAAATGTAATAAAAAAAATAAAAAATTAGGAAGAGAGGTAGTTTTTTATTATTATTTTAATTTTATTTTTTCTTTTTCCCTTTTAAATTTATTTTAAAATATAATTTAAAAAAAAAAAAATTATTAGAAATTTTTTATTTTAAATTTTGGTTACAAGTGTATCAATTTTCAAGGTTACTAGCTTCAAAAAAAATTGAAATTTTGATATAGAGAAAAAAAAAGAAAAAAAGGAGGTATACTAGTGGGAACATCCCTTTTTATCATGGGGTTGATTTTAAGGTTTTTTTTTTTAAATGATACTGGTTTCTAAACACATGGTTTCAAAGACATTGTAATTTTGACCTTGGAAAAAAAAGGATGTTATTATTGGTGCCATTTTTTTTATTTAACATTTTTTTCATGACATTACAAAATTGTTAATGACATGGTTGTAAAATATGATAATCTTGACCCATTATAATTATATATATAGTCAAAGGTGTTATTAATAGCACCACTTTTGAAAATGGGTGTTGAATTTGATGTTTTTTACCCAAAATTGTGGATTTTAAAAGCTAAATTTTTCATTTTGAGTTCATAAGTATTGTCAAGTTAATTATTTTAAAGGGTTCCATGAAGATGAATCTTTTTGTGTTAATCCAATACTCCAAAAAAAATACATCAAATCTTAATTGATGCAATTAAAATCATGATGTAAAGGTGTAAAACCCCTGTAAATGAACTTCCAATCATATTAAATTATATTTTGCTAAATATTTACTCCCACATACTATTGATATTCGATACATTTTTCATATTTTTTAAAATGATTCATTGACATGGAAGTGTATGTTGTCAATTCCTCTAAATAAAAAAATAATCATAACAACAAATTAAAAAAAAAAGTTTTATATTTGTATATAATAATTTACATTTTCATAAATAAAATAAGACAAATTTTGAAATTGATTAACGTTGAAATAGTCATTTTAAATACAATATAATAAACCTGTTAATTTTAAATCATAAACAGAATTCTTACTACAAAAAATCATGAAGAGCTTAAACTACTAGTTAAAAAAAAAAAGAGGCAAAAAACAAACAGTGTGACAATCTGGGAATTATTGCTTTTCCATAAAACATGATTATTAGTAGTATTAATCATGGGAATTAGTAATTTATTAGAATGATCTAAAATAGGTTTACAATTAAATTAATTTTCTATCATTTTAATCTAAAGGTATATTCAACAACTTGAAAACTAAACATACCAATAACTTATGACTTGATAAAAAACAAAAACATCCAAAAACACTTTAAACACAAATGTTATTATCAATTTATTATCTATTATATAAAGATAATTATACCAATAGACATTTTATTATGAGGTTCTTGTTTGGGACACTGTTGAGATTCGTCATCCTCAACCGTTGTCCCAAAATCTCAACAATGTCACCAGGTTCAACTCCCATGGAAAATTCTCGTTAACGTTGTTGTATCTTAATGGGATCTAAATGAAATTGGAGTCCCACATCCTACTTTCTTTCGATCCCGTGTTCATCACCAGAGTACCAGAGCAAAGCAAGCCCTATCCAACTTCTAGAGTTAATCTTCATCTGCCTTTCTCAGATCATGCTCTCACCTTCCTCCTATTTTGATATTAATGCCATTCAAGGGAATTCAGGTTTCTCTTCTATAAATCCACAGAGCGTCGAGCTATTTCACAACCGTTTACTCTGAAGCCATATATCATTCCTCCTGAAAACGGTTGCAATGACTGTAAATGGTCCGGACTGCAAGGGAACCACTGCCTGTCTACCGGGAGTTGCAGGTTTCATGGCCTCTTGGCTAGTAAAGTTGTTACTCGGCAAGGGCTACACTGTTCGTGGCTCCGATCTATTTCACACCCAAAGATCCTGAGAATGATGCCTTCAACGGAACCCTGAATGTTGTCAAGTCCTGCATGAAGGCCACAACGGTGAAGCGCATGGAGAGACGTGATTTCCTCCAGACTAAGAAACCCCCTACTTGCCATATCCAGTTTCGAAGACTCTTGCAGAGCAAGCTGCGCTACAATATGAGAAAGAACAGGGGATGGATGTGGTGACTATTATCCCTCTTCTAGTGATGGGGACTTCCATAAATCCCAGCGTGTCATCCAACGTCGAGAAGGTCTTGTCCTTACTCACTGGAAAACCCCACATCTTGCAGGTTATCCAGGGCATGTAATTGGTGTCTGGTTCTATCTCATTTGTACATGTGGACGACGTATGCGGAAGCCCTGAACGTTCACCAAAGAAAGAAAACAATCGAATCTCAAACATAGCAACTGAGGTCACGTTTTTTTTTTTTCAGAAGAAAAAAAACGCTGTATATATTAGGTGATATATATAACAGTACATGATCATCATTAAATTCTCTGCTATAAAGACAAAAAGAATAACGACATTCCTAAATACAATAAAAAATCCTCCAGATGAGAAAATATTCAATGTACATGGCAAGCAGAAATACGGGTGGAAAATCCAGACCCTAACCATACTTTCAGAGCATCCCTGTATCATTAATGTACATGTATAATTAATACATAAGCATCAAATTCATGGCAAAGAGGACAAAAGGAGGATGCGTAGAAACAAAAAAAACATTCAAAACAGATTGAAAAGCAGCAACCATGATACATATGAGACGATCCCACATGTACAGTCACCAACACAGGCTCGCTTGAAAACCCGGAGATCACGAGCAGAGATGATAAAAGGCAATATACATATGTGCATACAATGCAGTGAAAACTGGAAAGCAGGCTCGCTTGATAGATGATCAGCGACAGAAATCCACACGAATAGAGAAAAGTAGCAGGCGTGATTGAGATGTAGTCGCTTGATACATAAAGTTCCTCCCATGTCCCACTCGCTTGATGAAACACAATCCATATATAAAAAACAACCAGGCCATCGATCATACCAAACAAAACAGTGACAGCATGGTACATGACTTGGATCATTGCAAAAATATTGATCATGCTCAAAAATGACCACCTCGCAATTCTTCAGGCTCACTTGTGTAGAGATATGTATATGTACATCTGTCAAAGTAGATTCGGAACCTCCAGCAATGAACCATGGCCAACATATGAAAAGGAAACTGTATAGACGGAGAATTGCAGAGTGAAGAAAATATAGCCAATTAACTATAAGCGTAAAACATAATGAAAAACGAAAATATTAAGAAAGATATCAAGAATCAGCATCCGGCTGTATGTGTTATGGGATTGGAAGCGTCGAAGTCCTGATCTGTACTCCATCTTTGTATTGAAGAAAATACATCTGTCCAAAATCTGCAGAGATACCCTTTTTCGAAAGACCATCCGCCCTGGTATTGTTCTCCCTATAAATATGGCTTATAGGAGGATTTTTTAAGTTCTGCCACATGCGAAGAGTCCTCTGCATCCATTCCCGCAGGGTTTGTATAGTGAGATCATGTTTGCCGTATATCCAATCAATAACTACCTTAGAGTCACCATAGAAGTTTGGATTCTATATCTGGAGATTTGATGCAACCAGGAGGCTACCCCAAAGCGCCATGATTTCTGCCTTATTATTTGTACGAGGACCCCCATTCCAGTATATATTAATTCTCTCTCGTTGGGACATTTTAATCCATACACCACAACCCATGATACCTGCCTCAGATGCCCCATCAAAATAAATAGCAGGGAGATGAATCTCATGGGGTCTGTCTCTAATAGATCTATCAACCACCAATTGAGGAGAGTCACTCCAATCAACAATCCAGCTCAAGATATTGGATGTGATGATGTGCGGGAGAAAAGGCCTATTTTCAAAAATGAGATTGTTTCTGCCAATCCAAACTTCCCAAATGAAATAGAAAGGAAGTGACTTATATTTACCTTTAAGCCTGTCCTAATCCCTAATAGCCGAAATGAACTCAGAAGTAGACCAATTTGGATCGAAGATGTGAGGAGAAAAGGATCTCCATATATTTTTTATAATAGGACAGGTGAAAAACAGGTGTGAAATGGTTTCAGCCTCGTTACAGCATATAGCACATTGATTTGGCCCTAGTAAACCCCGTTTGCAGAGATTATCCCACGTCAGTATTTTGCCCCTCCATACCAACCATCCAAAAAGGGTAATCTTGGTGGGAATCCTGTGCTTCCAGTAAGGATAAAAGATCTTGGATGTGGTACCCCCAGATGTAGAGAAAATGATAGACCTGTAGGCGTCTTTAACAATGATAGCATCTTGCTTCATCGGCCCATTCCAAATTACTTTGTCTCCTCCCGCCGAGTGACAGAAACCAGCAGTCTTGAAAAATACCAAAATAGCCTCCCATTCCGAAGCGTCTTCCCCATCTAACCCCAGCTGTACAGCACTTTTGAAAGACGAAGCTCCATGAGACCACTCAGAAATGGTCTGAGATAATAGAATATACCCCCGTTGCGAGAGGCGGTGTAGTAGACGAGGGGAGATAGAGTAGTCAGTGGAAAGACCAGAGATATCTTTGAAAGCCAAAGGGATTCTTCCACCATCGCTAAAACTCCAGGTCATGCGGTCACATATATAAGAAAGGATCTTTTTGAAGCCGCCCCAAATAACCGAGACGTTGGATGGGCAAATCAATTCCCTGCATAATAACTAATGAATAATATCACCATTAATGTACTTACACCTAATTATAGCAGTCCATATATTATCTCCATTGATTGCTCGCCAAAAGGATTTTATTAACAGCGCTATGTTGAAAACTCTAGTATTTAATACCCCGCATCCATCAAAATCAATGGGTCTACATATGATGTCCATTTGACAGAGATGATATTTCTTGTCAAGATTTGTACCTCCCCACAGAAATTGGGAGATGATCCTGTTTATCAACTCTGCGATCTTGGTTGGAAAATAAAAGAGATGGCCCCAATAGACCATCAACTGTGACAAGACAGCCTGGATAAGGATGAGCCTGCCCCCCATAGACAACCACTTGTGAGTCCACCTGTATATACGAGTTCTAAAATGGTCAACTAACCACATCCAGTCTTTGCACTTGTAACCACAGGGTTTTAAAAAACATCCCAAATATTTGACACCTTCTGAAATGTGTTGAGTATGAACCCCCAAAAAATCAGCAATATAGAGAATCTCCTGTATTTCACCCTTGTCATATAAGAGAATAGATTTTCCTTTGTTAATCCCCAATCTAGTGGCTGATTCAAATTTGATCAGAAGCAAGTGAATATAAAACCAATGCTCCCTATGGAGATATCCAAATAGCATCATATCGTCAACAAAGAGCGAATGATTGGTAGAAATAGATTCAGAGAAAGAAAAACCTCTAATAAAACCCTATTGTTCAGCATAATGTAATAGCTTACTAAATCCATCAAGAACAAGGATAAAGATAAGTGGGGAGAGGGCACAACCCTGGCGAAGACCTCTGGCAGCACCAAAGAAGTGAGTGGGTACTCCGTTAACCAACACAGCATATCTAACTGTAGTTATACATGACATGATCCAACGTATGATACTGATTAGCAAACCAGTCTTGAGTAATAGAAGCCTTATATAGGACCAATCAACCGAATCATAAGCCTTTTGTAAATCAACTTTCATAATTAAAGCTTCCTTGTTTCCACTATGGGTAGAGTGTAAAACTTCTTGAGCGATGGCAATCGCATCATGTATGGAGCGTCCCTGAAGAAAGCCATATTGTTCCAAGCTGATGTGATCGGATAAGATAGATCTGATGCGATTAGAAATTATTTTTGATGTGATTTTATACAATATATTGCATAAAGCAATCGGCCTAAAATCCGCAAAAGTTTGCGGATCAGCCACCTTGGGAATCAGAGAAATGAAGGTAGAATTAAGATTTGCAGGCACATTTCCTCTTTTCCTAATCATTTCAATCATCTCCGTAAGTTCATCTCCAATAATGTCAAAGAAGAAAGTGAAAAATTCCCCCGGCCAACCATCCGGCCCCGGGCATTTGTCATGCGCAAATGATTTCAGGACCCTATGTACTTCATTCCCGGTGATTTCCTGTTCAAGGGCCTCGATGGCCGCCTCATCAAACATTCTCGGTACATGATTTAAAAACCATATTTGGTTTTCCGGATCAGCGTGCATCTCTTTTTGATAAAAATCAGAGAAATGTGAGTAGGCCTCATTTTGTATCTCGTCAGTGGATATTGCGAAAGAACCATCAGATCTTTTGATCCTCCATATCGCGTTCCTGTTCCTTCTTTTGGATGCATATTTATGAAAGAATTTAGTGTTGAGATCACCCTCTTTTAGCCATTTAATCCGACTCTTGAGCTTCCATGTGGTCTCTTCAATCTCCAGAATCTCCCTCTTTCTCTTCCCAAGCTGTTCAAGGGTTATGTATGTTGCCTCCTCTGGTGCCTTATCTACAAAACCTTTATAGATAGCTGCCATCTGATCTTTAATGTCCACTAGCTCAGCCTTGAGGGCTGCTTTTTTATGCACTTCCCACTTTTTAGATACCGCTTTCAATTTTTGAAGTTTGATATGAAAGCGATTTATAGGTATGGGTTCGTCACAATCGACCTCCTCATTCCCTGTCGATTTAACTAGATTTATATAATCGACATATTCAAGCCATACTCGGTTAAAATTGTATGGAATTCCCCTATAAAAGCTCCACGCGTTCCATGATAATGAGATGGGCATGTGGTCAGATACCTTAGAGACCATAACCGAAGATCTGGGGGTCCCCCATCTGTCAATTAAATTATCCTTTACCAATACCCTGTCCAATTGCTTCCTTATATTTTTCCCCCTCTCCTCTTATTCGTCCTAGCGGGAATCATAGGACAGGGTCTTATGTCCACCATCCGCAGATTGAAGAACATATCATTTAGGAAATTAGATAAAGGGTCCAAGCGAGCATAATTTCCCCATATTTCGTCAGCCTGTAAAGTGATATTAAGATCTCCCATCATAATCAGATTTGGCAGTCTTAGAATACCAGAAACCTGCATCTTGTTCCAGAAAGCCAGTCTGTCCGCATAAGGCGCATATATATTAATAATGTTGATGGATTCAGCCATGCCTCTCATATGACCGGAGAGAAGAATCCCACCAGAAAAACTATAGACTTTAAAAGTAAACCAACCTGGATCCCACATCGCGACTAATCCTCTAGAGTGGCCATTTGAATCTATAGCTGCCGCATACCACCCAGATTTGAAATTAAGGAAAGTCCTTATAGCTTTCTCCCGCATACATAAAGTCTCCTGACCCAAAAAAATGCTGCACTTACTGTCAATAATCAGTTCACGAAGGCAATGTGATTTGGGGTCACTGCCAATACCCTGGATATTTAGTGATAGGATATGATTCATGACGAACCCAAATCTGGGTTCCTTGCTCTAAGCGCCCGCGAACCATCCCAGTTGACTTTAGCCGCCGATATGGGGATGTCAGTGTAGAAATCCTCTCCTTCAGTGAACAGAGAAATAGATTTAAACTTGCCTTTGATCTGTTTCGTAGTGCTCTTTGATTTTTTCCTTATAGTGACATTTTCATTCGTAGAATGAGGGGGTCTATCAAAAATTGTCAATGCCGCCAGATCAAAATTTGGATTGCGCAAGAGAGAGTCAATGTTGCTCCCGACCGAATTCCTAGGGGATACAAGAGGGGAGACGGCCTCAGAAGGATCAGATAAGGAATGTGACATGTATGGACGTACCCCATGGGAGGTGGAAGGTGCAGATGGGCCCCTAATCGAGTTGTTCACAGATTGATAAAGCGGAGGATCCGGCTCAATAGGACGGCTAGGTGAAGGGCGAGAAGAAGTGACAGCAACTCCATCCTTATAAACCAGTGAAGACCGCTCCTGTGAAGGATTAAAAGAGATAGGAGTATGTGATAGGTCATGTAAAATGGGTGGCTTAGTCAGATCAGCTGAGGCCGAGATAATAGCCTCAAGTGAAATAACCATATTCAATCCAGTAGGGGAAGTATGAGCCAAAATCCTTTCAGGTCCAGATTTAGACGATGCATGCCTATCATGATACTCATTTGCAGATACAAAAGCATCATCCTCCAAAGGAGGGGGAGAAAGATTACTTGGTGAAGCTCCACCCGGAGTGCCCGAAGTAGCAAGATTTGGTCTGCTGCCCACAGCACCAGAGACAGCCTCATCCGACCGCAGAGAACGTAAGCGATAAGGACATTGATTCCTTAGGTGTCCCGTTTCGTGGCATATAATACATCTGAAGGGGATGCCCCAAAAATCAATACGTTTTCTATGACGTCTATTCCCCCATAAGAGGTCCACATCCCCAGGCAGTCCACCTACAAAATCGACCTCCACAAGTAACCAGGCTATTCGTTTGTCAGCTGCACCAATAATGCTAGGGTCTATGTATTTTGTTGTTCCGATTGAGTCCCAAATTTGTTTCAGAGCTTTTAGGGTCCAGAACTCAAGTGGTAAACCCGATAGCTTAACCCAAACAATCCTGCTACGCAATGCCTCCATAACCGGGTTGAAACCCAAATACCACGGAATCAACTGCAGATAGCTTCGCCCCCTAACCCGCATCCTGATTATGATCTTGAATACATCAGACTGGTCCATAAAGTGAAAAGAAAACCATCCGTTGATCAGTATGCTGACCTTTGGTGCATATCCTATGATGGGGCTCCAATGTTTTTTGATCCATACAACCGAGTCAATCTCACTATTGTCTGGAAACATCCAACGTCCAATTACTGCTCGTTTCTGCAAGCTTACTACCCTCCTATGCAGATCTTCATAGTCCAGATATATTTCATTTATCTCCATCCTATGATTGTAGTAATTCTTCTTGTTCTTGCGTCGTCTCCTGTGTGGTTTTTTATTACAGCCCTTCTATGTTTCACTGTTATCCGGTTTGTTGTATTCCAAGGCACTCTGGATGATAAAACCATCAATCTCGTGTTCAAAAGATATCTCCTCCTGATGGTTTACAAAGGAATCATGAAAGATCTCTTCCTCAATCTCAATATCTTTGGATAGCGTCCCCATATCCATCTTGGATTTTAATGTAGACGTGTGAGGTGTCACGTATGGTACCTGCCAGAAGCCGTCACTGGAAAATAGCCAAGTGATGTAAATGCTGGATGTATCCGCCAGGGTAAATGGAAAATCAACTTACCAGAAATCAAAAAAATTGGTACTCACAACCTGATGAAAATTATCCAAAAACCAAATAATCAGCCTACACCCAGAAATCAATAGGAAGATTCCGGACAGATCAGGAGGCCGTCACTAGGAAAAATTGGGATTGAAAACAATACCATCCGATACTCAATCCGGATGCAAATTGTTAGGTGACAGGAGTCTGATGCGATCAGAGAGCCGCCACTGTCAAGAACTTTCATATATATCTAAAATAGGAGCATAGAAAAGATATATATAGCAATCCCAATGAGGAAAGATACCCAGTATCATCATCCATAACAAGGACACCTAGTCCATTCATCCATAAATGGCATCCACCTAAAAGAAAAAATAATCCTTTATAAAGGCAATCGAGACTGAGAGAATCTCCCTATCATCCAGATGAGGATTGCTACCCAATTGAAATCAGTACCAAATAGGAAATCCTATCAGAAACAGCTATAGTCCCTTCATACGTCACCTGCTAAAACATAAATGATGCCAGGGGACAGATGAGAAAATCATCCAAAAAACGTCATCAAGGATAAGCCTCCTGATAAATTTGAAATTAGCCTGAAAACTGAGGATGCTGAGAAATTCTGCCGGATAATTCGTCGAAAAAACCAGTCTGATGATAGAGCACCCCTCAATCAAGACAACAGCAGCAATAATACCTTCCCTCAATCTAGACAACAACAACAACAATAGTAGCCTGGAAAAGTCCACCACCTTTCACGAAGATGAAAACCAAAACTTTTGCATGGTCGGGTAATACTCATGGAAACAGACCATCTAGTCCATAGTTGATACCAACAATCCGACCAACTAAAATCGGAGACAATTGACACAGAAGTTGATACCAGAGATGATGAATGTAGATGATTTTTGTATTCCACCTTGCTATTCATAACACTTACGTTGTTTATAAATAGCAAAAAGGATGTATATGGCAGCTATAATGAGACAACCAGATATGCAAACATCAACGAATTCATAGTGTTCCATGGTACAATTGTCCCAACAACTATGGTTTTCCACGGGTCAAAACCACATCCTCTGAAACCTAAAGAACTACCTGAACTGACGGCCTATTATTATCCTTTGAAAACCAAAGAACTGCCTATTACAAATCTCTCTTTGTGGCTTCTCCCGTCTCCTCTCGCCATCTCCACAAGTCCACAGTTTTAGTAACTTTTTGCAGCTACGATCAAAGAGTTGAAGACATGATTCCCTGTAAACAAAAAGCATTCGTGATCCCCGGACCTTACGCATGGTATCTCATCAAACCAAGCAACTCGTTCCTACTTGGAACAATGTGAAGCTTTTCTTGTCGGAGTGTGACTACAAATTTAACTCTCTGTTCTTTCTTCATCTGAATTCCAAGGGTCGGAACCTCTCTTCAGATCTTATACCTCAACATGCATAAACTCATTACGAGTCTAGCACCATTGAGAAATGGAGAAACACACTTTCTTATGTTAAATATATATATGGTTTTGAACTGGAGTCGGACAATAATGGGTATGAACCTCAGCTCTTCGAATTTCTCTTGATACTATTCTTATCTTTAGAGTTTGTTGGATTGATTGTATATAATACATTATTAATATTCCTGTGAATATTATTCAGAGACAAGAGGCTGATCCTCGATAAGATTATGCAGCTAGTTTTGAAAAAAAAGGTTAAAAAAATATTATTTAGGACAAGAGTCTGATTCTTGATGAGATCGTGTAGCTAGTGTGGCAAAAGTTTAAAAAACCAGCTCTGGAGGTATCCATATATCCAACAGGTTTGGATCAAAAGTGAAATAATTTCAATAGTTATTGAAGCAGAAACAAACTAGGGTAACTAGAGTTATAGGAGTCGTGGGGTTTGGTGGGATTGGAAAAACAAAATTAGTGAAAGAAATCTTTAACCGTGAACAATCAAATTACAGCTCATCTTGCTTTTTATTTGACATTAGAGAAAATTCTTTAATTACCTTGGAGAGTGACCTTATGAAGGACTTAACTCAACTGGATGACCAAATATGCAGTACTGAGGAAGGTAAAGGAAACTTCAGAAGGAATCTCTCATCCAAACAAGCCCTCATTATTTTAGATAATGTGGATCATCCTTCACAGTTGAATGTGTTACTCTTACCAGCTAGGGATGCCCTTCATCCCAGTAGCTTAATCATAGTTACTTCTCGGGACAAACAGGTTTTTATAAACAAAGATATCAAAGAATCCTCTATTTATATGTTAAAATGTCTCAATGAACGACACTTAAGAGAACTCTTCTGCCTACATGCCTTCGGGAAACCGCTACCAGTTGTAGGATTCGAGGAATTGGTTAAAAAGTTTTTTTTGTTGCCATCTCTCACAGTGCTAGGGAAACATCTGTGTGGAATAAAATATTTGATTTATTGGACAGTTGAATTGGACAAAATCTCTAAAATACTACCAACATCAGAAGCAAAATATTCATCAAGTTTTCAAAATTTCCATATTTTGTTTGAAAAAAAATTGTTGTCTTTTTTAACTTATCTAGTCCTCCAAGCTTCATTTTCTAAACTTTGAAATAAGAATGAGAGCACTTAATCCACTTGTTGCCAATACAAAATCACAACATGATAAAAGTTCTCAGGGATTCCTTAAATTGCACGAGAAAAGAACACCAATTCAATTTGTTTAGGCTTTTGAGAACCCCATGAAATGAGTGTTTCTCCATTTATTTATTTATTTTTCTGCCATATCCAAACAACTTCTCATTACAATCTCCAAGATGTTGTTCAAAGAAGATGATAAAATATCATAGTGATGTCTCCTCGAAATTTACTTAGTTTAGTTATGAATTCAGTGATAGTTTATCTACACTTCTATCGACATTTTTTTACACCTTTTTGGTACAAACACTGATATAAAATTAATTAACACACACAAATTATTCCAATTAACATGATTATCAATTTATTATCTATTATATAAAGATAATATAAAATTACTTAGCGCACACAAATTATTCCAATTTTTTTGTCAAGCGTCACATGTTATAGTCCATGTGAATTTCTAACTAGTTCTAACATATATATGTTTTTTGTGAGTTCTCACAAGGGTAGTTGCAAATTGAATGACGTCATTAATATATATGAGGTTATTATTGCACTTAAAGTCTACATGTGTCATAATTAAAGTATTCAATCCATATGACAATTCAAACATATGATTTTGTTAATGGTGTTTATTTCAAGTGGTTAGAGGAATGAGTGGGATTCTCTTCACCTAGTTTTAATTCATGTAAGTGACATGATGATTTTTTTTTATGTAATGATTTGTTTTTGAGAATGTCAATTGTCTCTCCAATACTAAAACATATATATTTTTTATATGAAATAAATAAATAAATTCAAACATTGGTTAGATAGCGCAAAATCATAATCAAAATATTTTCACTCATCAATAAATTTCATTCTTTTCAAAATAGATTCAATATTTTTTCTTGATAAGATTTCTAATAAATTATTGAGTAACATTGTCTGACATGAAAGAGGGGTGATACATATTTCCTGGGCTATAGGATATTAAATGTCGTTGGGCATATATTGCCCACTATTAAATTTAAACAAATTTAAATCTAACGGTGAGTAGTATATATCCAATCACATTTAATACCTTATAACTTAGAAAATAATAATCGCTTAAAAATAGAAAATGGAGGCAAAAACATTTATTTCACACATTTATGAGATGAAAGAGAAGACAAGAACATTTATTTCACACATTTATAATTTAGTAGGATTAGTGTCATTTTATAATTTAATAGGATTGGGTTCCTAAAGTTATAGCTTCATTGGATTCATGTTATTGTGTCTCTGGGGAACATATGGCATTCATTCGTATTGTTTTGTTTTAACCGTACATTGCTAAAATCAAATTGTTGCTTTGATTTTCAAGTTTTAAATGTCTGTTTAGGGAACCAAAGACTATTTAATGTTAAAAATAAGTACAAAACTGGTTAATAAATCTAATTTTTTATTTAGATTAAAATATTAAATGAGTAAATGAATATACTTTTAGTTTAAAAGTAAAATAAAATTTTAATTTCATTAATACTATTCTAAATATTTTTAAAGGTTTGTAAATTTTTTTTTGCATTTAATAACAATTTAATTTTAAACTATATCAAAGTGGGTTTTATCAAATAAAAATCAGAAAATTAAAGTGAGCACAACTTCGCAACAGATCTGATGGCAGATGGCTAGACTATGTCCAATCCTATGAAATTCGACAGGCATTGCACTTGAAAAAGATATTGGTAGACTATGTCGAGAGGGTCGAACTGAAAAGAAAAATTGGAGCACGACATTAAAAGTTTGTCAATCATGTTGCTCTATTTGGTAAAGGAATATTAAGGCAAAAATGTCAATCATATTGCTCTTGTTGGTAGAGGAACGACAGTGCAAATATCAAAATCTGTGAATTTCTCTAATTAAATTAAGGCAGCATTGTGCACTATGCTTGCAATGTATTTTTCTTAAATTAAGTGGTTATTTGACTATTGTTATAATAGCCAATATTAGGTGAGTATTGGATATTTCAATGTTGTTATATTACTTGAGCATTGGGATATTCCAGTAAATATGTAGTATTTGAATTCTTGTAGTTATGTAATATTAGTATAGGAATGTAATTGTTATGGACAATAGTATTGGAATTTTTGTATGGGAATTGTTTTGGTAGGTTGAAAATTTTCTTTTTTTATCTAGTTAGTTGGTTATTGAATTTTGACTTGAGTAGATATTTTCTTTATATTTTGATAGATGTATTTTTTATTTTTAATATTTGTCATTTTTGCTCCATTTAGCCCAGTGGTCTCAATTTTACAGTGATTTTATGTAAAAGGCTTGAATCAAAGCTAAATTTTATAAAATGGCGATTTTTGAATAGTAATATTGCTAAATAAAAAAATTAAATTTAATGTTAAATTCGAATTTAGATGGAAAATTTGAATTCAGATAATAATAATTTATCTTTTGGATTTATCTAATTAAATTTAATAACAAGTATAATTTTCAATATTATTGATAAAATTAATTTCCAATATTACTACTCAAATTTATATTGATTTTTTTTTTAAATATGTGTGTGTGTGTGTGTATTTTTTTTAATTATGAAAAAAATTAAAATTATTCATACAATTTTAGATAATTTTTTAAATTACTAAGGAAAAATAAAATGAGTTAATAAAATGTTAAATAATTAAAATTATTTACATTATGTAACAATAATATTCATATGGAATTATGTTGATGTGTATTTTCCATGTAAAGTTTGACAATTTTTTTAAGATTATTAAAGATTTTTGAATTTAGAAAACCATGTATCTAATATACATATATATTATGGATTTTGCTTAATTATAGATTGTTATTAAATTTAATTAATTAATATTAATTTTTTACCGTGGAAAAATTAACAACTTTCTATTAAAGAAAAATAAAATGTTATATTGTAGTAGATGCACCAAGTGCATTCAAGTATTGTCCCAAAAGACCAGAGGATGTGCTTTAAGCACTCACATTAGCAAAGCTACCAAAAAAGAATAAAAAATAAAATTACAAATGGCCAGATAAGCTAGTTTTCTCTTTTTTGCTTTTTTTCTTATGGACTTTTTGCCAAACCCCAAGAGATGGAGTAGCTAAAACAATTTCCAACTCATTATTTCTTGGAATGTTTTGGGTTTCTTTATCTGAATCTAAGCTATGAGAGACATGAGAATGCTTAGTTCCACCTAATCCTTGATTGTTGCTCTTTCCCTCATCTTGGTTCTCACTGGTTGAGATCATTGCTAAGTTTTTGGGAATGAATGCATGTTTATTCTGGTCCTTCTAATTCACTTCTCTCTCATTTTAAGAACCTTGAGGATTTTGTGTCTCTAGATGTTGTTGGGTCTTATTAATTTCGTCATCCTCTTCATCTAAAGATGCAGGATCCGGGAGTTACCATCCTCTTTGATTTGGCTATATTTTCTTCATCCTTTTCTTTTCTTGATTGCATGTATTCTGCAAGTGCCCTGTTTGATGGAAAATTCTGCATCTAAAAGAAGTGTTTTCAAAATCTAACCATTGTGTCCACCTAAAATCTTGATGTGTTAGATGAACACGATGAGGAAGTCCTTTGCTTAAATCCATCTCCACACATATGCGTGCAAAAGTGAAAATACCTGTATCCATTCTTTCATGATCCATCTTTAGGAACCTTCCCAATGTGTTCTCAATGCCTTATAGAACCTGATGGTGCCAATAGGGAAGTGGAAGGTTATGTAGCCTTACCTAGACCGGAATTTTTATTACCACCATTATGTTAGCATCAAATCCTACAAACCATGGGTTTACAAAGAGACCCACCCTTCCCCAAAACCATGGTCAGTCATTTATGACATGTTGAAAGTCTTTTTGTTTATCAAATTGAACCACAACAAAACTATTGGAAAACAGATAAATATCAACATCTATGGTTTAGTCGTGGTAAATCTACTCATTTAGATCTTCAGATTTGGGCCATTAACCATTAAATCGACCTATGATAGCTTTTTCTTGCAGGATAGTGAAAATACCACTTACTTCTGGTATTTCTATGGCCAGGGTTGGGGCTTTTTTCATCTTCTCAACGATGTATGGCCCTAGTATTGTCAAATTTAGATTTTGTTTGTCCTAAGTGGCAACATTCCCTCTTAGTGCATCCTTGAACAAGGTCAGAGCCTTTCCAGCCAAAAATGATCCACGTGGGCAGGACTCCTAGGGAACTACCTTGTAATCTTAAATTTAGGATAATTGTAGTGTTTCTATGAATGTCATAATCCGCCAAATGAACCAAATACTGCATCACTTTATCTAAATAAATAAAACTTTGAAAAGAAGCAGAAATACATGTAATATTTAGGACACTCTATCCCCGGCCCCTAGTACTTTTGATTTTCCAAAAACGATTTTGATAAAAACGTGAACTAAATGCTTTTGATCTACTTCATGTGGTCTCCTTTCTATTTGTCTTTTGTTTGGTTCATACCCCAAGCATTGGATCTGTGATTTTTTATGAGTAGAGGAGGCTCTCCACCAAGAATCCTTGGTGCATGTAAAAATAACCTCAGTTGATCGACTAACTATAACATTCCCGCATGTAGGTCCCGTTGTGCGTCCAGGCCTCAACGTTGCCATTTTCGTCAGCTACAACGATGATTGATGTGCTCCCTGGTTGAGAGTCTTCTAGAATGAATCCACCACCCATGGCAAGTGCATTCTGTCTTTGATTCCCCGTGGGAGGAAAGGGAGTATGTGCTAGTGGATTGGGAACTGGAAATGGAGGGCAAGAGGCAACCTTGGTCTTATATTGATGCTGCCAAGGAAGCATTACGCAAAGAAGAGCAAGTGATTTACCAGATCCAGTGGAAACTTCAAGGAGAGTGTGGCAGTGGCCATTACCATGGTCATGAGCGTGTTCCATGGCGGCAATGACCTTTTCCATATATGAAAGCTGGAAGTTGTCCTTCATCATTTGATATTCCCTACCTAAGATTAATAATATTATTAAAAATAATATATAATATTTATTAATTAATTTTTTAAACATAATTTATATTAAAATATATATTTTAAATATTTAATTTAATTATTTTAATAAATTCATAAAATAAAATTTAAAATCCTTCAACAACTCCATAGAACTATACAAGAATACCAACTAGTCTCACAATAAATATTATAAAACTTGAATTAATTATTATGTTTATGGGGGACATATATGATTTTTTTGCATTATTAATTTAACTGTACGCTTTAAAAAAAATTGTGAGTGTTAAGTTAACCATAGCTATAACGACTATTTTTTTTTGGGTCAAAAAAACATTTTTCTAAAATCCTATTAGCTATGTGAGAGGTAATGTAAGCTTAAAAGTTTAAGCTCTGGATGGGGCGACAAAGTAACGTTAGCGAGTGCAGTGAGAGAAGGGTGATGCAATGTATTCCATTAATAACATGAATTTTGAAATGATCCATGTAGATGTTAGATATATTTCTAATTGTATAAAGATCCAGCCAAGTGGGTTTTAATCAACCTCATTCTTGTTTGATGCCAGCTCACACATCTTCGTGTGATTATTTCGCTGGAGCCAAAGTTAATCGCGGTATATCAGCTCGATGCTACACAATGTTGTCCAAAAATATTTTGGTTCAAGATTTGGTGACCAAACATTTATTTGATCAATTTAACATGATTATTGTTAACCCAGTGGCAAGGCCAAGCAATTGCGATGAGAAACAAACTTTGTGGTAATTTAAAGTTTGGGTAATTTGGAAATTCTAATTTAATCATATAGCAAGTATAGATATGCACAATGATAATTAATATAAATAAATATGTGGTTATTAGTCCTTGCCTGGACTAGAGCGATCGATTGATTGTTGATTAGTTATTAATTCGTGCTTTGACTTAAATTTTTTCTTCGTTTTTCTTTTTTAACCAAAGTTTCAATCATAATTTTGTATTCACTGCCATTTTAAGCAAACTTTCACATTCGACTTCTTATTGCAAAAGGTCACTTAATCCATGTGCTATTTTAAGAATAACAAAAGTTTCAAAGATACCAATGTTTTTAAATCCAAAGTCTAAAAATTTTTAGCATATTTGCATTTTATGCACATTCGGTTTATTTGAAATCACTTGCTCCCTCATAGTCTATAGGCACACACGACATGGTTGGAGCATAAACTCATAGACTCTATGCTTGATGGGAAAACAACGTAGGACTCATAATAAATGACACATGTAATATTATGTCATGTTGGTTATTTTACGTGTCAAAATCCGTCTACCACCACTTCACTGTGTTTACCCACCTACCAGTACACCGCCTCTTCAAAGCTCACTGCTTTCTACCCTGCTTTCTACCAATCACCTTCACTGTGTTTACCCACCTGCCAGTACACCGCCTCTTCAAAGCTCACCGCTTTCTTCCCTGCTTTCTTCTGGCCATAGTCGAAAATGCTTGGGTATAGACCCAGTTTTTATTTCTTTTAGACCTATTTGTTGTTCCGGTATAGTGTTAGTTGTTATTCCGGTATGGTGTTTGCAGGAGATGGCATCATGGCCACGGTATGGTGTTTGCAGGAGATGGCATCACAACCACAGAGGAAGGGGAGGACTGGCTTCATGATACAGTGGATGCTCACTTGATTGAATAAGCTGCAAGGAGGGGAGTTGGTTTATTTTGACCCCAAGAGTGGCAGAAGAAGAAGGGGAGCACAACGCTCAAACTATACCATGGATGCTCCTATAGAGAGAAGTTATCAGGAGCTGTGGTTCCTTGGATTGGAGAACCAAGTCGCAGAGTTGAAAAGTTTGTTCATCGAGTGGTGGCAGAAACAATATATATATATATATATATATATTTTTACATTATTGCACATTTTAAGATTCTGAGCTATTTATCTGCAATTGGAAGTAGGAACCACAGGCTATTTATCTGCAATTGGAAGTAGGAACCACAAGGCAGAAACTTGTAGTCGTAAAACAACACCATGAAAGAATTGGTGAAGTCGTGGTTACGTACCCGACTGGTCACCAACATCTTAGTGAGGTTTGTGTTCAATAAAATGGGTAAGTAATTCTTATTATGTTAAGTTTATAATTCAATGTCTTTCTTACAATTATTTGTTTTGCATAATTTGTAGATTTCTGGCTTTGCTGAATTGTAAATCACCTTGTCAAATCCATGATCAACTTGTGCGCAGGTCGGTGAGGAAAATCAAAATGTCCAGAGAGGTACATTATGTCTCGTATTTTTCCGATTTTGTTTTGGCACCCTCATTTCCCAATTCAAATTATCTGAGTGGGTGGCTCATTTCCTGTGGCTTCACGTCAAGTCTCTACACCAGTTCGCCCCCCTCAACTAGCGGCCTTGAAATTTGATTTGGGTTTATTCTATCTTTTTATGTCTTACATAGCAATAGAATGGCATGCTTGTCCTCTCGCAGGGATAATGCAGCAAGGGGAGGTCGTAGGTGGACTCGAGGAAATTTCATCATCGACGCAGGACATAAGGACCGAGGAAGTCAGGCCCAGCCATGGTTGGCTAGGGGGCGTGGTCGTAGATCCACATCAGGCCTAATCCGCGAAGTCGCTCAGACCTACCAGGGCAACACTCAACTCCAAATTCGTCAACTAATTTCTGAGGGGGAAATTGAGTTAACTCACTAGGCATAAAGAATCGATTTAGATATGGAGGAATAGAAAGAGTTTTTCTTGGACCCTTTCCATTCTGTAGGCAGGGCCTCTCAATTCAAACATATTTTTTTATCTCTATTAGTTAATGAGGTGTTGAGATTCAACAAGATGATGATCCCAGTGAAAATAAGCACCTACACTAGGATGGAGCCTCAGGCTATTTTTAAGTGGAAGCCTATTTTTAGAATGCATGAGAAAATTCTATTTATAGATGTTGTCTATTTATAGATGGTGAGAAAATTCTATTTATATATGAAGTTCTATTTTTAGATGTGTGTGCAAAGTCTATTTATAGATCGCATATCTATTTATAGAATGCATGTCGACTATTATTATCGCTTAGTAATAGTTGGACAATCAACATTAATCTATTCTCAATGAGTATTTGGAAATAGTTAACTGAAGTGTCAAATCAGTTAGCTAAGTTAATTTCGAGTTGAGTGGTTGGTTGGTAGGACATGCAAGTGGACTTAGTTGTAACTGAGTGATTCAAAGTTGTAACAGAGTTGGATGTGTAGTTATGTGAGTTATAAAATAGTTTAACTCAATTAAGTGAGTTAAACTCAGTTGTGCTAGTTGTAACTAAACATACACAAGTGAGAGAGTAGTGAATTAATTATTTAATTAATTTAGAATTAGTGGTCTCACATGCAACTAAAGATTTACTATTGTCAACTACATGCATGTCAGATCCAGTGAAGACCTAGTTGAGAGATAGGTGAAAGGGACAGTTTGACTATCAGTTGTGACATTAGTGGGTGCACTCATGCAACCACACACACATTGGATGTGTCCATGAGGATTGCGTAGTCAAGGCAAGCAAGATCTCATTCTTTGAGGGATTGTAATCAACAGGGATTGCGCAATGGAGGCAGGCTATCAGGGAGCAGTAAATTGGCACATGTATTTGCCAAGTTTTGTATGACAGTGTGAGACGATTGTATATTGTACTGAGAGCTCTTGGATTAGAGTTTTGTATGAGATTTTTTCATGATCCATGATATATACATAATATATGATAGTGGTGTTTTTAGATTTATGCTTTCCCAGTAAAAACATCTGTGTTATGTGTGATTGATCTTTCTTCATTTGTTTGCAATTGGAAATCATGTTTTAAATTTCCGCAAGAATTTTTGTAGAAGTGATTCTATATTTAACAGTGGCATATAATTGTTAGATTAGGAGAATCCAAGCAATACATAATTTATATTAAAATTTATACATGGTATCAAAGCACAGAAGATTTCAATTTTGAAGCAGTAGCTGAGTTTGTTGGTGGAAACAATTCAAATTTGCTGCAAGAATTTCTTGGTACGATAGTTGAGTAAACATTGAAATGGCTTTCAATGGCTTGCAGCTAGAGTATGCACCTGAGGGCAGCTCGAACTACATTTCCTGGAAGGACAGGATGGAGGCGCTGCTTGAAGATAATGGCTTGAAGGAATGCATCGACAATGATGTTCCTAAGTCCATTTCGAAGGATGCTACATTACTTTATGTATGGCAAAAGAAAGTAGCGAAGGCGAGAAGAATTCTGTTGAAAGGTGTACGAGACCACATTGACTCAAGCCTTCATGGGAAAGCCACTCCATATGTTATGTGGAAGGCTTTGACGGATCTTTTCCAAAGCAGTAGCGACCATAGGAAATTGGCACTGAAAGATAAACTCAGAAAGATCAAGATGGAGAAGGGCGACAATATTCCAAAGTATCTCATGAAGTTTTTCCAATGTCAGGATAAACTGGGGAGTGTGGTAATCACTGTTGTTGATGATGATTTGGTGAGCTTGGCTCTCTTAGGAATTCCTAAGAGTTGGCACAGTTAGGAAGACTCTATCAACAGACGGGAAAAATCGTCGTATTGGGAATGACTATTGTCGGATCTAGTGCAGGAGGAGTTCAGGCAGAACACCAAAGATGGCCCTTCATCAAAGCATGATGATGAAGATGATGAAGAGCAAGTCAAGGAAAGGTAAGGAGAAGAAATTCCATTCAAAATCCAATTCTAAAGGCAAGAAGCTGGATTTTTCCAAGGTGAAGTGTCTTCATTGTCACGAACATGGGCATCTCGCCACTAACTGCCCACAGAAGAAGAAGAACAAGAAGGTTGTTGGAGCTGCAGCTGGTGAGGCCCTTGCCTCATAATTTGAACTTGATTTCTCTTTGATCACATGTTTGGTATCAAGCACAATGGGATCGGTGTGGTATCTTGATAGTGGTGCTTCCTTCCACATGACGAGAGATAAGGAGCTTTTCAGTGACTTGGAGGAGAAAGATCTCCAAATGCATATAGAGATGGGTGACAATGGACGATATAGTGCAACCGGCATTGGTACCATTATCTGTGAGAGGGAGTCGGGTAAACAATTTCAATTGAAAGATGTTATGCATGTTCTAGGTCTGAAGAAAAACTTGGTCTCAAACGCGATGTTGGAGGACAAAGGCTATGACATTGTTTTCAGTGATGGAAAAGCTTTCCTACGACATAAAACAATGGGTCAAGCCAAGAGGATAGGGATTCGAGTTAAGAATCTCTACAAGCTGGAGGTAAATGGTTGCGCTGCCATGATGGGCAAGGCAAAAAAGGTGGTAAGTCGGGATGAGGGAAAAATATGGCACGAGCGATTGGGCCATCTTCATCATGGAGCCTTGAATGTCATGCAACAAATATCTACTAGACTTCCAATGGGAACACTTGCTTAGTTAGAGCAGTTCAAGGGTTGCACCATGGGGAAGTATGTAAAGTCCACCTTTCATGAAAATGAGAACCATGCTTCGGTGATCCTAGAGAGAGTTCACACAGATGTGTGTGGACCATTCTCGGTTGCTTCCACAACAAAACACATGTATTATGTTATTTTTTTTTATGACTTTTCTCCTCAATGTTGGATCTTCTTCATGCAGAAGAAGCATCAAACATTCTCAAAGTTCTGTGAGTTGAAGGCATTGGTGGAGAAAGAGTCGGGGAAGCAATTGAAGGCTTTGAGGAGAAATAATGGTGGAGAATACATCTCTAACGAATTCAAAGACTTCTATATCAAAGAAGGAATTCGAAGAGAACTCATAGTGCCTCATAACCCATAGAAAAGTGGGGTCGCAGAGAGGAAGAATAGAACAATCGTGGGTGCAGCATGAGTGATGTTTCATGATCAGGGCCTACCAATGCATTTTTGGGCGAAAGCATGCAACACTACGGTTTATGTGCAAAACCGTTGTCCTCATAGAGTACTTGGCATGAGTACACCTAAAGAAGCTTTCACTAGTAAGAAACTAGATGTTTCTCACTTTAAGATTTTTGGCTCATCTGTTTATGTGCATGTGACCAATAACGCTAGGAAGAAGCTGGAGCTGACTGCTGAAGTTGGGATATTTGTGGGGTACACAGAAACACCCCATAATTATCATGTGTATTTTCCTAACAGTGAGATGACTGCTATGTGACGGGATATAAAATTTTATGAGGGGAAATCGATGTGGTTGTCGCTTGAGAGGGAGCTAGACTTGCATGCGGAGGAGGAACTGTTGGTTCCCAAAGATGAGTCTCTAGATGTGGATCAAGCATAGGAGGAGGTTCATGGAGTAGAGGAGTCCACTCACACAGAGCCAAACATCAAAATTGGCAGAAGGCGTACCATATAAGCTAATAGGTTGAGGCTTGATGCTGCGTAGAATGTAGGAGCCCTTACTTCACAACGAACACAAAGACAGTCTCCTGACCAATTTACTGGACACATGGCTCTCATGAGAAAATGTATCGTGACTGAGCCATCTTCCTTTCAAGAAGCAATGTAGGAGCCCACATGGATAGATGCAATGGTGGAGGAGTATGACTCCATTGTCACAAACAGTGCTTGGGAGATTGTTCCAAGGTCAGTTGATATCAGTGGTAGTTTCGAGATGGATCTACAAGGTAAAGCAAGCTGCTGATGGGAGTGTTGATAAATACAAGGCTATATTTGTGGCCCCGGGATTCTCACAGATCGAGCGGATTGATTATGAAGAAAACTTTGCACCTGTCGCACAGTATTCTTCCATAAGGACCATCCTTGCTCTCTCAATGCAGATGGGTTGGCAAATTCATCATATGGATGTGAAGACTGTGTTTCTCAATGGGATTATTGAGGAAGAAGTGTACATTGAGCAGCCTGAAGGATTTGAGATCATCAACAGCAAGTCGCATGTGCGTAGACTCAAAAGAGCGTTGTATGGGCTGAAGCAAGCACCCTGTGCTTGGTACACTCGGATCGATAGCTATTTCACTGAACTTGGCTTCACCAAGAGTGAGGCAGATGCAAACATATACCAAATTGTGGTGGAGGGCAAGCTTTTAATCATTGTTCTTTATGTTGATGATTTAATATTGACTGATGATGAGCAGCTGATACACTCATGCAAGGAGCGCCTTGCAAAAGAGTTCGAGATGAAGGATATGGGCCTCCTTCATTATTTCATTGGATTGGAAATATGGCAGTGAGATGGTGAACTTTTTGTCTCTCAAGGAAAGTATGCAAGGGAGATACTGGGTAAGTTTCACATGGAGGGCTGCAAACCTATGGATACTCCTCTTCCATGAAACTGGAGGAAAGAGGATGCTACATCTAGAGAGGTAGTGGATGCTACTGTCTATTGACAGTTATTGGGTTCGCTAATGTATTTAGTGAATGCAAGACTGAACATATGTTATACCATGAACCAGCTTAGTTAAGCGATGGTTAAGCCTACCAAGCTCTTTTGGAAGGCTGGCAAGCATGTCCTGAGATACCTGAGGGGCACATCTGAGTATGGCTTATGGTACAGACAAATGGATGAGGTGAAGTTGCATGGCTTCACAGATGCAGATTGGGTGGGCAGCCCAACAGACAGAAAGAGCACATCAGGGGGGATCTTCAGTATCATATCTACAGTTGTTTCTTGGTACAGTAGGAAACAGAGATCTGTGGCACTCAGTTCAGCGGAAGCGGAATACATGGCAACAAGTCAAGCTACATGTGAGGCTATCTGGATGAGAAAGATCCGAGTTGGTTTGTTTGGTTCTCATTTAGATCCAATAGTGATTCATTGTGATAATAAAAGTTGCATTAAACGCTCAATTAATCATGTGTTTCATGATAGCTCTAAACATATAGATATTCGGTATCATCATATCAGAGATTGTGTGCAACGGAAGATCACGTTGCTTCAGTACATTCCTACGGAAGATCAGGATGCAGATATCTTGATGAAGGCGCTCACCAAGAGCAAATTTGAATACCATAGAGATAGGATCGGGGTGAAGGATAATCCCTTTCTTATTGAGAGGGAATGTTGAGATTCAACAAGATGATGATCCTAGTGAAAATTAAGCACTTACACTAGGATGGAGCCTCAGGCTATTTTTAGGTGAAAGTCTATTTTTAGAATGCATGAGAAAATTATATTTATAGATGATGTCTATTTATAGATGGTGAGAAAATTCTATTTATAGATAAATTTCTATTTTGAGATGTATGTGCGAAGTTTATTTATAGATCGCATGTCTATTTATAGAATGCATGTCGACTATTATTATCCCTTAGTAATAGTTGGACAATAAAAATTAATCTATTCTTAATGAGCACTTGGAAATAGTTAACTGAAGTGTCAAATCAATTAGCTAAGTGAATTTCTAGTTGAGTGGTTGGTTGGTGGGACATGCAAGTGGTCTTAGTTGTAACTGAGTGATTCGAAGTTGTAACAGAGTTGGATGTGTAGTCATGTGAGTTGTAAAATAGTTTAACTCAGTTAAGTGAGTTAAACTCGGTTGTGATAGTTGCAACTGAACAAACATTAGTGATAGATCAGTGAATTAATTATTTAATTAATTCACAATCAGTGGTCTCACATGCAACTGAAGATTTACTACTGTTAACTACATGCATGTCAGATCCAATGATTACCCAGTTGAGAGATAGGTGAAAGGGAAAGTTTGACTATCAATTGTGACATTAGTGGGTGCATTCAGGAAACCACACACACATTAGATGTGCCCATGAGGATTGTGCAGTCATGGCAAGCAGGATCTCATTCTTCCAGGGATTTTAATAAGCATGGATTGCGCAGTGGAGGCAGGATGTTAGGAGGCAATAAATTGGTGCATGTATTTGCCAATTTTTGTATGACAGTGTGAGATGATTGTATATTGTACTGAGAGCTCTTGGATTAGATTTTTGCATGATATTGTTTCATGATCCATGATATATACATAATATATGATAGTGGTATTTTTATCTTTATGCTTTCCCGGTAAAAACATCTGTGTTATGTGTGATTGATCTTTCTTCATGTGTTTGCAATTGGCGATCATGTTTTAAATTTCCGCAAGAATTTTTGTAGAAGCAATTATGTATTTAAAAGTGGCATATAATTGTTAGATTAGGAGAATCCAGGCAATACATAATTTGTATTAAAATTTCTACATGAGGAACATAGTGGCCAAGGCCATGACGACATCCTTTATTGGCCCTTCCAATACTGATATAGAATTCTAGGAAATTCACAAGGAATTTCAACTCGTTCAATTCCATATCTAGCAACAAAATGCTCGCCTTAGTTGCATAGATAAGCACACTCCATGCCTCTCACAGAAGAAATTTCCAAGATCCAGTGCAAAAGATCCAACAACCGTGGACTCGTCTGATGAGTAATAGCATGACTAGCCTAGTTTGGTTTTTAATTTTTGATATGTTTAAATGAAATATTTATAGAATTTTTTGTTTTGTCTTAGTTTTCTGATCACTGGGAGAATTAAGGACAATCAGACCTATATAGCTATGATAGATAGGCTCAAATGTTTTTGTTTTTGACATCTTATGATGTGGTAAGGTGGCCAACAGACTTGGTTTCCCAATGGGCAGGTTGAGAGAACCTTACCTAGTGGATATGGATGTTATACCTGCCTGTTTTAGTTGAAAATGAATGAAAAATATCTTCCAAGATATATATAAAATAAAAATAAAAAATAAATAAATCATATATAAAACTTGTTATTATAAAAAAGTACTTACAAAATTTAAATTGGAAAAAATTACGAAAAAATAGCAAAAACCCTAACAATGAAAATATGCTTATGGGCATCGTACATTGGAATTTCTACTTTCACATGTCACATAAATTTTTACGTTGTATTTAATGTCAACAATGCACATAGTGTAGACATAAGGCATCATTTTCTTTAAAATATTTTTTCAGCAGGTCATTCCATGCACAGTTGGATTTTTGTGAGTTGTAGGAAAAGTGTGTTATTGTAACATACCCCCTTATCTAACTTGATAGCCAGAGGTGGTTACTATGATAACCCGACTCTCAACACGCATTTATGAGAATGGAGTATACAAATTTTTCTCTTTCTTTAATCTTTTAGTACTAAAATAAACCAACTCATGTTATTTGTCTCATTGAAATGGTTCTGATGATATAAAACTTTTTCTTATTCGAGTTCTCAGGTCAAGAGTTATATCAATCTAAAGTTCCCACATGGCACCTACATGGTTCCACATGTCATACCACCTTAATGCCTCATTACACTAGGACAGGCTAAGTGGCATATGCCACCTTTCATTTGGTCCATGAATCAAGGTTACACAAGTCACCAATATGAAGTTGTATGTTCATATAGGAGTTTAATTCTCCTTAGCCTCTATTAGGCATTAGGCTTATATGATCATATGTATCAAGACCTACTATAGTCCCTTCACGGGATCCCCTTCCTCCATTAGGTAATTATAGATATTATATAGCATGTGAGCCCACCATAACTTATCCTAACCCAACATATGTAACACTATATTGTAATGCCTTAGTCATAGGCTCCTGACCTTTCACCACGCTCCTAACCTTTCACACACACACACACACATATAATCCTATATCCTAGCTTAAAATTTTGAGCCCTCGAAGAAAATATTTACACTCTTAATCTTTTTATATTATTATGTTTTTTTTTTAAGTTTATGTGATGACTTATTGTAATTTAATAATTACATGTATATTTTTTCCCCTGGAAATATGATGATATAATTTTAGGCAAATTTTTAAATTTTAAGTTTTTGCCTTTTATCCAACATCCCAATGTGGGAGTGTATATATATTTACATAGATGAGAATATTCCGTCTCATATATATATATATAAGTTATCATTGATACCCATGTTACCACTTAATGTATATATTATGGGCGGAAACGTGAAGCTGGGTTACACTTTTGTGAGAATCGGGGGTCGAAAATTTTTTTCAACAATAGTTCGGCCGAACTCGTAATTCCGTTTGAATTAACGACACACTGACGGCGCAGGCAAACAGAATTTTTGCCGGAGATTGGAAAACCGGCAACAAAAGTTCGGCCGAACTGTTACAAAAGTTCAACCGAACTATTTTCTATAAATAAATCGCCCGCGAAAGGTAATAGTTTACAATTTTCGTTGTTCGCGCATTGTTTGTTTTCTCTCTGTTGGCGCTGCTGCTACTCCCGGGCGTGCTGGTGCTCCTGCTGTCCGCGCTCGTCGACTACGGGTATGAAAATATCTCTTATCGTTTCCATGTTTGAAATTTTGATAAGCGATAAACAGATTCTAAGGTTAAGATGGAACTATGCCATTTTGTTATAGTTATTTAAGTATAATAATTAAAATAAATAGTAGTTTCCTATGTTATATATTGATAAAATGTGCACTGCCACTAATATCATAGAGACTTGGAGCACCACCTTGCCAATTTTGTAACTATTTTGGGTGAGCAACAAACCAGACATGGCAATCATGGTGCTGAGCAAAGCGCTTCAACTTTGTAAGCATCTGACTAACATACTCAGTTTCCGTTTGATTAGAAGGACGCTGATGATCCAACTCATTGTATGGATCAATTACCAAGCCACGTACTCCATGCCTAAAAACTGCTGCCTTCGCAAGTTCAAGGACCCACTTTATTGAAGGAAGTGCTTCATTTTCACACCTTATCAGAAAAAAAACTTTTATTTAGCCACTGCTTTCCCTGCTCTAGTTCTTCCGCACTGATTCGTGGTATGGAGTCTCCAAGTTTAGCATGGAAGAAAGGCTTTTTTATATGCTTTTCTAGCAATTTTCTCACATGATCCTGAATCTAAATAACCCCTGTATTGGATACATTTCAGCACCTTCAATTTCTTCCTTCAGAGCCTGCTTTCCAAAATGAATCAATACCTCATTTGCATCTTTGCATAACTCATTTGTTGATTCACTTCTCCTAGGCCATGTAACTCGCCAACACCTCTCACGCCCAATACGTCGAGCAAGCTCTTCTGCAAGAGCTTGTCCAGGCTTATCTGCATCTGTAGCTAGATAAAATGACTAGCCTGCTAATAGTATTATTTTGCATTCCATAGAAATTCATATTTATGTTCTACAGGTGGTAACTCTTTTGTTGAAACCTTTGGAGGAGCACCATCAGGTACACTAATGCAGCTTCTGTAGCCAACTTCTTCCAAGGAAAGTTTTTCAAATTCCCCTTCAACAATTATAATGTCTCTTGCTTCCTTGATATCATCCAGCCCATAAGGAATCTTTTGACCATGCTTTTCCTTCCAAAAATGCTTTTGTGCATCACGGTATTTGCAATTAACAATCTTGCCATCCTTTCGATATGTAAATGCAATTGCCATCTTATTATTTCTTCTGGTCTGCATCATCCCATTTCTTTGCAGGGTTTCTCTAGAAATTTTTCGGCTAGCAAAGTAATCACAGAGATCCTGATCAGAAATTTGCTCCAATCGCAGATTTTCCTCTGTGAAATATTTTAAAGCCATAACATCAACATCTGATGTCACATCTACAACTTCATCATTTGATATAGCATTCTGAAATGCTAAGTTTTCCAATTCATGTGCTGATGAACCTACAAACATCCCTGCAATATTAAAACCACCGGTCCAACCACATTTAGCTTTGAAGCATGTCCACTTCGCGGAAACCCCATCATTGCCGATATTAACGGAAAGAGACAGCTCTTTTGCCTGTCCTCCTTGACACTCTGGGAACACAAGCTGATAATATTGTCAAGGAATATATTCTGTGCAAAATATATTCATCTGTTCCAACTTCTTGCGCATTGCTGAAAATAAAGCACCTCCACTTCTGTCGCCATGGCTCTATGGAGAGTGCTACATTAAAATTTTGCTGGAGGGTCTAAAACAATGTTGCAAGGAATGCAAGGAGGGTCTAAAAACAATTTTGCAAGGAGTCTAACCCCCTTACACACGTAGACATTGAATGCACTCACAGATGATTTTCTCCAAGTTTTAAAATTGTTTAAAATATGATTGTTTAGTAACTCTTTTCTCTGGGATACAAGAAGGCTGAAAGATTTTTTTTCTTGTATATTTGAAGCTCTCCATTATTATATAAAAGGATTTTTTGCTTGTATATTTTTATGCTCTTTGCCATAGTAATGTCGTAGTGTATGAAGTTTTAAATTGTTTTTATTATTTTTATTATATGTTGGATGTGATTTTGATTGAAAATGCTTCTTTTTTATTTATTAATTAAAAAAAAAATTATTAGAAAAATTATTGCTTTAAGCCTTGGAATTTACAATCAAAATTAGAAAATGTATTTATATCTAAACTATTTATGAAAAGTTTAATATTGTTTGATTTTCTCTACCATGTCCTTTTTACATATATATAGAATAATATTATTTGTAGTTTCCGATTTTTTGTAACATTTTACTACCATAATCAAAATCTATAGAAATAATAATCTAACATTATAATATCTTGAAATGGAGCTAGCCAACTCAAATATAGTATTGCAAATCCCTGGCTAAGTTAGATGAGGAGGCTATGTATTACTTAGTATTGTATCCATATTGGGGTTGCAAGTTCTATGGGTTCAAAATAACACTTGCAAACAATTTGTTTTCCATATGACCTCTCTTTTTCATAGATAAATTTCATTCTTTTAGCCATTATGGATTTGAGAAAAATACATCTTGATAGGCCAATAAAAAGCCTTAACAATGAATTAAACATGAACAACTATTAAATATGGGTAACCAAGCAGCATCAAAACAAAAAACTAAATCACCAAGGCTAGTAGTGATAAATAATAAACATTCTAGGATACTTCAAAATTCCATGTAAATAATTTTTTACCTAAAATCACTAGATGGTGAGGCCCACAGCAACAACTACAAAAGAAATGCAATATAACAATGCAATATAACCAATCAAACTACATCAACAAAACATATGGTCTTGAATGAGGTTTTGGACTCTTTAGATATAAATGTACACTGTGGCAATGTATCTTATATAAAACTTTAATCCATGTGCTTAACCTTAACACTGACACAAATGGAATACAATTTTACTCATTGCTTTATGATAGAAAAATATTCGGATGAGTATTGCCCACATATCCGAAGTCAAAAGGGATAGATTAAAAAGGGATGCTCCGATCATTTATAAAAGATAAATTAAAGAAGCATAACATATTAGTAATGCAAATAGATATGCGTACCAAGTATGTTCATATAACACAACAAATAGATGATTCAATACAAATGTCACATATTAGTCATATTTATCTCATGGGCCTTCAACTTAGATTATATATCTAGCATTACATTAAGCTATAGGAGATAAATCAAAGAAGCATTTGAATGTAAATTAAACATGTGTAATAATTATGTCCTTTAGTTCAATAAATAGATAATAATTTTCAAATGCCATATCTAAGCTATATTTCATCCAAGTAGCTTTCAATTTAAACTTATATCTAATGTTAAATTATATAAAAGAATAACAGTAATCCAAACTTCAAAATAATATTTAGAGTTAGTATAAAATGTGACATATAATTTTCCTGCGTCGAAAAACCATAGTTACCAAGAGTTCAAAACTCATGCATTTGAATACAAAGTGGGTATACAAATGAGCAAGTAGATTTTTTCTAGAAATGAGGAAGTGAAGGTTGATAGAGAGCCACACAAAATTGCAAATTCATACCTTAACAAAATTGTTAGATCCTTTTAAAGAAAACATATTTAATCAACTTTCATTGAAATATATGATAAACTCAACCCAATTTTATGGAAAATAGTATACCATTTTTTACATAATTTCACATAATACAAATAGATAAATTTTACTTGAAGTATTGTTAGAAAGATTTAACTACCCATCGAGAGATTTCCAAGTGATTGAGACAGGGCATCATCACAATAAAAAACCAAGTACAAATTGTAGTAATCCTAGAATCATGCTTTACATAAGGTAAAATTGGGGAACTCATGACTTGTACTATAGATAAAAACACATTTACCCTTACCAAAAAATATATGATAAAAATTGACAAACTACATAAGCTTAAGCTTAAGGGGATATAATCCTTCTTGCCTTCCATATAGATAATGAAAATGATTGTTCAAAGTCTCATGTTGCTTCTCATGTTATTTTATAAACCTTGATTGGAAAGAAAAATAGGAGGGCAGAAATGTAAGAAATATAAAACATAATGAAACACAACGTAAGAAATAGAGAACATAATGAAACACACATACATATCTCTAGACAATCAACACAATTATTTTCCTAGGAAATGCTTATATGGGAGATGAGCAACCCTAAAAAGTAATGATGCTCTAGACTCCTTTTTCCTTAGGAAATCCTTATGGGAGAAAAGCAACACTAAAATGTAAACATGCTCTACTCTCTCTTTTCTGGTATGGAAAATATGTGAGTACAAAGAAAGAGGTAATCTCTCTAGAGTTAGCTAAGACTTTTAGCGTGTAAGGTTGCTATAGAAACTTAACTTCGTACATTTTTCTCTCTAACTTCACATGGACTAGTTGTATTTTCAACTATGGAACAAAATACAATAACACAAAATGGAACTCTTATTCCTCTTAGTGGCCAAGTATTTAACATAGCGTGATAGCCAACTAGGTGTAAGATTTGACTCTGTCAACCATTAACGAGGTTTGTGATTGTAGACCTTTTAGAGTCTTCTTAAAATTCCACATGTAGCTAGCTTGCCATGCATGAGTAATGGGGCTAAAATGTCATTATCTCGTACCATGGTGGTCAACATGATAGGTCAACTTACTAAAGGCATAAATTTTGAATGAACTTCGTTTGATGTTTTTCTTGCACCATTGGATATGTCTTTAAGTCTAGAATAATGGTTAAGATTTCGGCACAAGGGATAATCGTTTGACCCCTAAAAATGTCATTTAATGACTCAAAATAATTCCAAAAGGTTTTAGACCTCAATTCTCCACCCACCATTAAAATGACCCTACAAGTTGATTCTTACAGTTTTTTCACTCTATAAGCATCAAAATATATGACAAATAATATAATTATCCAATCTAGATCATTATTTAATAATTTGTTAAAATTATGAGTAAGATATGCATCATGGAATTTAAATAAATAGTGTTAATTCATTGAACACCCTTGTACATGTTCCTTGTTGATACTTTGAAAGTAATACGTTTTGAAAAATAATTTGTTTATGGATTCTATTTTCCACATTTTCTCAACCATATCAAAAACCTTCTTATAATATTTGAAACCTAAGGTCTTTCCCATACCAAAGTATGTTCTTTTAAAACATGTTTTCTTGGTGATATGGGTGATTTAGAAATGATTGGGAGAGAGAAATTCCTCATTTAATATGTACAATATTTTTGGTTCATGCCACTAAGCCAAGAATTTTAAATTCAACTGACTTTTAATATAACCAACTAAATCCTGCAAAAAAAGAATAAAACAATTTATGTTAGGGTTGTGGATTCAGGCATTGAAACAACACACCATGATATTTCAAATTTAAAAATGATGGTTTGAGTCCTAGGTAGCTTAGAATCCTATTTGTTTTCAAAATAAGGATGCACTCCCATTTGATTCTCATGATTAGGTTGTAATCATGAGGCTCTCGCTCAAGAGTGGACCTTCCCAAAATCTTGTGACGTCTTGTCACAAACAAAACCATCAAACTAAAAACACATCATGCAAGAAACATAGCTCGCTGACATATCATTTTTCTCCTTCAAAGAAAAAAAATTCACATCATGTGAATATCTCCATGTACTCTTACATATTGGTGTACAAAACCATCAACCAAACACAAATTGACAAAACATGCCTCTTCAAACAACTGACTCTCAAGTCAAATAGTAGAGCTCAGGTACAAATTTCCATATTTGTTGCATTTAAGTGTGTCAACGTAACTCTACTTTCAACATATTGCTTCATGCAACGTGCACTATACTTTGAATTTGCAAAGAAATTCATGAAACATCAAAATACATGCAAGGCCTTAATTAGATAATAAATCTAACCATCTGTTAGCAAACCATTTCAATGGCACATCTTTTAGCTGCACTTCATCATGTGAATCATCTTGACCCTCATCGATTATGGAATCCTCTTTTCCATTCTTGTTGTTATCTCTTTCCACCTTCTTCAAATTTTGTGGATGACTTGTTGGATACAAAGTCCAACACTTGTCCACAAGGTGACCTTTCTTATGGAAATGAGTAATAAACAATTGCATCTTATTTTCAACATCATTTTCCTTGTCCAATGGGCCTTTGACTTTTTGCCTCATTTATTTAGAAAGTTTCAATGTGTATGGATATCTTCTTCCAACATCTATAAACATTATGATTATTCAAACCACAAAACTAACATGTGCAAGTTCTTTTATATATATTATGTGAATATTTACCATGTTTATCATAATAAAAAGAAATTTGATTAAAGGAAAATTTATACCTTGAACATTCACCATTGTCGCCTTCTTGAGGAGGTGAATTTGATGAGGTAGTGGCTCTCCTCTGAATACTAGAAATGAATTCAATGACTAGATAGAGCTTTCAACATCCTCTTCTTTTACATTCTCATTAGCTACATGTTTATTAACATCTTCTTGCAAAGTGGGTGTCAAACTTTTCCATTCATCATGAACACAAACTTCACAAGCTTGAGGTAATGAACACGAAATAAAATTCCTTCTTGGAATAGCTTCATGTGCCTCCTTGGCTTTTGAGCATTCTCCATGTTTTCCATAACCAAGACCCAAATAATTAGGCCCTTCCTCAACAACATTTGGCTCAACTATGCCTTGTATTAACTATGCCTTGTACATGGTTGCCTTTAACCCTTTACTTTCATAGCACATTTTCATCAAAAATTGTGTTGCAATTGTGATAACATTTGCTGTATGCAGAAGCTAATAAAAAATGATCGAAAATGACATTTTTGCTTTGTTTTTTTGAAGATTTAAGGAAAATTACACTAAGTAGCTTCCAACCTCATATGACCATCATGTCAAACTCATCTTAGGATATTGTCCAAGTAAGAGCCACTTAAGCAAGCAATCTAGTATACATGACTCCAATTTCAATTAGCGGCAATGACAGTTCTAAGTATGGTGCAAACATTGCTCTAGATCCTCAATGGGGCATGTTTGATGACAATAATTTGGGGAGTGAGAGAGGGAGATGGTAGGAGAAAAAAATCAAGGAATCCTCGGGAAATTGAAAAATATATAACTAATAAGGTGGAATACATTTGTAACCTAAGAGAGAAACCTATGAGGAAATGTGTGAAGTTGGTATTACACACCCAATTAGACAACCTCGAGGAGAAAAAATTTCTCCCACTTTTTTCCCCCGAAGGCTAATCAACGGCTGCTGGTTCTCAACAGGGTCACTGTGGGTCTGGTTCTCAGCAGCGTCATTCTGGGTTTGGTTCTCAAGAGGGTCATGTTGGAGAATATTTTAACCAACAACATCAAGGTTGCCATCAATTTCAATATTTTTCATTAAATTTGTACAACTTTTTTTACACTTGTTTTTTCTAATATACGAAATTATATATATATATTGATGGAGAGGCCGAAAATGTTCGAGCTAGTGGTCAAAATAGACCCGGGGCAGCTCGCTACATTCAGGAAGAAGGCTGTCAACCCAGCACAACTTATCTGGCTGAGATTACTAATATACCATGGGAAACCAACATGGCGGAATGCACCTTACAAAGGTGTGAAAGCCTTCATGCAAAATTGCAAAGAGATCTCATGGCTTTGTCTCTACCTGCTGAGAGTAGACAAAGCCTTGAAATAGTTTCACATTCATTGGGTGAAATGGTAAAGGTGTACAGAAATTTGGGGCCAACGACTGATTCATTTGTAGAATTGATGAGAAAGAGAAAAGAAACAGTGATAGGTCCCGATAAATGGCAGGACATAAAACAAAAAGTTACAAGAGCAGAGGCCAAGTCAATGTTTAATTATAAGGAAGGGCCAAAAAGAAAAATGTTGAAGGTGCAGTATTTCAAGTACCCAGACAAAGCTGGTTATTTGTATGATCAACATCTTGCGGCCTTTGGAAGGCTTCCATGGAACGATGAGGTTCTTGTTTATTTTGCACAAATGTTTTATGCAGAATTTTTTTTTGGGGTATGAAACCTGACTACAATGACCTTCCTTCAGAATTTTTTGGCCCGGGGAGAGGTCGATTATATCAACGTAAGGGCGCTAAGCGAGATGTGGAGTTGCCTCGCCCTGAGCTGCCATTGGTGAGTCGACCGTTTCGAGTCGAAACCCTGCGATCAGAGATGGATGCGACTTCTCAAATAAGTCGTGAAGCAAGAGATGTTATGATCGACAATGTTCATAGCGGATTGAGTGGAGTCGATCTTTGTTTAAATCGAAAAAGAGCACGTGAAAATGCACGTGCCAATTTTGTTTATCGTACAGATGAGGAGATTTACAACATGAATGTTGAAGATCTCCGAACATATGCAATAAATTGTCGCAATGGTCTGCAAGACCTAATTTTTCGTGAGGAAGAGGGCACCAGAACGGTATGTGTTAGTGACCTTAGGATTTGAAATTATATTTACATATACATGTGTACAATTTGTAATAAATACATGTGTATGTACACATGTATACATTTATTTGTATGTGTACATTAATCTAAAAAAAAGGTATGATTATATGTTAAAACACCATTTGCAGTTCTCAGGCATGATGCGTGATGAAAATGTTAATATTACGTTCGGGACCTCTGGCTCAAACGATGCAGATGGGTCTGCCCATCATGATATGTTGGCACATGTATGTTAGTGTTTTTTAAGTGACTCTAAAATAAATAATTGTTGCCACATGTACATGTATGTATATATATAATTCGATAAAATGTTTTAACAGGTACCGATTCTGTCTGATGTTTTTGGGATGGCGGTACCTTCTTCTTCCTTAGGAGATATACCTTCTACTTCATTGGGAGATGAGCCACAAGTATGGAAAATTTTTCACAAGTTTAAAATTTATGTTTAAAAGTTATATATATATATATATATATTCTACCTCAAAAAGTTCCATTAAAAATTGAGATATATATATATATATATAGAGAGAGAGAGAGAGAGAGAGATCTATATTTTGAGTTATTTAAAAAATTTTGAATTTAGGTTCCTATAGAAGATTTCTTTAATCCGAGGACTCTAGCGACGGAGATAGGAACATCCACAGCATTTGAACAAGTTGTCTTTAGTTCCTTTTTTTAATATTATTGAAAATAAGTTTATATATGTACAAGTGCATTTTCATTTGAAAGTTTTTAATATATATATATATATATATATATACACATTTAACTGTACATGTGTATTGTATAGTTTACCACTGCAGATGTTTCTATGGAAGAACCTGTTCATCAAATGGAGAGGGAACCTTACGAGGTATTGCATGATTTTTTTGTTATATTTTGTTTTTTACATGAAGTTCTAGATATATATATTCTCATTCATTTTTAAAACTTCAAATTTTAATGTTCAAGTACATGTGCATTGTGTATGTAGGTTTCCTATTCACAAGATAGGGCGCGGAATGAGACCCAGACGCTAGATCCTCCATTTGATGGACATCATTTACAGTAGATTTGATTTTAAAATTTAGATGGTTTTAAAATTTGTTAAACTTGATACAGTTTGATACTCAAGTGAGATTTACAATTTCTGGACATATTTTATTACATTGTTATTATATAATTTGTTTTATTTAATTTTTGGATGGTTTTAGTACTTTTGGCACGTGAATGTGAAGTAATGTTGTCATCTGAACTACATATGGCATGTGATATTTAATGTTAAATGTTTTTGTTGGATAGTTGAATTATAATTGGCATGGCATGTGAAGTTTTTAAAACTCAAGTTTTGGATGGTTTCAATACATTTTGCATGTGATATTTAATGAACTTTAAATGTTTAATGTTTTAATGTTGCACAATATATAATCAAAAGGGTTTTAAAACTTAAATTTTTGGATGGTTTCAACCTACATTTTCACATGTGGTAAATTGAAATGTTACTTGTAACAAGACAATCCCCATTGATTTCATTGTATATGTTGATTTCTGATTTGATATAATTGCATGTATGATGGTACATTACTTGTAAAGTCATTGGATTAATAGTGTTCATTGATTTCAGTGTAAGCGCAAAAAATTATTGATAATGTAGAATGATTTTTGTGTTATAATAATTAAATCTAATAATATTGGAGAGCAAGAGAGAGAAGGTATGGTGTTTACTACAAGAGTTTGAGCTAAATATTTAAATGGTTTATGATTTATGATTTTTACTTTCTTTTTAATATAATCGATACGGAAAGATGACAAAACTAATAAGGGTGACAATAAGAATAGAAGAAGAAAATAGTTTAAGATTGATCACAATAAATGCTATTTGTAATTGATTACATTCTAATTGCTATTTGTAATTGATTACATTCTAATTATTCACATTCTATCATTCAATATTATTACATTGTCACTTTGCATTCAAAAATTTTATTTGATCATTTTCAATTATTAAAGTTATTCTACAATATTTATCATCTCAACAAATTGAGGTAACTAAGAAAATTTAAAATTAAAATGACTTGATAAATCTCAAACATATTTAGCATATTTAAAATGGTTATATTAATATTAGATGTATTTACATATTATTGATAAAATTAATCATATGTTTCTCATATTATTGATAGTTTTTCCTTGGTTGCACACAACTAAAACCAACTTAGATCCATCTTAACTACGGATCTATCAAGCGCCGAGAGGGATCAAATCTCTCGAGGTGCAAACCTTTCCTCAAGTTTTGCACTCAAAAGAGAGGTTTGCACCTCTAGATATTTGATCCCTCTCGGCGCTTGATAGATCCATAGTTATGATGGATCTAGGAAAATAACTTTCTAAAAATAAGTAAGGGAAAAGCAGCATAGGGAACAATTAGGAGTAAATTTAGGAACATGTGATAGTTGGGTGAGATAAAATCATATATTTTAATAAAATAATGGGAATTTGTAGGAGAGAAAAATAGTGGATATGACATGTATTTTGGTGAATAATCAAATTTATGGAATTAAACAATTAATTATTTTTGTATGTGAAAACAAGATTCACACTTAATCCTCACCTAAAAGACTAAATTAAACACATTATTATTAAGGGGACGAGGAGCTTTCTAGGTTTTGAGCTCCCCATTGTTAGATGAGTGTCGTAATGGCATTCCAAGTATTTTTGTGAGAACTTATGATATTGTGATATTATAATTACGAAATAGTGATCTTGAGTACACGTTGGATAATGTAGTAGATAGGAACTTTTTGATAAGGGGAGATAAGGGATGTGACCAAATTCCTATCAGTGAAAAAAAATTTCTTCACCTTCCTATAACTCCATTGTAGCTTTGGGGGCCAAAGGTAAGAAGAGTACCTTGGAATTTCTTGGGTGAAAAACCAAGTGGGTCACCAACTTTGGTCTAGTGCATTGGAATTCATTAAAAAATTGGTCATTGGAGCTGCTTCAAGCTAGGAGTGAGCATCGTCACCAACCTACATTGAATATTTTACACTCCCTAGGGTGAATGATACTTTAAATTGATTGACAGTCTAATACTTTCGAATTTTTCCGAATGCCAAATGATCTTACAAAGCTAGTATTTATAATATCCTAGTAGGTCATTTGGTGACAACTTTTACCGAAAACTTGAAACAAAGAGAATCTATCCTTGGCTAGGACATCATGTAAGATGCCTGCCATAAACAGTAAAATTGTACTTAAAAGCTGAGATTCGGGCAAGTGGGGACAACCACTTGTTATCTCGTCCCTTGGAGGCTAGGCCATATGGGGACCGAATCCGACCTTACAAAATAAAGTGAAATAATTTGTACCATACGGTCGGAAAACATATACAAGAACAATTAATATACAAGAACAATTAATTTCATTCTAGAATATATATATCCAATACATATAACATTTTTCATCAATGCACATGTATAGAAAAACTACTTTCAGTTGATACTAGAGCACGTGCTTGTACTCAAACAATTTGTAACATGTGCAAACCACAAATAACATAAGCAACTCAATTTTTAGTTGAGTATTGGAAGTTCTAAAACATATTTAATCCAAAGATAATAAATTGTTGGACACTTCACTCAAAAAAATTCTAATGGAATTCCATCCTCAATAATCCGTTCATGATCTGATTTTGACATTTTCCATTTCTTAATTTTTGATTTTTTCTTTGATTGAACTTCTATCAACTTTATGCGTGTTGCACACACCAAGTGACTATATTGACAACTTATGGAATCGGGTTCATAGTCTTCAAAGTAAACAACGTCTCCACTTTGATGAGTTTGTTTGAAAAAATAACCTTTCAGTATAATAGACCCTTTGTCATACTGAAATCCATGATCATTATAGTCTTGTAATAATTTCATTTTTTGTTCAGTGCAACGCATCAAATAATACTTCACATTTTCATCGTTGTCAATAGGTGCAATTACAGCAAAAACATCTCCTACACAATAAAATAAAAATTTAACATTTAATTATGCATATTTAAATTTATTTCTAGATCTTTAAATCATTAGAAAGTAATTCAAATGTTACCTTCTCTAACAACATCAGAAACTCGATCACCATTGGATGATATTGTAGTTTCCTCTGATTGCATTTCTTCAAACATTGCAACGGACATTTTGCTCTTTGTATATAGCTCTATATGTTTCCAATCATTCACATACATTTTGTTTTCACAAACGTCATTGGATTTTGTGTTGTCTATGCAAACATCACAAAAACAAGAATATTTTCTTTTATCCAATGCAAACACATTTCTAGACAACTTTGTTTGAATTGAATGCAATTTTCGAGTCCATTTTATTGTTTCAACGTCATTTCCAATTGATCTATCTACGTCTTCGATTCCAATATGCCAGAAAAACCTTTATATGGAAAATTAGAAAAAGAATTTGTAAATATGATATCAACATACAATTAAAAATAATCATTGCATGATAAATGTACAATGTTTAAAATTAGATTTCCAATATAAATTAAATTGAATGTACCTTCGCACTTCTCTTGATGGGTTAATCTCATGGCTTAGAGCAGTTTTGCACCATTGAACAACTTCTTCAACGTTCACAAGTCGGCGTGCAGAGTGGTTCATTTGATATCTTCGAAGTACTCGTTTTATGCATGCTCCTGCACTGTCATGTTCTCCTTTTCCATGGCCAGTCTCAAAGAAATTCCAACAATGTTTAATGCGGGTTTTCTTATGAAGACAACACAACCAAAAAAATGATCGTGCAGATTTGAATTGACCTGCGCATCCGTCTGACCATATCCAATGTTCATTGAATGTTATTCCACGATTTTTCAATGAATCATAAATTCTTCCAAAACAATGTTGTACAAAACATGTATCATGTGTACGATCGTCACTAATATAAAAGTGATATTCTTTAATGATATGTCGATTTTCACTCGTGCTTTCTATATGATCGACATTTTGTTCAGCATGTCTATATATAATATGGACGAGCATGGAGACTTGGTCAGAATGATAGTATTCACTCTGAATTTCTTTTTGTGGAACAAATGTGTAGTTTTCTACAAAATCAATCACTAAAAAAATGGTCCCTGGTGGAAAAAATTCACGAGATTTTTTGAATTGCAAGTCTTGCCATCGAGCTCTATGGGAATGCTTGGTGTATTTGTAAATTTCTACCTCAAACTTTCTCAAAAAGTCTATCAGAAAAATTTCGTCTTCTCGTAATTCGATTCTTTTAACACTATTTGCACCTTGAATCGATGAACCGATATATTCATATCTCTTCCATTTCACTTTCATGTTGGAAAATGATTGATCATTTATATCAATACGATATTTGTTTTCAAATTTAGTCAAATTTCCACAATCATCGCATTTTTTACCACCAACACATTTCTTTTTGTAAAATAGTTCATCGTTTTCTCTTTCACATAGAATTTGAGATATGAATTCACGGATAGTGAAAGGAGGAGGTGAATCCTTCCATAATGTTCTACCGAAATCAAGGAATGTGTCATAATATAACTCAAATTCCACATGATAACAACAACAACAAGTGTCGCGTATGGTGATAGGTTTTACATACCATGGTTTTTGTTGAACAAAAGCATTGAGTGAAACATGAATTTGACGATTCTCTTCTTTGAACTTGTTGAATAACTCTATCTGAGTGGTTTCCAAGAGATGTTTTTCATGTTCTTCGTATTGATTTCGTGCTATTCTTCTTCGCATCACATGTCTTGCAGTTGGTGAAACACGCAAATTGTTCTTCCAATATTCATATATTATTTTTTTAACATTTTCTCCAAGTATATCTTTGTATGGTTGCCTACAAATAGCTCTCCAACAAGCGAGTTCATCATTTACATCTATTTGCAGTCAAAATTTTCGATGTTTGTGCAGAGTTTTTCGCGAGGTTCCCAGTGCTCATGCCATAGATGTTATCAAACGATTCTCTTGAGTACTTGGTGAAACCATTGCCATCTGTATTCCTCTACGTACATTTGAAACATCTTTATCTCTAGATCTCTTAATTGACTTTATAGCACTAATATTTTTTATCACCTCTTCCTTCATTTTTTTATCTTTGGTTGATTTTCGAATACCCAATAGTGTCGTCGCTTCTTTTAATTTCCTTGATGATAGGAGACCTTTCAACATTTGAGCCTGAACTGTCACTGGCTCATTTAAGAAATGCTTTTCAAAAATGCGGTCGACACGATATCGTATAACATGGTCAGGTTTTTTATCTCCATATGTGTGAGTGTCAACATTTTCTAACATCTCATTATCGATAGTGATTTCATCTGTACATATTTGAAAAAATAGTACATATTCAATAAATCACTAAATTAATAAATATGTCAATAAATATTAGGAAAATTTTAAATATATCAATAGATCATAATATATACATTTACATACCCGCTTCAATTTCTGCTTGAGGTTGATTTTCTTCTTCAATATTTTGAGGAGTATCTCTGTCTATTTACATTAAACAAAATATTTTTCAAACTAGTTCATCAAATAAAAATTAAGCTTCACATTTTACATTAGGAAAATTTTAAAAATATATCAATAGATCATAATATTTACATTTACATACCTGCTTCAATTTCTGCTTGAGGTTGATTTTCTTCTTCAATATTTTGAGGAATATCTCTGTCTGTTTACATTAAACAAAATATTTTTCAAACTAATTCATCAAATAAAAATTAAGCTTCACATTTTACATTAGGAAAATTTTAAATATATATCAATAGATCATAATATTTACATTTACATACCTGCTTCAATTTCTACTTGAGGTTGATTTTCCTCTTCAATATTTGAGAGGGCTTCTAACTTTCTTTTGCGAGATTGTCTAGTCTCTTCTCTACGTGTCTCAGGGTCTCTTTTTCGATCATATTTTCTCGCACAAGTTCTTCGATTTCCCATGATAATATGGTATGAAGTTCAAAAAATTTCCTTCAAAAAATTGGACAATAATTCCAATTCAAAACATTTACTTTAAAAAATTTGAGAGAAAAATGTCTTATAAAAATGAAACGAAGCTCAAAAGATTTACTTCAACTCAAAACACGTACATACCTCCAAGAAATGTCTTTTGAATGTACGTCCAAGAAATTTTTTACAATTTTTGCCAAAATCACGCCACTTCTAAGAAATGTCTTCCAAAAAAATTCTTTAAACCCAAAATTGTAAAATCAACCAAGAAATGCTCTTAAACCCAAACTTTGAAGAAAAGTTTTTGAACCCAAACCAAGATCTTTGTAAAATGAGAAGAAGTGTGCGAAATGTGCGAAAATTGTGAATCATTTCGTGGCAATTTATATTGACGCGAAATGTGTTTTAGTAGCGGGCTCCGCAAAACTTTCCGGCCGATGGAGAGTTATACAAGAGTTCAGCCGAACTGTTGATCAAAAGTTCAGCTGAACTCCTAAGACGTTAGATTTAACGAGCCTTTGGTGGAAAACATAGTTCGGCCGAACTAACACGTCACCAATTACGCAAAAACCAGGCTCTGAATACGGTTCTGCAACTTTGGACTGATTAAACTCCATGAAAGGTTGTTAATTAACTATCGGAACCAAGACAAACATTTTCAGAATTGAATCTACTTTCAGGAAATATAACTTTTATGGAATTTCATAAACGTTTATTAATTTTAATTATTTTTCTAATAAAATGGGTGCAAACAATTTCTGAGGGTCATTGTGATTCAGTGAAATCAAAATTTTGTATCTCCAAAAATACATTGTAAATTTTTTTTTAAAAATTATGGGGCATTACAATGGTCCATCGTCTCTAATGGGTAGCTTTTAGATTTTTAGTTTATAACTTATATGTTAAGAAATTTTTTGCGACGCGAATCATATCCAAAATACGCAGTTTTTCGTATTAGACCAATTCAAAAAATTCTAGTAATTATGATATGCATCCATTGGTTTTGTAAATATGACGAAAACAAAGTAGACTCTGTCTAGATTGTTGTAACACATTTTGTTTTTTCAAAAACACAAATTTTCAATGAATACAACATTGCGTCATAACATGACTTCTTATGAATCCTTTGATTGTTAAGAAACACACACTCAAAAAAACGCTAAGTTGACATATCAAATCTGCATAAAAAAATTTCAAAAAGTAAGTAATAGAAAGCTAACAAAATTTCTCACAACTTTTCTTTTTATCGCAAAATGAAATTCTACACAGAAAATTTTTTATAGTTTGCAGAAAGTTGAAGAACCGAAAAAAATGAAAAATTTTTCTCAAAAAAGGGCAAAAAGTGTAACCCAGCTTCACATTTTCACCCCAAGATCTAGATCTAACTGCTTGGAATATTTTATTATATTTTTTTGGAGGGAAAAGGAATTTAAATTGGTAAAATACCTTTATTTAGAAATTATAAACAAATAAATTATTTATTTATCATTTCAAGGATGGGGTTAAGGAATAATCTAATAAATAATGATTTGTTTAATTATTTCTAGGCGATTTAGTCAAATTTAACAAGGAATAATAACTAAATAATGATTTAATTAATTATTCCTAGAGAAAAATAAGAAAAATAATGATTTATCTAATTATTTCTCATAATTGGGTTAAATATGACCAGGAATATTATTTAAGTCATGGTTTAATAAATTATTCCTAGAGGAAAATGAAATGAATAAGGATTTATTTAATTATTCCTCATGGGGTTTCCTGTTTGAACCAGAAATAACTTAATAAAATGTGGTTTATTAAATTATTTCTTATAGTGAAAGCAATTTTTCTATGGTAAAATTGGTCTTACATGGTGTACTTCGATCCATCTAATTGTAAATGGCTAGATGACCAAAATTTGGTGTAACCCTTACCAACTGATCCTTAGAATCCTCTATATCAATTAGGCCTTTATTTTCTTCATTTTCCCCCTCACATGCAACATGTGACCTTTCATCACCCTTTTCTCCTAATTTCCATTATTTTCATAAATAAATGTGCCAAAAATTCCATTTCCTTTGCCTTTGCCAGTTTATTTTAGCCATAATAACCTAAATGAACACTAACTAATATAATTTCCCCAACATTCAACTTGGAATACATGTCCCATTAATCATGTTTATTATTTTTAACTTTTATCACATGGAATATTCACCAAGGTTGTTACAAAAGGTAATTGTACCTATGTCGGTAGCGCTATACCTCCCTCCATCTCCCATCTTGATGTGCATATGGAGATCCTTCTCCTCCAAGTTACTGAAGAGTTATTTTTTGCCATTAATATGGAATGAAGCTCGACTATCTAAGTACCACACATAACCCATAACCGATAACACCATGCATGCTATGAGGGTGAAATCCAACTCGAACTATGAAGCAAGTGCTTCACCTACTGCTCTTCCTAAGGACTTCTTGCTAGTTTTCTTGTGCAGGCACTTTGTAGCATAGTATTCAAGATTATGACAATGAAAACATTTTACCTTTGACAAGTCTCGCTTCTTTCCCGCCTGAACTGAATCCAATTTTTTATCGGATGCCTTCCCTTTCCCTTTCTTTGCCTTTCTATCCAAGGCACAATTCTCCTCATCGTAAATCCTTGATGAGGATACATCTCTGGTGTTCTATTGAATCTCTTCTTGTACCAAGTCAGACCACAATCACTCCCACTCTGGTAGCTTTTCCCTCCTAGTCACCAAGTTCTGGTAGATATGTCAACTCTTGGGAATGCCTAAAAGTTCTAGGCTCATCAAATCATCCTAAGAAACTGTCACACGAACACTTCCAAGCTCATATAGACATTGAGTGAACTTCATCAAGTATTTTGGAATCATGTCGCCCTTCTCCATCTTGATCTTTCTGAGTTTGTCGTTTGTCCTTCGGCACCAACTTCCTATGGTTGCTACTATTCTGAAAAATATATGTTAAGTCCTTCCACATAGCATATGGAGTTACCTTTCCATGGAGGTTATAGACAATATGGTCTCAAACTCCTTCTAATAAAATCCTTCTCACCTTTGCTACATTCTTCTTCCATGCATCAAGAAGTTGAGCATTTGTTGTTGCGGACTGGGAAATATCACTGTCTATGAATTCCTTTAGTTTTTTTTCCTCCACCACTTCCTCCATCCTTTCCTTCCATGCTATGTAATTAAAATCACCCTCAAGGGCATATTTGAGTCTCAATTCAGAGAAAGAAATCTTAATCTGCTGTTGGTCCTGAAGAATAAATTTTCAACTTCAATTCACCTATTCAAAACAAACTTTGGTTCATCTCTTCTATAGTGTTTCTTGCTTTGATACTATGTTGAAATATCTAAATATAGTCAACTTATCTTGTAATATACTAAAACAAAATATTGAATCAATTCTACAAATTGCGGAAACCAATTACGATCGCATAATCACATGAAAAAGAAAAGAAATAATTTCAATCGCACAACACAAAGATGTATCTAGGGAAAGCCTCAGCTAAAAACTCCACTATCTGTATATTGTATTAATTCAATAACATGAAATAATAAGACAATTTTTTTTCCCTTCCTGAAAAACCTTTGCACTCTGCTAACTGTCTCACTATGATCCTAGCAAGTTTGGTCCAATACTTAACCAATTCCATGCACCTGACTCACCAGCCTTGCTCACATATTCTTGAGCTAATTGAGCCCCTATTAATTAGGAAATTTCCATCAATTGATTGTGCAATACTTCCAATGCATCCCGATGACCTCACGCATGACCTATAAAATTTTATAATTATACAATGGATAGTTCTCTTACCTTTAACTCCAATCTCAACTGAGCCTTCCTTAGAACTGACATGCAACAACTATTTATAGCAAATTATCAGTGATCTAATTGATCATTGCATGTGAATTAAATCAGATTTAATTCACCATACCTATCACTAGCTCATTTCTTAGTTAGAACTAGTTACACTGATATTAACTCAAATAATTAAGTTAACTAATTACAACTCAAAATAAATTGCAACTAGACCCCCTAAAAATTAGGGAGAACTCTATGTGCCTTGATCAGTGACCCTCAACTCGAATTGAAGGAGCTAACTAAGTTGTCCTTACTCAGTTAACTCGTACAAGTTGTCATGTGATGTCGAATTACAATTTACTTCTAATTTAATTAAGGGAAAATTAACTTAGAATTCTTTCTTGTTGCCAATTTAAACGAATGATGTGGTGGATTTCTCTTGCAAGATAATTATGTATAGTGCTATGAGTTATGAAAATTAGAGGAAAATGAGAGCAACTATTTTTTTCATGACTTAAAATTTGTTGCAATAGTGCATATTTTGAAAGTTTTGAGGCACTACATATGCTAATCTCATAACTAAACATAACAATGTGAAGTATTTATTTAACTTCCAAACATAAATCCTAGCAAGAAATAAGGATAGTGTTTTGTGTGAATTTAACTCTAAGTTAAAGCATATAAAAGAAAAATAAAACAAAGTCACACATGTAATTCATAGAAAGGTGCATGTACTAGTTGTTAGCATTTGCAAAACATATTTGAAAAATAAATATATTAGTTCCATTATTGAAGATGAGCATTATATCCAAGTGAAATATGGATTGCAACACAATAAGTTAGAAAATAAGTTAAAGTATTAGTTGTATGATGATGTACTTTCTATTTTAAAATAAAAATGTATATTTCTAATTTTACAAAGTTGAAAATAATTAATATGGAAGGAAAACATAAAATGTTATACTCTAGGCATCCAAGTTACCAAAAAATTATTGATATAACAAGAACGCAATACTTTTGTTTGCAGATGAAGAAATATATAACCAAATACATTTCCAAATGCATGGAGTGAAAAAATTAAGGCCAAGCAGCAACTAAAAAACATGTTTATTGCAACTTTACTACTTCTAGAATGGAAGTGGGAGGTAATAATCATGGATTTTATTATTGGAGTGCTAAGAGTTATATGAAATTGTGATTTCATAAAGGTAATAGTGAATAAATTAACCAAGGAAACACATTTTAATCTTTCTAAGTCCTCTCGTAAGGTTACTAACATTTCAAAAATATTCATGAGAGAAAATTTTAATTTCATGAAGTGCCTAATGCAACTATTTCTAACATGGATACAATATTTACTAACTTTTGGTAGTGACTTTTTGAATACTTGGTTACTAAACTAAGTATTTCCCACCATGCATAGAAAAATGGAAAAATTGAAATGGTGAAACAAGTTTTGAAGACATTCTTCTTATGTATGTCATGGATAAACCATATAGGTAAGAATACTACTTACACTCAATGGAGTTTTCATATAATAATGGGCATTATGTGTCATTAAAAATGATTCAATTTGTGGATTTATATGTTAGAAGATACAAAATTCTAATTAGCTGGGATAATCTAGTAAATAGCATTGTTCTTGGCCACAATTGGTCCAACAAATGAATCAATAAATTGCTAGAATTAGACAAAAATCGAAGGCTACATAAGATAGGAAAAATGTTATGTGAATTAAATAAGAACATAGTGCACAAAGAATCCAATGGTGGGGATAACGCCTCCATTAGAGTAAATCCAGGAAATAATTTCTTAAATCTTGGAATTTGTGCAAATATAATACCTAAATAGTGTGAACTAATTGAAGTCCTTTCTAGGATAGGGTTAGTTGCATATACATTTACATTTTTTGCTAACGTTAAAGCTTGTAATGTTTTACATGTTTCTTTTCTCAAGAAATATGCATGATCCTAACCATTGTGATTGATTCAACTATGATTTAGGTGGAACAAGGAGAAGAGTTCTAAATATAGACACTATGCATCAATGAAAAAAAAGGTAACATTTCTACAAAATTTAGCCATCTAACAAGTTAAGGTAAAATGGAAGCACTTTGGTGCTAATGAGGTTACATGGGAGTATAAGGATGCCATGGAAGAGGTATTACACATTTTTGCTCTAATATTGAGCTACAAAGAGGTCCATGTTATTCTAAGTGGAAGCCTAGGACATGATACCTTAGTTGATTTGGAATGGATCATTGTATAATTTTTCATCTATCTTGGTAATTTTTGAGTGGAAACATCAAAGGAATTGGTTCATAGGTAGGGAAATTTTAAGGATGGAGAATTATCTTGAAGTTTAAAAACGTTGGTGAATCTCACTAGTCCCTAATATGCAAACTATAAAATGTTTATTGATGTATTTGTAAAATCATTATAATAATCTTGGTGATTTTCAAGGTAAAATAATTTTATATTGTTAAATTTGGGCGAATCATTTTTATAAAAAATGGAAATGGGCGAATCTTTTTTTGGAAAAATCATGGAAAATTAGCACACATGCAAATATTAGCCCATAAAATTTTCCATGCTCATAGGGCCTATATTAGGGGTAGGTCCTAGTTTGATGATTTGGAATCCAAAAAATTCTAGAGATTATTTGAGGCATCAAATAACACTTTTTGCGGTCAAAATTTTATGAGCTTAAATTTTCCCCCTTGACATCACTTGACACACTATAAGCTTTCCAACAACATAAATTCTCCACAATTGAAGTTTTTATGTGAATGTTATGCATATTTCAAGTTGTCATATCTTGCTAACCATCATGGTACCAAGTGGATGCCACTTCATCCCCCATTACTTGCACATGTGGGGCTAGTAACCTATGTAATTTCAAGAATATTTTAGAGGGTCTAAAACCATAATGTTAAATGAAGTTCAAGGCATAAAAAAAAATTACTAATCCTAACTCTTGATGACTATTAGGCCATGTTAAATATTGGGTTGTTGGTAAGAGAGGGATTCCATTCTTTTGGTATTTTTATTGTTCCATAATTGATAAAAGCATCTAGGAGTGGAATATTGGCATATAAAAAAAGGAAGTAGAATATTCTATAACATCCATTCAGGCCACAATGTCCATGGTACTCCATATTGAGTGCCCAATTTATTTGTACTTGTGTTTTATCACTATAGAAAACTATATTTGATTTCAATTCACAAGCTAACTTCATAGTAGAAGATCTTGTTAGTAAGCTTCGATTGGAATTTCATGATCATATTAACCCATATCCATTGGGATGATTAAATAAGGACACAAATCAAGAGGTCACTAAATAGTATAAGAACAATTTTTTCATGAATGCAGGCTATATATTAATGAAATTGAGGTAGATGTAGTACCACTTGATCTGTGAGCTATAGTTGTTGGAAGCCCCTACATGTATACAAGGGATGAATATTCATGAGGAGGGAAAACTACTACTATTTCATCAAGGATGGAAAGCCTTTCATCACCAATGCACACAAAGTTAAATCCAATATCTCTCTAGCAAGTGCTAACTAAGTTGTGAAATCAATTGGCTCTGGTAAGAAGTTGTTATTGCTTTTCTTAAGAGAAAATAAATTAAGTGATGAATAGATAAAATCAAAGGCATATTTGGAAGGATGTACATATCAGTTGGAGGAGTTGTTGTAGGCATATAGAGAAGTGTTTTAGGAGCCTAATGTTGGGTATGTGTTATATTCTTTACAATAGGGGGGTCACAAGGGGAGAAAAGGCCCCTTTGTGAATTTTCCAATGTTCTATGTTGTTATAATCACTTTAGCCCAATTCTTGTCTTCAATTATCAATTTTTAAAAACAATTTAATCTTCCAATGATAAATAAAAATTGTATATAGAAAGATAAATGTAATATATAGTAGAAGCCAATCAAGAGCAATAACAAGAGACACCGGGATTGGTCAAAGACTAGGGAAAAACCCACAACGGGGAAAACCCTTTAAAGTTATTCTTATTATTGGATTTTCATAAAATGTTCAGCAAAGAGAGACTACAATGTTCCAACTTACAAATCAAAATTCAAAGACTCTCTAACAAAATCAACCCAAAAATATCTAAGAGATGAGCCCAATAGACAAATCTGATCAAATTCAAAGTCTCTAAGCCTGCGGTCAACAGTGAAAGTCTATGGTCAACGGTAAAACACATCTTAGGTCACAGTCGCAGGGAGCTAGTGACCATTAGTGTAGTTGTATCTCTCCAGTTGTAGAGGGACCCATATCAACCGTACATTTTTAGCCTATATTTCCTTGAACCAACCCTGTGGATCCAGATCAATATCTTCTTTATCACACATGTGAGATTGGATCCTGCAATTTCAAACCTAAACGAACCAATTTCATACCAGTACGAACCAATCCAGGGAAGAGAGAGAGAAGCATATGCTTGATGTGATGTCCAATTGGGGTTGACTTGTCTTGTATTTATATGTGTTGAGCTGCCTTTTGTCCATATTTTTATGATTTTTATCAAATAATTTTGTGCTCGTACCTAGTATTTTAATCCTATTTATCTTATTAAGATGATGATTATAGGAATTTAGAAACATTAATTATTAAATTATAAATTCTTGTTATTAATTAATTTGAAGGGTGTTTTTTTAAATAGATTCATTAATAAATGCCTTCTTGGTGGCAGGTAAATAAGTCTAGTGCAAGACATATTTAAGTATGGATCCACCTCAATAGAAGCATAGGGATTAGACATCTACAACTTCTTCTCTGTATTCGGATAATGAGGACCAAAACATTCTTTGCAGGGCTCTCATATTTCCATGAAAACCATGTGCTACCATGTAAAATAATTGCTAAGAATGTTGGTTCATTGATGTTTGTTGATTGCTAGCTTCCCGATTTCTGGATGATGAGAATCGATTTTGCGAAAGCTTCCTTCCACTTGATGATATTACTGTTGAAAGTCAACCTTTCATTCATCTAATATTGATTGGAGAAAATCTCTTTAGGATATGAGGGATTTAGATTCCAAAAGGATATAGATGGATACTTTGTGTGGATTTTCCAGCAAAATTTCAATTCCATCAATTTTCCTGATACTCTTTCACAACAAAGATGAAGAGTTTTGGAACTACAGGTTCAAGGTGACGTAGAGAATTTTTTCAATGGATTTGATGAGCCACCTTGGAAATTGAGTGAGCTGAATATTGATGTGAGTGGAATAGTTCCAAGTACCTCGAGCAGCCGCAGGGCCTTCGATGCAATTTAACTTTCCCATAAAAATATCTCATATGGTGGTGCAAAGGAAGGAGGGGAAGCACCTTATTGTTTCTAGTTCCGTTTTCTTCATTGGATAGATAAATGTGTTGTCATCTAGATTAGTAAAGACTAAGCTTGAAAAAATTCCTGAGCTTGAAGATAGTGACAAATATTTCAAATTTGATAAATCTTAAATGGATGTGTTGCACTGGAAACCTTAAATTTTGAAGGTCTGACATCAATAGAATAAATAAAAGCGGAGGCTTGTTGGATGTTGAAGAGGATAAGAGGCTCAAGGTCAAGCTGCTAATGGTAAAATTCTAGCTACATGGGATCATTTATTACATTGAATTTATACATTAGTGAGTTAAGGGATGTAACAATCAGGTATCAAAGGAGAGATTGTGTCGATTCCGATCACTTCCAAGGTAAACTCACTTATGTTCCAGTCACATGTGAAGCCTTTGTAAATGAAGATTAGTGGAGCTTGCTTCTTTGCGCAATGCATTCGTTGGTCTTCCAGGCGATGTGGTTCTTTCTACTGAATAGAGGAAACATCTTACTATTCCTACGGAACTAGTAGCCAATCCATCCAATATATTTATGGATGAATCAACCTTTTGCTCCTAAGAAAGCTTTTTCACCAGCTCCTAGAGGTAGACAAACTGAGTCATGTTCGTATGGGATATTACTTAAAATATTCTGATGAGACAGGGTATTCACGAGCCTGGGCATGGGATTAACGTGGGAAGCCTCAAAAAACATCCATCTGCCCATGGAGTTAGCATAACTTAGCCCGAATACTTGCCAATTGTGCGTTGCATGTGCCAGCAGTGCGTGAGGATCAAATCGTTTCCAGTAGCCGAGATTTAAGCAAATATTCCTATTCATATTTTAATTTATCTATATTAACCAAATATTGTAAATTTATATTCTATGTAAAAAATCATTTATTTAGTTAGAGCAGTGTTGCTGCTATAAAATGGAGAAGTTGCGCACTCGTAGGGGAGTAGTGTGATAGAGATAGAGCAACTGTTGTGTAAAGAAGTTAGAATCATTGTTGCCTACAACTAATGTAAATCGATTTCCAAATGATGTTTTAAATATACATGATCACCTTCAAGTCATAAGCAGAAGTGTTTGTGCCATGGTTAAATTTGAATTTCACCTTTGATGTTTTAAATCTTTCCTCCATTACAGTAAGTCGGCTTACTCCAGGCATGGGACGACCCACCACCTCTTGAGCTAAGTGTTGGGGCAAAGTGATCGCATGTCATTTAATTTTTCAACCCAAGGGTTTCGTAAGCTTGCGAATCATGCGTGCACTGTATGTGCTAGAAAATATCTTTCAGTTTAGATCAATCTAACTACAGAATAACAAAAAAAAATTCATCTAATCTATGAAATCAAATAATGAAAATGAAATTCAACTAACCTATGAAATCAAGTAATGAAAAGAAATAAATAAAATTCAAAAGAAAATATAGCGCGCGCAATCACACTTGCAAGAATTGAAAATTTAATCTAAGAAAGCATTTCAAAGCATGTAAAGGAAAACAACTAAGGTACGTTAAAATCACTCCAGCATACAATATGGAAGTATGATAGAATCACCCTCTTCAAATGATGTATAAGCAACCAATTATACTTTAGTCTTTAAATCTAGGAAAGCAATTAAAGCATGTAAAGGGAAAAATCAATAATTGCATAAATTAGGTATTCGAGCATTTGGTTATGATAAAATCACCTTCTTGAAATGATATTTAAGAAAACCCAATTATACAATTGAATAAGGATCTAAAAATAAATTTAAAATCATGTAAAATTAAAGCTCAATGATTGTATAGGTTGAATAGTCAATCGCCCAATTTGGAACACCTTCTTAGCTTGATCTTTTAGGAACATTCAATTATCCAACGAATTGATAGTTTGATCTAAGAAAGTAAATAATAGAACATGAAAGGAAACTAAATAAATATGAGCTCTATTGCCTCAAACTTAATCCAATTGGAAAATAGATAAATCTATCCTTTTGAAATGTTTTTAGAAAAATAAAGATTACAAATTCATTCTAAAACTAATACTAAGAAAGCAAATAAAATTTAATCTATAAAAGCAAGTAAATCTCACACATTTTAGGTAGTTTATCTAAAAGTATGTGAGATGATAAATCGAGATGCTCCATATGTAAGCAAAACCAAGTCAAAATGAAGGAACATTCATGAGTAAGGTGTCACAATCTAATTTAGTATTCAAAACTTGAGCATAACTCCAATTTTACACATGATTTGATAGGAGAAAGCTTCCCCTATTTATACAAAAGATGAGAAGTTATCTCATTAATGAGAGTCCATGAAACTCTCCCTATATCTCTAGAGTTACAATCCAAATAGGAAGCGATAAGGCACATGTCTTCTTAGAGTTATAATACAAATATGAAATGAGACATATATCCTCATGATCCCATGATCTTCTCCCTTCAAATTCGAATTTGACCTTCGAAGGCCACATAAGGGTCTTTTGGAAGCTTCTTTTTGACCTACACATGGCAACAAACTCATTCCACTTGTTAGATATAAGTATGTGCATACTATTTTCTAATTTTTAACCATAAATTCACTTAAAAATACTAGGAATTAATAAAGTTTGGAAAAACATAATGTAACCCAATAGTGGTAATGGTAAGGTAAATGTAATGAAATGGGGGTGGAGTGAAGGTGATAATATGGAAATATAAATGAAAATTTAATGGAAGTAAATGAAAATTTCAAGGCCCAACATACCCTCCAACTGAAGTTATTGCATGTCCTCATGCAGTCTATTACATTAATTCTTTTTTATCCTTGAGCTTTGGCTTAACTTTGCATGATATCATTTGATAACTTCATACTTCTACAAAGTCTTTTTAGTTGAATTGCAACATGGTTGGTTCTTGTGTTTCAACCATATTTTGTTGTTGCATTCAATTTTGATCTTTGAACTTTGCATAATGATAATTTGATTATTTTTTCAAAGTATATCTTTATTGGATTGCATCATAGTTGGTTCTTGTGTGACAACCATGATTGTGTTTGCATCCAATTATCTTTTAAGTACTTTTTAAAATCCATTGTATGCTCATAATAATAATGTAATACTTAATATCTTTTGAAAGTATGTGGGCTTTTGAATGTGATATGAATGTGGAAAAATGTGAATATGAATGTAAACCCCCCCCCCCTCGAAAACTGATGGTATGGGAAATTTTATGAAATGAGGAAAATAAGTGTTCTTTCCAAAAATAATCATTCTAGCTTTTCAAGGAATTCTATGGTAAAAAGTTAGAAAATGACATACCTTAACTTACCCTTTGAAAATGGATGAGATGCATGTGTGGTGGTTGTAAAATTCTGATCATAATCTTATTCATGTGGCTATATAGGTTATGGATAAAAGAGTCAAGATGAATTTTTATTGCTTCTACTAAAACTATTGAATTTGCTGCAAAATAATGTTGATTCTGCAGCTATCCTCTGATTCTGTAGTTTTCCTCTAATTCTGCAGCTGCCATCTGATTCTGCAGGTTCCATCTGATTCTATTGCTACCCTCTGATTCTGCAGCTGTCATCTGATTCTGTAGCTGTCATCTGATTCTGCAACTGACATCTGATTCCATAGCTTTCATCTGACTCTGCAGTTGCCATCTGATTGTGCAGCTGCAGAATGGTGCTAATCTATTGTAGCTGCATATCTTCTTCATTTGCTTCAAAATGTTGAAAATGATAGTCTTCATGTCTTCAAAACTCGTTGGCATAAGCCCTGCTATGTGAATATATGTTCTGATGTCGAACATAGCAGAAAATTGTTGACTTAGTGGCCATTAATGGATGCCACTAGTCAACACAAGAACTCTCACCATTGATGAAAATGAGAGTCAAGATGCCCAAACACATCTTGCTAGGTACGAATAATTGTGTTGTTTTCGAGTACCTAGAAGATTCGATGAACGAGGTTCCCTTTATTCATCAACAAGAAGACTTTCCATTAAGGAATGTAAGCCTCAAGGTGTTTTTGCAAGGATTTTAGACTCAAAGGACTATGGACTCAATAATTTGCATTGAAGAAAGGTTTATTTGCAAAATGAAAAGGATAGGAGAAGGAAAATGGAAATGGAAGATGACAATGGGAAATAAGCATGTAAGTGAGCTTCTTGCTTTTATTTGTGGGTTAGAAGTAGACAAAAAGTAATGGAAAGTCTATGTGAAAAAAGGAAAATGAACAACTGACTCTTGCTGGGAAAATAATTGTGGCTTGTTTTGAATTGCTTGGTTGGATTTATAATTCAAAAGGGAGGAAAGGTAATGGTCTTGATGGATATGGACATGGACTTGTTCTTATGTTTCTCATGAAATCAGTCCTTTGAAGACCAATTGTGCACATAATTGGTTTCCTTCAATGTTCATTTGATCATCTCAACCCTGCAAAAAAAACTTGGCATAAAGAACATAGGTGTGTTAAAAAAGAAATGGCCAATTCCTTCTTGATTATTACGCAAAATTTAAATGCCAAATAAAACAGATTAAAGAAAATCAAAAGTGCTATATTTAGTCCAATTCATGATATCGATAACATTCCATTTTTAAGAAATAACCATGAAAGATAAATCAACTCCCTATTGTCGAATGACTTCATGCAATGTGCTCAGTAATATGATTGGCATCACAAAGATTCATTGTGTTCTGTAAGTTAAGCTTCATATAAAAATACATAGCAACAAGAATTTTAATGCAAAATATTGAGAAATCTTCTAAATAATCTTCCAATTATTCTACAAGTCATTATTAAATCTGTCAAATTGAATCTTCATCTGTGCTACAAAATCATGTTGTCAAAAATATTTGAAGTGGTAAAAAAAAGTACTTACACGAAAAATTATTTCAATCAAATTTTGCAAGTATTTTTCGCCTTATTAATTGCTTCAATATCGATTGTATATGCAATTTTTTTTTTCTTATTTAAAAAAAATATATATATATATATTTATTATTATTTATTATTATTAGTATTATTATTATTATTATTATTTAAATGATGAAACACATAGGGAATGAGACACATATGTGTCTAAAATCAACTTTATTAAATCAAATTGGACTCTTAGACCACTTGCCATGTGGAGCAGAGTTTGTTATTAACTTGGATTCTTCTACTTTCAACTTGCCATGTTTAAAGAGTTCAAAACAAATCGTTTTTTCCTCATGTAATCTGCAAAAAGGAGCTCCGAAGAACCCTAAATTTCTCCCAAATGGCTGAGAAATCCAGCAAATCGCTCGCGGGTTACCTCAGTTCCCATGTTCTTGAAAAAACTCAAGTATTATTTTTTCCTAATTTTCCTCGGTTTGCTCAGAAAATACGTTTTAAAATCGGGTGTTTTTAACAGTTACGCATTTTTCGCAATTTCGTTTTCTAGCAATTACTTCTGCAACAAAATAAAATTGTTGTGGTTTGATTTTTTATTTCCAAGTTTTTATGTGTAATGGCTTGTCTCTCATAGATAAGTTCAGATCGATCACTCTCATTCCAATTACCTGCAATGGAATCTACAATCTTCTCTTCATCAACAGTTTGCAATCTTCTCTTCATCAGAAGTTTCTTCATCTGACACACTTTCATTGTCTATCTTTGCAATTGAATCTGCAATCTTCTCTTCATGAGCAGTTTGCAATCTTCTCTTTATCAGCAATTTCTTCATCTGATACACCTCTTCATTAGCAGTTTTCAATCTTCTCTTCATCAACAGTTTCTTCATCCGATACACCTTCATTGTCCGTCTCTACAACTTTTAAAATCGATTTCTAATAATTATTGCTTGAGGAAGACCAAATATGGAAAAGAGAAGGTTATTTTTTTATTGCAGTGCATGGGTCTTTGGGTGGATTGGAGGCCTGCACATATGCGTAAGGCCAAGCCAAAGTTTGGCCTCACACATATGTGTGGGCCTCCTTTCCATGGGCCATTCGTTGTTTATGTTTTTTATTATTCTTATTCTTTTTTTATTTGTTTTCATATAAAAATGTTTTAGTTTTTTTTTTTTTTTTAGTTACATATGTTACATTTTTTTTAAATTTTAAAACAATATATACATATATTTAAAAAAAAAATGTGCACATGCAATTCAATAAATTAGAAAAAGATTGAGAAGGCGCAAAACATTAAAATTTTCAGAACTAACCAAAAAAGGATCATGAATCAAACGACGATTTTCAATAGAATTTTAGTTCAATTTCCAGCAAAATTTTTAACGAATTTTTGAATTTTAATTATTAAATTAACTGATCTAATTTTCTGATCTTCTAGGTTGCAACGAGGCGCTGAAAGAGAGCATACTAGTCAGTGTCATCAAATAAATTCATATTTTCAAGCACAAATTTTATTTCTGATTGTGAAAAAAAAAACGAAGTGATTCTTACTGCGTCATTTAAATTTATTCAAAATGAATTAATTAACGTTGATTATTATGTTTTTGAAACAAAATTAAAAATTCTAAAATTCTAGCCAAGCTTGGTTTTATTTTTATTTTTCCTATCTATCTAAAAACTATTTTTTTATTTTTATTTTTAAGTATATGAATGCTTCCAATGAAGCCATTTACAGATTATAATCTTTGAAATATTCATATCCAAACTTGAAAAATGTACCTAATTTTTTGTAAGGATATGAGAAATTGTCTTGATCTTTCGATTTGCCGCAAGGATCTCTTGAATAATTGATGAATGTTGTGGCGCAATCGCTTTTTGATACCATTCCTCAATGTAGTGTTTGGGTTTCATTCTAGATCCTCTGTCCATAAATGGTTAGTAAAAACTAAAAAATAAAAATAAAATACACTCTAGACTAAAAGCTAGTTCCTACGCACACTTCCCCAGCGAAAACGCCAAAATGTTGGAGCAAAGTGATTGCCTGTCATTTAATTTGTCAACCCGGGGGTTTTGTAAGCTTGTGAAGCATGTGTGCACTATATGTGCTAGAAATTATCTTTTAGTTTAGATCAATCTAACTACAAAATAATGAAAACCAATTCATCTAATCTATGAAATCAAATAATGAAAATGGAATAACTAACCAATGAAATCAAGTAATGAAAATAAATAAATAAAATATAGCGCACGCAACCACACTTGCAGGAATTGAAATTTTAATATAAGAAATCATTTCAAAGCATGTAAAGAAAAACAACTAAGGTACATTCAAATCACTCCAGCATCCAATATGGAAGTACGATAGAACCACCCTCTTCAGATGATGTATAAGCAACCGATTATACTTTAGTCTTTAAATCTAGGAAAGCAATTAAAGCATGAAAATGGGAAACTCAATAATTGCATAAATTATATTCAAGCATTCAGTTATGATAAAATCATCTTCTTGAAATGATATTAAAGAACACCCAATTATACAATTGAATGAGTATCTAAAAAGAAATGTAAAAGCATGTAAAATTAAAGCTCAATGATTGTATAGGTTGAACATTCAATCACCCAATTTGGAACACCTTCTTAGCCTGATCTTTTAGTAACATTCAATTATACAACGAATTGATATTTTGATCTAAGAAAGTAAATAAAAAAACATGAAAGGAATCTAAATAATTGTGAGCTCTATTGCCTCAAACTTAATCCAATTGGAAAATAGATAAATCTATCCTTTTGAAAAAAAATTAGAAAAGAAAAGATTACACAGTCATTCTAAAACTAATACTAAGAAAGAAAATAAACTTTAATCTATAAAAGCAAGTAAGTCTCACACATTTTAGGTATCTGATCTAAAAGTATGAGAGATGGTAAATCGAGATGCTCCATATGTAAGAAAAACCAATTCAAAATGAAGGAACATTCATGAGTAAGGTGCCACAATCTAATTTTGTATCTAAAGCTTGAGCATAACCAAATTTTACACATGATTTGATAGGAGAAAGCTTCCCCTATTTATACAAAAGATGAGAAGCTATCTCATTAATGAGAGTCCATGAATCTCTCCCTATATCTCTAGAGTTACAATCCAAATAGGAAGTGTTAAGGCACATGTCCTCTTAAAGTTACAATACAAATAGGAAATGAGACACATATCCTCATGATCCCATGATTTTCTCCATTCAAATTCTAATTTGGCCTTCGAAGGCCACATAAGGGTCTTTTGGAAGCTTCTTTTTAACCTACACATAGCAACAAACTCATTCCACTTGTTAGGTACAAGTATGTGCATACTATTTTCTAATTTTTAACCATAAATTCACTTTAAAATACTAGGAATTAATAAAAATTGGAAAAACATAATGTAACCCAATAGTGGTAATGGTAAGGTAAATGTAATGAAATGGAGGTGGAGTGAAGGTGATAATATGGAAATATAAGTGAAAATTTAATGGAAGTAAATGAAAATTTCAAGGCCCAACACTAAGCTTGATCAATAACATAAGATAATTAGATGTGTGTGATTTTATAGCATAAGTTTCTTGTTTTTGTGTGAATTTGTGGTAGGTATGTTTCAATTTCAAAGCGTTTTGGTCATCGTTGTATTTTGTAAATCAATGGACTAAAAATTTATTGTAAACTTGTATTCATTACATAATCCGTGCTTGAGTTTTAATATAGAGTTATACTCTATTCCTTTTGTTAAAGTCGAATGCACTGGGAACATTTACGATATAGGGACATAAACGATTTCTGATTTCACATGAAACGATTTATGTGTGCACAGGTATATACACTATGATGTATGGCGTGGATTTGAATATAAATCTTCTGTGTGCATTTGAGTGAATGATTTATGGTTTAATTGCAAATAAATTCATGCTTGGTTGTAATAGGTGTCATGTTCTTCATTTTCGAAACCTGATTTGTGTGATTTATTCCAAGCTTTATGATTGTTTAATTTAAGTAGCATTTTTTAGTTTGAGTAGCATGATTTAATTCAAAGCATTACATTTGGAGTAGCGACTTGAGTCATTAAATTACCATAGGATAATTTAGATTTATTTTCGCACGGTAGAATAAGTTTGATTTCCATTCTAGTGCTTCATTTCATACTTAACTTGTTTCTCTTCTTTCATAAATCTAATAACAAATGTATCATTGTTGAAGTATGTGCAAGCTATGGAGCATTGTTATAGACATATCCTTCCTAATCACACCTTTACATTCGTGAATTTCAATTCTAAATACATTTCTGAAAACAAATATTTGTGTTGAACTGAAAGTACTTACATCATTTATATACCAGTGACACGAGTAGCTTGTGCTCTGTTTGACATACCCAAAATTTATTGGAAATAGAGTATTATAGGTTGTATATTAATGCTTTAAAGAATTGTGTGACATTTGCAACATAGTTAGTTTGATTTCTTGTATACTATTTATTTGAATCATCATTTAAATAGATAGCTGGTTATTTGCTTCATTCCATAGAAGGTTCTAATTGGAATAAGTATTAAAATAAGTTGAATTTGTTTGCAGTGATTTAAATTAGTTTTGAATTAAAAGAGTATCAATTCTACCTTTTGAATGTTAAGTTATTTGAGTCAAGTAGCACATAAGGATCAAGTTAATTAGATTTATTTCGAATTTCTTGTAAGAGTGAGATGAGTGATAGTTTACTTAATTAATAGAAGAGTGTTTTTATCATCCTATACTTAACGATCATTATTAAGGAAACTTATATACTTTGACCATTAAGCTGAACCAAAAACGTAGTACAACTCATGGTTACGAGTCCCAAATTGAAAATTAAATATTAAGAGCTTTAATTCGCCAATTAAAACTCTCAACAATATGCTTCCAAGGGTGCCAAATTTCATTTTTAAGTCAACTTGTACTTTTGTGAACATGTGGGATTTTACATTAAAGATACATTTTTCCTTAACCAAATTAAATTATTCCAAGGTATAGGAGGGGTCTTTCTTGATGAGAAAGGTTGTCCAAAGGAGGGAATTTTTCCCTGAGCTGCAAAATTAACGCTCCCTCTCAACTAGGGATAAATTATCGTCTGCAACATATGTCCCATCTCAAATATATCGTCATCATCAAATCAAATGTCGTCACTGCTCATCTTTGTTACACACTTTCGAATCTAAAAGAAGAAGAATTTGACATCATATGGGAGCTCTAGCTACCACCCTCTATCCATTGGGGAGCCTTTTCTACCACTAGGAATCGACAGACAATAGGAGGGATGCCACTTCCCATATGAGGTAAGGATCATGCCTATCCTACTTCTTGGCGATAACAAGAGGGATACCACTTACCATAAATGGTAAGGATCAAACATATCCTATTTTCTGTTGATATTCCCAACTTGAACCTCAAGATTTAGTGGTATAATATCTACATCCCATAACTTGAGTGGGATACTACTTACCATAAATGGCAACGATCACACCTAACTCAAGTCGCCAACACCCATTGGCCAAATGGGTGGGAAAATAATCCCAACAAGCCAATCTTGTGGGTAGGATGCCAACTGGGGTATACTCTATCAACACCAAATAGAGACAATAGGAAAGATACAACTTATCGAGAGGTAAGGATCACAAACTATCCTATTGATCAAAAATAGTTAGGATATGACTTACCAAGAGGTAAGGATCATAGACTATCCTATTTTCCAAAGTTTCCTCAACCCCAAGAGCTCTAAGGCTCAATTCCTCAACTTGGGAGCTCAGATAGGGGGGAAGATCATAACTCAATGTCCTCAATCAGTAAGGACCCTTACCCGAAAGGGTCACATCCATCAGTCTAATCTTCTCTCTAAAGACTAAGAACTTCACTTTCGACAAAGATTTGGTGAATATATTCACCATCTTCTCATCAGTCGAAATGTGATGGAGTCTCAAATATCCTCTTTTCACCATGTCTTGAATGTAGTGATACATGATCTCAATATGCTTAGACTTGTGATGAAATACATGATTCTCTTCCAATCAAATCCCACTCTTTTGGCTGCAATATATCACGGTCGTATGCAGGACCTGCTCAAACATCTCTCTAAATAGCTTCCTCAACAAGACTGCCTCACAACTATCCATGCAAGCAACAATGTACTTTGCCCCAGTCGTACTCAAAGGTATGTACTTCTACTTCCTAGTCATCCTAGTATGGAATAACCCAAATAAAGTAGCATCCATGTGTGCTTTTCCTATCAATAACATTTCCAATCTAGTTAGCATAAATGCAAGCATGAATTTGTACATCTTTGATGATATATCTCAATCCAAGGATAATCATATTATGCAAATATCTCAATACGTGTTTGGAAGCAAAATAATGTGCTGAAGGGGCTTAGTCATGAATTGACTCAAAGTTTCCACTGCAAAGCATATATCCAGACAAGTTTTCACAAGGAACATCAATGTCCCAATCAACTATCGGTACTCAGAAGGGTCTGCCAAGTCAGATCCAACCACATCTCCACATAACTTCTTAAAGTTTATTTCCATCATGGTGGCCAAGGATTTGGATTCTTTCATTCTGAAGCTTCCAATAGCTTCATGACATATTTTCCTTGAGAAAGGAAAATATCACTGGGTCTCTACCACACCTCTAGTCTCAGAAATTAATGAATCATACTAAGATCCTTCATTTTGAACTTAGAGGCCAAATCCCTCTTACACTCGAGCATCAAGGGCTCACTACCTATCAAGAATAGATCACCAACATATAAAACTAAAATAAAAGGCATACCTTGGACCGATTTTAAGTATAGGTTCAGATCGACACTACTTCTCATGAATCTAAGTTTCACCAGGTAACTGTCAATGTAGGCATACAAGGCTCTGGGGGCTTGCTTCAAACCATATAGTGCTTTCTTGAACCTGCAAACATGAGTCTTTTGGTCCTTTAATTCAAATCTCAGAGGCTACTCAACATATACTTCTTCTTGTAGTGTGCCATGAAGAAATTTTTTCTTTACATCCATTTGGTGAAGGTTCCATCCTTGACTAGCAGTAAGGGGAAAAATCGATCTAATAGTGGTGTAGCAGGTTGAAGTAGAAAATATATCATCATATTCTTCTCCCTATTTTTGGGAGAAGCCTTGGGTGATGTAACTTGATTTTTACTTCTCAATTCTTCCATCAACTCCATGCTTGATATTGTATAGCCATTTTGAAGTTATGATAGGTTTTCCTTTAGGTCTTGGAACAAAATCCCACACATCGTTATTCATAATTGGTTCATATTATTTAGCTATGACGTCCTTCCAAACTTGTTATTTCAAAACTTATTCAAAGGTAGAAGGCTCAACCTATATCATAGTGCTCATAGCTACACCATATCCCTAGTATCGACATGGATTCTTACTTTCTCTAAAGAAACTTTTGGAAAAAACATATCTCCCATCATCTTGTAAAGTTTCACGAAGCCACAATGACATCTTCCTGGAAGGAGGATCACTTGGAGGAGAATCCAAGGGGTCCATAGGCTCCATGGGGTCATAAAAAATATCCTTCTTAGATTATGGCACAAAATGACCTTCTAGTATGTCATCCTTACTCTTCTCAATAGAAGGAGGTGGAGGAAGGTCCCTTTCTTTTCTAAGGAAAAATCTTCATCAAAAGTTACATCCCCACTAAACTCAATCTTCCTCTGACCAGATACGTATATTCTAAATTCTTTATAATTTTCACAGTAACCTACAAATGTACCTTTCTTTTTGGTGGCTTCCAAATTTTTCCTCTTTTCCTTTGGCACATGGAAATATACAGGGAAACCAAATATCCCGAGATGTAAAATTTCATGCTTCACACCTATAAATACTTTTTTGGGAGTCTTGTTGTCCAACGCTTGATGAGGAACCCTATTTTGGACATATAATATTATATTTGTAGCTTCTTCCCAAAGGAAATTCAACAAATTTTATCATGCAACATAGCTTGGGAAACTTCCATGATGGACCTGTTATTTCTTTTAGCCACTCCATTCTGCTTAGGGTTGTAAGGTACAATATTTTCCTTCTTTATTCCATCCTACTTGCAAACATCAATGAAATATTTGACATATACTCTCCACCACTTTCAGCCCTGAATTTTTTGTTTTTCTTCCCTGTTTGATTTTATATAAACACCTTGACATCCTTGAACATATCAAAAGCCTCATCCTTATGCTTTTTTGGTGTCCCATGTTTTGATAGTTTGGAAAATCAAAAGACAAGGCAACATCAGAACCAATCTTTAGAGTTACAGGATCTAGTCCTCCTGCTCTCATAGAAGGATCTCTCAAATTATTTGTTTTTGCAAAGGTTTATCTTGTGTGCTTTGAGTATTGGTTTTAGACTAGTTATTAAGTGCAAGTGTTTGTTTGTTTGTTTGGTTGAATTGACACAGCAAAAACTAAAAGGTCTAGGAAAGACAGATAGAAAGGGGAAATGTCAGCTTCATTGGGCAATGGAGTCAAGAAGAGGTTATGACAAACTTATCAATGGATATGGGATATCAAAGGGCAAATCTAACTTGGCTGTAGGATCCTTTGGTTTGGAATGAGATGGACATCAATGACTTGGAAATAGAAGTTTAATTCTCAACAAAGGGAATTTGAAAGCACAACTTGAACAATAAAGAGCTATTTGATAGACAGGGCTAACCATTAATTCTACAAATCACACTATAAGCAAATAATGATTTCAAAACAACTTTTAAAATGAAATCTAAGATTCGGGGAACACCCTATTTCCTTAATGATTTTATTTAAAATGACTTAGAAAACATAAAAGATTCACTGATAATTATGGTCATAGAAGAGGGAACAACTAAATACATCTATGATCACAACTATAAATACCTTTAAGCCAACTTTTCAAGCAAGGACAAGGGGCATGATCAGAACAGACCTCCTGAGCTCACTGTAAATAAAGATACTTCAAAGGGGGACTTAAATAATAGCCTTTAAGTGGCAACAAACAAGAAAGGAAAACCATAAATCATGCTGAAACCAACTATTCGAACTATTAGATAAATAAACAAGCATGAAGACTAAAGAGAGAGATTAAAGACTCTAAAATACTTGAGCAAAAGAAAACATAAAATAATGAAGGATAAACAAGTCTAAGGTGCTTCCAAGAGTCATTTCTTAGCCTAAAACTTTCATCCTACTGTAGCAAGAATTTATGGAACAAAATGAAAACAAGGGAAAACATTAAATAGTTTAGAATACTTCACCAACAGCCAAGCTCATGGATCCAATGATAGAGCCTTCTCAAGAACAAGCATGTAACAACCTCATCAAGGCTTCCAAGACTTCAACTTAAAAAATCTATGTATCATTTCAGAGAGTTTCAGTATTACAACTAGTGATCAACCAACCAACCAACGTTTACAATGGAGTCCTCAACAAGTTTTTATAGAGGGATTAGGAGGTCCAAAGAGATAAAATATCTTCTAAGTTCAATTAATACAATTAATGTTTCTCGACCTTTGAGGGGCTCAAGGGAGAAGTTTACAGATATTTTCCTGTATTAATTGGTTTACATTAAGTATTTAAGCTTGCAGCTGGAAGCTTATGTTGACTTTAAGGCTCTGTGTCATTTCTGTAATAACTCAGCTGATATTTTTGTAATTAATCCTTTGGGCTGAATTAACTGCTCAGCTGTATTAAGCAAATATCTTCAGTTCTGGTCATTACTTGGCCTCTGTCGAATGTTGTGAAACCACAGGTGGCAATCTGGTAGCTGAGAGGAATCAATTTTCCCATGATGTGGCAGTGGAGGCATCCTCTGTCTGAAAAATATTCTTGGTTTGCTTTTAACCGTGTTTAATTCAATGGATTAGGCTTTTGATAATCGACCTTAGCTGTAATCCATTAAACTGCATAATCAATGTTTAATCCTTCATTCCTACTGTGTTTGGGTCTTCAACACTGATACTCTTTGTTTTGATTTAATCTTACTGTGTCTTATTGATGTGCAGGTGCGTACAAGGTCCATATGGCATAAATTCCCATGAGGCATCGATGAAACGTGAAATTTAACCCTGTATATGGCTTTCCTTTTGATGAAAAAAATACTGGAGGATCGTCATCCTCGGCGTTCATTTTATTTTAAAACATTTGAAAACCCTTTAACTCCTGCACAATACAAAGATACTTAAGAAATCCTGCATATTTGGTCAAAACTGCTTTGGAGGTTTCGGGTAGGAGCATGGTTGTTGGATGGCAGCGTCCAACGGCGGAGATTTGCTGTAGAGGTGAAAGGAAGGCAATTTTGGAAGAAGCGGTGGTGGGAATTAAGTCAGATCCGTCGATCTTGCGAAGATCGACACTCAGGAGCGATCAGGTTAATATAATGGAGAGGGGCCTCTTTATGTGAAAACAGAAGAAATACAAAGGAAATGAGGAAATTTCCTTTAGGCGGAGTGTTACAACATTTTTTGGTCATCTAACCTATTACCATTAGATGAACCCAAGTACACCATGTAAGACCAATTTTACCCTAAGTAAAATTGCTTTCACCATGAAAAATAACATTTGCATATATTTCCTAGTCACATTTAACCCAAAACAAGGAAGTTAATTAAATAAATCATTATTTATTTGATTATTTCCTAAGAATAAGTTATTTAAATCACTATTTAAATATTATTTCTAGTTAAATTTGACTAAATCATTTTTAAATAATTAAATAAACCATTATTTATTTAATTATATTCCCATCATTTCCCTAAAATAATAAATAAATCATTTATTTATTTGTTATTTCTAAATAAAGGAATTGACCCAAGTCAAAAATCCTTTTCCCTCCAACAAATATAATAAAATATTCCTAAAGGGTGATTCTAGAACTTGCTTAATAATATTTTATTCATACACCGAGTTCTAGAACACCCCAATATTTTGTTATAAATAGAAAGGTTCTCCCCATTCATTAATCACCTCCATTGCATTATCACTCTGGATCTTCTCTTGGTCACCATTTTCCATTTTGTTTTGTGAACTCATTGAGTTCTATGTTTGCTTTTCCATATCCATAAGAAATGTTAGATGTTGACCTTGTGGAGACTGAGGACCCATCCTTTTTCAGAGAATGGAAAACACCTTTCTTGTTTTGCTCTCAGGTTCCATTCTTTATTATCAGCATAAGATTCTTTTAACATATTGTTCTTATCTTGTCATTGGATGCATGGAACCCATTTTACATTTCTGCTTAATGTCTTTGTGCTTAGATCTAACTTTATGCGAAAAATTAAGTTATTTGCAGCCCTTATTGATGTTAGGGCTACTTGGAATGCGTAGCTAAAGTGATCTTTTACGACGAAAGAATCATACTAACAATTGGCGACTCCACACGGGTTTTCTTTTGCGACCACTGTCGTTTTATCTATTCTTGCATATCCAGCTGTTTCAGACCCTAGGGTTTCTCTTCCATTTTTTGTTTTTCCTATTTTTATGGTGACTTTCACCCCTAAAACCATTTAAACAGTAAAATTTTTAACTTCCGTGTGTTTCTGGCCTTGTTGCGCAGGTGACCGACATCAGCCGCAGCTGAGATGACAACTTTTTCTGAAATCTGCCGCCGAGAGTACCGAAAGTGCAGGTCGCACTTTTTGGCCCAAAAAGTGCGTCCTAGGTCACGGAAAAAAGCCCAAAAAGTGAGACCTAAGTGAAAAACAGGTCAAAAACTGCGACCTGGAATTTTTTCTGGAATTTTTCTGAAATTTTTCTGGGTTTGTCTGAAGCTTCTGTCAGGGTTTTCCAGCCTCTGTCTCTACCCGTTTGGACCTGTTTCTTATTTGCTTCACTCACCTAAGAGGGAATCTTGCCCCTTAGGGCTCTAGTACCCTCCACTTTTTGTGGACGACTCTTTACTGTTTCAGAAGTCTGAACTTCCAGAGTTTCAACCCTCTTTTTCTCAGATCTGATACCTCCTTTTCAGATCCCTTTAGATCAGCCCTTCTCCCTCTAAAAACCACCTCATTTAGTTTTGTTTGGGTTCCTTTCTAAGGCCATTGCCTTGTCCCTCCGATCTTTAGCTGATCTCCTCCTTTTTAGCAGCAACCTTGCCTCTGCCTCTTTGTTGTTCTCTGCACCACTTTTCAGCAGATTCACCCTTTGGATCCCAGTCCCTTCGGACCTTAGATCTATTGGCATCTTTTAGCATGCTTTGCCTGGTTTTTTCCTTCTTGTAGACTAGTTTTGAGAGACTCGCCTTTTTGGGTTATATTTCTACATTATTAGTTGTTAATTTTCTGTTCTTTCAGTCTTATTTACTGCAGATTTCTTTCCCATTACGCAGCACACTTTTTATTTTACTCTCAAAACATCTGGGTTTAAAAAATTAAAATTAACGCACACTGACCCTAAGCGAAGAAGCGCCTGGTTAACACCGCCTGGCAAAGACTTTAAAATCAATTGTCACTGCACCTCTCTTCCCTTGACCTCACTTGATTTTCCCCCCCCCCTACCCTCGTCGATTTATCTTCTTCATGTCATCATTACGCCCCCAAGGCGCCGCTCCCAGAGACTTCTTGGCCTTCATCCTCAGTTTCCGCTTGGACGACTTCCTCCTTCCCGTCGTCAACGAGTCAGTCTTCCCCTGAGCCAGCACTCCGACTCCTCTTCTGATTGTTCGGGTTCTCCCCCTACTTCTGGTTCCCCCTCTTTTCCCTTCACCATGTCTAGTTCTGGACCTAGCCCTAACCCCAGTTCTATCGTCGGGTCCATTTCCAGTGGAACCACTACAGGACCTACCTCGACTGCCCCATTACTCCCTTATATGGCTGGCCTCAGTCTCGCCGACTTCAATTAGCTGATTAATGATCCCATTCGCCATGATGCGAGTTGGCCTGCTATGCCACCCAAGCTCCCCTTCGACATTCCCAAGTTCGAAGGCCTTGCTAGCAAAGATCCCTCTAACCATATCTGATCTTTCCACATGTGGTGCTCCTCTAATTCCATCACCGATGACTCGATCCGTCTTAGATTGTTCCAACGCACGCTTACAGGCGACGCTTCTAAGTGGTATGTTGACCATCCCACCTCTTCCCATACCACCTTTGCGACCCTTGCTTGCGCCTTCTTATCTTATTTTCAGCGTCCCCCTCGTTATGACACCGGTATCGAAATTTTGACTTCTTTCCGTCAATCGTCTGCGACCCGCCTATTCGATCATGTTAAAGAATGGCGGAGAAGAAAGAGCCTATGTCAAGCCCCTACCTTCGAAGACTATGTCTATATGGACTGGTTCCTTCGCTCTCTCTTACCTCCCATTGGCAAAGATGTCGCATCCCACTTCCCTCAAACCAAAGAAGTCGCCCTTCAAATAGCCTTGAAATATGACCTTATCTATGCTTAATATGGTTACGTTTATACCGTCCTTCCTGACCTCCCCAAACCCAGTGGCACTAACACACCGGGGGCACCTCATGCCACCGACGGTATTGTTGGAACTCTCTCTCATCCATCCACTCAACCTCCCTTGAACTATGGTTTTCTTGGCGGAGGGGGCACCTCCCCCTGCACTCCTCCCCCTCCCGATAGCACGCATCCTGGATCCGACACGCCTCCTCTTTCTGCCCAACCTCCAGTTTACCACACTGTTACCCAACCGCATTTTCATCCATATTCGCAGCCTAGTGCTCCAGCTCCTCCAGCATTCGCACCCCCGCCTCCCTTGTCTTCTCAACCCCCACAACAGCAGTCACCGCCCCCTCAAGAGTAGGTGGATGCACAATAGGGATTTGTGGCTACCCAACCACCTCACGGATTGGTAACCACTCAACCTCCTCCATCTAGTGCCTCTGATTACCAGATCCTCATGATGAACTCTGACCAACCTATAACCGTCAACCTCAACCTTCAAACACAGTCTCGTCCGTACCCCCAGCCTCTTGCTCCATCTGTCCCCGAGTCACCTTCTTCAAGTTCTGCAGAGCCTCTTTCGACACCTAATGGTCCCTTGCCTATCCCTCCGCCCAAAGCCGAGGTTCATACCAAGATTCCTATGGGACCATTACGCCGAAATGCTGCTTCTGACCGAGTTGCCCATTCATATAGCATAGTAGATGAGCTGGCCCAATCTCCTGCAGCCATTTCAATGTTGGAACTCCTCCAGTCGTGCCCCTCTCAAAGAAAAGCTCTACTATCTGCCCTGGGTGTTGTAGATCCCGCAGATGACCAATTGATTGTTTTTGACACCCATCAGTCAGAGTCTCCTCCTCTTCCTGCTTCCGTAGCTTTCCAAATCCCAGTCAAAATCTGGAACGCTACCATTTCCCAGTGCATCGTTGATGAGGGGGCATCCACTTGTGTGATGTCCACTTCGGTTTGGAAACAACTTGGATCTCCTGAGTTGGCCCCTCCCACGATCACTCTTCACGCGTGGGATGGCCACGCCTCACAGCCCATTGGCCTTTTCCACAACTGTCCTATCACTCTTGCGGGCAAGACTGTTTATGTTGACGTTGAAGTTATCGATGCCCCTCTTGACTATAACATTCTTTTGGGGCGTAGTTACACCTATGCCATGTCTGTAGTCCCATCCGCAGTCCACCACAAGATGTTTTTCCCTCATAATGGAAAGATTGTCACCATCGACCAATTGACGTACCATGAACCTAAATCTCAAACTTCCCCTGAGTCCACCATCTCTTCTATCACTAATAAGCAAACCGTTGATTATTTGACCAGTGTTTCCCCCGGCATCTACAAATACTCCTCCTTGCTTGGAACCTTCCTTGGTCTTCCTCCCCCTCCTGTCTATGATCCCAGCTTAGCGAATGTTTGCATGATGCAATCGTCTCGGGCTGACCTTAAACGGCCCGCTTCGGCTAGTCATCAACCTCAACCTCAACCTTGCCCGCCGACACCTGCTCCTAGCCCTTCGCCTCAGCCAGCCAAACCTCTTCCTTCTGGCCCTTCTCCTATAGCTAGCACCCATGCTCCCCTCTATCCTCCTGGGTCGGTTCCACCAGGTCTCAACCATCTTGGAGCCGTCCCTCCTGGCCACTACCCCACTGGTCAGATACCTTTCATTGCTCCTCCTCCTGGAGCCTCTTCGGTTGCCATCATGGCCACCCTTTCCCTCCCTAATTTGACCCTGAGCATACCCATCTGGTACCTTGACCCTCCAGCCACTACCCCGCCTGGTCAACCCAAATTGTATCCTGCTTTGACCCCGGTTCCACTGGTCCCCATGACTTCTCCCACTGCAACAGTGCCTCAGTCACCTCAACAGGAACCACCTCCTGTTGCAACCGCTTCAGGTAAGCAGGGCAAAACTTGCAAGGGGGCATCAAAGGCCAAGGCTGCCCTGACAAACCCTGCTCCTCCTCGGCCTCCAAAGCATACCATCCAGTATGTCTTGTGTGATGTTGTCAGCCACGCCACCCATACCTGTCCTGAATTGCCTCATCTCAGGCCCATGGTTACTGTTGTGTTCCCTAAGTCCATGGTCCCGGAAGCCTTTGCTCCTTCCGTGACCGTGACCAAGAACCCCAAGACTATTCACACCAACCACCCCTGTGCTTTGTGTGATCTCCATGGCCATTACACCCACCTTTGTCCTCGCCTCGAAGACTTCCGCTCCTCTCTAGCCGCGGTCCGCCAATTTGAGGCCAAGCGCAACGAGTCCACCTCTCCCCTATTTGCGCATTTTTCTTTGGCAGAACTACTAGACACGACTGCTCCCATTGACATTCCCCCTCCTGATGTCAAGATTACGAAGCCTTCGTCCCCCATTTTCTACCTATCATCATCCATGAGACCCTCGGGGAACATTCCCTCTGAATCCTCCCATGTTGTTTCGCTTAACCTTCCTTCAGCGATCACCTTGGGCTCAACATCAGTAGATCCTTTATATGCTTACTCTTCAGTCACCCCTTGTGACAATGCGCATATGAACCTCTCTCCTCATGATGATGAGTTAGGTAGCTTCGCTACGTAAAGTGGTCTTTCTTCCACCAGTCACTCCATCTTCTATCATGATGATGACATTATGGCAAGAATCATCTCCCCTGACTTTCTCTATTTCCCCTTACATCGAAACCATGCATTTGAACCACATACATCTTGTGGCCATTATATTTCAACCCAATGTTTGGGTAAGGGGGCACCCATCTTTGAGAGACCAAGAGAAGTAATTCTCCACAACTCTCCTAGTGTATCTGTTCATGTCAACTCTAGTACCATTATTCTTCCACATTTAGAAGAACCTCTAGACTCCCATATCACTTCACATCACTCTCGGGATGATACCCCTTATCATTCCTTCATTTTCCATCCGCAACGAAGTCTCTTAGACATTGCTGTTGACCAACCTATAGGTTTTCCATAAGAGAATCAGTTCATTATCTCCAAATCCTCTCTTTGGGATAGTGACACCAGGTATGCCAACCCAAAAACTTAAAGTCCATTTGATTCATATATGCAGTACTAAAAGAGATTGGTAATCCTCCATTTCCTTTCTCATACTGCATAACCATAACACAAACAAATGGCGCATCACATCATTAAAATGTGTTTAGATTCCCCTTAATACATTTTGGCATGCCCACAACATGCTTGGGGGCACCTAGGCCCCTCAACCATACAAATCCCAAATCTCAGCCAAAAACAGCACCGAAACCCCCTTTCTCTAACAGGTCGCACTTTTCAGGTCATTTCCTGGGATAGGTCGCATTTTTCTGCCCAGTACCTGCTTCCCAGGCCACAGCACAAACCCCAAAAAATGCGACCTGGAATGTTCATGAGCTCTAGGTACCTATTAAATTTTAGTCCCTTGATACTTCACCAGGACCCATTGCGTCCACGAAGTGTCTATTCACCTCTCCTCCAAATCGAATTTCCTCACTTACAACACTTGTACTGGGGGCACCACTTTGCCTCCTTACTTGTCCTTGTTCGTGTTGATTTTCATCATGAGATACCCTATTGTACTCATGTTATTATGGTCCCCCATTGGACCTTTACTGTGTGGCAGCACCATCGAGTCGCCCTTGTTTAGAGCATCCGAGTTGAGTCATCATCGCATTCATGGAATCTATCCCGACTCCCTTTATATCCCGCTATAGCCCTCCATCCTTCCTTGCTCGGTCCCTCTCTCGTGTCGCACATTATGGCCTTCAGTCCCATTGTCCCCTGTCCCTCATGATATTGTGTCAGTCACTGCCAAGCCATTCATGCCCTTTGTGCTCTAACAAGGGAAGTCGTCCATCCGCTACTCAGTATCCCTCATTCCATCATCATCATTAGTGTCTATCTATTCGTCGCTCTACTATTTTCCCTCATGCCTTAGTTGGGGTTCCCTTATTGCCTCACCTATGGCGGACCTACTTCTGTCAACATCATCTCATTTATTCCAGAAGTCAGGTCTAGGGGGCAGTGTACCTTGGTTCGAGCTCTTTTCATCATGATCGTGATCTATACACTTGATGGTCCAGTGATGCAGCAGTAGCTATTGGTGATTCCCGGACGTGTGTGAGATGTCTCAACCCTCATGAGGGGGTGGCCCTGCAGGTACCCCCCACATGCCCGGATGATTTCTTCATTTCCGCCCTTGATGCAGCTCCTCTCATTTGATGATATCAGCCTCAACTGCTTGCAGCGCCTCTTCGATTTGCATGTATCAGTCATATTTTGCGAGCCCTTCCCCATGTGTAGGGGGAATTTGGGCATATTTATATCTCATGTACTCAAATCATATTGTATAAGTCCTGACGATTCTTCCAGGCATGACATGTATGTGGGATTCATCATTCTAGTTATCTGGCTCATGTTTAGGCCAGCACTAGTTTTACTATTGTGTTTTGTGGTTTTCCAGGTGCCTTCTTGTGTGTACTATTGTCTCGGAGGGCATAGGTATGCCTCCCCCACCGCCTTTAACAAAGGTACCATCTCATAAACTAGAGACTTGTTGCACTTATAAGTCTCGTCTCCTCAGGGTCCAGTCCTTTCACGCTTTAGACTACCTTACATTCCTCTCTCTCACTCCCCTCTTACTACCTAGTGATTGAGTTCTTACAACGTACTTCGGTCATACGATTTGCTCCTAACACTCGTACGTTGGGGAGCAATCTGTTACAACATTTTTTGGTCATCTAACCTATTACCATTAGATGAACCCAAGTACACCATGTAAGACCAATTTTACCCTAAGTAAAATTGCTTTCACCATGAAAAATAACATTTGCATATATTTCCTAGTCACATTTAACCCAAAACAAGGAATTTAATTAAATAAATCATTATTTATTTGATTATTTCCTAAGAATAAGTTATTTAAATCACTATTTAAATATTATTTCTAGTTAAATTTGACTAAATCATTTTTAAATAATTAAATAAACCATTATTTATTTAATTATATTCCCATCATTTCCCTAAAATAATAAATAAATCATTTATTTATTTGTTATTTCTAAATAAAGGAATTGACCCAAGTCAAAAATCATTTTCCCTCCAACAAATATAATAAAATATTCCTAAAGGGTGATTCTAGAACTTGCTTAATAATATTTTATTCATACACCGAGTTCTACAACACCCCAATATTTTGTTATAAATAGAAGGGTTCTCCCCATTCATTAATCACCTCCATTGCATTATCACTCTGGATCTTCTCTTGGTCACCATTTTCCATTTTGTTTTGTGAACTCCCATTGAGTTCCATGTTTTCTTTTCCATATCCATAAGAAAGAGAAATGTTATATCTAAAACACCGAGGACTTCCAAGGACCCATCCCACTGAGGAGAACCGGAAAACACCTTTCTTGTTTTCCTCTCAGGTGCCCCATTCTTTAATATAATATAAGATTCTTTTTAAATATATTGTTCTTGTCTTGTCCATTGGATGCATGGAGCCATTTTACATTTTATCTGCTTAATGTATTTTGTGCTTAGATCTAAATTTATGCAAAAAACTTAAAGATATTTTGCAGCCATTATTGATGTTAGGGCTACTTGGTATGCGTAGCTAAAGTGATCTTTTACGACGAAAGAATCATACTAACATGGAGGAAATATGGTTAAAAATGGGAATTGGATTTTCAGGATGATCGTGGGCTGTCGGATGAGATCAAGCCACGAGATCAACAGTGGAGATTATACGTTGAAAACTTTTGGTAGAGGCAGAGGGCGATAGTTATAAAGCGGAAATGATCTGGGACCATTGATCTGCAGAGATAAACGGTCGAGGAGGACCTCGATACAATATAGTGCAAAGGGGATAGGTGGTTTCGGAGGGCAAAACAGTTGTTTTCGCGTGATAAAAAGGTGGGTAGGCGGTATTGCATTTTCGAACGCGATATGTGTCCCCGCTCAACACGTGGCACTAGAAAGCAGTTTATATCGTGTAAATTTTGAAATTAACCTCCGCACTGAAAGTTGCGTGAAACTCCACGTGAGCCGTCAAATCTAGGCCCTTAGATCAAACGGTGGAGAATGAGCGCGAAACCGGCCAGATGTGCGGGGGATAAGAGGCAGGGTGGTTTTAATCTGGGCTATTAGATCAAGAGATCGACGGCGGAGATCATATCTGGAAGGAGGCAGGACCCACAGGAGGTAGGCCTGTCGGGGTGAATATGAGCCGTTAGATGTACAGGATTAATGGTCAGGATTCGATCTGGGATATAAACGAATTAATACAAAGGCGGAGAGAGGGTTAATAAGGGTCGTTGATCTACAGAGATCAACGGCTGTGGATTGGCCAAAAACATTATAAAGCGGGCCGCATTAATTATAACCAAAGTCGGGAAACACAATCTGGACCGTCCGATTTGGACATGTGGATGGTCCAAATGCAATTGGAGGCATGCGATCGGCAGGGGAATAACTTTGAATGGCGCCGATGTGATTTAGCGCTGGCCGTCGATCTGAGGATCAGATCGACAGTGGGGAGTGAATCGGAGGGGTTAAAAAGGTGGAGGAAGGGTTTATGATCGGAGCAAATGAGGTCTGTCAGATCTGGGAAGGTGGGGAGGAGATCAACGGCTCACGATTGATCGAGAGATCGCCGATCGAGGAGAGGTAATTACAACATGGAATGTGCCCTTTGAATTTTTCTGATGCGATACTACGCGGCCTGTTGATCATTTCAGATCAACGGTGGATTTTGTTTAAATCATGCGCCAACGGAAAACCTTCAATACTTATGAAAACCCAAAATTTTATGAAATGCAAAGGTTTTATGGCTTGGGGCGGGTTATAAATCTGTGGATTGGCGCCCAGTTGTGGGGCCTGTGGTTTATATGGAAAACAAAAAGGCCCGAGGCTTATACATGGAAAGAGCCAATCAGGATTGGGATTTCTGATCGGGCTTTTCAATCTACCCATTTAAAATTTTTGATGTGAGATTATAAGGATCGTTGATCGGGAAACAAGATCAATGGTGTTTCTTCATTAAATAACATTGCACCGGCGGGTTTAGACAAAAACTTAGGATAAAAGGGTTTTATGAATTTACAAAGGAAAATAGCAATCGGGAATGGGTTTATACAATGTTTAAGCATCGGATGCGGGTCCGAAGGTTATATGAAGCGATGATTGAATTGTGGCTATGAAATAATGGGCCAATCATATCAGAGGTCTCAATAAAGCAAAAAGACTTGTGCGTTGTGTTTTGTTCCGATGCGATAAGCGCTTGGGACCATTAGCTCTCGGTTCTAGCACCAAGGCATATGGTGGGGAAGTGGTTTAGACTTAGCCCAAAGGGGCTTAAGCACATAGTCAAAAACTTTTATTTTTTATGAATTTTTCAATGTTTTTTGATGGATTTGGGGGTTTCAGCAAGGTTTAAAAGTGAGTTTTAAACCTTGTAAAAGGATTTTTATGAAGGGGAAAGGGGAAAAAATGAAAAACAGAGGAATTCCATGGGGAATAAAGGGGTAAAAATGAAGGTTATTTTTGAGTGAAGGAGGGGAAAAATGGGATTTTGCAGCAATCTTTTCTTCATGGAAAAACAACAGAATTTCTGAGTTCAAAAGGGGAACAGCAGTGACAATTAACCAAAGGATAGAATATCTTCAGAAGACTTTAAGCACCAACAATTTTGGCAATAAAAAATTTTCTTGAAGGTTGTCCAAAATGATTCAGCCACCACTTGATATGACAAAATTTTATAGGTGGCTAACAATGGCTCCACTTGGGGATGGTGCCTTCTTGAAGGCATCAAGAATTTCAGACTTGCATTCTCTAGAGGCTGATCACTGCCTTATCCATTAGGCTGCCTTTTCTTCATTTGGATGGTCTTATTTTTCTCTAAAAAAATATTAGCAGCCGTGAAAAATAATGGATTTTCATCAACACAAGCTTTCTACCTACCCAATCCTACTAATCTAACATTTTTTCTTCTTTAGAGTGCACTTGGATTGGCAAACTCTCTTACAACATTTTATTCTTTTGAAAGCAAGAAACTAATATAATTCTACTTCTTATGTCTCCATGAACTCAGATTAAACAGTTGAGTTCATATGTTTCTCTACCTAATCTACTAATCTGTTAGGACTAAACAATCTAATATATTTTTATTCACTAACTTCTAAAACAGTAATTTAAAAACAAACAAGTCAGGATTTGACAGTCTAACTTGTTGTTGATCTATGGCATAAAACAACAAGCTGCACATAGATATTATTTTTGCAGAAAATTAAATCAAAATGGAAGGCTTAAGGTCTGAAAGTTCAAGCACTTCCTTCATCTCTTTTCATCTCTGTATTTATTTTTGTTTGAGTTGTTCTTTGCTTGTTCTTTGGTTCAGATTTTGAGCTGATTAGAACCAATTTTACCTTTGTTTTGACTCGGAATTTGAAACAGATTGGAGTCATTCTTCTCTTTGAGAACTAAGGTTCGGATTTTGAGCATGTCTGAACCTTTAATTTCTAACCTAATCTACCTACTGATAAGCCAAGATTAATTTGTTTGGCAAATCGAATTCACTAACCTATCAGCAGGCCATTTAAAACTAATTAGCCATGATTAGGCTGTATGGCTAACTAGAAGTGTGTTTTTAGTAGTGGCATTTGAGCTTGCACACTTTCAGATGTTGCTTCTCTTTTTGGTATGGGGCTGTACCTTTATTTTTTTTTACAATCTGCCCTCTTTTCTCTCTTTTATTGTTTTTGTATTTTTATTTTTCTAACTATGAATGAAACGTTCAAACTATGATATTTATAATGAAAAATAAAATGCTTTGAAACTCATGATTCCTGGCAGAAGTAATGCTTTAGCATCCTGCCATTGACAGGACCTCCATACAGATCTTCTCCATTCAATTCTTTCAAGAAAAATGCATTGTGACCCCTCTCAGCATGAACAATATAGGGGCCTTTCCACAAGTTCTCAAACTTGCCATGTTTCCCCTTCTCTTTCCTTCTTGAATCCCACTTAAGAACAACATTTCCAACCTAGAAATTATTTGCCTTAGTCTTCTTATCAAATAGTTTCTTTACACTTTCTTAGACTAACTACGTCCTTTCATAGACTTCTTCTCTGGTCTGCTGTAAATGGATGGTTTGGTTGATTCTCCTCTGCATATCATTCTCTTCGACCTGTACTTCTTGAAGGAGCTTCATGACTGGAACTCCTAATGAGGTGGGGAAGACTATGTCCATGCCATAGACCAGCTGATAAGGGGACATATTTATGGACTTCTTTGTAGTTAACGTATCAGCCCATAAGGCATAAACCAGCTTACTGTGCCATGATTTCTGATTCTGTTCCAACAGCTTTTTGATGATATTGATGAGGCTCTTGTTGGAAAATTCAGCTAATCCATTTCCTTGGGGACAGTAGGCAGTAGAATGGCCCAAGGTTATGTGGTATTTGTAACAAAAACCAACCATCTTCTTAATTTAAAAGCAGCAGCATTATCTGTTATGATTTTTCTGAGACAACCAAATCTGGATAGGATATTTGTTTCAAGGAACTTGATAATGATGGAGTCATTAGCATTTTTGGAGGGTATATCTTCTATCCACTTGGTAAAGAAGTCAGTGGCCATGAGGATCCACTTATGTTGAGCTGAGGAATATGGGTGAATTTCCCCAATGAAGTCTAAACCCCATTGTTGAAAGGGTGCCTCAACTCTGATAGGATGTAATGGTAAGGGAATGAGTTTTCTCTTGCCATCAAAAATTTGACACTTATGGCAAGACATGACTAACTTCTGAGTGTCTGGGAAAATGGTGGGCCAATAGTGACCAGATCTAAGAATTTTTTTTGTTGTGGCCTTCCAGTACAGGTGTCCTCCACATTCTCCGTCATGCAACTCATGCATGATTTTTCCTGCATCATCTTCAAGTAAACATTTAAGCAGAATTCCAACAACATTTTTCCAATATAATACCCCATCTAAGATGCAATAACTCAAAGCCTTTTGTTTTAAAAATATAGCTTTAGTTTTAGACAAAGAAGGAGGGGCATTCAAATATAAAATCACATAAATAATGTCAGCATACCAAGGAGAATTTAGAAATACTTCTTCAATGAAAGGAGCAGTAGATTCTTCTATTTCTTCCAACACATCTACCATATTCATTTCTAATGCTTGGAAGTTGGACTCAGCCATAAGTTTTGCTAATCCTTGCCCTTTAATAGTTTGGTGGGTCTGATTTATAAGTCATATTCAAGAATAGTTGCAATCCATTTTCCCCTTTTACCATCAGGGTCCTGACTTAGAATTTCCTTGACAACAATATCTGGAACAAAAACAATTATGTGAGTGTGAAATGTAGACTCTAAATTCCTTTAAATATTTCACTAATGCTAAGGCTTGCTTCTACATGATGTTATATTTGAGAGGAGCATCTCTTAAGGCCCTACTAAAGAAGGATATTGGTTGTTCCTGCCCCAAGTCATTCTTTTGAAGCAACACTGCAGCTATTGTATGTTCAGATGAAAAAGAAAAGATATTAAAGTCTTTGGTAAAATATGGACTAATCAGGACTGGTGTTTGAGTAAGAGCTTGTTTAACCAGTTCAAATGATTGTTTAGCTGGTAAATTCCATTTTACACCTACATCTTTCTTAAGCATGTTTGTAATTTTTTTTAATAGCTCAGTAAGGTTGGGGATAAACCTCCTCAAAAAATTAATCTTTCCAATGAAATATTGCAACTCTTTGAGGCTTCTTAGATGGCTGATTTGTAATATGCCATCTATCCTTGTGGGGTCTATTTTGATTCCCTCTTCTGAAATTATATGGCCAAGAATTTTACCTTCTTGGAGACCAAATAGTGTCTTCTTGCGATTCAATGACAAGCCAAATTTCCTACACTTCTCAAAAACGTTTCTCAAGTGAATCAAATGTTCTTCATCCGTTTTTGAGAAGACAGTTATGTCATCAAGGTAAACGATTATAAAATAGCCAATATCTTCAGAGAAGGCTATGTCCATGGCCCTTTGGAAGGCGGCCCCTGCATTCATCAATCCAAAAGGCATTTTGACATACATAAAGGTGCCCCAAGGTGTGGTAAAAGTGGTTTTAATTTGATCACTTGGGAGCACTAACACCTGGTTGTAACCTGAGAACCCATCTAAGAGGGATATCATTTTTTACCCAACTACCTTCTGAAGTATATGGTCCATCTTGGGTAAGGGGTAGTTGTCTTTTAGAGAGGCTCTATTTAAATTTCTGAAATCAATACAGAGCCTGATTTCCCCTATTTTCTTTCTAACAGAAACAAAGTTTGATACCCATTCTGAATATCTAATTGGTACTATGATCCTAGCATCATGCATATTTTCAATTTCTGCCTTAACTAAAGGGAGTAAAACAGGGTTTATTCTCCTTAGCTTTTGTTTGAAAGGCTTTTGGTTTTCTTTGAGAGGGATTTTGTGCTGAATGATGCTGGTATCATACGATTTCAGGTCTTTGTACCCCGAAGAAAAAACATCTTTAAACTCTTTGAACGACTCTATGTATTGCAATTTTATGTGAGCTGGGAGAGTGTTGGAGATTTTAATCATCTTGGGTTCTGCTAAGCTACCTATGTTATATTCCTCGACATATGTTTCCACAGGTTCCATTCTTGGTTCTTTGGCTACATCGTTAAAGTTGAAAAGGTGTTCTAAAGGTGTGAGACCTCTTGGAATTGTGTCATTATTGCATTGTAAAACTTAAAAGTCTTCTTGATTTGCGTTGTCAATTATCTCTGCTTCAAAAGGATTCTCATAATGATTTATATCAGCAGAATATGTCATTTCAACTTCTGGGATTTATTCAATATACAAACAGTTTTCTTTATGGCTGGTTTCTGATATTGGTATGTCGAAATCGTTTTCTGATTTTAAGAAATCATCTATGTGTTTTTCAGATTCAAACACTTGCCAGTGATCTTCGTTATCAGGAACAGTAGGCCTGTGTTTTGCCTTTACGCTAAGCTGTTAATTTATCTAAGGGAATTTGGCAGTTTCTGGCATTGAAAGCGAGTTCATTTGCTAGATGATTTAGCGCTTTAGGGATGAAAATAAGTTCGTACTTTTCAAGGTTTTCAATAAATCAAGGGCAGCATTCTGATATTCCATAAGCCTTGGATTTTTGGTTGAGTATTCCCCTTTGATTTGTCTTATGATAAGTTCAGAATCTCCTAAGATTGATATCTTTTGGGCTTCTAATTGTTTAAGCAATTGTAAGCCTAGGAGAAGTGTTTCATACTCAGCAATATTGTTAGTGCATGGGAAATCTAATTTATATGAAAAACTCTGATTCGTATTTTGAATCCAAACACTTGCCCCTGCACTTGTTTTATTACAGGATCCATCAAAGTTTATTGTCCAAAGTATATTTTCCTCATTTTCATTTTCTTGTTGTTGTTGATTGCCAATGTTTTGTATCTGATTTGAGGGAAGTTCTGATTGTTCTGGTAAACTGGTTGGGTCTATGTTTTCCTTGTTGAGTAATTTCATCTTCGTTGCATAATATAAAGGAATCTAATATTGATTGAATAGAATATATTGGAGAGTTGTTTGGTTTGTCTATGTTGCTCACCATGTACTTCATGTGAGATTCCCTGTATAGTCTTCTTTTTTGGTTAAAAACAGGGATGGTGGCATAAGACATGGCCATTTGAAGGCTTCCCTAAAGTTTGGCTCCCCATGATCTTGATAAGAGCATGCCATACTTAGGGGGAATTTCAGCTACAATTATGTCCATTACTAGACTCTTAGCAGGGATTTGAGCTAAGTTAACACATAAATCTTTGATTAAACCCAAACATTTGACTCTACTTGAGTCAAAGGAATATAAATATTTGTATGGTTTAGTAATTTATAAGCCTAATATTTCCATTACTACCTTGGGCATCAGATTGTGTGAAGCTCCAGAATCTAACATGGCATTGTGTAAAATTTTCTCATGTATGTTCAAACTAACATAGAAGGGAGGGACAGCCCCTTCTTGGTATTTTCCTTCAACTTTTGGACCAAACAACAACTCAGGTTTGTCATCTGTCAAGTTTAAGGTGTCAGTATCACTTCCTAGGTTCAAAGCTTTTAAAACTTGGTTTTTGTACACTTCTTGGGTTACTAGTTCATCTAGGGGGATGGTAATTTTTATCTTGCCAATCTCTCCCTCAAGGCTAAAAGGAGCAATTGACTTGTTCATATTTACATCTGTTTTTTCAATTAAATTCCTTTCAGCAGTTTTGATTTGCTGAACTTTTTTTGGACTGGTAATTGTGATGTTTTTGTTAGGACCACTAGCTGAGGTGCTAGGAGTACTTTGTTCAGCATTTGGCTGGCTATTTTTCTCTTTGTTTAAATCTGGTTTTTTAGCCAAAGTGATGGGTTTGTCTGTTGTCTTCTTAGGCTGACTTTCTACGTTTTTCTTGACAGCAGTGCTAGTTTTTTTATCTTTTGAATTGTCTACATTCCCTTTGCTCCTAATATCATATTGTTTGTGTACCTCCATGATTGCATTTTCAAACCCCAATCTATAATCATCAGAATCTTCATAGGTGTTTGTATTTTGATTAGAGAAGAAACCTTGTTCTTCCTCAGTGAGGAAAACATCATCCCTACTGTCTGATCCAATCAAGTTTACATGAGCTTCTCCCAACCTTTCCATCTCCCTATCTTCCTCATATTGATCCACATAGTTCTGTTGGAAGGGAGGTCTAACCTACTGGTCACTTTCTTTTTTCTTATCTTGATTGTTTTCTCTTCTATAATTCTAATTTCTATTTCTATTTCGGTTATTTTTGGGTTCTCTTGGTGGTACTCTATCATTAAGTTGATCTTCTCAAGCATCCTCTCCATCACCTTCACTAGGATGTCAATTTTTGTGTCAGAAGTTGAGGTTGAAGGTAGCATGTCATCTTTATAAGTTACCCTCTTCTCTAATCTCAACCTATTTATTTTCTCAATTATGTTTTCTTCTATGCTCACAGCTCCTTTCTGCATGTCTTCTAAGGTTAAGTAATCTCTCTCCCTTAATTTATAAGCCATTTCAGCATCAAAGCCTTCAGGATACCTTACTAAGGCCATGCCTTGGGGTGGTTTCATGTGAGGTGGAAGAGAATTGTAAACGCTATTGAACCTAGTGGAGTAGTCATGAACACTCTCCCCTTTATTTCTCTTGAGGCTACTATATTCGGCTAGTATTTGGAGAGGGTTCTCTTTGAGTTCCCTTTTGTTGATGAATGTTTGATGTAAGGCAGGGAGATCATTTATGCTGTTAGGAGGTAGTTTTTTAAACCACTTCTTTACATCTCCTCCTAAACTTTGGGCGAAGATCCTCATCTTCACAGTTTCTTCTTCTATCTCCATGTAATCAAATGCATCTTCCATCCTATCTACATGATGTTGAGCTGTTGTAGACTCTTTTCCAGTGAAGTGAGGAATTTTGGATTGGTAATCATTTGGTAAGGGAAGTAGAGGTTGTGGTAATACTAATAGGGCATACCACGTTGCCATGGCTGGAAATAAGGGTGGATTTACAAGGGGTGGATTTACAAATGTGAAAGTGGGCTGAATAGGAGTGTTTTTCACAGTGGTAGTATGAATTGGAGTGGAAGAAACACTTGGGCCAAGAAACTGATTTAGAGTAGACTTGTTATGGAAAAGGCTAAAGTGATGAAGAAGCTGGGAATCAGGAGGAGTGAAAGGTGAGGCTTCTCTACTGAAGCTTTGTTGCAAATCTGCAATGTCAAGATCAACTTGTTTTAAATCACCTTGAGATCTATTTCTACAGATGTTCTTGGTATGATGTAAATCAAAGTGTAAATCCTCTAAAACAACAAGGTTTTCAAGGAAAGATTTTTTTCTTAAGAGGCTCCTATTAGCAGTTGATTCTCCAGATTTGGAATTCTACCACAGAATTCTCTTTGGATTGTCAATGATTAAAGGAGGATTTGGGTCTGGATGGGATCTAGTGTTGATCCTATGTGAAGCTAGATTGTTTTTCAAAAATGAGAGAGGTTAAAGTTTTAGGGATTGTTTTTGGGAGTTTTACCTCTCACGATGTCTTATCTAGTATGGGACTAGGCTTCTAAACTTCTTCAAGGCTGGTTAACACAGCCCTAAAGAGAACTAGGGGCCTAGATGAGTAACAGGCCTATTAGGGCTAGTGGAGTCACCAAGTGGAAACTGTTTAGCTTCTATGAAGGAAAAAATTGGATGGTTCCACCACCATGTTTGTTATGAAGCCAAACTGAAATGTTTTTGGGTTTTTCTGAGCTTATTTCAGTCTTATAGGTTATGAGAGTGTCCTAAATCCAATGTAACACTTAGCTAAGGTGTTTAAACATCCATAGTTCACTCTTATGGCTTGGTAACTGTTTGCTTCAAGGTTTGATAAGGTCTTATGGGAATTCTAAGGGTCACTTAGTTTTTCACTGATTTAATTAAGTCCTCTCATGATTACCATTTTTTTTAGGTAGTGCTTGAAGAAGGCTACTTATGTTATACTGGATAGGGAGTGTTTTCTGTTAAAGATTTTACTCAGGGTCCCACCGTGATCACCATTATGTTGGTGTGAGCGGTGGCATAAGTCCACAAGGTGTTCTTTATCAAGTTAAGGGCGTAAAGAGTTTTAAGAAGTGTTTTCAAGCCACTGTATTCTCAGTAGGTCCCACTGTGATCGCCATTTTTTTGGGGGTCTCATATTTTGATAATTTGGAAAATCAAAAGACAAGGCAACATCAGAACCAATCTTTAGAGTTACAGGATCTAGTCCTCCTGCTCTCAGAGAGGGATCTCTCAAATTATTTGTTTTTTCAAAGGTTTATCTTGTGTGCTTTGAGTATTGGTTTTAGACTAGTTATTAAGTGCAAGTGTTTGTTTGTTTGTTTGGTTGAATTGACACAGCAAAAACTAAAAGGTCTAGGAAAGACAGATAGAAAGGGGAAATTTCAGCTTCATTGGGAAATGGATTCAAATAGAGGTTATGACAAACTTATCAAGGGATATGGGATATCAAAGGGAAAATCTAACTTGGCCACAGGATCCTTTGGTTTGGAATGAGATGGACATCAATGACTTGGAAATAGAATTTTAATTCTCAACAAAGGGAATTTGAAAGCACAACTTGAACAATAAAGGGCTATTTGATAGACAGGGCTAACCATGAATTCTACAAATCACACTTTAAGCAAATAATTATTTCAAAACAACTTTTAAAATGAAATATAAGATTTAGGGAACACCCTATTTCCTCAAATATTTTATTTCAAATGACTTAGAAAACATAAAATATTCACTGATAATTACGGTCATAGAAGAGGGAACACCTAAATACATCTATGATCACAACTATAAAGACCTTTAAGCCACCTGTTCAATCAAGGACAAGGGGCATGATCATAACAAACCTCCTTAGCTCACTGTAAACAAAGATACTTCAAAGGGAGACTTCAATAATATCCTTTAAGTGGCAGCAGACAAGCAGGGAAAACCATAAATCATGCTGAAACCAACTATTCGAACTGTTAGAGAAATAAACAAGCATGAAGACTAAAGAGAGAGATTAAAGACTCTAAAATACTTCAGTAGAAGAAAACATAAAACAGTGAAGGATAAACAGGTCTAAGGTGCTTCCAAGAGTCATTTATTAGCCTAAAACTTTCATCCTACTGTAGCAAGAATTTATGGAACAAAATGAAAACAGGGGAAAACACTAAACAGTTTATAATACTTCACCAATAGCCAAGCTAATGGATCCAATGATAGAGCCTTCTCAAGAACAAGAATGCAACAACATCATCAGGGCTTCCAAGACTTCAATTTCTTCTTCAACTTCAACAAGCTATGTATCATTTTAGAGAGTTTCACTATTACAACTAGTGATCAACCAGCCAACCAACATTTACAATGGAGTCCTCAACAAGTTTTTATAGAGGGATTAGGAGGTCCAAAGAGAGAAAAGATATTCTAAGTTCAATTAATACAATTAATGTTTCTCAGCCTTTGAGGGGCTCAAGGGAGAATTTTACAGATATTTTCCTATATTAATTGGTTTACATTAAGTATTTAAGCTTGCTGGAAGCTTATGTTAACTTTAAGGCTCTGTGTCATTTCTGTAATAACTCAACTGATATTTTTGTAATTAATCCTTTGGGCTAAATTAACTGCTCAGTTGTATTAAGCAAATATCTTTGGTTCTGGTCATTACTCGGCCTCTGTCAAATGCTGTGAAACCACAGGTGGCAATCTAGTAGCTGAGAGGAATCAATTTGCCTCTGATGTGGCAGTGGAGGCATCCTTTGTCTGAAAAATATTCTTGGTTTTATTTTAACCGTGTTTAATTCAATGGATTAGGCTTTTGATAATCGACCTTAGCTGTAATCCATTAAACTACATAATCAATTTTTAATCCTTCATTCCTGCTGTGTTTGGGTCTTCGACACTGATACTCTTTGTTTTGATTTAATCTTACTATGTCTTTTTGATGTGCAGGTGTGTACAAGGTCCATATGGCATCAATGCCCCTGAGGCATCGATGAAACGTGAAATTGAGCCCTGTATATGGATTTCCTTTTGATGAACGAAAGACTAGAGGATCGTCATCCTCGGCTTTCATTTTCTTTTAAAACATTTTAAAACCCTTTAAATCCTACACAATACAAAGATAATTAAGAAATCTTGCATATTTGGTAAAAAATTCTTTGGAGGTTTTGGGTAGGAGCATGGCCGTTGGATGGCAGCATCCAACGGTGGAGATTTGTTGCAGAGGTGAAAGGAAGGCGATTTTGGAAGAAGCAGTGGTGGGAATTAAGTCAGATCCGTCGATCTTGCAAAGATCGACGGTCAGGAGCGACCGGGTTAATATAATGGAGAGGGGCCGCTTTATGTGAAAATAGAAGAAATACAAAGGAAATGAGGAAATTTTCTTTTAGGCAGAGGAAATATGGTTAAAAATGGGAATTGGAGTTTCGGGATGATGGTGGGTCGTTGGATGAGATCAGGCCACGAGATCAACGGCGAAGATTATACGTTGAAAACTTTTGGTAGAGGCAGAGGGCGATAGTTATAAAGCGGAAATGATCTGCGACCGTTGATCTGCAGAGATCAACAGTCGAGGAGGAATCTGATACAATATAGTGCAAAGGAGATAGGTGGTTTCGGCGGGAAAAATAGTTGTTTTCGTGTGATAAAAAGGCGGGTAGGCGGTATTGCATTTTCGAATGCGATATGTGTCCCTGCCTGACACGTGGCACCAGAAAACATCTTATATCGCGTAAATTTTAGAAATTAACCTCCACGCTGAAATTTGTACGAAAATCCACGTGAGCCGTTAGATTTAGGCCCTTAGATCAAACGGTGGAGAGTGAGCACGAAACCGGCCAGATGTGCGGGGGATAAGAGGCAGGGCGGTTTTAATCTGGGTCGTTAGATCAAGAGATCGACGGCGGAGATCAGATCTGGAGGGAGGCAGGACCCATAGGAGGCAGGCCTATCGGGGTTAATATGAGCCGTTAGATGTACAGGATCAACGGTCAAGATTCGATCTAGGATATAAACGAATTAATACAAAGGCGGAGAGAGGGTTAATAAGGGTCGTTGATCTACAAAGATCAACGGTTTTGGATTGGCCAAAAACATTATAACTTGGGGCACATGAATTATAACCAAAATCAGGAAACACAATCTGGACCGTCCGATCTAGACATGTGGACGGTCGAGATGCAATCAGAGGCACGCAATCGGCGGGGGAAGAACTTTGAATGGCGTCATTGCGATTTAGTGCTAGCCGTCGATCTAAGGATTAGATCGATGTTGGGGAGTGAATCGGAGGGGTTAAAAAGGCGGAGGAAGGGTTTATGATTGGAGAAAATGAGGTCCGTCAGATCTGGGAAGGCAGGGAGGAGATCAACGACTCACGATTGATTGGGAGATCGCCAATCGGGGAGAGGTAATTACAACATGGAATGCGCCCTTTGAATTTTTTTGATGCGATACTGCACGGCCCGTTGATCATTTCAGATCAACGATGGATTTTGTTTAAATCATGCGCCAGTGGAAAACCTTCAATACTTACAAAAACCAAAAATTTTATGAAATGCAAAGATTTTATGGCTCGGGACGGGTTATAAATATGTGGATTGGCGCCCGGTTGCGGGGCCTGTGGTTTATATGGAAAACAAAAAGGCCCAAGGCTTATACATGGAAAGGGCCAATCGGGATCGGGATTTTGGATCGGGCTTTTCAATCTACCCATTTAAAATCTCCAATGAGAGATTATAAGGATCATTGATCGGGAAACAAGATCAATGGTGTTTCTTCATTAAATAACATTGCACCGGCGGGTTTAGACCAAAACTTAGGATAAAAGGGTTTTATGAATTTACAGAGGAAAATAGAAATTGGGAATGGGTTTATATAATGTTTAAGCGTCGGATGCGGGCCCGAGGGTTATATGAAGCGGTGATTGGATCAGGGCTATGAAATAAGGGGCCAATCGTATCGGAGGTCTCAATAAAGCAAAAAGACTTGCACGTTGTGTTTTGTTCCGATGTGACAAGCGCTTGGGACCATTAGCGCTCGGTTCCAGCACCAAGGCATATGGTGGGGAAGTGGTTTAGACTTAGCCCAAAGGGACTTAAGCGCACAGTCAAAAAATTTTATTTTTTATGAATTTTTCAATGTTTTTTGATGGATTTCGGGGTTTCGGCAAGGTTTAAAAGTGAGTTTTAAACCTTGTAAAAAGGATTTATATAAAGGGGAAAGGGGAAAAAATGAAAAATAGAGGAATTCCATGGGGAATAAATGGGTAAAAATGAATTTTAGTTTTGAGTGAAGGAGGGGAAAAATGGGATTTTGCAGCAGTCTTTTCTTCATGGAAAAACAAAAGAATTTCTGAGTTCAAAAGGGGAACAGCAGTGACGATTAACCAAAGGATAGAATATCTTCAGAAGACTTTAAGCACCAACAATTTTGGCAATAAAAATGTTTCTTGAAGGCTATCCAAAATGATTTAGCCACCACTTGATATGACAAAATTTTATAGGTGGCTAACATGCTTCAAATAGTATATCCATGTCTTCCTAGAGAAGTCATGAATGAATATCATGTAGTATATATGTCCACCAATAGAGTGCAAAAGCATGGGTTCACATAGGTCAAAATGAATGAGTTGAAGAATACCATCAATTTTTCTCTTGCATAGGGGAATGGTATCCTTTTCTTCTTTCCATTGGCATACCCTAGGGCATACTCCATCATGACAAGCTTGAACATTAGGTATCCTAGAGACTAACTTATTCAATTTCAGTAGGGATTCATAATTTAGATGTGCCAACCTTCAATGCCATAGATCACTTTGATGATTGGTGTCATGGACCATTTCTAGTAGAGTTCTTCCATTAAATCTATAGAGTCCTTCAACTCTATATCCTAATGTAAAATCATCCCTCATGTGAGATTCCATAGGCTAAGTGAGCACTTTTCCTCTTAGGAATGCTACTTGAATACCCTTGTCTTCCAACGAAGAAATAGATACCAAGTTATTATTTAATCCCAGAACATACATCACATCATGAAGAAGAATGGATTCACCATAGTCCAAATAAAATTTGACAGAACCATAAACCTTCAGATGATGAGTAGTGTTAATCCAAGGATGATTTTCAAATTCGTCTCCCTCTCAACCAGGTTAGAGAGGACTTCCTTATACCCACAGAAATGTCCAGAAGCCCCACTATCTAGAGTTTCTTGACCTCTTTTGAGGATGATGGCCTTATTCATAGTCATCCGGGGTATCTCTTCTGCTTATATCATCCCTTCTTCTTCTATCATCTCCTCTTCTTCATTCATCGCATCTTCTTATTATATTGTTGAACATATTATTATTGAATCCATGATTGTTGTTGTAATTGGACCTTGAAGCATATATATTCTTCACGTAGTCTCCAGCATAGTGACCATGTTTGTGACAATTGTATCATTCAATATCCCTTGATCTTCTATTAAAGTCCTTTGATTTAGGAGGTGGCCTTCTTGAACCAGATGGTCTTCCACTTCCTTTTCTCTTCTTGTCTTCAGCAACAATTGCAGAGGGATCCCTTCTTCATGCTTTTAAATTATTCCTCTGATAATCATCATGGATTCCTCTTAAATGCATTTACCAACAAGCTCATCAAATGTGAGAAGAAAATTATTGTTTCTTAGAGTAGTAATGAAGGTTTCCCAACTAGTAGCAATACATTGAAGAGTCACCACCACCAAGTCTTTGTTATATATTTTTTTACCAACATATTTCAATTGATACCTTAGGCGGTATACCCTCATGATATACGATTTCAAAGATTTTCCCTTGTACAACTTCATTTATTTTATTTGTTTTTTCAAAGAGAGGACACGATTCAAATTTTTGACCTCATACATCCCAACCAACTTGTCATAAATATCCTTAGACTTGTTCAAGCTACCAACATAAACAAGTAAATAATCTTGCAAACCATTAATGAGAAATTTCTTGTCTTTGAGCTAACCTTTCTTGTATTTGGATTTGACAACATCAAAAGCATTTGATGGAGGCTCAAGTACCTTTCCTTGCACATATCCCGAAACATTGTTGTCATATACTATAAATTTCAACTTGATCTTCCAAGCAACAAAGTTAAATGAGTTACCTAGCTTCTCATTATCCTTGAAGAAAGAGGTAGACATCTTTTTCAAGTCAAATAAACTCCTTCAACTTCTTTAGAAGATTATTTCTCTTGTCTCTTATCTCCTTGGCCTTTTTTTCACCTTAAATCTTATACCATGTTAATTTTCCATTGTTCTATGCTATTACAATCACTTTAGCCCATTTTTTTCTTCAATTAGAAATCTATCAAAACAATTTAATCTTCCAATGATAAATAGTAATTGTAGAGAGAACAATAAATGCAATATATAGTAGAATACATTCAAGAGAAATAACAAGAGACACCAAGATTGGTCAAAGACCAAGGAAAAAACCACAACAAGGAAGACCTTATCAAATTATTCTTCTTATTATATTATCATAAAATGGTCAAAAAAGAGAGAGTACAATGTTCCAATTCACCAATCAAATTCAAAGACTATCCAAAATACCCAACCCAACAATATCCAAGAGATGATAAAAATAGATAGATTGTATCAAAATCAAAGTCACTAAGCATGTGGTTAACAATAAAATTCTATGTTTAATAATCAAAAATATCTTAGGTCACAGCCGCAGGGAGCTAGTGACCATCAGTGTGGTCGTAGCTCTCTAGCTACATGGAGCACACTATCAATTATGTGGTTGTAGCCAAGATTTCCCCGAACCAACCCTACAACTCTAGATCAATATCTTCTTTCTCACATGTGTGAGCTCAAACCCTACAATTTTAGACTTGTATGAACTAATTTTAGACCTATACAAACCAATCCAAAGAAGAGAGAAAGAAGAAGATGCTTTATGTGATTTCCAAATTAGGTTTACTTGTCTTGTATTTATATTCTTCCAAGGGTGCCCAATTTTTGTTTAAAGCCAACTTGTACTTTTGTGAACATGTGGGTTTTCACCTTAAAATTACATTTTTTCCTTCACCAAATTAAATTCTTCCAAGGGTTAGGAGGGGTATTTCTTGATGAGAAATGTTTTCCAAAGGAGGGAATTTGTCCCCTAGCTGCAAAATTAACACCCTTGAGTAACCATTTAGGGGAAGTGTCCCTAGGAAAAAATCTAGGTTGTTTTTGCATCTATTTTTGGCAGTTTTCGACACATGGATTTTTCCTTTAGTGGTTTTGTGGTGCATGGTGTTTTAGCCCATGGTTTTTTATTTTTTGTTAAGGAAATATGGTTATATTATAGTATAATTTAAATGTATTGGTGGTTTATGGATGCCACAACAAATATATATTGTATTGTAATACTTTAAAGAATAATATATTGAAAAATATTTTCGGTTTTTCTGGTTTCGGTGTCCACTTTAAAATCATTGTGTTAATGTGTGTGTTTTCCATTGCATATTCTTCATTTTATTAAGAATATATTTACAGTAAGTAATTTTACAAGGTTAAAACCTATATTTGGTATGATAGTAGTTTTGGCTTCAAGGGGATGCATTTTTGGCTAAAGGGTTTTTCTCAGGCCTATGGTAGACCTTGCTATTTTGGGAGATCAATGGAATTGATTCTTATGGTTAAAGGAAATGGAAATTAGTTCAAAGATATAGATCAACAAATTCAATGGGCATCATTTTGAGCTATGGAAACTCAAAATGGAAAATTGACCGGTGTAAAAATGTCAGTGATCATTATGGATCTGTGTACTACACCAATAGGGATGTTGAAAAAATACCCGACCAAATTGGACTAAAAAGAAAAGAGAACAATACAATTATGTCTCTTAGATTTAGTATTATTAATTATTTAAGGAGAAGCTATGATGAATGCATTATGGAAAAAGTTAGGGACTTTGTATCAGTCTAAGTCTCTAGTGAACATTTTTCTCCTATTTAAAAAGTTGTATAACCCAAGGATGAATGATGGAGACTTGTGACAAAGCATATAAACGCCTTATATTTCAAATTATGATAAATGTATCAGTTTGTTGTTTTTTTTACTAGACTCATGGGATAGTTTGGTTGTCTCCATAGGTGTGAATGTAACTAATTTAAGTTTCAACAATATATTTTCATCCTTGTTATCAAAGGAGATGAGATGGAAAAACATGGAACGCCAAAAAAAATATGTCTTGTCTATAAGAGGAAAATCCCATCAAATAAATAAAAATAATTCCTCAAGTGGGATCTAAATATAGAGAAATATCTAAATATCTAAGTAAATTTGTAAAGATATATGGAGATGCAAAAAACCAAGTTATTGTAAGAAATACTATAAATACAAAATTGTTGAGAAAGAGAAGGGATCTGATGATGCTCCTATAGAAGAAAAAATATCCTCATATGAAAGAGGGGAATGTGTATTTGGATTCTTCAAGTACACATGTATATCATGAGGCATGACTAGTCAACTTAGGTGCATCCTTCCATATGACTTTCAACACGGATTGGTTTTTTTAGTATGAAAGATATGATGATGTTGACGTTTTCTTAGGATATTATTTGATAACCATAATCATAAGGAAAATTCAAGCTAATTATTATAGGTGGAAGAATTAGAACACTTCCTGGTGTTCTACACATCCCAGAATTGGTCAACAATTTTATTTTTGTAAGCAAGATGAGCAATGCAATTGTAAAAATAGTGTTTGAAAAGGATACCTACAAGATAGTTTGAGGAGTAATGGAATTTCTAAGGGGATTTTAGATTATAACTATGTATATTTGTTGGGATGAACTATTAGTGATGGGTACAACAATTCTATTGTTCCTAAGAGTGGAGCTGAAGAAGGAAAAAAATACTACATGATTTGGAGGAAATATTATGTTATGCCATCAAAGACTAGGACATATAAGAGACAAGGGCCTCCAAGTACTACATGGTAATGGCATGTAGAAGGTATGTCTAATTTTTCTATGGATTTTTATTTCGGTGAACATTTTTTATATGGGAAGTAGAATCAGGTAATATTTTCCTCTAGTGGTACGAGGCCAGATGGAATATTAAAATTGGTGCATAGTGATGTGTTTGGACCTATGCCGATTCCATCACTGGGTAAATCTATAAAATTGTCTGATTTATAAATGACTTCTCGAGGAATACATAAATTTATTTCCTTAGGAATAAATATGAAGTCTTTTAAAAATTCAAAGAGTTTAAGGCTCTTGTACAAAATCAGAGAGAGAAGAAAATTAAGGTACTGAGGATAAATAATGGAAAACAATATTGGAGGAATGAATTCAAATAATTCAGTAATAACTGTGGTATAACAAGGTAGAATAAAACTCCATACACACCTCAACAAAATGGAGTTGCAGAAAGGATGAACATGAGGATGATGGAGAAAGCAAGGAGCATACTCAATGGTGCCAGGTTAGGACAAGAATTTTGGGCAGAGGTAATGGGCACTACATGTTACCTGGTAAACATATCATCATCATCATCAGTGCTAGATGAAAATACTCCACATGAGGTATGGACTCGTAAGAAACCCTCTCTTAAAAATCTCAAGGTATTTGGCTATGATGCTTATGTACACATTCCAAAGGAGAATAAAATTGATTTGGATAATAAAGATGAAAAGTGTATCTTTATTGGATATAAATATTGTGTTCTAAAGGGATGTAAGCTTTGGAACCAAGAAAATAAGAAGGTTGTGTATAAAATATATGTGGTATTTATAGAAATCAAAGATTTTTTCAAAGGGAAAGTCATAACAAGGGAGAAAGAACAAAAAAATATGGAGTTTGAATAAAAGGATAATGAATCGGACTCCATATAAGAACAATAATAATAAGAATAAGAACCACATACTCCAAGGACATCGATTCAGGAAGGAAGGAAACCATAAAGATACACTCTACCAATTTTTTGTTTAATTTTTTCTTTATTATTATTGGTTATGATCCTAGAACTATTAGGTAGGCAGTGGATTCAAAGGATTGTAAACTCTAGAAAAAGGCCATGGTTGAAGAAATGTCATCCTTGGACAAAAATAGGGCTTGGGATCTAGTTGAAATTACTGGCTAGAAGAAATCCCATTGCCAATAGATGGGTATTTAAGAATAAACTTAAAGTAGAAGGAAAAGTGGAGAAATATAAATCTTGGTTAATAGAAAAAGGTTATTTCGAGGTTAAGGGAATAGATTTTGGTGAGATTTTTTCTCCTAATATCAAGTTAACTTTTATTATATTTCTTTTATATATTGTTTTTTCCTTTCATCTTAAAGTGGAATAGAGGATGTGAAGACTTCAATCCTACATGGGGATTTAGAAGAAGAAATTTGCATGAAGAAACTCTAAGGTTTTATTGTTAAAGGAAAGAAAAAGTTAGTATGCAAGGTAAACAAGTCTTTGTATGGGTTAACGACAATCTTTAAGGATGTGATATAAGAAAATTGATACCTATATAGTGGGACTTGACTTCAGAAGGAATAATTCCAATTATTATGCACGTATTTCAAATTAGTTGGTGACCATATTATTTATTTAGTGTTATATGTGGATGATATGTTATTGATTGGAAAATAACATGGAAATCATCCAAGAAGTGAAAACTCATTTGTCCTCTAAATTTAACATGTAGGATCTTGTGCTGCAAATTTCATTTTGGGAAAGGAAATTAAAAGATATTAGCAAAAAATAAACTCGGGTTAAATTAGAGAAAATATGTTAAAATAATTTTACAGAGGCTTAATATGCATGATGTAAACTGATAAAGGCGCTAATTCATGTAGGTGTAAATTTATAGGTATATTAGTGTCCCAAGGAATGGGAAAAGGAAGAAGACATGTCTTGTGTTCCATATGCTAGTGTATTTGGAATTTTGATGTATGAAATGGTATATATTATCAAGCATTTCACATGTAGTGAGAGTGTTAATAAAGTGTATGTCAAAACGAAGGAAGGATCATTGGACAACAATACAGAGAGTTTTTAGATAATTACGTGACACTAATAGGTATGGATTGTGCTATCAAGGAAGTTCAAGAGTAGACAAAGTGTTAGACATGCATGGCTTTGTTGATGGAGACAGAGTTAGAGATATGGATCTTATAATATATACAAGTGGGTATGTGTTTAACCTGTTTGGAGGAGAAATTTGTACTTGGATGAGAAAGTGATAGTTTGTAGTGGCACTCTCAACTACAAAATCTAAATATATGGTAGCCACTCATGCAATCCTAAGGAAGTAGTATGGTTGTAGTGATTGTGTTCAGGTATTTTGTTGGTATAGCGAGTTGTGAGGATATAATGTGATAGTTGGAGAGTAATATTCCTAGCAAAGAACCATGTGTATCATTATAAAACAAAGCATATTGATGATAAGTATTGTTTTGTGAGATATATAGTGGAAGAAAAGAAGGTGTCAATGGTGAAGGTGGAAACTTTGAAGAAAGTTGCAAATTCATTAACAAAATAAATGAGCACTGATCATTTCTCTTGGTGTAGAGAAACATTGGGTAATATTACCATGGATTTTTAATCATGTACCCCTACGACCCCCTATGTGCAGAAAAAAACAAGTAGGATGATGTTTGGTATGTGTCATATTCTTTGCATGCCTAATTTCATGCATTCTACGTTATGTTGGATGCAATAGGGGGGGGGGGGGGGGTGGTCTCACAAGGGGGTTTGGGAACAGTGCCCCCCAAAAATGAATTGGGTAGTTTTTGCATCCATTTTTGGCAAATTTCGGCACATAATTTTGATTTTAGTGGTTTTGTGGTGTATGGTGGTTTATCCCATGGTTTTTTGGTCTTGGTTAAGTAATTATTGTTATATTTTAATAGAGGATAAATGGATTGGAATTTTATGGATCTTGGGGGATATATATATTGTATTGTAATACTATAAAGAAAAATATACTTCAAAACATTTCTAGATTCCCTATTTGAGTTTCTAAGGTAAAATGTCTATGTTAATGTGTGTGTTTTCCATTGCATTTTTAATACTTTATTAATAATATATTTGTAGTAATTAATCATATAGGGCTAAATCGTACACATGAAGGGTTACTATCTATGACTAAAGTTTAGCATGAGGTATAGTCATTTCCTGACTCCCAATTGATAAAAAATCGGTTGTAGAAATATTCCATCCTAGAAATAGATGAAGTGAAGAAACAATTGCAACAATTATTGGAGTAGAGAGTAACTTAACCAAACACCTCGCATCATCGGTCACCTATTATTGTAGTACTAAAAAATGATGGCAATTTGTGAATTTGGATCAACTATAGAGCTTTGAACGTGATCACCTTCAATAATTAGTAACCTCTACCCATGATATGATGATTGGTTAGATTCATTACACCATGCAAATACTTTGTATCTCAAATCTAGATACCACTAGGTACAAGTTAAAGAAGAAAGCACTGGGACGACCACTTTTAAGACAAGACAAGGAAAGGTCTCTATGAATGGCTAGTGATGTCTTTTGGTTTAAATAATGCACCAACTACATTGATGTGTTTGATAAGTGATGTATTGCATTCCATTTTAGATTCATTTATAATACTTGCATGATATATTGGTATATAGCTCTACATAGAAAGATAATATCTCACATCTCATGTAGGTGCTAAAGTCTCTAAAAGAGCACTGTTACACAGCATTTTGTCACCGTCCCTGCAATCCCCTGTCCTGCACATTGGAGGGACTTTTCTATGACCTGTGAGCAGTGACATGACCTAAAACCACTTTCATGGCATCCCCCTTGACAAGGAAAATCATTCCTCTGAAGACGGTTTCCTATAAAAATCCCTAAAAATAGACCTTTTGGCCTTGGCGCGACCAACCAGTTCAGCCCTCGTGCCAATGGGGGAAATCCACCAAAGAGGGTGCACCAACTGGCGCTTTTTCCCAGTGTATTACTCACACCGAGCTTAGTAAGGATTGTTTTTTAAAAATAAATGGCAGAAGTTTGATTCCAACCAACTCCTGAACGAGTCTCTAAAATGAGTTGGGATGTTTGGCTCCGGATCTCCATGTAGGGGAAGTGGTTTTCCACCTATCATGGAAGCTTCCTTGAGGATAGGGCCAATCCCACCATTGTAGGGATCCCAACTCCCCTTCCACCATCTATATAAGCTTGTAATTTTCCCTTTGCAAGCTAGCCTGAATAGAGCTAAATCAGTAGTAAGGAGATTATCGTCAGACAGCGGAAGAGAGAGAGCCTTGTCCCAGCCCGACGAGCTTTATCGAGACGTACTCCGCTATTGACCCGCCGAAGGAAGATCCAACGTCAGAGCTTAGGTTGTATCCTTCTTTCGTTGTTGATTAATAATAAATGACTTCAATTATGGTTCCATTCATATGTTCATGTTCTATGTTATGAATTGTATCTTCTCTGACTGATACATAGTTGCATGTATTAGTTTTTACGCTTGTGTGTTGTTGTTTCTTCATGTACGTGTAGGTGCTCGAATGTGCCTAGTGGGAGAATTGTGATCTGCCAAAGCGAAGGATGGAAGCACCATCTTCTCTACAAGCAACAGCAACGTAGGACTTAAGGTAGGCCTCTTGTCGCATCTTGGTCTTTTGTAACTAGGAACCTGCGTCTTAGCATGACTCGGTTGTTGCTAGACATGATCTGGGCTAGTAGGGATCACCTCTATCCGTATAGGGGATTTACCTCTCTAAAACACTAGCGACTCCGCTGGGGAGACATTGATTGGAGTTTGTCTTTTCTTTTCGGTAGATTTTGGTCTTTGTCTGCTTGATCAACTCTTTTGGTTTTCTTTTTTATAGTGTTAACCTCTGTTTAGCCTCACCATCCCTGATCTGCTCCCTATTTGCTCTTTTTTATTTTTTGTCCTTAGTAAACTTGACTGGCGTGGTTTTTTCCCTGACAGTTGCACCAACTGGCACTTGTTGCTAGTTTATCCCTCGCGCCAATCATGTTCTGGCGCTAGTTGCAGCCTGACAATCGCGCTAGTCCTGTGTGGTGCTAGGGTTTTCTCCTTTCTGAGCTTTCTGAGCTTGATTTGTGGTTTTTGTGTCATTTTTTCGACTTCTTGAGTTTTCTGGAGCCTTGGTTGACTGTGTGTGACCTCTATCCTCCGATTTTTTGCCCTCTACTATTGATTTTACATTCTATCCCTAGGGCATCTAGGTGCTATAGTGTGCTGAGCCTCCCATGGGAGTTTTTGGTTTTCGTTTGATCAGTCAATTTCATTGTTGCTTATTTGCATTCGTTTGGTGGTTTTTCATTGTTTTATTTCATTATTTGAGTGATTGGTCTCTTTCTCATTTGAATTTCGCTTTGTCTCATTTCGAGCCTAGATTACACGGTTCGTATGAGTCTTTGGGATTCCTCTTTGATTTAAGGGATTTCTTCATCAATTTGAGGTCTGATTGTGTGTTTGGCATTGAGTGAGCTTGATTGTCTTTGCTCTTTTTCCATGACTTCTCAAATTGTTCTTTTCATTAGTTTTCATTTTTTTTAGTGCACTTTTCTCTTAAACATCGAAAATACAAAAATCAAATCTCTTTTGCTTGCGATTAGTTAATGTAAATTGAAATCTTTTCTGCGTTATTAGTGATTTATAACTCTGAAAGAAAAACTTTTAGTTTCGTTAGCATGCATTAGAGACACTAGTGGTTGTTTTGTGATCATTTTTTTATTATGTGAAAGCTCTCAACCTTCCCGTAGTTAGCTATTCATCGAAAAAAGTGATACATTGTGGAATGTAGTGTGCATTTAGAGGATTTTGAGACATAACATTCGGTAGGGCCTGAAAATTGAAACATAATTGAATATTAACACTAAAATTTATTCAATTTACCTTAAGGCAACATTGAAACATTAACGAAATATTTATAGGCCTAAGCTAGTGACGTGTTCCGGCGTCGTTAAACCTAGTAGCTGTCGTTTGCCTCTTGGCTTTAGACAGGACTAGTACGGACTTGTGCTCCCCGTACCGTCACGTATATAAAGGAAGACCCCACTAGGTTGCTATCCTTTATCCGTAGGAAGCCGAGTCTGCTGACTTATACCTGTGATACACTGGACACAGCATTCGAGGAGATTGGTTGCACGTACGTTAAGTCCTTCGTTGATTTCTCTTTCATTTTGAAACTAAGGTGTATATTGCAGTTCACGGATATCTGGTACACCCTTGCCTAGAGTTCCAGAGTAGTCATTTTGATATTTTCTAACTCATTAAATTTGAAAGGATCATCAAGCGCTTGTCCTTTCACGCATGTTTCCAAATTGAATGAGATAGAGTCACCTTTCATCCGTTTCTCGACTCTTAAAACATGAAACGGTAAAGTTTATAAGTTTCAATGTGATAAAATAAATCACCCGCGATCACACACCCTTTTTAGATTTTTCTTGTTGGTCGTTTGATTGTGTGCCTTGGTTTTTAGCCCGTGTGCTTTTGTTTGATCTCTTCCTCTTGTCGTTACTGTCACAGTGGCGAAACCCTTAGTTTCGTCTACTGGTAGTCCTTACACGGACGATACATCAGAGGTCTCTCAATCCTCTGCTGAACCTCAACAGCCCATTGTCTCCGAGTTTCCCAACGTGGGGCTGATTCTATCTGAGCTTCTCTTTGGAGGACCAGTCGAGTTCAATTGGCCCTTATCCAACACTTGGTTTGGATTTGGAGTAGGGGAATATTTCCCTCCTATTACATCGGGTTTGCCTTTTCTAGTTGCTGTTATTCCTCCTAGTCCTCGCCGTCTTCTAGAAGATCTTGCGACAGGGTCAGATATGGGCTCATCCAGTCCTTCTCCTAGTGAGGAAATCCCCACATCTGGTGAAGATTACCAACTGTTCCCAGAAGAAAACCCCGAGTTATCTGTCATGTCTTCACCTAATCCTTCGCTTCCCGTAGGGTATAGATCTTTAAGTTAGATTATGACTGTTGTCGCCTCTATGGGAGTATCAACTCCCTCTGCGAGGCCGATTATTCCTTCGTTAGGGATGTCCCCAAGGACACCCCTCACGTCATCTCCTCAAGTCACATCAGTACCTATTAGGCTTACTGTCTGTGTGGCCGCATCTACACCCACTGTTACTACTCTGTCCGTTAGGACCGCATCACTTCTCGAAGACGTCTACATAGCATCTGCTATTCCGGAGAACATCTCTCCTGAGGAGTATCGGTTGTCACTACAGCAATCAAACTCCAAGATTGGTTAGTCCTCCCAAGATCCCAATCGTCCTTATTTTTCCCATTATGCATAGGATGGTACACCTGTTTACATTTTTCCATATTAGTACAATGAGCAAGGAAACCCTCTATGTTTTCCTGCTCCAGAGGCTTATCAATATGTTCAATATTTTTTGTCTGCCTAGGTTAGGCAACCCTCCAACCCGCAAGGACAACCGTTCCAGGGCCAACCTTTGGGCCAGCCTGGTTATCTCTAGGACCCGCAAGGAAAACCCTTATAGGGCCAACCTTCGGGGCAGAAGGGGTTGTTATATGGTCCGCAAGGATAGTCCTACAACCATCAGGGTCAACCTATACAGCCTCACCCTGTGGTCCAACCAGGGTGACCTCAAGGATCCACAGTTCAACTGGGGTACCAACCAGGGCCATTGTACAGTCCTAGGGGGCCAATCCAACCCTCTCAACCTATGGTGCAACCTCTGCAACCTCAGTTTCCTATAGGTCCAAATTTTGCACAGCCAGGGCCCTCTTATGGTCCTGTTACAGGTCAAATTGGTTATCAGCCACAACTTGGCCCTATCCCACCACCAGGACAACCAGCTCATCCGGGGCAACCTGGTGTCCCTTTTCAGCCAGGTCAACCTGTTCAACTAGCACAACCTATTCACTCGGGTCAACCTGTTCAACCAAGACAACCCGTTCAGCCTGGTCAACCTATTCAACCAGGGCAGCCCGCTCAGCTAGGTCAACCTGTCCAACCAGGCCAGCCTGCACATCGTGTCAACCCTGATCAACAGTCAATTTACTCTATGCCACAGCTGAATCTGCCTGTGCGCCCAACTTATCAGGCTCAACAGGGCCCCACTTACCAACAGCCCACTCAACTCCGAGGCGGTTATTATCTTCAAGTTCAATCTCGACTAGTTTACAACCCGCCCCAAGGTTCTAATTATTATCTTCAATAACCTGGCTATACCTATACTCAGCAGTCAAATCCATATACTACTCAAACGGGGCCGACATATAATTAGGATCCATACCCCGGTTATCAACCCCCATACATTGGTTATCAGCAACCGTATCAGTCTAACTATATGGCGTACACCCCCTATAGTCAAAATCCTCCGGGACAGAACCAATGGGGGCAAGGTTATGCTCAACCAGGGTGGAGTACAGGTACAGGTCCTTATCAAGGGCCTGGTATGCCTTTCAATCCTCAGTTGTCGTTCCTTACTACATTGGAATTGTCGGACGTTTCTAAATTGACCAATGATCCAATTCTTCACAATCCTTATTGGCCTCTGATTCTGACCAAGGTGCTCGGTGACAGTCCTAAGTTTGAAGGTAAAGCTGGAGAGGACCCCCAAGCTCATGTAATGACCTACCATCTGTGGTGCTTGTCCAACTCTTGGGTTGATGATTCAATTCGTCTGCATCTCTTCCAATGCACTCTTACCAGTGCTACCGCTAAGTGGTATATAGAATTACCCCGCGACATCTTTCAAGACTTCAATATGTTAGCTATGGCTTTTCTAATGCACTTCCAGTTATCGGTTCATTATGAAGCCGGGACGCATCTCCTGACTTCTTTGAAGCAGGATAAATCCACCCACATATCTGATCATATTCATGAGTGGCGACGTCGTCGTAGACTGATCAAGTTTGATATACCTGATCAACTACTAACTCATTGGTTCACTACCTCCTTTGTTAACAATATCGCTCAAGATATTGCTATGGGGGCATGTGTGACCGAAGAACAAGCCATCGCGCGTGCCCAGTACCTTGATCTGGTGTACTCTCAGTCCGGCACGCTTTATGAAATTTTGACTGATGCTCCACGGCTAGGGACCTCTAAAGCACCAACTACCCCATCAGTGGACGGTGTTATTGGTTCCGTTTCTCAAAATTCTCGGAAATCCTCTAATGGGAAGCAGAAGTCTAATTCTTCCAATAATTCTGCTCTTCTCGCCCCTCCAGATTCTGGTAAAACTGTGGAGGTCAACGTAGTTCAATTTAATCCTATGGAGAAGGCCTCCAAAGGAAAGAAGAAGGGCAAAGGAAAATCCAAACCCGATGCCCCAAAACTAGAGTCTTCTAAACCTCATGCTGACGATGGTTCCCAACGTAAACCGAAGTACCCTTGCCTTATCTGTGAAGGAGACCATTATACCAAATATTTTCCCTGAAGATTTGAAGTTAGTCAACTTATAAAAGGCTCCAAAGGGACTCCAACGGTTCTCAAAGAACTGTTCCCATCTCAGCAGACCCAGATGGTTGAGCAGCCTTCACCATCTATACCATTTGGGTCCCAAGTTTTTATGATGAATGGTGTTGCACCTGTCTCAATTGCTACGCGTTCAAAGGATTACGTTGGATCACGCCAGGCAGCTGGGAAGGAAGTTGTGGATGGCCCACCTCCCCCACCTGTCTCTGGTCCTTTAGAAATTGAGAAGCCCAATGATGAACTTGTTGTGAGGCCACCTTCTAAAGGTGTTCTGCGAAAATCTTCCTATAACCCAAACGCTCGTGTCGCTCAGCACTACAGTATTGTTGAGGATTTGGCATAGGCGCCTTCTACAATGTCTGCATTGGAAGTGCTTCAAAGCTGCCCATCGCAACGGAAAGCTCTGTTTTCCACAATCGGTGGAATTGATCTGGCCGATTCTAATCTTCTCACCTTCGACCTAGAAAATTTTGTCCCCCGACTTCCACATCAAATTGCTCTTGTTATCCAAGTCGAGATCAACGGCCTCAACATCCATAGAGCCATTGTGGACAAAGGTGCTTCAACCTATGTTATGTCATCTTCCTGCTGGAAGGCCATTGGCTCTCCAGCTCTTACTTCGTCTCCCAATGCCCTAGAGTCATTTGATGGTCGGGAATCGAAACCCCTGGGTGTTCTCGAGAGTTTTCCGATCACGTTACAGGGTAAGACAGTCAACATAGAAGTAGAAGTGGCTAACACCAAGCTTAACTACAATCTCCTTCTTGGTCGCAGTTGGACTCATGCCATGTTATGCATTCCGTCCACCCTCTTTCAGCTTCTGAAGTTCCCTCACGAGGCCAAAATTATCACTGTGGATCAGTTGTCTTTCTTCACCACATCCTCCGAGAACAACGTTCCTTACGTGGATCAGATCCCCAATCCCCTCGACAGTGTAGGACCCGGTCTTTTCAAGGACCCTATCCTCATGGGTATTTTTCCTGTGCCACCACCACACACCATTCAAGTTAACATGATCTCTAGGTCAGACGACCCTTGGATCATCCCTTTGCCTGAACATGTGACCTCTTTTGGAGAATCGATGACTTTAACTCCATTTGAGATTAATTACTGCAAAATCTTCGCCGCATCTAATCCTCCTCCTCCTTAACATGCTCCTTCGAGCATGGCTCTGGATATGTATTCTCAATCCCCTTGGCTAGGCGATGTGGATTCGCCTGATCCTTTAAGAGAATTCTTCCCTTCTGATGAAGCTATTGTTGGAATGATGTCTCTTGAAGATCTTCCATGGAGTGATGGACATCATAGTTCCTCATTCATGCCTAGCATGGGGGCAATGTCTGATTTTCGGGAGCGTGTTGTATCCAGTTATCCACCCCCTGTACTTGCTCCTTTGAGCTCGTCAAAGCATAGTTCCTCTTCTTGTGTCAAGCTCCTAAAACAATGAAATAAGCTACTACGAGGAGAGTTCTTTTAAGTGTGTCAACCTCGTTAAAATAATGAAACATGAGCCCGTTCAATTTGAGTTTTGTTAGATGTAGATAAAATCTCTTGTTTTGAACCTTCACTCCATTTCCTATGGATTGAAGCTTGGGGGGCATGTACCTCGAATTGAGTCACCATCTTGGGGGGCATGCCCGTTTTTCAAGCATAGTTTTCATTTGTGTTTTAAGCTTGCATAAAAATAAAACTCATTTCTAAGCATAGTTTGCATGTGTGCTCCCATGTGTGCTTTTAAGCTTGCGTAAAAATAAAATTTGTGGTAATGCATTTTGTGAACTTTTCCATTGGGTCGTTTGTTATGCAAATCATGTAACTAATGCATCAGATAACATTGTATTAGACGTTTTCATAGCATATAAAAACATCATTATATGTAAAAAAGATCCATCCAGAAATAGATATATATGTATATGTCGAATAGTTTGCAGTCTGTGTACATCACATAAAATCAAAAAATATACATGTCTATTTTAATAATAGCTGGAGACAACATGTCTCTCAAAAATATGCATATGAAAGCCCTAGATGACTAATCAGTGTGGTGCTCATGGTAGCATGTCATCGCGCACACCAATCGCCTCAGTAATCGATGGAGGCAACTAGGCACCCCCACAATGTGTCTCTGGTAAACCATCGGGACGTCTGCTAGCCGTGCATAATCCAGGATCCCCCAGGCGATACCCTCTAGGTTCGGCTCACTCCCTTCGCCACCCTCATCTTGAGGATCGTGTGTGAGAGGGGTCCTCCGTGCAATGGGTGACATCCCAGCGGGCCTCTCTGGGCAAATGACTGCATACATATAGAACTATTTGTTAGAATAGGCATGTATCACAAAAAAATCATAAATACATAAAAATCAAAAAAGATTCTTACCCAGCTCCTCATCTCAGTCGTCCCCCTCTAGGAGTGGAAGATCTGGGTCTCCCATGAAGTCGGTACCAACATAGGGCCAATCCTCAACGACGATCAGCTGTTGCCATAGCCATACAAAAAACTTGGGCCTCTAGGACATCTGCTGGCCCCCTCCTTATCTGGGCATGAGTGCTAACCATCGAGCCATCCTTGGCTCCCACAATGATGGCTTGGCGATTATCACCCCCTGGCCCTGGAAAATTGGTAGTCGTTCAAGGATGAATGATACTAGAATGGAACCGTACCCAAACTGTTTTAGTTTGGCCTTCTTTCACTTCGTCAACTGCCGTTTAATGTTCGTTGTCACGGCAGTGGCCCAATCAAAAAGTGTAGGGTTCATGCATTCAGATGCTAGTAGGATCTGTGCTTGGGTTGTCTCACCATTACCATATCCATTTTCTCACTAGAAGGTCTACTACCTGTCATGATTGGCACTAGACCTCTGCGAGACAATCCAGTGATGAAATACATGTCAGAGACCTCAAGTTATAATGCTTGGTCTCGAAGCCTGAACACTTCTTCGTTCTCGTCCAAAATGCTAATCAAATACTGCAATAGCTCAGGTTGTGCTCTCAAACATGGTGTGAGGAAGAACTTTTCGAGACCACAGTTTCGGAGAGCATTCATGCTTGCTTCATTCTGCATGGCCATTTCATCCTCTTCGCCATGCTCCCTTTCCTTCCACTCGATTACCATTATGGTTGTGTATCTGCACCAACATGGTCATAAACACCTCATTAGATCTCTGCAACATCCAGAAATTCATCTGATTGGCTCATATTTTGATAAATTGAGGCGGAAATTTGAGTTGCACCATTGGTGCGACTGTTTTGCTAACAGTCGCGCCAATTGGTGAGACTCCTTTGCAAAAAGGAGCCAATTGGCACGGGTCCATGCCCAATACCCACGCCAATTGGCTGAGCCCTAATTTTGTAAAGGGTCCCCCCACAGATCAAAAACATAATGGAAATCTACAAAAAATGAATCAAAACAAAGCTAAAAAGAGCACCTCTTACCTGGAATGAACAAGAACTAGAATGATGTACTGGATTGATCACAATCGCCGCCGCAATCTTGCACAGCAAAAGCTCACTGTTGCTCTCAAAAGAGGTAAAAAGTAAAAGTGAATATTTTTTACTATTTTTGGCATATTTATAACTTTTCATAGTCAAAATTAGGTTTTGAAAGTCATTTTTCTGATATTTTATTATATTTTGTCGAAAAATGGATTTTACGCTCACTTTCATGTGCAGCAACAGGGTTCCACGTGACTTGGACGATGATATGAGTTGTATTTTATACTTTTTCGGACTCGGTAAAAACATGAAAAAGTCATTTCTGGAGTCCTCTTTCAGCTCTTTTCTGACTCTCTAAACATGAAAAGATTGTCGAGTCGCTTGTCGTTTTGATCTCATTAAAGTGGCTGCGAAACGACATCTACCCAGTATATGTTTACCCCTTTTTCGGGCTGGGATAGATTATTTACGAAAAAGGAATACCCTAGCCTACCGCGACTAGGAAGCTTTCTCAGACACAGTTTTCTACCTTTTCGGATCTGAGGAACTATTTACGAAAAGGGACTGTTGGAGTTTACTTTTCCGCTGTCTTTTCAAACTCTCTAAACATGAAAAGATGCCGAGTTCTTCCTTTGTCAGATTCGTTAAAACCTGGTGACATCGGATTCAGTCGTAATGACGATACTCGAGTTTCTCCTTCCTAGGGCTCATTAAATTTACTAGGATGGATTCGTCCGAAGGACGAACTTATATCATAAGCATATGCTATCCCCTTCAAGCTTTTTTAAAAAAATAATTGGGGTACTCGCCAGAAATGGTGGGGAAAAAAATGGAACCAGTATCATCGTCGTGTCGGCAGTATGTCGCTCTTGAACATGGCACTTGTCTGCATTCGTGTCGGGTTGGGGACATCTCATCTCATTCTCTGCTTGCCTCCATGGGTTTGGGTAATCCCTTTTGACCTCTCATATGCTCTTTTCCTCGCCATCATGACCTCTGATCTTTTTATGTCAAATACTGCCAAGTCCATTGTCGTGTCGCCGATATGTTCAAGAGAAGTTGACCTCTGCAGTTTCAACCCTCCTCTAATTCTCATCTAATCCTGATTCACAAACATTATGTTCCTTTGTCTCATGTCGATGATGTGGGAAACACTATGGCCCACCTTAGATCAAGATTACTTCCTGTCGACTTCATCTCATTATCCAGGAAGCTAATCTAGAGACTCCCTTCCAGTACCTTGGAGCCTGCATGCCTCAATGTTAGGTTCTTCGCATTCGACACAAGGTTTTCATCATTGGCCTTCGATTGGATGATTCAACGAGTGTTCGACGTCATCTCATTGTTCACATTCCATGGATTGTACCTATAGTACCTTGAGGGCCATTGTCATTATTGGTGGTTCCTCTCACATTTGTTAATAGCTTTCATCATTGGCTGGTAATCAGACGATGTTCTTGCATGTTGACTTCAGCTCACTTATTCGCATGCTTGAACTTTTACTCTGTTCAGGTCAAGATGGAGGGCAAGACCCTGGGTTTTGTCTGATGGAATCTAGGCTACGAATTTTGTGGATTATCATGATTGGTTACATGACTCGTTGATTCAATGGCTGCGACCATACCTGAGTCTATTTATCGATCCTCACTGGATGGCTACGTCCATGCCTCAGATCTTGAGTATTGTATCCTCTATTATGGATGGTTGCGCCCATACCACACATCATGTATTTGAGATATTAGTTGTACTTGTCTACGCAGGTTTTCCGACGGCAGTGTTTTCAGTTGGACACATTCTCGTAAAGAATTTCACCCCTCTCTCTCTCTCGGGCCTCATGCTTTAGGGGGCATCTGTTACACAGTAATTTGTCATTGTCCCTGCAATCTCCCGTCCCGCACATTGGAGGGCCTTTTCCGTGACCTGTGAGCAGTGACATGATCTAAAACCACTTTCATGGCATCCCCCTTGACAAGGACAATCATTCCTCTGAAGATAGTTTCCTGTAAAAATCCCTAAAAATAGACCTTTTGGCCTTGGTGTGACTAGCCAGTTTAGCCCTCACGCCAATGGGGGAAATCCACCAAAGAGAGCGTGCCAACTGGCGCTCTGTCCTAGTGTATTACTCGCGCCAAGCTTAATAAGGATTTTTTTTTAAAAATAAATGGCGGAAGTTTGATTCCAACCAACTCCTGAATGAGTCTCTAAAATGAGTTGGGAGGTTTGGCTCCGGGTCTCCATGTAGGGGAAGTGGCTTTCCACCTATCATGGAAGCTTCCTTGAGGACAGGGCCAATCCCACCATTGTAGGGATCCCAACTCCCCTTCCACCATCTATATAAGCTTGTCATTTTCCCTTTGCAAGCTAGCCTGAATATATTTTAATCAGTAGTAAGGAGATTATCGTCAGACAGCCGAAGAGAGAGAGCCTTGTCCCATCCTGACAAGCTTTATCGAGACGTACTCCACTGTTGACCCGCCGAAGGAAGATCCAGCGTCAGAGCTCAGGTTGTATCCTTCTTTCGTTGTTGATTAATAATAAACGACTTCGATTATGGTTCCATTCATATGTTCATGTTCTATGTTATGAATTGTATCTTCTCTAACTGATACATAGTCGCATGTATTAGGTTTTACGCTTGTGTGTTGTTGTTTCTTCATTCACGTGCAGGTGTTCAAACGTGCCTAGCAGGAGAATTGTGATCTGCCAAAGCGAAGGACAGAAGCGCCATCTTCTGTGCAAGCAACAGTAGCATAGGACTTAAGGTAGGCCTCTTGTCGCATCTTGGTCTTTTGTAACTAGGAACCTGCGTCTTAGCGTGACTCGGTTGTTGCTAGACCCGATCTGGGCTAGTAGGGATCGCCTCTGTCCGCAGAGGGGATTTACCTCTTCAACAAGCACCATGTGTTAGTGACTCTAAAATGTGAATTTTCTTAGTAGTTATTGGTGTATTTTTGGTATGTGATTGGTAAAGGGGAACTCAAGATAAATCTCATGAAAATGGTGGCCATCCTCAAGAATACAGTTCCTACTAATGTCACTAAAGTTAGGATTTTTTTTTAGGTAGTGTTATACCTATGCAATCATATAAGCTCATTTCCAACTATAGTTATGATAATTCATGCAACAACAACCAATGGAAATAGTTTCTAAGTGGGAAAGAGTCAAGAAAAATATTTAAATGAGCTAAAATGGAAGGTTATTCAAACACTGGTTCTTGCATTTCCTAATTTGTAGTATCCTTTTGAAGTGGAGACAGATCCAAGTGGATATGCTACAAAATTAGTGTTGATGTAGGGAGGTAATCTAACATGCTATCATTCTGAAATGTTTCATGGAGGAATCATAAACTACCCTAAATATGATAAGGAACTCTGCAACTTAGTTCAAGATGTTAAGAAGTGGAAGCAATATCTGATGGGAAAGGAAACTCTACCCTACATATGACAAGGACATATACACCTTAATTCAAGATGTTAATAAGTGGAAGCATTATCTGATGGGAAAGGAAACCATTAGAAATATTGATCACTAACCATTTTAGTGTTTGGAGGCCCAAAGTATGTTTTTAAAAAACAAAACATAATAAGTGGATGCAGCCTTTGCAATAGTTTCATCTAGTCATAATATATAAGAATGGTAGCATTAATAAGATGGCATGCATGATTTCAAGGTCATACAAATCCAATATTATAGCTTACAAAATGCATATGCACATGGAGCCTTTCATCCATGATGCATACAAAGAGGAAAATATGGAAGATGAGGACTTCAAAGATGTGTTTCAATAGCTATATGGTCAAATTCATGTATAATAAGGAGACAATAAGGCTAACTATTATCTCCAAATTGAGTTTCTATATAGGCTATACAAGCTTTGTGTTGTTAAAGGTGAAAAGTCACAACTTATTAGAGAGTCTCACACCTCCAAGGTTGTATGAAATTTTGGTGTTGGGAAGATAGTTTCCAACTTACATAGGTATGTATATTAGTGCAGAATCCAAGACACGTAGATTGGTTTATTAGAATATCCATACTTTGTTATAATAGCAATATTAGTGACAAAAATCAAGGTTTATATCATCCTTACTTATACCTATTAAACCTTAGAATAACATCTCCATGGATTTTATGGGTATTTTTTCGACAACCAGAAAGGAGAATGATTATCTATTTGTGGTAGTTGACAAGTTCAGTAATATGTGGATCATCTTTCCTTGTAAAAATACCAGAAAAAAATAAGCAAACATGTCTTTGAAAAGGCATGTTTTCACTTTAGGATACCAACCATAATATTAGATTATGATACCATATTTCTTAGTGCCTTTTGGACTATATTTTAGGAGAATATGGACACCAAGTTGAAGAGATATATAACTTTCTACCTATGAGAATACATAAGTAGTCAACATGGCATTAGTTCAACTTTTGAGGGGCTACAATAAAAAACATCTAAATAATGGGGATGGAAATTTCAATTATATTCAAAAATCATAACATCACAATCCACTCTTCTACTAATAGGTCCCACTTTGAAACTTATTTTTGGTATTTTCCATCATCTCCCTTGGATGTTGTATATGTAAAACAAGGAGAAATGATGGAGGACATCGAAGGACATGCTTTAGAAACAAAAAAAAAGTTGAAAATTTTAGGTAGATACATTTGTAAGTACATGAGATATTAAAGAAGTCACAGGAAAAGTACAGGGCGGATCATCACAAAATTGATAAAACATTTAAGGTGGGAGACAGAATCTGGTTACATTTAAACAAAGGAAGCCTACAGGGTTCTTGTAATAATATTAATCTTTTGTGGTATGTTCCTTCAAGTATTAGAGAAGGTGGGTGATTATACCAACAAACTCAATCTACACCCATACATGTGAATTTACTCAGTAGTGGATGTGGGAAATATAAAACTATATGAGCCTTCCATGTTGGATCAAGAAACTAATAAAAAGTCATACTTACCATATAGGAATTAGCACTATAAGCTCAGATATAGTTTCCCAAAATACAGTTGTGAAAAATAAGTTTATAACTACTAGACAAGGGAAACATGAACTTGAGCAAGGGAAATTTCCAAACAAGGTCAAATGGCACTTCAGGGAGAAAGTAAAAGAAAAAGATTCTTCATCTCATTCAATGAAAAGTTTTGGGGACAAAAAGCCTTCCTAAATGGGAAGGTATGATTGGAATTGGATCACTATATAAATTTCCATTTATCTTGGTACTTCTTGAGTGAATTTTGTTTTATGAATTAGCTCGCATGGCCCATTTTAGGGGTAACTCCTAGTTTGGAGATGTGTGGTTCAAATTTTCCAATGCTTGTTGAAGGAATCAAATGAAAATTTTTGAGGTCAAAACTTTATGATATTTTCTATAACCCCTTGAAACTATTCTACACATAATAAAATTTTCAACGATGAAAAAATCACCTCAATCAAAGTTCATATGCAAAAGTTATGCCACCTGTAAGTTGTCCTACCTTGTTGACCACCATGGTATCAAGCGGATGCTACATCGACATGAATTAGTGACACACGTGGGATTAGTCACATGTGGAATTTAAAGAATATTTTAGAGGACCCAAAACCCTAACACTAAATGAGGGTTGGGTCATGCAAAAAAAACTGTAATACTATCCCTAAATAACTATCAAACTATGTTAAATATTGGATCGTTAGGAAACAAAGTTTTTCATTCTTTTGGTATGCCATTGTTCCATAGTTGAGAAAGACATCTAAGAGTGGGATATTGGAGCTTAAAAAAGGAGGTAGAATATTTTTCCATGGTCATTTTAAGCCATAATTTCCATGGAAACTACATGATGAACACCTCTTTCCTTATATTTGCATTTCAGAACTTAGAAAAATATAGTAGAAGATAAGCCTCACCTTCTACTTGGATTTTCTACCATATTGGATTTCCAATGTCACATATTGTATTCAATTGTGATAGTGTGTTCATTTTCTTGTTTCTTTCACTTAGGTTTTAGTTGTTTTCCATAATTTTGAGCACCAGGTTAGTAATAATAAATCTGAAATCAAAGGCAATAAAAGATTTTAGATTAAATTATAAGATATAAGATGATGAATTAATTTAGTTCAATTTCCAAGTAAATTTACAAATCATCAACCTTGATCCTTGAAATGCATCAATTCAAATTATGTATAAATTATAAATACATGGTTATAATTATGAGATTCAAACCATGTAAAGTGATGCAGGGGCATCTGAGCACACTTGAATTAAAGTTGGGATCCGAAGCTGAAAGGAAGATACACGGACAGTCACAGTAAGACAAGGCAAAATTTGTTAAAACAGAGCTAAATTTTTGGATATGATAAGGGTTAATTAATCATAATTAACCATCATTTAATTGTAATGAGAGATTAAGGGTCTGTTTGAGAGACTTAGGGAGATAATCGTGGATCTTAGTTTATCCACGCCTTTGTAAAATTCTATCTAAAAGAGAGTTTGTGTGTGTGTGAGACATATAGAGAAACAAGTGAGAGTACAATGTAATTCCAGGTGGATTTGTAACTAAGGCTGAAATGCCTTAGACTATAAGCGATATTTTGTATATAACAGAAGGATTTTTATGTGGATTTTCTAATTATGAGTATTGTTTATTTATGGTTTCATTTCATTTATTAAATTCGTGTTATGTATTTATTGATCGACCATCAATCACCATTGGATCGATGATGATCCAATGTTAGTCTTCAATTATAGAAGGAGCGTTCATTTTGTGCAATTAAGTTTGCGTTCCGATTCACATATTTGATCGGAACTGTGAGTTAAAACATGGTGAAACAGTAAGGTGGAAACCACAAAATAGTGCGTTAAAATTGCGCCTTATAACCGACGGAAGAGAACCCTAAGATGAAGGTGAGTGAAACTAATGGTGGAAATCTGGCTTCAAATGCAATTTGAACAAAGTTGCAGCTAAGCGATTTTGAGGAACGAAACCAAGGGTTTCGCATAGCATTGGGTTGGAAATGGTTTTGTTATAAATCAACATGATCCAATTATATTGAGCCATGTCATAAGCTTAATACCACCGATTTCGCGTGCTTTTGGAGTGTTAAAGCACTGGGGTTGATTTCACGCAATAGTCATCCGATGTGATATGGCGAAGAACCAAGGGTTTTCGGATCAAAAGTTGTGCGAGAATTAAAACCTTTTAATGGACCCAATTTTTTATAAATTGTGCTTGTGTTTGTTTGAGTTCCGGTTTTGAATACACGTAAGGGTTTGACTGGCGTTGTTGGTCAAAGGTTTTTAAAATGATATTTTTTTGTTTTATTTGCCTCCGATATACTTTGGTGATAAGGTGGGCCACATGTGTTGGTTAACAATTTATGGAATTGCTTCTGATATAGATATATATTTATATGAAGGCACAAGGAAGCGTGGTGGAAGCATAATGGGCCTATAACCCATAGGTCCCAGGATCGAGTTTTGGATCTATGAATTTGTAGCCTTGTTATATAGTTTTTGAGGTTGCAGGTTCATATTTTGATTAATGAAGGTGAACCTACCTTATAGTGGGTTTCACTCTTCATTAAGTGGTATTAGAGCAGGGAAAGGATTTCCTCCAAAGAAGGATTTTGCATACAAAGAAAGAAGAGGTACAGTTTTTTAAAAGCTTGTGATTTTTATATTTTGTGAAAGTAGCAGTAGAGGAAGGTGAGAAGATTGCAACAACCTAGAGTAGGAGTGCTCAAATGGTTCCATAGGAGTGAACCAGAGAGATGCAAAAAGACTAAGCTCAGGAGAGAAGCTTGGTGAGGTATCTAGTAGCAGGGAGGACTTGCTATTGCAGAGGTTTTGTTGCAACTCACAGAGGAAAATTCCACAAAGGATGTGGGTAGAATTGTTCATGAATGTTGTTACATGAAGATCACAAAGAGCAGTTCCACAGTAATGTGGGTAGAATTTCCAACAGGTGTAGAAGACATATGACCAGGAGGTCATAAAATTTTTGTGCCTTGGGAGTCTGATGCAGGGGCATCTGAGCACACTTGAATTAAAGTTGGAATCTGAAGCTGAAAGGAGGATACGCGAACAGTCACAGTAAAACATGGCAAAAGTTGTTAAAATAGAGCTAAGGAGTTGATAAGGGTTAATTAATCATAATTAACTGTCATTTAATTGTAATGAGAGATTAAGGGTTTGTTTGAGAGACTTAGGGAGACAATCGTGGATCTTAGTTTATCCACGCCCTTGTAAAAGTCTATCTAAAAGAGAGTTTGTGTGTGTGTGAGACATATAGAGAAACAAGTGAGAGTACAATGTAATTCCAAGTGGATTTGTAACTAAGGCTGAAATGCCTTAAACTATAAGTGATATTTTGTATATAATAGAAGGATTTTTATGTGGATTTTCTGTGTATGAGTATTGTTTATTTATGAATTTATTGATCGACCATCGATCACTATTGGATCGATGGCGATCTAATGTTAGTCTTCAATTATAGAAGGAGCGTCTGTTTTGTGCAATTAAGTTTGCGCTCCGGTTCACATATTTGATCAGAACTGTGAGTTAAAACATGGTGGAACAGTAAGGTGGAAACCACAAAACAATGCGTTAAAACTGCTCCTTATAACCGACAAAAGAGAACCCTGAGATGAAGGCGAGTGAAATTAATGGCGAAAATCTAGCTTCAAATGCAATTTGATCAAAGTTGCAGTTAAGCAATTTTGAGGAACGAAACCAAGGGTTTCACATAGCATTTGGGTTGGAAATAGTTTTGTTATAAATCAACACGATCCAATTATATTGAGCCACGTCATAAGCTCAATACCACCGATTTCACCTGCTTTTGGAGGGTTAAAGCACCGAGGTTGATTTCACGTGATAGTTGTCCGATGTGATATGGCGGAGATCCAAGGGTTTTAGGATCAGAAGTTGTGCGGGCATTGAAACCTTTTAATGGACTCGATATTTTATAGATTGCGCTTTTGGTTATTTAAGTTCCAGTTTTGAATACACGTAAGGGTTTGATCGACATTGTTGGTCAAAGGTTTTTAAAATGCTATTATTTTGTTTTATTTTCCTCCGATATACTCTGGTGATAAGGTGGGCCGCATGTGTTGGTTAACAATTTATGGAATTGCTTCCGATATAGATATATAATTATATGAAGGCACAAGGAAGCGCGGCGGAAGCATAATGGGCCTATAACCCATAGGTCCCAGGATCGAGTTTTGGATCTATGAATTTTCAGCCTTGTTATACAATTTTTGAGGTTGCAGGTTCATATTTTGATTAATGAAGGTGAACCTACCTTATAGTGGGTTTCACTCTTCATTATAAAGCTTCAACAAATGACCCTATATGTAAGTGATAAATATGTTGTCAATTAAGTTTAGTTCAGGTGGTTGGGAGGAATTTTGTTATCCTCCCCACAAGATTTTAATTTCTCTAAGTGACATGATGAGTTCTTAATGAGTATGTTATTATAATGGCTTCAAGTCTAATTGTTGCTTGACCTTGTACCATGAAAATTCTAGGATTTATGTTGGGTACTATCTAATCCGAACTTAAACATAAACAACAACAAAATAAAAATCTAATTGTTGCATAAATAACACTTAATTTCATTAATATCAAAGAACCGAAATATATTTACATACATAATGGAAATAAAATAGCTCAGGCGATGGTAGATTATCTATGAGAAGAGATGTGGCAGCCACATGCCTCTGAATTGTATTACAATGATGATCTAAGGTCTATTTGTTAGTGAGAAATAATGGAAAACCCTAAACATCCAAAAACCTAACCCTAGGAGATGAAGCACCAAAAATGTGGGTCTTATTGGGGTAAATTGGTACATCAACTTCTCAAGGTCGTAACTTTGGAATACGATCTTCGTTTGATGTGCACAATACCTCGCTAGAAATATCTATCTGGAAAATACAAATATTAGTGAATGACTGACATTTTCCTGTTTTCAAAAAAAATGCCATTTAGGGCCTCAAAACGACTCTGAAAGTCCAGGTCCCGAAAAACTTCCAAAATTAGTAAACTGTGCTACAATTAAAGAAACTGAAAAACTAAAGAAACAATAGTGGGTGTTCAAGTGGAATAGGCAGGTGACCACCAATATCCACCTAGATCAATATCCTTGAAATCATGGAAAGTACTCTAGGGTAGTGTGTAGTCAATTTAGTGTCCTAAATTGCTAACATAAATTATCAACCAGGGCTAGTAAACTGATGAAGTGTGGTGCACTATATGTGCTTAAGTGACCTCTTCCTTACTTCGTTGTATGTATTTTATTGATGTTTTTGGGGGTTTTGTCTTTTTAGTACTTATGTTCAAAAGATGAAATCAAATCTATGTCAAAAAGAAAAGAAAAGGAAACCTTAGACTCAAAACAGAGTGTAATTGTAAATTCTATCCCTAATTAGGAAAATGGTGAAAAACAGAATATTCTAATCCATGGATATCCTAGCTTGCAAATGAACATGAAATATAACTCAACATAATACAACCAAGTCTCTTTCATCTAATTTTGATATGTTGGAAGAGCGTCTTAAGAAAAAGAATGATTGTAAGATAATGAGGATCTTTTAATCTAATTGCAAAACAGAAAATGCTAATTAACTCAACATGATACAACCAAATCTCTTTCATCTAATATTGGTATGTTGGAAGAGTGTTTTAAGAAAAAGAATGATTGTAATATAATGATGATCTTTTAATCTAGTTGCAAAACAGAAAATGCTAATTAACTCAACATGATACAACCAAATCTCTTTCATCTAATATTGATATGTTGGAAGAGCTTTTTAAGAAAAAGATTGATTGTAAGATAATGAAGATATTTTAATCTAATTGCAAACAGAAAATGCTAATTAACTCAACATGGTACAACCAAATCTCTTTCATCTAATATTGATATGTTGGAAGAGCGTTTTAAGAAAAAGAATGATTGTAAGATAATGAGGATCTTTTAATCTAATTGCAAAACAGAAAATGCTAATTAACTCAACATGATACAACCAAATCTCTTTCATCTAATATTGATATATTGGAAGAGCTTTTTAAGAAAAATAATGGTTGTAAGATAATGAGGATCTTTTAGTTAAACAAATAATGCAAGACATGAATTAAAAGCTACTTATCTAGAAAGCATGTAGAAGCCTCCTTGGATAGCAGGGGCCCTCTGCTACCAATTTGGTGAAATTCTTCAGCTCCTTAAAGTTGTAATCAAAACAACATCAAAGAACTGAATTTCTCTATTGAAAAAAACTCACAAATCTACATCCCATTCCATCTTAAACTTTGTTACAAAAGACTCTCTATTCTTTTCTCTCATTCTCCTATTTTTCACTATTTTTTCATTACTTTTTCATTACCCATGATAGGAGAAAGCTTATCCTATTTATACAAAATATGAGGAGTTATCTCATTAATGGGAGTCCATGAATCTCTCCCTCCATCTCTAGAGTTACAATCAAAATAGGAAATGATAAAACACATGTCTTTCTAGAGTTTCAACACAACTAAGAAATGAGACACATATCCTCTTAGAGTTTCAATACAACAAGGAAGTGAGACACATATCCTCTTGATCCCATGATCTTCTCCAACCAAATTCGAATTTGGCCTTAGAGTGCCACATAAGGGTCTTCTAGAAGTCTCCTTTTTGACCTACACATGTCACAAAACTCATAACACATATATATATATATGAAACTATGTTAATTTTCTAGTTTCTAATCATAAATTCACTTTAAATACATAAAATAAATAACTTTGGAAAACAAGGATCCTAACTCATATATTTATGAAAATAGTTACTTGATATAGGGTTTTAGGTCAGATGGCTATGAAATAAGAGCTAAATGGTTATGACATAATGGAAATATGTATGAATATGGAAAACATTTTTGAGACTCAACAAGTAGTATCAGTTCACAATGTGAAAATGAAAGTCGAGGCTCAACTAGAGACTGGATAGGAATGTGGTTGTGTATGTATACTTCTATCAACTTTGTGGAAAGTTTGACATGATTATTCAACTTATGCAAATATTAATGAAGAGATATATATTATATAATTGTGCAAGATGGTTGTAGTGTTTGAGAGGGGTTATAATTCCCACTAGAGGAGAAAAGAAAGTGGGAGGCTATGGTACATCCACTTCCATTGGCTTTCAAAACCATCATTGAATTCATGTAAGAGATTGGTAGAAAAGTCTTCTCATGTAGTTACTGAAGTATGACTTGATTACAATGAGTATAGATTCATCTTAACCATGGATCAAACATCAAGATAGATCAAATCTCTTGAGGTTGCACTTCCAAAGATTTTGTGTGTGTGTATATATATATTCGATTTTTTAATGCATAAATGGATCCAACCCCTTGAAAATCCCTTAAAATAGGGGCGGAAACGTGAAGCTGGGTTACACTTTTGTGAGAATCGGGGGCAGAAAAATTTTTTCAGCAATAGTTCGGCCGAACATTTTATAAAGTTCGGCCGAACTTTTGATTCCGTTTAGATTGACGGCACAGTGACGGCGCAGCAAACAAAATTTTTGCCAGAGGTTTGGAAAACCGGCAACAGGAGTTCGGTCGAACTTATAAAAAAGTTCGACCGAACTAGGAGTTCGGCTGAACTATTTTCTATAAATACATCGCCCGCGAAGTTTGTAAGGTTACCGTTTTCATTGTTGGCGCGATTTTTGCTGTTCCTGTCATTGGTGCTCTGTTTCTCCTTGCCGCGTTGGTGCTCTGTTCCTGCTGGCCGAGTTGTTGCTCTGTTCCACGCTAGGGCTCTGTTCCTGCTGTTATGTCCGCGCTCTTCAAAATCAGCCGGGTATGTAGTTACGTCCGCGCTCTTCAAAATCAGTTTGTAGTTGTATCTTCTTGAAGGATATCTGAACTGTGTTACTGTGATCATGATTTCACTGAGAATAGAGACAACATTATGTCACTGAGAATAGCATCATATCACCGAGCCACTGTACCACTGTAATTTGCACCAAACGTGTAATATAGTTCGAACTTGATTTCAAAGAGATGACCAAAATTATGTGGTAGAAATGTGAAATCTTAGTTGGGTATTTATAGTTCGTCGTGGCAATTTATGATGTGATTTTCCCTTTCTTTCAGGCTGACCGTTCACTAGACTGTTATAGATCTTGGCGTGCACGCTATTGTTTCTGCATCTGCTATGAATGGGTCTGTGCTAGTTGGGGCTTCGATCATGACCATTCGAAGTGGCCTTCTGTGATGTGTGATTTACACCCGCCTTCATCATCAGTATTAGAGTGTCATGGTCCCTACCTGCACGCCCCAGTGATTGTTCTTTTCTTTAACTTTGTATTTGCCACTGGCCTCCTAATGTGGTATTGTCACGATGTTCGCGGATATTTACCTTCCTCACTATCGATGTTTCTTCTCCTTATGAAGATTATCCCATGTATTACTTCTTCAAGTCAACAGTCCTTAACAATCCTCACTGCAATCAAAACCGTACTCTTGATATACGTAATCTTCATCCTGTATCACTGTCTCAGATCCGCATTCTATACTCTGCACTGTGACCTTCACTTATCTGCATTGTAACACTCCCTTTTTCTTTGTACTGTCTACTGGAATATATCCGCACTGTCTCCTGATATATGTCTACTATATGTCAGTACTTCTTATCCAAATAGATCCGTAATATTTTGCAAATATTCCTATCTTTTATTCACCCTAATGTGGTATTGTCACAATGTTCGCGGATATATAAAGTTCTCCTGTTTGCCTTGTAGGTGTTGTATAATGATATCATGGTTTTTATTGTAGTTTTCAACTTTTTAATACTAGTTATATCATCATGGTATCTAATACTATGTTTTGACTTTCAAAGAGCAATGAACAATTATGGTTTTCATTGTAATATGATTATATACATATTTTCTTTATAAAATAGATTAATCAGCATGGTATCATGGTTTCTAATGTAATATGTAACTTTTTAAGAGCAATATATTGTGAAGGTTTCTAATAGTATTCTTCACTATCCTTCTCTATGTCCTCTTAAACTATGGTTCAAATATCCTTCACTATGTCCTTCTCTTCAACTATAGTTCAAATATCCTTCTCTATGTCCTCTTCAACTATAGTTCAAATATCCTTACCCTTCTCTTCAAATATAGTTCAAATATCCTTACCCTTCTCTTCAAATATAGTTCAAATATCTTTTTCTACAATGATGCCAACTTCTAAATTCGTCCTCCTCTTCATCTATAGTTCAAATATCTTTGTCTTTAACCATAGTTCAAATATCTTTTTCTATAGTTCAAATATCTTTCTCTTCAACCATAGTTCAAATATCTTTTTCTACATGGATGCCAACTTCTAAATTCCTATCGTTCAAATATCATTTTCTAAATAAATGCCAACTTCTAAATTCTTTGTCTTGATTCTTTTTCCTTTTTTTCCCTGAATAGCTAGTTGCTTGTAAAATTTGAGTTTCCAAAAATTTGAATATGTCTATTGTTCTTCTCTTCAACTATGGTTCAAATATCCTTCCCTATGTCTCTCTCTTCAACTATAGTTCAAATATCCTTTTCTATATGTCTAAATTATTTTATAGAAATAAAATAAGTTGGCCCCTATTTTTAAGGTCATTTGAATTGATGCATAGTCAAAGTAAAACTCCATGGCTTTCGATTGATCATTATCATTACTTTATGGAGGGATAAACTTGTAGCATGCACCATTGAAACTCCTTCAATATGTTCATTGTTTTTTTGGTTCAAATATCCTTCTCTATGTCGTCCTCTTCAACTATTGTTCAAATATCCTTTTCTAAACTCCTTCAATATGTCCATCGTTCTTTGGCTCATATCCTTCTTTATCTCCTCCTCTTCAACTATCGTTCAAACATTGTTCAAATATCCTTTTCCAGATGGATGCCAATTTTAGATAAATTCTTTGTCTTGATTCTTTTCTTTTCCCTTTTCCCTTGTATAGCCAGTTGATTGTAAACTTTGAGTTTCCAAAAATGTGAATTTGTGAAAACTCTTTTTCGTTTGTAAATAGTGGTCGATTTTTGCAGGTGATTTGAAGATAAAAATAAAATAATTTGACCCCCTTTTTTATGGCCATTTGCAATTGATGCACTTTAACTAAAGTAACTCCATGGATTTAGATTATTACTGGGGCATTAGACTCTTTTCCTTGAAGCAAATGGCTAAGAAATTGTTAGTGTGTGAAGGATCACATATTTCTTTTGAAAGGAAACCTTCTCCTTAGCGAGTCAAAATCCCCCATCGGAAGAGCTTCTGAAGACCTACAGGTCTTTAGATGATTTCCACAAATGCTAGGTCACCTCCAGATTTGAACTAGACCAATATTGAATGAACTAATACAAGTTTTACATATTCCAAACATTTTGAAAGAAGGAACATTCCAGGAAAACATGCCAAGAACATTTCTTATTGTTTTGACAAAGGGGGGACACCACCCAGTATTACATTTAAACCTCCCATTTTTTTGATGAAGGGGACACCACCCAAGATAACATTTAAACCTTTGTTGGAGGGCTTCCCATGTAGGAACCTTATTCATGATGAGATACTATAGATATTTTAGATTTTGGATGACATTTTGATTTCTAGATTACTTGCCTTCCTCCACCATTTTGGCTTTATCTCAAAATATTCAAATAAACAAAACATAGTTTTGGATTATAAGAACCATTAATGGAGAAGCCTGTCAGATGAATATGACCATCACCAAAGGCTTGAAAATATTCAAATAAACAAAAAATAGTTTTGGATTATAAAAACCATTAATGGAGAAAACCCAAATTAGTTCATCCAATTTGTCTGTTGGGTGAATATGACCGTCACCAAAGGTTTGAATGTAATTCAACCAAGAAGCTTTGAAGTCATCATCCATACCCAAATCTTCAGCCAACCACCATCCTTGATGCCAAAATGAAGAAAGATTTGAGATTGCAATCCTCAGTCTTCAAGCGAGTCAATCAAAGGGTAGAAGGCAGGATATGACGTAGGCCCACTCCGAGGCCATGGATCAAGACCCAAATGAACTATCACTTTTTCTAAAACCTATGCTAAATAAATACCAATGAATATGAAAAGTCACCAAAGGCTTGAAAATATTCAAATAAACAAAACATAGTTTTTGATTTATAGGAACCATTAATGGAGAAAACCCAAATTAGTTCATCCAGTTTGTGTCAGATGAATATGACCATCACCAAGGCTTGAATGTAATTAATTCAGCGAAGAAACTTTGAAGTCATCATCCATATCCAAATCTTCAGCTAATAACCATCCTTGATTGCAATCCTTGGCGGAAGGCAGGTTATGACGTAGGCCGCTTCGAGGCCATGGATCAATACCCAAATGAACTATCACTTTGTCCAAAACCTATGGTAAATCAATACCAATAATGTCAAATTTTTTGAAACAACATGAAAAATAATAAATAAATATGTTTGATCTTGGTTTATTCAGCAATCCAATTTTCAATGGATAAAGGATCAATGCATTTTTGAATCACCAATTTTCAATGTATTTTTGATTCACCATTTAAGTTCATAAATTGTCTAGAGATCAACACCACCCACATTTGGCAACCAAATCCTTGGAAAATAAATGTAAAATTTTTAAACCCTAGGCACCAATAGCTGGGGGTTTAAAACCTTTTTATTTTTCCCTGAACCATAGAGAAGAGGAGCATAAATTTTGAATCTTTACGAAAATAATTTTGGCAATCCACCCTATAAGGAAGCCCAATACACTAGAACGACCTCTAACACTAATTTTGTAAGGACCAGACACTGATTTTGTAAAGACCAGGCAAACAGCATGGGAAAGCCATATTTTACACCAACTATTCAATAATTTATCAACCTTAGCAACCAACCAGACCCAATGTTCATTTATATAACAGTAGTACATCCATAGGAAATGAGCCAACATGTGCAATGTGAAGAGGTATGTCTCCATATAGGCTGATTTGAATACTTGTGTGAAGTCGACTTGTAGGAGAGTTATTTAGGCTAACTTTGTATATTTTAGAGAATACATGAATTGGTGTATATGGAATGTCTGTAATTGCAAGATATATTTACTGTAATGGCTTACTTTTAACACAAAATTCAAATGATTAGTACTTCCTATATATAATTGTCACCTTAATACAAATAGGACTTCCATTTTTTCTCGGAAACTAATACAAATAGGACTTCATGGCTGTAATATTTTTCCAAATCTCCAGCTTAGTTGCAGGTTTTATGATTTACATGTTTCTGGAAAAATTAGTGTTGTTATCACCTTCAGCGAACTAGATGGCTCTACTTTTAAGTCTTCATTAAATTGTTTCCTTTTCTAATAATGCTTGCTTTCTCCCCTCCAAAATTTTCAAAGACTGCAGGTCTTTTTCAGTAAAAATTGCATTTACATTATTGTCAAAAAGCCTAGAAATGAATTCTTCTACTTCTAAAAGATCCTTTTTATCTTCTGTTGCCTTCTTTTTAGACTAGTTAGTAGCCACTTTCTTAACTCTTTTGATATTGTCCACAAAGTGTTTCAGTAAAGTTCCCCAAAAGCTTCAACATATTTTAATCAAATGTTTGTAATTAAGAATTCATCCATATCAATAAAGGTATAATACTTTGGTTCATATTGTCCATTATATTTGTTATTCTATTTCCTTTTGTGATATATTTGAGTAATATTTGTAAGTTGTAACTTTCGCTTTGAATATTTCTATTTGGCACACCACAAATAGGAATTTAAACTATTAAATTAATTAATATAGATTTAATCTGATTTCAGATTCAGGCATTGAAACAAAACACCATGATCTATTTCAAATTTAAAAATAATGGTTTTAGTCCTAGGTGAATTTGATGAGGAAATTACATCCTATTTCTCCCCCCTAGCACAATTACCAGTACAGTTAGAATTTAACAGCCCCAAACTGGATTTTACTCTTAGGTTCGACCTGAAAACATAGTTTTTCCTCAAGTTTCTCCACTGGTTCTATGTCCAACTTGGATAACCTACAGTTCAATATCCTTCTTTTCATTTTTTATATCCCCTCTTGGATAACCATAATATCTTGAAATGGAGCTAGCCAACTCAAATATAGTATTGCAAATCCCTGGCTAAGCTAGATGAGGATTACATATAGTCTTGAATGAGCATTTGGACTCTTTAGATATATATCTAAATAGTCCAAAAGCTCATTCAAGACCATATGTAATACATAGCGTACTCATATAATATATAAAACTTTAATCCATGTGCTTAACCTTAACATTGACACAAATGGAATACAATTTTACTCACTGCTTTATGATAGAAAAATATGCAGATGAATATTGCCCACATATTCGAAGTCAAAAGGGATAGATTAAAAAGGGATGCTCCGGTCATCTATAAAAGATAAATTAAAGAAGCATGACATATTAAAGTAATGTAAATTAGATATGTGTACCAATTATGTTCATATAACACAACAAATAGATGATTCAATACAAATGTCACATAGAAGTCATATTTATCTCATGGGCCTTCAATTTAAATTATATATCTAGCATAATACATTAAGCTATAGGAGATAAATCAAAGAAGAATTTGAATGTAAATTAAAAATGTGTAATAATTATGTCCTCATTTAATATGTACAATATGTTTGGTTGAATCCACATGAAAAACAAGACTCCCAACCGTGAGAAGAGGAAATTGCATCGTATTTCTCCCCCCTAGCACAATTACCAGTACAGTTAGAATTTAACAGCCCCAAATTGGATTTTACTCTCAGGTACTGGAACCTCTACAAAGGTTCGACCTGGAAACATAGGTTTTCCTTAGGTTTCTCCACTGGTTCTATGTTCGACTTGGATGACCTACAACAACATCCTTCTTTTCATTTTTTATATCCCCTCTTGGATAACCATAATATCTTGAAATGGAGCTAGCCAACTCAAATATAGTATTGCAAATCCCCGGCTAAGTTAGATGAGGATTACATATGGTCTTGAATGAGCATTTGGACTCTTTAGATATGCGTACCAATTATGTTCATATAACACAACAAATAGATGATTTAATTTAAAAATGTCACATAGAAGTCATATTTATCTCATGGGCCTTCAACTTAAATTATATATAATCATTTGACCCCCAGAAATGTCATTTAATACCTCAAAATGACTCCAAAAGGTTTTAGACCTGAATTCTCCACCCCCCATTAAAATGACCCTATAAGTTGATTCTTTCAGTTTTTTCACTCTATAAGCATCAACGGACAATTATGCATGATGGAGAATCTCTAGCGCTTTCCCTTGTTAATATATTTAATAATCTCAATATTTATTTAAAATTATCAATAGTATTTCGACCATGAGATTTGAACAATGTGATGTCGTCAAAATACTATTGATACTTTTAAATAAATATTAATATTATTAAATATATTAACAAGGGAAATCGCTAGAGATTCTCCATCATGCATAATCGTACGTTGGATTTGGTGATAATTGTCTCCATATTTTGGCTTTCTGACCCGCAAAACATAATTATTTTACAAGGGAGGGAAGGAGGGATGATCACATTGACTTGCTTGATGACATGTCTATGAAGATTAACTACCTCAAGAACTATTTTTTTGCGTAGGGAAAGAGACACATTCCCATGTCTAACCATGAAAACGTTCTTTGATATTGTTAATGCCTCTAGTGTTTACTTCTACAAGTTCTATAGGCAGAGTCTGTAAAGGGCCAGGTAGCCTCTGGATCTCATCTTTTATGAAAGGTGACATATCTAGTAAATGCCCCTGCAGTCAATCTCTGGAATGGATCTGAATAGAAGTTCTTCATTTTAATATCTGTAAAACACAACAAATTTAAGGTAAACTATGTACATGTTCCATTCATAATGAACACAAACTTCAAAGCTTGAGGTAATGAACACGAAATAAAATTCCTTCTTGGAACAGCTTCATGTGCCTCCTTGGCTTTGGAGCATTTTCCATGTTTTCCATAACCAAGACCCAAATAATTAGGCCCTTCTTGAAGAACATTTGACTCAACTATGCCTTGTACATGCTTGCCTTTAAAACCCTTTACTTTCATAGCACATTTTCATCAAAAATTTGGACCTTATTCCTCTAATGTCTCTCAAAAGCATGTACACATTCATTTTCAGAGGAAATTGAAGGCAGAAACCAATAGCTAATTCTTCTAACTAACCTTGACTAAAATGAGCTAAATTGTACTTTGATACGAATTTGATTTAAATTTTCCACCCCACATTAGGCACCAATGATTATAACCTTTAATGGGCTAGCACTGGTTTGTAATCATCATCTCAAAATGACCTAGTAGATGAAAAATTATCATGTTTGTAATCATTGTTTCACACCATCTACATATGACCCTTCTACACATTATATGATTGAATTTATGGTAGGTCATCCCCTCTACCTAGACCATGATTGATTGTGACATTAGGTGAATAAAGTAAATTTGATAAGGAAGGGATCACTATAATTTTGTCCTCCTCCACCCACTCCATATCTAGTGATTGCCTATTTTTTCTCTTCCAACATTTTATTTTGGAAATTCATTTTGGTAGTTAATTCTACTAATAGTCACAACACACCTGGAAGTCAAAGAAATTGTTATATACACTACTAAACTCAATTAACATTGTTTGTTATTGGACTTTACAATAACAAACAACGTAGAGTTCATTAATGTAGTAGTGTATTTGATAATTTCTTAACTTCTAGGTGTGGTGTGGCTATCGATAAAATTAGCTGCTAATGAATTTCGAGAATAGAAATTTGGAAGTGGAAAATTGAGAAATCACTAGCTATGGGGCAGATGGAGGAGGACAAACTAGAAACTATCCTCTGCTTATAAATTGTATTTTATTCACTTGTTGTCACAATCATTCATGGGATAGGTAGAGAGGATGACATGCCAAAAATTCATGCATATAATATGTAGAAGGGGTCATGTATGAGATGGTGTGAAGTGATGATGATTGACATGGTAAATTTTCATCTGCCAGGTCATTTTGAGATGATGACAAACCAATACTAGCCATTTTAAGGTTATAATCATTAACAAGAAATATGGGGAAGGAAATTCAAATGTCTCATCATGGAAATTATAAAAATTGTAAGGATGGGGTTATAAGCATTATGGAAATTCTAAGTGCCAAATTCTAAGGAACAAGCCATATTTTCTTCTCAAAAAATTTATTTGATATATTCTTAAAAAACCAAGTACAAATTGTAGTAATCCTAGAATCATGCTTTACATAAGGTAAAATTGGGGAACTCATGACTTGTACTATAGATAAAAAACATTTACCTTTACCAAAAAATATATGATAAAAATTGACAAACTACATAAGCTTAAGCTTAAGGGGATATAATCCTTCTTGCCTTCCATATAGATAATGAAAATGATTGTTCCAAGTCTCATGTTGCTTCTCATGTTATTTATAAACCTTGATTGGAAAGAAAAATAGAGTGCGTAAATGAAATATAGAACATACTGATTTAACAAATTTCAAATGATTTTACCTCGGTATTGATTAAATCATTTTGCAATGTCGACCAACAGATATATCATGGAGGATGAACGAAGAAAATTAGCCGAATCCCATATGGAGGTTCAGGGATCGGGGGATGTTCACGGTATTTAAATATAATCCTAAATCTCCATACATGTGTGTACATATGGAATTGATTTTTTATTAACTTTGTGAGTTAAATTAGTTGTTAATAAGTTTCATATTTTAATTTTTAGGAGGTAAGAGGAGAAGGGTTTTTACTCCATCCATGGAGCGTGGCCATGGTTCAACCAATCGAGGTATGAGTGGTAGCAGGTTGCGTGAAGGGGGTGATATTTATTCCCCCGAAGGCCAATCAATGGCTGCTGGTTCTCAACAGGGTCATTTGAGTTTGGTTCTCAGCAGCGTCATTCTGGGTCTGGTTCTCAGCAGGGTCATGTTGGAGAAGATGTTAACCAACAACATCAAGGTTGCCATCAATTTCAATATTTTTTCGTTAAATTTGTACAACTTTTTTTACACGTGTTTTTTCTAATATACGAAATTTTACATATATTGATGCAAGAGGTCGAAATGTTCAAAGCGTGGTCAAAAGACGCAGTGGCAAATAACAAGGCTACATTGAAGGTGTAGTTGCTATTGCACCTAAAAGACAACTATCCAGTACCAAAGATGAGATTACTGATATACATGGGAAACAATGGGAAACGAACATGGCGGAATGCACCTTACAAAGGTGTCAAAGCCTTCATGCAAAATTGCAAAGAGATCTTGAGGCTTTGTCTATACCTGCTGAGAGTAGACAAAGCCTCGAAATAGTTACACATTCATTGAGTGAAATGGTAAAAGTGTACAAAAATTTGAGGCCAACGACTGATTCGTTTGTATAACTGATGAGAAAGAGAAAAGAAACCGTGATAGGTCCCGATAAATGGCAGGACATAAAACAAAAAGTTTCAAGAGATGATGCTAAGTCAATGTTTAATTATAAGGAAGGGCCAAAAAGAAAAATGTTGAAGGTGCAGTATTTCAAGCACCCAGACAAAGCAAAATATTTGTATGATTGACATCTTGCGGCCTTTGGAAGGCTTCCATGGAACGATGAGGTTCCTGTTTATTTTGCACAAATGTTTTATGCAGAATTTTTTTTTGGTATGAAACCCGACTACAATGACCTTCCTTAAGAATTTTTTGGCCCGAGGAGAGGTCGATGATATCAACGTAAGGGCGCTAAGTGAGATGTGGAGTTGCCTCGCCCTGAGCCACCATTGGTGAGTCGACCGTTTCAAGTCAAAACCCTGCGATTAGAGATGGATGCGACTTCTCAAATAAGTCGTGAAGCAAGAGATGTTATGATCGACAATGTTCATAGCGGATTGAGTGGAGTCGATATTTGTTTAAATCGACAAAGAGCACGTGAAAATGCACGTGCCAATTTTGTTTATCATACAGATGAGGATATTTACAACATGAATGTTGAAGATCTCCGAAAATATGCAATAAATTGTCGCAATGGTCTGCAAGACCTAATTTTTTGTGAGGAAGAGGGCACCGGAACGGTATGTGTTAGTGACCTTAGGGTTTGAAATTATATTTACATATACATGTGTACAATTTGTAATAAATACATGTGTATGTACATGTATACATTTATTTGTATGTGTACATTAATCTAACAAAAAATTATGATTATATGTTAAAACACCATTTGCAGTTCTCAGGCATGATGCGTGATGAAAATGTTAATATTACGTTCGGGACCTCTGGTTCAAACGATGCAGATGGGTCTGACCATCATGATATGTTGGCACATGTATGTTAGTGTTTTTTAAGTGACTCTAAAATAAATAATTGTTGCCACACATGTACATGTATGTATATATATAATTTGATTTTAAATGTTTTAACAGATTTCGATTCCGTCTGATGTTTTTGGGGTGGCTGTACCTTCTTCTTCCTTAGGAGATATACCTTCTACTTCATTGGGAGATGTACAAGTATGGACAATTTTTCACAAGTTCAAAATTTATGTTACCTCAAAAAGTTCCATTAAAAATTGAGATATATAGAGAGAGAGATCTATATTTTGAGTTATTTAAAATTTTTTGAATTTAGGTTTGTATAGAAGATTTTTTTAATCCGAGGACTCTAGCGACGGAGATAGGAACATCCACAACATTTGAACAAGTTGTCTTTAGTTCTTTTTTTTAATATTATTGTTCAAATAAGTTTATATATGTACACGTGCATTTTCATTTGAAAGTTTTTAATTTTTATAAATTATTTATGTATATATATATATATTTATATTTAACTGTACATGTATATTGTACAGGTTACCACTGCAGATGTTTCTATGGCAGAACCTGTTCATCAAATGGAGAGGGAACCTTACGAGGTATTGCAGGTATTGCATGATTTTTTTGTTATATTTTGTTTTTTACCTGAAGTTCTATATATATATATATTCTCATTCATTTTTAAAACTTCAAATTTTAATGTTCAAGTACATGTGCATTGTGTATGTAGGTTTCCTATTTACAAGATAGGGCGCTACCCGAGACCCAGACGCTAGATCCTCCATTTGATGGACAAGATTTACAGTAGATTTGATTTCAAAATTTAGATGGTTTTAAAATTTGTTAAACTTGATACAGTTTGATACTCAAGTGAGATTTACAATTTTTGGACATATTTTATTACAATGTTGTTATATAATTTGTTTTATTTAATTTTTGGATGGTTTTAGTACTTTTGGCATGTGAATGTGAAGTAATGTTGTCATCTGAATTACATTTGACATGTGATATTTAATGTTAAATGTTTTTGTTGGATAGTTGAATTATAATTGGCATGGCATATGATATTTAATGTTAAATGTTTTTGTTGGATAGTTGAATTATAATTGGCATGGCATCTGAAGTTTTTAAAACTACATGAATGATAGAATGTGAACCTACATTTGCACATGTGGTAAATTGAAATGTTACTTGTAACAAGACAATCCTCATTGATTTCATTACAGAATATGTTGATTTCTGATTTGATATAATTGCATGTATGATGGTACATTACTTGTAAAGTCATTGGATTAATAGTGTTCATTGATTTCAGTGTAAGCGCAAAAAATTATTGACAATGTAGAACGATTTTGTGTTATAATAATTACACCTAATAATATTGGAGAGCAAGAGAGACTTGAGGTATGGTGTTTACTACAAGAGTTCGAGCTAAATATTTAAATGGTTTGTACCTATGTGTTGATTTCTGATTTGATATAATTGCATGTATGATGGTACATTACTTGTAAAGTCATTGGATTAATAGTGTTCATTGATTTCATTGTAAGCGCAAAATATTATTGAAAATGTAGAACGATTTTTGTGTTATAATAATTAAACCTAATAATATTGGAGAGCAAGAGAGACTTGAGGTATGGTGTTTACTACAAGAGTTCGAGCTAAATATTTAAATGGTTTACCTATGTGTTGATTTCTGATTTGATATAATTTCATGTATGATGGTACATTACTTGTAAAGTCATTAGATTAATAGTGTTCATTGATTTCAGTGTAAGCGCAAAAAATTATTGACAATGTAGAACGATTTTTGTGTTATAATAATTAAACCTAATAATATTGGAGAGCAAGAAAGACTTGAGGTATGGTGTTTACTACAAGAGTTCGAGCTAAATATTTAAATGGTTTATGATTTATGATTTATACTTTCTTTTTAATATAATCGATACGGAAAGATGACAAAACTAATAAGGGTGACAATAAGAATAGAAGTTCAGAAAATAGTTTAAGATTGATCACAAGAATTAAGAGAATGTCTCGGTCCATCATTGGTATGGCTTGTGCTGCAACCATGAAGTCTCTTCCCAACACCATAGAATGATCATCCATGTCAATGACTCTTAAGTCTATCTTTCCAAACCATGACCCTACTCTCACATGTGTGCCTTTCATGACACTAGTCACTGCTTTCATCCTCGAATTGACTACCTTGAAAGCACTCAACTCTTTCTCGATGCTAGCCTTCCTCTTTCTAAGAGATGAAGCTGCCTTTCGACTTAGGAAGCTATGGGTAGCCCCCGTGTCTATCAAAGCAGAGAACGTTTTCCTATGTACGGTTGTAGACACGAATCTCAAGTCCAAGGAACATTCATCATCATTCCTCCTCCTTGTCTTGCGCCTTACTTCTGCAATCTTCTTCAACATTTCCTCTTCCAATATGTCTTTCGAACTAGCCCTTGGCTTAACAGTGCTTTTCACATATCTCTTCTCATGAAGCTCCATAGAACAATCCGATCCTGGGTCTGCTTGAATTGGTTCAAGCTCTTTCCTTTTCGAATTCTGTCTAATTGCTCCAATACAACATATATTGACTCCTTCCAAACGAAGCGCACCAATTCTCATAGTGTGGTCATCTTCTTTTCCAAGTGTGCTAACACATGCATTTTCTTTCTTCAAACCAATAGGTTTCGGATCAAGAAAGTCCCTCTTGATCTTATCTTCCATGTTCTTGACTTTAGCCTGCAACGTGGTGCTTCTTTCCTTCAAGTGAGCCCTTTCCATAAAGAGTTCTTGAAGTTTTTGTTCACCTTGTCGTATCTCCATGTCAAGCTTTTCAATTTCAACAGTTTGTCCAAATAGTCCATCCTTGGAATTTCTTGGGTGAAAAACCAAGTAGGTTGAACCAAATTTGGTCTAGTGCATTGGAATTCATTAAAGAATTGGTCATTGGCGCTGCTTCAAGCTAGGAGTGAGCATCGTCACCAACCTACATTGAATATTTTACACTCCCTAGGGTGAATTATACTTTAAATTGATTGACAGTCTAAGACTTTCGAATTTTTCTGAATGCCAAATGATCTTACAAAGTTAGTATTTATAATATCCTAGTAGGTCATTCGGTGACAACTTTTACCGGAAACTTGAAACAACTTTGGCATGTGATATTTAATTTGTTAAATGTTTTTATTGGATAGTTGAATTATAATTGGCATGGCATGTGAAGTTTTTAAAACTCGAGTTTTGGATGGTTTCAATCTACATTTTGCATGTGATATTTAATGAACTTTAAATGTTTCATGTTTTAATGTTGCACAATATATAATCAAAAGGGTTTTAAAACTTAAAGTTTTGGATGGTTTCAACCTACATTTGCACATATGGTAAATTGAAATTATGTTACTTGTAACAAGACAATCCCCATTGATTTCATTGTATATGTTGATTTATAATTTGATATAATTGCATGTATGATGGTACATTACTTGTAAAGACATTGGATTAATAGTGTTCATTGATTTTAGTGTAAGCGCAAAAAATTATTGACAATGTAGAACGATTTTTGTGTTATAATAATTAAACCTAATAATATTGGAGAGCAGGAGAGATAAGGTATGGTGTTTACTACAAGAGTTCGAGCAGGTCATTCGGTGACAACTTTTACTGGAAACTTGAAACAAAGAGAATCTATCTTTGGCTAGGACATCATGTAAGATGCCTGACATAAACAGTAAAATTGTACTTGAAAGCTGAGATTCGGGCAAGTGGGGACAACCACTTGTTATCTCGTCTCTTGGAGGCTAGGCCATATGGGGACCGAATCTGACCTTACAAAATAAAGTGAAATAATTTGTACCATATGGTCGAAGAACATATACAAGAACAATTAATTTCATTCTAGAATATATATATATATATATATATATATATATATATATATATATCCAATACATATAACATTTTTAATCAATGCACATGTATAGAAAAACTACTTTCAGTTGATACTAGAGCACGTGCTTGTACCCAAACAATTTGTAACATGTGCAAACCACAAATAACATAAGAAGCTCAATTTTTAGTTGAATACTAGAAGTTCTAAGACATATTTAATCCAAAGATAATAAATTTTTGGACACTTCACTCAAAAAAATTCTAATGGAATTTCATCCTCAATAATCCGTTCATGATCGGATTTTGACATTTTCCATTTCTTAATTTTTGATTTTTTCTTTGATTGAACTTCTATCAACTTTATGTGTGCTGCACACACCAAGTGACTATACTGACAACTTATGGAATCAGGTTCATAGTCTTCAAAGTAAACAAAGTCTCCACTTTGACGAGTTTGTTTGAAAAAATAACCTTTCAGTATAATAGACCCTTTGTCATACTAAAATCTATGATCATTATAGTCTTGTAATAATTTCATTTTTTGTTCAGTGCAACGCATCAAATAATACTTCACATTTTCATCGTTGTCAATAGGTGCAATTACAGCAAAAACATCTCCTGCACAATAAAATAAATTTAACATTTAATTATGCATATTTAAATTTATTTGTAGATCTTTAAATCATTAGAAAGTAATTCAAATGTTACCTTCTCTAACAAGATCAAAAACTCGATCACCATCGGATGATATTGTAGTTTCCTCTGATTGCATTTCTTCAAACATTGCAACAGATATTTTTCCCTTTGTATTTAGCTCTGTATGTTTCCAATCGTTCACATACATTTTGTTTTCACAGACGTCATTGGATTTTGTGTTGTCTATGCAAACATCACAAAAACAAGAATATTTTCTTTTATCCTATGCAAACACATTTGTGGACAACTTTGTTTGAATTGAATGCAATTTTCGAGTCCCTTTTATTGTTTCAACGTCATTTCCAATTGATCTATCTACGTCTCCGATTCCAATATGCCATAAAAACCTTTATATGGAAAATTAGAAAAAGAATTTGTAAATATGATATCAAAATACAATTAAAAATAATCATTGCATGATAAATGTACAATGTTTAAAATTGGATTTCCAATATAAATTAAATTGAATGTACCTTCGCACTTCTCTTGATGGGTTAATTTCATGGCTTAGAGCAGTTTTGCACCATTGAACAACTTCTTCAGCGTTCACAAGTCGGCGTGCAAAGTGGTTCATTTGATATCTTCGAAGTACTCGTTTTATGCATGCTCCTGCACCGTCATGTTCTCCTTTTCCATGGCCAGTCTCAAATAAATTCCAACAATGTTTAATGCGGGTTTTCTTATGAAGACAACACAACCAAAAAAATGATCGTGCAGATTTGAATTGACCTGCGCATCCGTCTGACCATATCCAATGTTCATTGAATGTTATTCCACGATTTTTCAATGAATCATAAATTATTCCAAAACAATGTTGTACAAAACATGTATCATGTGTACGATCGTCACTGATATAAAAGTGATATTCTTTAATGATATGTCGATTTTCACTCATGCTTTCTATATGATCGACATTTTTTTCAGCATGTCTATATATAATATGGACGAGCATGGAGACTTGGTCAGAGTGATAGTATTCACTCTGAATTTCTTTTTGTGGAACAAATGTGTAGTTTTCTGCAAATCAATCACTGACAAAATGGTCCCTGGTGGAAAAATTTCGAGAGATTTCTTGAATTGCAAGTCTTGCCATCGAGCTCTATGGGAATGCTTGGTGTATTTGTAAATTTCTGCCTCAAACTTTCTCAAAAAGTCTATCAGAAAAATTTCGTCTTCTCGTAATTCGATTCTTTTAACACTATCTGCACCTTGAATCGATGTACCGATATATTCATATCTCTTCCATTTCACTTTCATGTTGGACATTGATTGATCATTTATATCAATACGATATTTGTTTTGAAATTTAGTCAAATTTCCACAATCATCGCATTTTTTACCACCAACACATTTCTTTTTGTAAAATAGTTCATCGCTTTCTCTTTCACATAGAATTTGAGATATGAATTCACCGATAGTGGAAGGAGGAGGTGAATCCTTCCATAATTTTCTACCGAAATCAAGGAATGTGTCATAATATAACTCAAATTCCACATGATAACGGCAACAACAAGTGTCGTGTACGGTGATAGGTTTTACATACCATGGTTTTTGTTGAACAAAAGCACTGAGTGAAACTTGAATTTGACGATTCTCTTCTTTGAACTTGTTGAATAACTCTATTTGAGTGGTTTCCAAGAGATGTTTTTCATGTTCTTCGTATTGATTTCGTGCTATTCTTCTTCGCATCACATGTCTTGCAATGGGTGAAACACATGAATTGTTCTTTCAATATTCATATATTATTTTTTTAACATCTTCTCCAAGTCTATCTTTGTATGGTTGCCTACAAATAGCTCTCCAACAAGCGAGTTCATCATTTACATCTATTTTCAGTCGAAATTTTCGATGTTTGTGCAGAGTTTTTCTCGAGGTTCCCAGTGCTCGTGCCATAGATGTTAGATTCAAACGATTCTCTTGAGTACTTGGTGAAACCATTTCCATTTGTATTCCTCTACGTATATTTGAAACATCTTTATCTCTCGATCTCTTAATTGACTCTATAGCACTACTCATATTTTTTATCACCTCTTCTTTCATTTTTTTATCTTTGGTTGATTTTCGAATACCCAATAGTGTCATCGCTTCTTTTAATTTCCTTGATGATAGGAGACCTTTCAACATTTGAGCTTGAACTGTCACTTGCTCATTTTTGAAATACTTTTCAAAAATTCTATCGACACGATATCGTATAACATGGTCAGGTTTTTTATCTCCATATGTGTGAGTGTCGACATTTTCTAACATCTCATTATCGATAGTGATTTCATCTGTACATATTCGAAAAAATAGTACATATTCAATAAATAACTAAATTAATAAATATGTCAATAAATATTAGAAAATTTTAAATATATCAATAGATCATAATATTTACATTTACATACCCGATTCAATTTCTGCTTGAGGTTTATTTTCTTCTTCAATATTTTGAGGAGTATCTCTGTCTGTTTACATTAAACAAAATATTTTTCAAACTAGTTCATCAAATAAAAATTAAGCTTCACATTTTACATTGGGAAAACTTTAAAAATATATTAATAGATCATAATATTTACATTTACATACCTGCTTCAATTTCTGCTTGAGGTTGATTTTCTTCTTCAATATTTTGAGGAATATCTCTGTCTGTTTACATCAAACAAAATAGTTTTCAAACTAGTTCATCAAATAAAAATTAAGCTTCACATTTTACATTAGGAAAATTTTAAATATATATCAATAGATCATAATATTTACATTTACATACCTGCTTCAATTTCTGCTTGAGGTTGATTTTTCTCTTCAATATTTGAGAGGGCTTCTAACTTTCTTTTGCGATATTGTCTCGTCTCTTCTCTACGTTCCTCAGGGTCTCTTTTTCGATCATATTTTCTCACACAAGTTCTTCGATTTCCCATGATAATAGGGTATGAGGTTCAAAAAATTAGACAATAACTCAATTACAAAAAATATCACAAAAGATTTAATTTAAAAAAATCTTTTGTAAAAAATACGTAATCCAATCCAAAACACACACTCTAAAAAACACAAAACACGTACATACCTCCAAGAAAAATCACACCGCCTCCAAGAAATGTCTTCCAAAAAATTCTTTAAATCCAAAATTTGAAGAAAAGTTTTTGAACAAAGAAGCTCAAAAGATTTATTTCAACACAAAACACGTACATACCTCCAAGAAAAATCACGCCGCCTCCAAAAAATGTCTTCCAAAAAAGTTCTTTAAACTCAAACTTTGAAGAAAAGTTTTTGAACTCAAACCAAGTTGTAAAATGAAATGAAGTGCGAAATGTGCGAAAATTGTGAATCATTTCGCGGCAATTTATATTGATGCGAAATGTGTGTTTTGTAGGGGGCTCCACAAAATTTTCCGGCCGACGAAGAGTTACACAATAGTTCGGCCGAACTTTTGATAAGAAGTTCGGCCAAACTATTAAGACGTTAGTTTTAACGACTCGTAAGAGGAAAACATAGTTCGGCCGAACTAATGCGTCACCAATTACGCAAAACCAGGCTCTGAAAACGGTTCTCCAACTTTGGACAGATTAAACTCCATGAAAGGTTGTTAATTAACTGTCGGAACCAAGACAAGCATTTTCAGAATTGAATCTACTTTCAGGAAATATAACTTTTATGGAATTTCGTAAATGTTTATTAATTTTAATTATTTTTCTAATAAAATGGGTGCAAACAATTTCTGAGGGTCATTGTGATTCAGTGAAATCAAAATTTTGTATCTCCCAAAATACACTGTAAAAAAAATTGAAAAAATTATGGGGCATTACATTGGTCCGTTGACTCTAATGGGTAGCTTTTAGATTTTTAGTTTATAACGTATATGTTAAGAAATTTGTTGCCACGCGAAACATATCCAAAATACGCAGTTTTTCGTATTGGACCAGTTCAAAAAATTCTAGTAATTATGATATGCATCCATTGGCTTTGTAAATATGACGAAAACAAAGTAGACTCTATCTAGATTGTTGTAACACATTTTGTTTTTTCAAAAACACAATTTTTCAATGAATACAACATTGCGTCATAACATGACTTCTTATGAATCCTTTGATTGTTAAGAAACACACACTCAAAGAAACGCTAAGTTGACATATCAAATCTGCATAAAAAAATTTCAAAAAATAAGTAATAGAAAGCTAACAAAATTTCTCACAACTTTTATTTTATCGCAAAATGAAATTCTACACAGAAAAATTGTTATAGTTTGCAGAAAGTTGAAGAACCGAAAAAAATGAAAATTTTTTCTCAAAAAGACAAAAAACATACCCGGTTCACATTTCTGCAGGTTGTATATTTTTAACATTATATATATATATATATATATATATATATATATATCTCCTATAATGTTAAAATACTTTAGCTGTGTCTCATCACCATGGATCGGTAGCGGTAGTGCTAGAATATCAATGAGAAGTAGAAGGTGACTTGCTCGATCGCTCGTGCAGTGCTGTGGTGGCATCAGAAAGTGGCTTGCTCATGATATCATGACTAGTACTGATGGATACATCAGCTGGTGATAGTAAAACATTAGTATAAGCAGTAGTAGTGGAGGCCTGCTCTGTCAATAGTGCATCCTTGACGGTCAATGGTCCAGTGTGCTCATGATCATGACTAGTATTGATGGATGTTGCAAGTTGTTGACTAGACATGGCCGATGATCCAACCTCATTTCCATGATGACTACTAGATGCTACTAGTGGAGCCTCATGCTCATCAGGCGCGACGTGAGGTGAATGATCATGAGGTGAATGATCAGTATCTCCCCTCTTGGGCATCATCTTCCGTCACATGTGCATCCGGGCCTCCAACATCGGCCTACGAGGTTTTCGAACAAAACTATGCCTCATCTTTGGAAACGTCTCAAAAAATAAACAAAATAGCTCTGAAGCAAAAGGGAAGTTGACCCTTCCTTGTGCATGAGCACAACATCTATCTAAGGCCATACAAAACTGTCGCAAAAAAATGGCAGACCACCTGACAAGTCGTGGCTCCTATACTAAAGAATCAACATCATATAAAAGTGAGCAACTAATGTGTTGCCCGTCAATCGTGTTGTGTGAAATGGTAGAAATAATAAGTGAGAGGCACTGCACGTCCTGTCTACCAAATGCACCTATACATAGTTGGCTTCCAGGTACCCCAAACTCTGAAGGAGACAGTACATGTGCTCCAATGTATGTCTGGGAGTAAAATAACTGAATCCCTACTGCAGAACTAGCTGGAACCTTTGGGAATGACAGAAAATCCACCCCTCTCCTCGATAGTCCTGTAATAAAATAAATATCCACCTTAGTGGGTGTGTACCACTAGTTAGGACCAACCTAGAAAGCCTATTGGTGGGCATTCTACCTACGGATAAGATATCTCAAAAACACACTATGGGCCTTTAGGGAAGTAGCCTCCTCATAAATTGAGGAGGCCTATCTTCCTTAGGATCTACTGGGTATCTGTTGCAATAGGGCGAGGGTATGCATCTCTCTCCCTCTCTCGTGCCTCCCACTGGAAAATCATGTCATACTGTTCTGCTTGTTGTTGCCGTTGTTCCTCCTCTTTTCTCTGAATCATTGACGTATTAGATAATTTTTTTTATTAAAACAAACATGTATTTAGGAATATACATATACATTTTTTTTTTGAAAAAAAATACATACCAGTCGGTGTGCCACAAACACAGTCACATACTGGTTCTGGTGCGGTTTGTGTTTGTATCGCACCGATGGCGGTGCCCCAAATGAAATACAATGCACCGGCCAAGGTGCAGCTAAAAGTTTTTCAAGCACAGTTGACTATATCTGATGTCAGAATAGCAGTGCATTGAATGAAATATACTCCCCGGAGCATATAGTCATGTCAGAACACCGACTTCCTAACAATTACATAGTCAACAGTGTGGTATTTTACCCGGCCACATCATTAAACCTTTCGAAATGCCGAATGCAGTGCGCTGATAGACTCTGGGGTGGATAATTCTGTCAACGCACCGCACTGCTATTCCCATGGTCAATGGTGTGCCTAGCTAAATGAGCACACCGCATTTTAATTTTTTAATTTAAAATGATGCGGGGCGCCTTTCGGTACCACCCCGAAAATGATGCGGATACCGTTAGCATCGATGGCTGTGCGACCTGTAAATTTTACAGGCAACACCGCTATGTGGTGCAAGCCGAATGGCTCGGGCGCACCGCGCGATAAATTTTTTTATTTTTTATTTTTTAATGGTTATTTCAAACTCTAATCTGCTAAAAAGCATAATTGTGGAAAAACTAGAAAAATCCTTGTACATTTCGCTGTCAAGGAGGCATATTGGGTGTAGAATTTGCAAAAGAAAATTTGCCCATTGTTTTTCAAAATGCAAGCTAGAGATTGGTGGCCAATGCATAGCAGCAGTGCATGCAATCGATGGAATGGGAGCACTGATGTCAGGGCATCTCAAAGAAGGGGAAATGGCACCGGTGCTTGAGAACTCTAGAGCACTGAGGAAAGTAAAAAATGTGGTTTTTTGACCGTAATTTTTTTTTGTTTAATCTTGTTCTGTTGCGTGGGGTTTATAGGCACACCGGTACCATTACTTACAACCGCACCAGGCAGTGCAAGCTTTGGCATGTTGTTTATGATGCATTGGGGCAGTTCCCTAACACCGCACTGGGATGTTTCAATTTTGGCATGATGTTTTGATGATGCACCGGGTGGAATATTCGTAAAGCACCAGTGTGGAATAGTCGTAAAGCACCAGTTTTTTGGCTGTAGATTTTTTTTATTTATCATTATACTGGTGCATGCATTTTATAGGTGCACCAGTGCTCTTGGATAATAACGCATCGGCATGCTTCTAGTTTGGCGTGGTGTTTTATGATGTACTGGCACGGAAGGGTTGTGAAGCACTGGTGCGTTACCGTAATAGGATGCCCCAGGCTGGTGTGTACGTCGTGCACGGTGTCCAGTGTGCCAATGTTTTGTGTGCACCGTGGCTTTCTATGGTATAGCACACTGATAATTGAGAGCTTAGGAGCATTGAAAAAATGAAAAAAATTCATGTTTTTTTGCTGTAATTTTTTTCTTTATTTTACCCTTTTCCAGTGCATGTGGTTTATAGGCGCACCAGTTCTGTTTCTTATGAACGCACCAGCCGGTTTTTTTTTAGCGTGTTGTTTTATGATGCACCGATTTGGTTTCTTATTACCGCACCGGGCAGTTTTGGTTTTGGCGCGGTGTTTTATAATGCACCGACATGGAAGAGTTGTGAAGCACCGGTGCTCTACAATAATACGACCTGTCGGGCGGGTATGTATGGAGTGCACAGTGCATGGTGTGCCAATGTTTTATGCGCACCGGTGCTTTTGAGTTTCAAGAGCATCGGTGCGATGTTTAATGATAAGTGCACTGAGCGGAAAACATATGCAAAACCCTTCGCCTGCCAACCTCCTCTAGTAACCTCCGCTAGGAACGGATGCATGGAGTATTTTTTTGTTGGGTTCCTCAAAAACATCCGCTAGAGTGTCTTTTCCTTGTAGTGATATGGACAAATGGGACAAAATCTAGTTTATCAAAGCCAACCATACCTTGTTTATACATATCAAATACCATCTCAACCTCATTTTGGTATACCTAACCTTAGATACCGTAGAGGTATACCAATTCCAACTGCTCAGGCTATTCGAAGTTTTCCTGGATATCCTCCTTTGAGTTTTGGAATTGTCCCTTAAGGTTATAAATTTTCTCATCAAGACCCTAACCAGTAGTTACCATTCATTGCAACTTGAGATTTACCAAACTTGTCTCAACTAACGAATTATTGAATTTACTATCTTCCGTTTTGGCCAACAATGCCTACTAAGTTTCCCAGTGACATTCCAAATTTTGAAGGAAAATCAGGAGAAGACCCCTCGAATCATGTGATGACCTATCATCTATTATGTGCATCCAATTCTTTAATTGATGATTCAATTCGTTAGAGACTTTTTCAAATAAATTTGATTGGCTTAGCCACAAAGTGGTACATTAAGTTACCACGAGGCTCTTTCAACAATTTAAATGCTTTAGAAACCTCCTTCCTAACTCATTTTCAGTTGCCAGTCCATTATGATAATGGCACAAAAGTTTTGTCTTTGTTAAAACAAAGTACATCTATGTACATTTCAGATCACATACATGAATGGTGACGTATACGCTGCTTAGTCAAAGTTTTCATTGCAGATCAAATTTTGGTTGAATGGTTGATCAAATCATTACCTCCTAAAATTACTGAAGGTGTAGCTAAATGAGGCGTTGTAACAGAAGAGCATGTATTTTCTCAAGCTCAGTATCTGGACGTTTCTTACACACAATCTTGTACTTTGTATGAAAACAATCCTAATTTACCATGCCCGTGTCAACTCGCTGCAACTCCTGGTTCACATGTTGCAGGTGGTGTAATTGATACAGTTAATATGAAAATGATTAAGAAGAAATCATCTAAATCTACTTCTCCAATAATAACCCTACCAGATTCACCTAAATGAGATCCTTCCCTAAATACTTCTTTCAAGATTCATGTCATAGATTCATCTACAATCAAAGCTAGATCATCTGACATTAACAAAAAGGGGAAGGGTAAAAATAAAAATAAAAACAATTCCCCCAAAGAGAAAGCAGAAAAAACCAAACCATTAGAAAAAAAATAGAATCCTCGTTATCCTTTCCTTATATGTGATGAGGATCACTACACCAAAGAGTACCTACATCGGGCTGAGGTATCCAAAATTTTCAAAGGCTCACCCACACCCGCTCTCCTGAAAGATCCTTTTCCATGAGAAGACAACAAAATGATCAGATCTTCTTCCAATTCATCGGTGGATATCATGATGATGTCCCAGGTCATGGTTGCGATGCGATCTCAATACTATGGATCTAAGAATCTTGTAACTGGAAAAGAAACTGAATCATCCAGTCAAACTCCAGTATCAACTCCTCTAGTTTCCAAACTGTTACAAATCAAGAAATCTAATCCTAATCTAGTTCTTAAACAACTTGTCAAAGGTGTACTTCAAAAATCTACTTTCAACCCACATGCGAGAGCCTCTCAGAATTACAATATTGTTGAATATTTGGCCATATCCCCTTCAACAATGTCACCCCTCGAAGTGCTGAAATATTTTCCAGCTCAGAGGAAATTACTATTATTGGATATAGGAGTGATTGATCCTCGAGACTCTAATCTCATTGTCTTTTATCTAGAGAAATTTGCACCTATACTGCCACATCAAATGGCATTTCAAATTCCAGTTTTAGTCAAATCTAGGTGAGTTTTTCACATAGTGATTAATAAGGGAGAATATACATGCATTCTGTCCATATCTTGATGGAAAAATCTAGGTTATCCACCAATCGATCAGTCACGGATGATTCATAAAGAATTTTATGGAAGAGGTTTTCGGCCATTCGAAATACTCCAGAATCTGCTTATAAAGGTAGAAGGAGAAACCGTAATGCTTGAGGTGGAAGTTCTTGATGCCCCTCTTGATTACAACCTTCTTCTAGGTCTAAGTTATGCTTATGCTATGACTGCATTGGTTTCATCATTCTTTCAGATGATCATGTTTCGTCATAAATAAAAGATTGTTAAAATCGGTGAGTTTTCTTACTTCGCTTCAGAATCTAACTCTACAGATAGTATCTAGCATGTCTAAAAAATGGTTATCCCTTATGCAGATGTTAGGGTAGGATTAGTTAAAGATTCTGCTCCCATAAGAACTTTCACTATACCTCCTCTAAACATACCTTGAACTATTGCCAATATCAATATGATTACATCAAGCACAATTCCATTTGATGATAGATGGAATGTGCCTTTAGAATCTAAATTGGACTTCTATGGTGACGAGATGCCTTTAATTCCATTTGAATTGGCATATGTAGAGGTACAATTGTGTTCTGACAGTCCATCAACTAATACTAATCAAATGAATGTGGTCAGTGAAGAGTATTCTTCTTTATCAAGCTCAACCATGACATCATTTTCAGATCCTTTTCAACAAGTATTTTCAACTGATGAAAATATCCAAGAAATATTTTCATTAGATGAATTACCATGGGATGATATTCAACATCAATCTTATTTTTTTATGTCATTGATAGACTCGAAAATGACTTTTTATCCATATTTTTGATTCATTATGTCGAGGAACCTCAAAATGCTATGTCCATTCTTCATTCATATTCTTAGACAACTTTAGGAAATATTTCCACCACAATTCCTATTGACATATCGAGTAACCCTGGGATAACTGAAAATAGTCATATAGGTGCTTCTTGGTCGATTGAAGACATCAATTTATACAAAGCCCTATTTCAGGAATTCTGAGACATTTTTTCCTAGTCTTATGAAGAAATGCCAGGTATTGATCCTAATAATTTTATTCATGAAATTAAGACATACCCGGATGCTAAACGTATTAGACAAAGATTACATCCAATACATCTACAAAAATCTACCGCAATTAAACCTGAAGTTGAGAAAGCACTTCGTGTAGGAATTATTTATCGTATTCCTTTGACAGATTGGGTGTGTAATATAGTTACAGTAACCAAGAAACAAGGGACTATCAGAATATGTGTTGATTATAGGGATTTTAAGAAGGTCTATCCTAAAGACAGTTATCCTTCCCCTTATATTGATCAAATTGTTGATGATTGTGCTGGAAACAAAATATTTTTGTTTATGGATGGATTTTCTGACTACAATCAAATACACATACTCCCTGTTGAACAGCCTAAAACAACATTTATATGTCCATGGGGAACATTTTCATATTATAAATTACCTTTTGGACTAAAAAATGTTGGCACAAAGTTTCAAAGATTTGTCTTACACATTTCATGATATCAAACAGATTGTACAACCCTACTTGGATGACTTACCTGCTCATTCTTTACGTAGGCGAGATCATCCTACACATTTACGTGCCATTTTTATGAGATGTAGGCATTAAAAAAAAATTTTGAATACGCACAAAATTTTATTTTGTGTACAATCAAGATGTTTACTTGGGTTAATTTTTAAAAAAGAAGGCATTCGAGTCAACCCGTTGAAGGTCGAGGCCATTGTCAATTTTCCTCGTCCTTCCACTCTTCACCAACTCCAAAGTTTGTAGGGGAAATCAGACTTCTGTTGGAAATACTGAGAGGGGGGGGGTGAGTCAATATTCCTTTCAATTAATATTATTATTGATCTTTGAGAGCATTAGTTAATCTTGAATTATTATTAGTGTTTTTACAATGATAGCAGTAAACAAAAGGAACACAAATGCACACAATTTTAAAGGTGGAAACCCCCTCCGGGATGAAAACCACCTGAATGCTTTTCTAATAATTATTTAATATTTAACTCCAATTGAAAATAAAGCTCCAAATTCCTAGAATCTAGAAAAAATTCTTCTCTAGCTCCCATTGGATGGACGCTCCAATGCCCGAGATTCTTTAGTAGTCAACTAAGCGGATGCCCCAACACCCAATGACCTGCAACTCACCCTAGAACCACCCTACCACCTTGAAGTTTTCACAGAATTGAACTTGTTGGTGACTTCATGCACTAGCCTAGCACCACCCTACCACCCTATAGAAGAATAAAATAAGAATGGACTCTCATACCAGGTAAAATCGTCCACTTTACAATGATATAGAATGATGTAGAAGAAGAAGACACACTAGCCCATAACCCCAACTATGACACAACCACCTAATGATGATCCTAGACCTCCCGACACTACCTCTTCAACTCTTGGAAGATAGACACTTGTGCAACTTTTACAATGATTGTTTTACAATGACTCAGTATAATGATACCTTTACAATGATTGTATGCAGTGCTACCCACGTGAAGACTTCATGTGGTGAACTTCTTACTGTTGTTTTTAACCTTAGTTGCTGCTCTTGTCATTCTACCTTTTCCCACTCTTCAAAACATTATATCATGCTTTGAGTCTTATCTTGATTAATATATAATACCTGCAAAAATTCTTCAAGGAAATACCCATGACATGATAATAGAAAAACTTACCTCATCCTGCAAAGCATATGTCAGTGCTAAACAAAAAAAACCAAATTAGAACACAAAGAACCTAATGCAATTAAGATATGAACAGGAATATACAAAATATACTTACCTGGAGCTTACCTTTTTTGCATCATTTATATGCACCTTTATTTTCTTTGTTGCCCTAGAAATTCTGATACTTTGCAACCTTTGACATCACATGATCTAGATTTTTCTTGCCTTCTAGGAGCTTGATATTGAATCTGGTGTATATATGTTATTTCAGATCCCCAATATGTGATTTTCGGTCCTAAAGTATTTGTCTGAGTTTTCTTTCCAATGCCATAGGTCTGACCCAGTTTGGATTCTTCAAGACAAATTTATGCCAAATCTCTCACAATGACCTAATTATGGACTGGTTGAGTAGAGAGAACTTGTACGACATGCCACATGTCACTGTTTCTTCATTCTGCTCTGAAATTGATACAGAGAAAACTACAGTCCGTTCTATATCTACCATTTTTTACATAATTCCAATTCGATACTGAGAGAGAGGGTTATGATTATTTTCCCAAGCTTGCCTCTTTGCGATGAAGTTCAGGAGCCTGCAAAAACCGTAACTTCCACAGATCATATCTCCGAAAATATTGCGTAGCATGATCTGAAATTTGTACAAGAGCTTCCTCAAGATTTTATTTTTTCCTCATAAAAATTTCAGCTTCTGAACCTTCATAAAAAAGTAGTTATATAGAAAACTCCACGATGACCTGTTTCGGGTAGTGAAATACCTACATGAAGATGATATGAGGATCACAATTTACATAATTTCTTAGGTTGAGAGGGTCTTCAGCAAGTGAACGAGGGAGGGATTTTAGGAGCTTAAAATTTATTAATTATTGACTTTTCAATGACCCATGCCACAACCTCGTGGGGCTTTAGCCCCCTAATTGGGGTTACAAACTTCAAACATGAATATCTCTCAAACTGTGAAGAATTACATGGCGTTCCATATCTCAACGGAAACATCTCGACAAGTAAAAACCATCAAAATATTCTTGACCACAATAGAGCAATTTGGTAGGTCAAAAATCCCATGCAATATCGAGGTAGCCCCTGGTGCTGCTTGGGTTGACATCAATGACAACCACTGATCAACAATATCTCCCTTTGGAATTGATGCCAACACAAGTACTCCCCCTACGATCATGACACCTCTTCCTACAACATTATCTCCCCCTTTGACATCAATGGCAAAGGGTAACTCCCCTTGACACACAACCATCCTGTGGACTTGTACACACTTCCACTTCACCTTTATATTCCGAATAAGGAAAATCTAATGAGAACTTGGGAGAATCCCAAGCTTCTCGCGAAGGTATTCAAATTCTTCATATGATAAAGGTTTAGTGAAGGTACCAGTGATTTCTTATTTTATACCAACATATTCAAGTTTGATATTATTTTCAGCAACTTGTTCTCTGACAAAATTATATTTGATCGGAATGTTTTTTGTTTTTTAATGCATGACAAGATTCTTGGAGATGCTGGTGATATTGGTGTTATCACAGGATATGGGAATAGGCTCACTAAATTGTACTTGAAGATATTGCAAAGTTTGTTTCATCCAAAGGACTTGAGTACAACAAGCTTCCGCTACAATGTATTCTGCTTCTGCTATAGATAATGAGATTGAGGCTTTCTTTTTGCTCAACCATGATACAAGACAACCACCTAAATAGAATGTTGCTCCACTAGTACTGTTATGATCATCAACGCTTCATGCCCAATTTGCATTTGTAAAGGCTTGAATAGTGAGATTGTTACCATTGGAATAGCACAAGCCATATTATGTTGTTCCCTTTAGATATTGAATAATTATTCTGACGACAATAATATGTGATTCTTTTGGTGTTGCTTGGAATATTGATACTTATCCACCTGCTTGCATAACATTTGGCCAGGAGGTTTTTACATATATAAGACTACCAATCATAGATCTGCACAACCTATGATCCACATCCTTAGATGATTCATCTATGATCAATTTGCAACTAGTTACCATCAGACTAAGGACGGGTTTGCAATCTTCCATTTTGAATTTCTTGAGCGTTTCCTTGATGTACTTGGGTTGACATATAAATATTCCTTTCTTTTGCTGAGATATTTGAAGCCCTGAGAAGTATGTCAGCTCACCAAGTAAAGACATCTCGAACTCACTTTGCATCTTTGTAGCAAATTTCTTACTTATTCAATCATCATTGCTACCAAATATTATAGCATCCACATATACCTCAACGGTTGTTAAATTATCTTTATATATTTGTACATAAAGATTGCTATCAGCAGTACCTTTCTTGAACCCTTGTTTTTGTAGATATCCATCAAGACGAGCATACCATACTCTGGGAACCTGCTTGAGACCATATAGAGCCTTCTTTAACCTGTAAACGTACTCTTCTTTTTCTGATAATAGAAAAACTTCAAGTTGTTAGATGTAAATTTCTTCTTCTAATTCGCCATTCAGCAATGATGACTTAACATCCATTTGGTAGACTTTTATTTTTCTTGGACATTCATAGGAAAGAAACATATGGATGGCTTCCATTCTGGCAACTCGTGAAAATGTTTCATCGAAATCAATTCCTTCCACTTGTGCATAGCCTTTGCAAATCAATCTTGCTTTGTTTCTTGTAACATGTCCATCTTCATTGAATTTGTTCCTGACCACCCTTTTATTCCTAATGAAATTTTTATATTTTAGTCATGGAACTAATTCCCAAGTGTTATTCTTCTCAATTTGATCCAATTATTGATTCATTGCTGCTACCTAATGTTCATTCTAGCTGGATTCCTTAAAATTACTAGGCTCAAAGGTTGCTAGAAAAGCAATGTGAGCTTGGTGTGATGAACGAAGCTGTCGACCTTCATTTATGTCACCAATGATTTGATTTGATGGATGGTTCTTTTTAATCCATTCCTTTGTTCTCTTTGGACGAGCTTGTTGTTGTTGTTTCCATATATCTTTATAATCATTATTTACTTCTTCTTGCTCGATAGTTTCTTTTTGTTCTAGAATTTTCTCAGTGTCTTTTTAAGACTGTGTCTCAAGTTTCAAAGATTCTAGAGAAACATCATTATTCGTTAGAACACCATCTTTGTCAAATGTAACATTTATGCTCTCCACTATATGCTTTCGTCTTATATTATAGCATTTATAGGCATTTCTTTTGCGTGAGTAACCAACAAATATACCTTCATCAACATGTGATTCAAAATTATCCAACTTTTGAACTTATCTTTTGATATAACATTTTATTCTGAAGATTCTAAAATATTTTACATTAGTCGGTTTTCCTTTCCATAATTCATATGGGGTCTTGTTGCAATTATTTATAATAAGACTTCGGTTGATAATGAAGACTGTCGTATCAATTGCTTGAACCCAGAATTTTTCATCCAATTTTGAGTCCTTTAACATTTTTCTACCCATTTCCTCTACGGTTCTTTTCTTTCTTTCAGCAACTCCATTTTGTTGGGTTGTTCGTGCTGTTGAAAATTATATTTTTATTCCATTTTCTTCGCAGTGTTGCGGAAATAATTTGGAAGTGAATTCTTCGCCATTATCTGATCTTAGACACTTTATTTTCAAATCAGTGTCATTTTAGACCAACTCCTTGTAAATCTTAAAGCAATCAAATGCTTCAGATTTTTTCTTTAGGAAACTGACGATTGTCATCCTCATTTAGTCATCTATCACTAACATGAAATATAATTGTCCATCTAAGCCTTTTGTTCTCACAAGACCATGTAGATCAGTATGTATCAATTCCAATGGATGTGATACAAAGTGTTCTTTTTTTTTAAATTGGACTTTTTTTTTCTTGCCATGCTGACAGGCCTTGCATAGCAAGTTGGAAGGTTTTGAGATTTTCGGCATTTCTCATACTACTTCTTTTTTTCTTATCCTCACAATATTGTCAAAGCTTAAGTGACCCATTCATTTGTACCATAACTAGCTTTCATCTTCTTTAACTAGTAGACATGCTTTAGTTGCTTCATCCAAAAGATATATATCGTTTGGAGCTCGACTTGCTATAGCCACAATCTTACCATGCTGAGAAGATTGTGATTCATGTTTTTAACCAATTGAACATTATTGGCTAGAACATCTTTGCTTCCGAGATTGACGGTACCTGATCCTATAACATTTGAAGATCCATTATTTCCAAAGGGTATGGTTCCATCCTTCTTCTCTTTCAGAGATACAAATTTCTTTCTATCTCCAGTCATATGTGTTGAGCAACCGCTATCAACATACCACACATCTTTGTTATTTTGAGCCTTGAGAGTGAGAGAAAAATAATGAGTCTTCTTCTTCTTCCATGCTCGTTCATTTTGTGGCTTCAAAGTTTTTTACGGATGATTTTCCAGTCTACAGTCTCTGGTTATGTGTCCAAAGTTCTGACATTTGTAACATTCCATATTATTAATTAAATGTTCAAATCTACTGATGTTTCATTGAGCCCTGTGAGGTTCATATTTGAAGGATCTCCCAGAATTGTATTTGTTCTTAGGGTACGTGTGACATTCTATAGATTTATGACCAAATTTTCCATATGAATAACAATATTCATGAAAAATATGTTGATACCTGAATGGAAATCTTCGTCAAGGAATCATCTTCCAAGTCTATTCTTGTGAATCTTGTCCAATGAAGTCTACATGCATGTCAGATTTCATAGGTTCATTGTATTTTTTTGTAGAAGATCTTGCTTCTTTCCTTTTGTAACCGAGGCCAATTCTGTCATTGTAAGATCACTGGTTTTTTATGAGTTCCTCCAATTCCCTTGAGCTGTTGGCATATTTTTGCATAGTTTTTACCTTCTTCACTTCCTTACGCAGCGAGACTACTTCAGCTTCTAATGGTTCCCTTTCTTGGTTTATTTCTTCCAACTTCTTTTGAAGTGACTCTTCAATAAATTTGTGTTCTTCAACTTCAATTTTGAGACCTTGAACTTGTTCTTCAAGAGTATTGGAATGGACTTCTCAGACTTGAGCTCTTTTGTCCATTTTTATCGTAAAACTAACAAATGGGATATTTGATAGTATATAGTCTCTTGAAATGTTGTTACAAGATTACACTTTCCAATTTTTCCTCTCTGAGGATGGGATAAGGACTCATTGAATGTTGTTGATACATGCGAAACTTATTTTGGGTGCACTAGTATTATTTAATTATTAATGGATACCAATATAGAAAATTATTTAGTCAAAGTTAGTTCAACCCCCAAAGGAGATATTCATGGATAATGTAGCTGAAGTAGTTAGGATTTTCCATGCACAAATTATTGTAATTTTGAAAGTTTTTATAGATTTTTCCCAACCATGGAATCTATTATTCAAATTTTAATGTGTATTCTCGACTTAGATCACTTGAGCATTCATAAATTTTCATGATGATCTTATCTTTATAGTCTTAACTAATAATGCTTTCTCTTCCCGTGAGTAGATATATAGATATACATAGAAATAATAGACGAGAGAGAGAGAGAAATAACTTGCATTATAATCATGTATGCTTTGTTAATTAAAATATAAACCACTCAGGGTGCTATACCTTTCCGTTGATTATCTTGTGTGCTATGTAGTGTACTAGCTCTTGCTCGGAAGGAAGGGCCCTCCTTTGTAGGGATCACTAGTTAGGAAGGTATTGTAGAAATTTGATTTATTTTCTCTCAGTTATGATTCATTTATAATTTTTATTATTAGTAGTATTAATATTGTTCATGCTTTAATGATTTTATAATTGTAACCTCTATATTGTGTGATGACATAGGTCCTAGACCAATCCCTTTGTTAGTGTGACAATTATTTAGTCCTTGTTATAGTTTGGTGGTGTGTTTATTTTATATGAATGTGTGTTTCAATACTTTCTTGAGTGAATGGTTTCGAGGAGTGTTTTTTCTTTTTTGAATAAGGGTGACTGTATGACATAGTGGTTTATTATGCAATGCTTGTTTATTTCCAGAAAAAATGAGAATGAGGTTTAAGAGTATAACATCTAGAGCGTTGGATTTTTTAAAGTGTTATTATAATGATTGGATTTGATATCAATTAGCACTATTCACCATTATTCCTTGCATACACATTGCATAATAGCCTTGAAATAAAAAGGCCTACCAAGGTTGATAATTAAAGTGAGATTCAGATCTATTTCTCTTCATTGAAAGAAAAATTATTCGACCTAACATTTTCATATTGTTGTTGGGGAAGAATATTAGAGGTGAATATGTGTGAGTATTTTATCTACATGCATTGATTGATAATGTGGTATATCTGTTCCTAACTAAGGTTTTCTGGAAGTAATATGAGAGGTAAGAGCATGTGATTTTCTTCGACATGCTAAACTGGGATCAACCTCATAGGAATTAAGACACATAGGATTGCATTACATGATTATTGAAGAAGAAAAATATGGTGACCCCGAAGAGACTGACCATGTAGGTGGAAGAGGAAGGGATAGGAACAATAAGAATCAATACATGGAAAGAGTAATTTATATACATGAAATAAATTCAAAAGTTGAAGAATAATCGTCTACTCGAGGAAAGGTGACCAAGAATAAGGTGTTAGGCAAAGATGCTCAAGGAAGGCCAACATCTCTTGAGACATATGTGTTGAGAGCACATATCAAGGAGATAGAGTTCTGGGAACCTTTTAAATTGAAGAACCAGTAAAGCAGTGTCCAACCCCTCTGTATCAAAAAATGGGGAGAATCAATATTTGAAAGAATGATACAGGGATACATATGAACATGATTTGGAATTGAACCCAGAAGAATTATTACTTTATCAATATACCTTGGGATTTTGTAGTGTAGTGAAATGACTTGTTGTTCCAAATGGGATTGAAAATTCATGAGGACCACATAAAATATCTAAGCAACCTAAACAACTAGAATATCCTGAGCAATCCCCATTACCAAAAAGAAAGAAATACACTTCACTAGGGAAGCCACCTATAATTGTTGTACCAAACCTACAAAAAAAAATGCAAGGAATCTCAGTCACTACTTTTGATTTATCTATTAGCAATATCCAAGGACATGCCCCAATGAGATACATTCCTTTGTATACACTCCCTACTTTTCAAGGCACGATTACAGAGTATCCAGATACATTTATTTTCGAATTTGATGTCATCTACAAAATATATTATTACACCATTAATGAACACAAAATAAAGCTATTCCTAGCTACATTTAAGGGGGAAAGATTGAGTTGGTTTATGGGACTCAATAAGGCATCCATTAAATCCTATTATGAGATGAAGAATTTTTTTTCGAAAAGTATCTGGATTATTGTCATTCAAGGTATCAAGAGGATGAACTATTCATAATGACCCAGACAACATATGAAAATTTGAAGGAATATGTTGAATTCCTTCAATATGATCCACAAACATCTCAACATACCAATATGGACAAGGAAACAGTTAAGAAAATATTTGATTAAAGGAATGGGGGATGAATAAATTTACATGATAAGGAGGAAGGGATGATGGAGGCAACTTCCCACCAGATGGAGAGTACACAACATAACTAAAATTGGGTTATTGAAGGTGTCCAATAATATAAGGGTTGGCCTATTGTTCGATTGTATGTGGAGGTGCAGTATAAGGAGTAGGATATATTATTATCATTAGAAAAGTGAAAAATGGAATTTCAGAAATGGATGTCATGGGAGAAGTCCAAGGGCTGGATGCCGCCTCAGAGAAGGTAGCAGAATATGACTGAGAACTAGGTGGGATGTATCTGCCACCCTAGAGACGAGTCTCTAGTGATGTCAAAAATATATATGAGGAAAAAACATTTGATGTCTCAGCCATAGCTGAGACATATTGGAAAACCATAGCAGATTTAGTCATGGCTAATGATCCCAAAGATGATTCTCATGAGATAGCTCTTACTGTTTCCATTCTTGCAACTGGTGCAAAATTTTCCTCATAGTCTCTTCCTTGTTCCTGCTTATAGCCTTTGACAACAAGTCTGGCCTTGTGCCTTTCAATCTTACCTTCAACATTTCTTTTGGTTTTATAAACCCATTTTAATCCAATAATTTCCTTTCCTTTTGGGAGATCAACTAATTCCCATGTCTTGTTTTTCTCTATTGCATTTATTTCTTCATCCATAGCTTCTATCCATTTATTATCTTTTACAGCTTCTTCAAAATGAATAGGATCTTCTACATGAAAATACAATGTAAATAAAGAGTTCATACCTTCATTTGCTACCTCTTGCTCATAAATCTCATTCAAACTTCGGAATCTGGTTCTCTTTCACTTGCTGAACTTGTGCTTGTAGAAGCACTCAAATCTGCTCCTTGTGATGTGCTTGGGGAAGCACTATCGTCACATCTCAAGGGTGTTCTCATGCCTTCTTGTGGAGTCCCTTGTTCTCCTTGTGTTGGTGGAGGTGGTGCTACTAATGAGGGATGTCTTTCAGCCATTTATTCCTCATCTTCATCATGAGACAAACAACTTTTTACATTCAATGTTTTCTCAATGCTTCCATCCTAAGCTTGTTCCTCAATAAATTGTACATCTCTTCTTATCATAAATTTATTGGAGGATGGGCTATACAATCTATTTGCTTTGGATTCTTCACTGTATCCAAAAAATATGAAATTCTCCCCCTTACTATCCAACTTCTTTCTTAGCTGATCCGGAATGTGTGCATAAGCCACACAACCAAAAACTCTCATTTGGGTGACAAATTGTTTCATGCCACTCCATGCTTCTTCCGAAACTTTGTTCATAAGACTCTTTATTAGGCATCTATTCAGCACATATGCTACAAAATTTACAACTTCAACCCAATATTCATTTGGAAAATTTTTTCCCTTCAGCATACTTCTTACCATATCCATGATGGTTCTATTTTTCCTTTCAACAACTCCATTTTGCTGTCGTGTATACCTTGCTGTAAATTGCTTTTGTATCCCATTTCTTTGCAAAAACACTACAATTATTTGGAGATGTATTCTCCTCCTCTATCTGTTCTTAAGACTTTAATATTCTGCCCACTTTGATTCTCAACGAGAGCTTTAAAATGATAGAATTTCTCAAACACTTTACTTTTAAATTTCAAGAAATAAACCCAAGTTTTTCTTCTGTAATCATCAATAAAGGTCAGCGTATAATGGTTGCCTACTAATGATGGTTTTTTCATTGGTCCAAAAAAATCAGAATGGACCATTTCTAAGGGTTCCTTTGCCCTTATTCTCTTTCCTAATGGAAAGCTTTCCCTTTACTGTTTTCCCAAGGTGCAACCTTCACATAGGTTGTCTATATTTTCAATCAATGGTAATTCCTTTACCATTCCTTTCCTATGCAAGAAATTCAGACCTCCAAAGTTGAGATGTCCAAATCTCAAGTGCCATAACCAGTTTTCATCATTTTCTTCTCTTTGGAATGTCTCTTGTGTCACTGTTGCCATTGCAGCTCCTTTTTTAAAATTTACTCTCATCTTGAGAGAAAACATTTTATTTATTGTCATCTTCACTTATGCAATTCTCTATTTTCTTGGTGGTTTATCCATGATGGTGAATACATCATCTTCAAAAAATACATTGTATCCCTTTTGAATGAGCTATCTAATGCTTAACAAATTACATTTCATATCAGGCACATAGTATACATCTGATATGGATCTCCTTTCTCCTTTCTTTGTCAAAACACTTACTTTGCCTTTTTCCATGACAGAGACCTTATTGTATATCCCCAATGTTACTTGAGACTTCACATTTTCATCAATTATGGAAAACATAGAAATGTTTTCAGTCATATGGTTGCTACATCTTGAGTCTACAAAACCATATATCTTCATTTTTCTCTTCAGCCATATTACATGCTAAAAACAAATTCTGCTGATTGATATTTTCCTTAGTAAAATTAGCATTGGGTCTACTACCCATGTCACTCTATTTTTTCCTACATTCATTGAAATAATGGCCATACTTATTACAGTAATGACATTGGACTTGGGATTTATCATACCTTTTTCCATGTGCTTGATTTTTTCTTGGCCTTGGTTCTGATTTTGATTGCTACCCCTTCCACTTATATTTGCAGGGTTGTTTCTTCCTTTGTTTTGGCTTTCACTTCTTCCTTTTCCTCCATAGTTTCCTTTTCCTTGGCCTCTTCCTCTTCCAAAGGACATTTGGGTCTTAAAGGCATGCTCCAAAGATGATTTTGTTGTTCTTCTCAATCTTTGTTCATGTGTCATCAATGATGCATGAAGCTCATCAATAGTAAACAATGAGAGATTCTTTGTCTCTTCAATGGTTGTTACTATCACATCCAATCTTGAGGGTAGGCTCGTCAACAATTTCTCGACTATTATTATTTATTCTATGGTCTCTCCATGAGATCTCATTTCGGTGACCAACCAAATTAACAATGTGAAGAATGAGTCTACTGTATCAGACTCTTTCACGCAAATGACTTCAAAATTGATTCTCATTAATTGAAGCTTTGTTGTCTTTACCTTCTCCATACCTTGGTAGGCTATCTTGAGGGTATCCAATGCATCCTTGGACCTCTTTGTTGTTGCAATTCTTGGAAATATTCTTTCATGTACTGCTTGATAGAGATAGAAGAGGGTTTTTGAGTCCTTCTTCCTATTACTCTTCAACAAATCCTTCTTTTCCTGTATTAAGGCATTAAATTCTTGTTCATTTGTTGTTTCTTCTAAACCATCTTCAACTAGCTCCCATAAATTTTGAGAGGCAAAGAGGGCTCTCATTGTGATTTCTCAATAGTCATAGTTCCTCCCAGTGAACTATGGGAGTTGAGTATTTCCCATACTCGTGCTTTTGCTGGCTCGTACTATGGCTACCTTACTGAACTATGCTAAAAAACTTGATTGTGTTTCCAAAAAAATTGTATCTCTACTTAAGAGACAAAGTTTTTCTTTCGAAAACTTCTCTGGACTCCACTCTTTAAAAACAAACACAAAAATCTATTTTGTTAAATACCTTACATTGCTAAATCTTCACACTATTGGAGAAAACTTCAAAAAACTTCTTCTTCCTTCCTTCAACTTCTTTGGAAAATGAAAAGAGCCTGGACTAGCTCTGATACCATGTTGGAATTTATGAATATTCCGAACAATGGAGAGGAACATATAATTCATCTTCTCAAACACAGAGATTAAAAAAAAAAATTTGACAAAGATAGATTAAAAAAAACTATTTCAATTAAACATAAATCTATTACAAGATGATATTTTCTCCTTAGAACTTCAGTTCTGTATTTACACAAAAAATGCACTTAGCTTCTACAAACAAAGCATTCTATTTTCTTTGTATTATGCTTTCTATCTTTTGGCCTTCAGCCTTGTTCACATAGTCACACTCTCCATGTATTTAACTCTCTGTCTCTTTTTTTTTTAATACACAGTCAACACTCTTTTTTACACTCTATGTTTTACATTGTTTTCTTTATATATATTATAAACATATGATGTTTATAATATATATTATAAAACTTACATAACATATAACCCAAATTCTTAAAACTAAAATGAAGTATGACATATATCGCACGCATAAATAAAACATTAAAAATTTTAATCAAAGGTCTTAAACTTTATGATAATTGTATTTCGCGGATCTCGAACTTCATTATGCAGAGCGGCTCAATGCATTTATCCCATCCATTTTCCTGCCGGAAGACCAAACTTGAAACATAAAAAAAAAAAAAAAAAAACACCGGAGGAGTAGTGGTTGGTGAATGGTTATGAAGGGTATGTTCGGAGTTAAGTGGCGGCATGGCGTGGTCAAACCACGGTTGTTCATTTCATACAAAGGCTATGGCCTTAAACCAAAAAATTTAATTTACAAGTGATTTAAACCCTGATTGAATGCCCAATGGAATGCAAATTTAAACAAAAATTTCTTGTTGCTTTCTGTTCTTCAAAGTTCCGTCAAAATTAAATTCTTTATCCTTCTGCACAGTTGCGGTTGGGTTTAATATTTCAACATCCACAGCGTGATTTTACCCCAGCTAGAGATAAGCCAAGGATAAAACCCACTTTACGTTTATAATCATCACTACACTAGAGTTATTACGATGGACTCTTGACTCTCATGTTAATATATTTGTGTAGTGTTGAATAGCATACCAAAAGTCAATCTTAGTTACTGGTGGGTGTATATGTTCTGAACATAGATATATAGTTTAGCATACAATATTATGATATTCTCTCTTATTAGTCCCTACCACCTGTGGCATGGCAGGGATTATAGTAATCATTTTTAGGTTTTGCATTAGTCCCTGCACAAAACCAAGTCAACGAATTCAATTTATTATAAAGTTTTCCATTTATATTTTAAAGAAATTTTCCATCTTCCAGTAAGCTTCACGTAATTATCGTTTTAACCAATAATCAACTTGGAAGTCTTATTTGGCCTCATATCTATGCGAGACCTATGAAAACTTAGCATAATGTTCTTTTATGCCATTTTTTTTCCTGACTGCTAGACTAATGCTGCCATTAATCTTACAGTGTGAAATGCTAGCCTCAGGCCAAAGGTATTACATACTATGATGATGCTGATGCTGGTGTGGGTGAGGTGTCAATTACTTCGAAAGGTTGAAGGCTGTGCAGAACATCTGTACAACATCTGTATAGGCTGCTGAAGGCTGTGCGAAACATCTGTACAGGGTTCAAGCCTATGCAGAACATTTGTAAATGCCCTTGCTTGAAGGGCTGAAGGCTTAATGTCCTTACAATGATCAGGCTTAGTCCCTTCTGTTGGCGGTGTGCCCCTTTTTCGCTGCTACAGCCATGGGAAGCATAAATCGGTACAAGTTTGATGTAAGTGTCTCCTTTTTTTAAAGCCAAGCATTTTTTATATGACCGATTTAATTAATTTCTCTATGAATATTGAACATTGTTATTTGCTACATGAGTGATTTCATTCATTTTCTAATATTGTGCTCTCGAGTTAGGATTTTGGAACATTATTCAAACAAAACTGATAATGTCTGGTTGTCTAAAGATTGAATCCAAATCCGTAACGAGGTTGTGCCAGACACACAACAAAATTACAGTGAATGGAAATTTTCCCGGTCCAACACTTTGTGTTCACAATGGAGACACTCTTAGAGTGCAAGTTTGCAACAAGGCCCAGTATAATGCCACCATTCACTGGTCTGTAATCTGTAATGCTCTATTATCTCTTATATCTTAAATAATGATGAACACTCCATGTAAGCAATTTCGTTTCCTATGAATAACACTCCATGTATATTTTTGCAGACATTGAATACGACAGTTCTGCACAGGTTGGGCTGATGGACCTGAGTTTGTGACCGAATGCCTCATTCTCCCTGGTGGAAGTTACACTTACAAATTCAACGTAACTGGCCAAGAAGGGACCCTCTGGTGGCATGCACATAGTTCATGGCTTAGAGCTACATTCTGTGAAGTCTTAATTATCTATCCCAAGAGGGGAACAACTTATCCCTATACTGTCCCAGATAAACAGTTTCCCATCATTTTGGGTATGCACTAGCTTTAACGATAACGATGTGCTGTTTTGAAGCAGTAATATCTAATTAAATAATAAAACAGAGTGGTACCGTTATTCTAATATTTATTGTAATTCATTTATGCTTTGACAGGACAATGGTGGAATTCAAATCCCATTGATGTTGTGAATGAAGCGACACTCACAAGAGCTTCCCACAAAATTATAGACACTTATACTATAAATGGCCAGCCTAGAGACCTATACAATTGTTCTACTTCAGGTATCTAACTTTTTTTGTATCTGATCTGATCTTTTTCGTCATTTCAAGTAGTAGGAACATTAGAGTCTCTGTTTCTGATCCTCCTAACCTAGGAACATGAAGCCGCACCTCCTCCCAGATATTTCCCCGCCTGATAAGCAAGCAGCTCATTGCATCCAATATATAAGGAAGCAACCCGTTTCATTACTTATCCACTGGTGCATGCTAGCTTATCGCCTAGGGGTTCTCTCCTTATGAATTATGGAATAAAACCATTTCAAACAAAAAATGGAAGAAAAGAGTTAATGGAAGAAATAAATCGAAGAACAAAGGAAATGGTGCAGATGCATTAATTTGAAGTTTTTAATGTAGCACCCTGAAAACCAGATGAACACTCTCAGGTTCGAGCCTAATGCCCATGATCCAGAAAGCCACTTGGCTGCATCCAAGAGCAGCTGCCTTCACATGATATTCAAGTGAATCTGCTCTTTCCAGATCAAACTTTGGCAAAAATTTAACAGTCATAGAACTGTTCCATAGTAGACTTTTGCAGTCTAAACTCAAAACTCTTTTCCGGTTTTTAGTTGCTATAGTTGGGCAGCTTGACTTTTGTTTATAATAGCCCTCAGATTTTCACCCTTTTTGTGCCATTGCTGGCTCAAGAAATTATTCATAATTCTATGCATAGTCATAACTCATAACTAATAACTCATTGCGATTAGGTCATTGCTATAAGTCATAATCTATCATCAGAACAAGAAAATAGACAGTTGAGGTGGATTCCACCATACGGTTTCAGATTCAAGCACAATATTTATAACATAAAAACATTAACAACATAATGCAAATGATAGTAAAACAATTATCTTTTATCAAATCTGTGCGTGTGGAACTGATTGTTATGAGCTAGTTTCTTTTCAGCCTTAGGTATTCATTGTGGATCATTAAAATATATAATACTTCCCGCATCTTTGAGGTTAGAGTTGGTGAATTATACAATCAATTAAGTGAATTAGTTGAATTGAGTTACGAGTTAGATTTGGTGAGTGAGTTAGAGAGTGAGTTAAGAGAGTTGATTAGGATTCGATTATGTGTGAAAGTGAGTGCATGTCAATTAGATTAAATACCCTTCCACGGGTTCATTGTTTTGAAAGGAAGAATATGATTCGAACTTTTAGATTAATTGAAGAGCTGCTGACTCATTGTTCATGTGTAAATCTTTGCGTTATATATGTGTCATTGAATCCTCTGCCTTTCCATGATTGGTATCATAGCGGAGTCATAGAGAACGGAAGAAAAATGGATTGGCAGTCATCGGTGTGTGAGAAGGAATTAAGGAAATTTTTTTCGTGTTTCTGTGCTATACGCCTTGGTGATGAGTACGACGAGCACTATAACATGGGTACCCACTGTAGAGAACCGCGTTAAAATCGAAAAACTTAACGCAATTTTCGAGCACGCGGGTGCCTTGACTTTTCCAGTGCGTTAAGGGACTAACGCAGCACAAGGGTGTCGGGAGTGCGTTAGCACGCTCGCATATTCAATTTCGGTCGCGTTAATAACTTGAAAGTCAACCAAGAAAGGATTTTTGAATACGTAGTATTCTTAAAAGTCATATGGAATTTTTTTTTATAAAACATTCTTTATAAAAAAAAAGAGTTTTTAAAAAAAAAGCACGTGAAGTTTTTAAAAAGGAACTTTCAAAGATTTGTTTAAAGTGGGATTATAATAAAGTATTTTTTAAAGGAGCCTTTCATAAGCGTATTACAAAGAGGCTTTAAAAGGTGGAGTTTTTATCATAAGTTTTTTTTAAGAAAGGATTTTCTTTATATAAAGATTTTCTTTAATAAAGAAATTTTTATATAAATAATAAAAAAATAATAAAACCTAGGGTTTTATTATAAGGATTTTTTTTTGAAGCTTTGTAAAGCATATAAAAATTTTTAGGGTTTCAGCAGTGAACTTTTGTTTGAAGAAAGATGGCTACAAGCAGCTTCCAGCCACAACATCCTTCTTTCAATGGGAAGGATTACGATATGTGGGCCATTAAGATGGATACTATGCTAAAAGTGAATGATGTTTGGGATCATGTCAAGTATGGGTATGCAGAACCTCAAGATGAGGCAGAAGAACGAGCCCTCAGTAATGCAGAGAGGGAACAGTGGAAGAAAGATAAGCGGAAGAATGCGCAAGCGTTGCTTCTGATCCAGCAGGGAGTAGATCGAGCCGTGTTCCAGAAGATCATGATAACCTCATCAGCAAAAGAGGCATGGAACACCTTGGCGACAAGCTATCAAGGTATGGCAAAAGTTAATATTGTTAAATTGCAGAATACTAGGAGAGATTTCGAAGTTCTGCAGATGAAGGAGACAGAGGACATTGATTCCTTCATGAATAGGGTCATGTCTGTCGTCAATCAGTTAAAAATATATGGCGAAGATATTCAAGATCGAACAGTGATCGAGAAGGTTCTTCGATCCCTGTCTACCAAATTTGATGTTGTGGTAGCAGCCATAGAAGAAGCAAAGGACTTGGAAAAACTCACAATTGATGAGTTGATGGGATCCCTTCTATCACATGAGGCAAGGATAGAGAGAAATAAGGATTCCACTTTGGAAACTGCGTTCCAAAGTCAAGTCTATATTTCAAGAGGTCGAGGCAGAGGTCGATCGAGAGGCAGAGGACGAGGTAGCAACTATTGCGGTCACAGAGATGGCCGAGATGATCATGAGCATCAACATGGAAGCAGCAACAACAGAAGCTTTCATAACAATCAAAGGTCTGACAAATCTAAGGTAAAGTGCTATTACTGCAATAGGTTTGGTCATTATGCTCGTGATTGTAGGAAGAAGATTGCAGATCAAGGCAATCAAAGAGCTAATGTTAGTACAGAAAATACTGACCTAAAAGACACAGCTGAGTGTTGGAAAGAATTACAGATATAGTAGAACTTAGATTATGGCATAATGTATGCAAGTACAGAAAATAAAGAACTGATTGGATATACAGATAGTGATTTTGCAGGAAGTTTGGATGATCAGAAGAGCACATCCAGTTATGTTTTCCATCTCGGTTCAGGAGTGATAGCATGGGCATCTAAGAAACATCCTATTGTTACACTATCATCAGCAGAAGCAGAATATGTAGCAGCAACTTCAGCAACATGTCAAGCAGTATGGTTAAGAAGAGTATTGGATGGACTCAAGCAAAAACAACAAGGATCAACAGCCATATACTGTGACAACACATCAGCGATCGCACTATCCAAGAATAGTGTGTTTCATCAAAAGAGCAAGCATATTGATACTAGATATCATTTTATTCGAGAACTTGTGAGCAATGGAGAAGTTCACTTGAAGCCTTGTAGAATGAGTGATCAATTGGCTGATATCTTTACAAAGCCATTAGCAGTAGCTTTGTTTGAGTTTCATAAAAGAAACTTGGGTGTTGTAAGCCTAGCTGAGACATAGACCAGCAGGCATGTGTTTAGTTGTCATGAGTTATGTTTTAGTTTAGCGGTCGTAATTAAGGGGGAGTGTTAAAATATATAATTACTTCCCGCATGCAGAGTAAGAGTTGAGTGAATTATACAATCAGTTAAGTGAATTAGTTGAGTTGAGTTACAGTTAGATTTGGTGAGTGAGTTAGAGAGTGAGTTAAGCGAGTTGATCAAGTTCAGTTATGTGTGAGAGTGTGTGCATGTCAATTAGATTAAATACCCTTCACGGGTTCATTGTTTTAAGAGAGTTTTATGATTCAAAGTTTTAGATTAATTGAAGAGCCGCAGCTCATTATTCTTGTGTGAAATATTTGCGTTATATGTGTGATTGAATCCTCTGCCTTTCCAACAT